>CM065120.1:38660000-39870000 GCA_033026305.1 Cirrhinus molitorella
GAATTATTTATTTACAGTATGGCAATGAGAAACTATGATTTTTTATAATTACTATGATAATAATTATTCTTTATTGTTTTTTGTACTTATTGCATTAGGGTAATGATAATGATTTTAGTTATTGCATTATAGTAATGATATTTTATTTTTTGCATTATGATAATGAGAATTATTTATTTAATTTATGGTAATTAGAATTATTTGTTTATTAATTGATAATGTTTTTTTACTTATTGCATTATGGTAATGATAATTATTTTATTTTAACATTATGGTAATAATAATTTTATTTTATTTATTTACTTATTGCATTATAGTAATAATAATTATTTAAATTTTTGCATTATGATAATTAAAAAAGTTTTATATATTTATTTATTCATTATGGTAATGCAAATTATTTTATTTTAACATTATGGTAATAATAATTATTTTATTTAATTGTTTAACTATTGCATTATGGTAATGATAATTATTTTTTATTTATTGTTTGATTTATGTACTTATTGCATTATGGTAATGATAATTATTTTATTTATTTATTTCATTATAGAAATGATAATGATTTATTTAATTCACGGTAATGAGAATTATTTGTTTATTTTCTAATTGCATTTTAGTAATGATAAGTATTTTATTTTTGCATTATGATAATAATTGTTTTATATATTTATTTGTTCATTATGGTAATGAGAGTCATTTTATTTTATCATTATGGTAATAATTATTATTTTATTTAATTGTTTACCTATTGCATTATGGTAATGATAATTTTTATTGATTGATTGATTGATGTACTTATTGCATTATGGTAATGAGAATTATTTTAGTTTTGCATTATGATAATTAAAACGTTTTATATATTTATTTATTCAATATGGCAATGGGAATTACTTAAATTTAACATTATGGAAATAATTATTTTTTTGTTTACTTATTGCATTATGGTAATGATAATTATTTTGTTTATTTATATACTTATTGCATTATGGTAATGATAATTATTACATTTTTGCATTATAGTAATATAATGATAATTTAAAAATGTTGCAAAGCAAAAAATCAGAATGGTCCTAAAACCGAATTCTCAGTTTATTCAAAATATCATGTAAAACATATTACATAAAACATATAATCAAATTTTCTTTAGATTTTGGGGTGAAGTATGAGAGTCACTGTGTCTGAATGTGTATATGTGTGTTGACGCAGATGTGTCTCTACACACACAATGCTTCCAATGCTGTCCCTCAGGACCTGCACTAGTGTGTGTGTGTGTGTGTGTGTGTGTAGTGGGGGAGGACTCTATCTTAATAGGCTCAGTGTGAAATAAGGGGCCGGATCATCTGATGGGTAAAAATGATTAGAAGAGGAAGGGTCTCGCTGGAACACAGGACTCTAAGCTGGGGAGGGACAGGAGGATAGAGAGATTCCCAAAAGAAAGAAAGGAAGAATGAGGGTGGGAGGGGAGGGATGAGAAAAGACATAGGGGATGCAGAGGGGCGCCAGGGCACGCCGATGTCACACACTTTTTTTGTGCCTCAGTCAACAGGCGTGTGCCATGATGTGTGTGTGAAAGCACAGCCCTGCTGTCCAGCTTTGCTTCAGAGCATGGGAACCAACTGAACACACACTTCTAATGACCCGGGTGCTGCTTTTATTATATCACGCGCACACACACACACACACACTCCTAATGACCCCTGTGCTGCCTTAATAACACACCAACAGGCGTCATTAGATTCGTCCACACAATGGCATTATCACACAGATCTGCTTCTGCAACAGGACAACAGACACATGCTTGTGGATGGAGGCCGCCATCCTCATGTAGGTTCATACACATGCAACATGTTATTTTCAAGCTTTACAGGAATGGTTTATTGACATTTTATTTAAAAAATAAGCTAAATACAAATTTTGCTTCACCATTTTACCCCCTTTCGGAAAAATATGCAAAATCTGTTGACTGCTAATGTTAAAATGTAGTATTTATGTATACATATAATATATATATATATATATATATATATATATATACACATATATTAGACTATATTTATTTATTTATATTTATATATATATATGTATATATCTATATAAATATATATTTTTTACTGCAGGAAATATGATTTTTTCATAAAATAAATAAACATTAAAATTCATGAATAAAAATGAAACAGTAACACTTTACAATAACATTTCCTACTATAAGATTAGCACTAATTTTAACATTAAAATTTGTAGACATAAATATTAGTTACAAATACACTTATGAATACGATTTATATATGTTTCATTTAAAATAAAATGTTCAATATATCTCTCACACACAGACACATAATATACAAATATAACATAATGACACTCTTATATTATATCATTACACACATTATATTTTATTTAATATAAAATAATAATTTATTTTTAGATTTATTACATTATAGCAATGACAATTATTTATTTACTGCATTATGGTAATTACATTTATTTATTTACTTACTAACTTATATTGCATTATGATAATGATCACTATTTGAATTTTTGCATTATGGTAATAATATTAATATTTTTATTTATTTTTTAACTTATTTCATTACTTATTGAATTATGACAATAATAAAAATGTTATTTATTTATTTATTGCATTATGGTAATGATATTTATTTATTTATTTAAACATACTTATTGCATTATCAAAATGATCATTTTATTTATTTAAATACTTATTGCATTATGGTAATGATAATTGTTTTGCATTATGGCAATTATCATTATTTTATTTATAGATTTATTGCATTATGTTATGACAATTATTTTATTTATTGCATTATGGTAAGGATATTTATTTATTTAAACATACTGCATTATCAAAATTATAATTTTATTTATTTACATACTTATTGCATTATGGTAATAATAATTAGTTTTGCATTGTGGTAATGATATTTTGTATTTATAGATTTATTGCATTATAGAAATGAGATTTATTTATTTATTTAAACATAATTATTGCATTATCAAAATGATAATTTTATTTATTTACATACTTATTTACATAATTATTTTATTTATTGCATTATAGAAATGATATTATTTATTTAAATTTACTTTTTGCATTATGGTAATGATAATTATTTTATTTTAAAATTATGGTAATAATTATTTATTTATTTATAGATTTACTGCATTATGGTAATGATAATTATTTTAAAATGGTAATAATAATTATTTATTTATAGATTTACTTCATTATGGTAATGACAGTTATTTTAACATTATGGAATTAATTATTATTTTATCTATTTCACACAGACACATAATATACAAAAATAATATTATATATATATATATATATATATATATAATTATAATATAAGTTTAGAAAAGTTGGTAAAATGGAGAAGCAAAATGAAACTGTCTCTGCATGCTTCTTAAACAATAATTTGAACAATTTGTTTTAATAAGGCTTAATAAAAAGTAATGTTCAAGCAGCATAGAGAGATTTCAGCATCAAAAAAGCATTAAAGTCACTAAACGCCTGCCTCGTGCATTAAATAAGTCTTCATTCTCTATAAACTTGAACAAATGACACAGTTGCTCTGGAGTTTCTCTTATTATCTCATAAATGCTTGCGGAGTCTAAAGTGTGTGAGTACAGGTCACTCCAGAGCCATGGCCTCCATTGCGTGCTGGACTTTGTCTTCATTAAAGTTTGGCAAAACCATGCCTTTGCATTTCTGCCTGTGAGCTGAATAGGCCGCGGGTAATAGATAGAGTGTGTGTGTGTGTGTGTGTGTGTGTGTGTACGTGTGGAGATGACCACTCCACAGCAGCTGTCTGTCCAGCTTGCAGGGGCATTGGCACACAAAAGCCCCTCTCCCCCGGGGCAAGACTCACGGGGCAGGGGTCTAAGACCTCTACAGAGAGAACACAAGAGCAACAGAATGCAGGAAGGCCAGAGAAAAACAGTGGAGGAAGAGAAGGCTGAGTGCTGAGAAAGAAAGAGTGCTTCACCCCCTCACCTTCAGGACCCCTGTTTGTCCCCGAGCGACCGACGTGTAAGATTCCTGAAGAGATCACAACAGGTGCACAGTGGAGAAACACTGAGAAAAAAAAAAAAAAAAACAGATAGAAAGGGTGAGAGTGCAACAGAAAGACAAAAAAAGAGATACACTTAAGGCCAGTGTGACTTAAAAGAACTGACTTCAGACCTGCTGCCAACAGGTACCTTCAAATATTTAATACTGCATATATTTAACATTTAAATTTTCAACATTGATGATGAATCAACATTAAGAGTGATTTCTGAAGACTGGAGTACTGATACATCACAGGAATAAATTATGTTTTAAAGTATATGGATGGCTTTTGGTGTATATGTGTATATATAGTTATATATGCATTCCATAAAAAATTCCTAGAAATAAAATAAATGAGAGAGAGAGAGAGAGAGAGAGAGATTCTTTATTTTCCAAATAGCAACATTACTATAATTATTTACAATATACATTTAGAAAATTATATTAATGATGGCAAATTAAATAAACAAAAAAATTCCTCATTTTTTTTTTACAAAACAATTACACCATGTTTATTATTGTTATCACTACTATTCATTTTTCTAATTTTTTCATTTTTTTATATACAGTACTATAAACTATATAAACTATTTATTTATTCAAAATTCCCTAAAGCAACTCTTTATATAACATATTATTTATTATTATAATTTTTTTTTATATTTATACATTAATATAATTTAATTTGAAATAAAAAAAAAAATGGAAGTCTATATAAATTATATATACACTATAAGCTATATAAACATACATATTATTACACAATATTTATGATTATAATGTATTTTTATAATTATACATTATAACCATTTAATTTGATTTTATTAAGTGTTTATAAAGTAAATATACACTACAAGCTATATAAACTATTACTTTTTCTTTAAAAATTAAATTATATATATATATATATATATATCCAAAATAAAAGTTTATGTTTACATACTATATATTTGTGTACTGTGTATATTTATTATGTATATTTAAATACAAACACATGCATGTATATATTAAGGAAAAATATTTTAAATTTATATATAAAATATATATATTTATTTATAATCTAAATTGTATACAGGTATAAATATATATACATCTAAATATTTTGTTTTAATATATACATGTATGTGTGTGTATTTATATGTACATAATAAATATACAAAGTAAACACACACATATAGTATGTAAACATAAACTTTTATTTTGGATGCGATTAATCACGATTAATCGTTTGACAGCCCTAATATATATATATAAAATGTACACAGATTATATATATATATATATATATATATATATATATAGTCAAAATTTCCTAAATTAATCTTACACCATATTTATTATTATAATTTATTTTTATAATTACGGATTATAAAAATTTAATTTGATTTTATTAAAAAAAAAGTTTAATTATTTTTCACTTTTTCACAACTATTATTTTTATTAATTTTACCAATAAAAATCTAAATTATACATTATATATATGGATTTAATTAGAAAAAAACATTAAATTAGTTATCTTAATATGTTAGTAAGTTAACATTAGTTAAATAAACTTAAATAGAAAGAAACTTAATTATACTGGCAAAAACCTGACAGATTGATTAGCCTGGTCAATATCTATCCTCACTAAACAATCGTAAGAAACACAGGGGCTGATTTCCAACAGTTATTGAGTTGTTCGTTTAAAGGTGAATATAAACATGAGCATCATGGTGTGCGCGTCCATGTCACTGATCCAGAGTCATATCTGATGTTGAACAGTGATGGATGAGATGTCAGAGGACGGCCTTCGACCGCTGACTCCGGATCAGTGCGTGCATGGAAAACAAGTCCTTTTGTGATGAAGCTCTTCCCACGAGCTTCATCTTACCACCGACACACTCAACACCTGCCACTGTCTTTGTCTTAAAAGCTGATCTTAGTTATTCTTGTTTTTTTGTGGCTTTGTTGAGGGCGGGTCACTTTTGGAGGGTGTGACTCTGACATCCAACACTCGATTTTGTTACAGAAGTGTGTTGAGAGCGTGATTACTGTACCTGCGGCTCTTGTAACCTACAATCACGCCCAGTGCGTCCCATCGCACACCGCGTGTTTCATCCAGTGTGACACTTGAGAGCTTTAGCGTCCCATATAAATGAAATACAATGTACCCCAAACACACACACACACACACCTGTGTTGTCAGCGTTGTTTGGAAATGAGCAATCATCTTGCAACAGATTGTTTGGGCCTGTCTGGAAGATAGTGCTCGTGACAAAGGCTCATAGAGAGCTTGTGTCCTCAGGGAACATGTATGTGTGTGTGTGTGTGTGTGTGTGTGTGTGTGTGTGAGGGGGTGATGGAAGAAGTATAGAGCAGGGGGTATAGTTACTGCCCCCTCCTCCTCTTTTACCCCTTTGTGGGCCCTTCTGAGGAGGATTGAGGAGGTTAAAAGGGAGGAGAGGGAGAAGAAAGGGAGGATGGGGGATGTGTGAGCCCTAAACACAGGTGCCTACATCTGTTCATCCTCAGGGCAGATGCTGCTACAGAGAGACACACAGAAAGACACAGAGAAACTTTAATGGGCTTCATTTTCAAAACAAAAGCCTGAAGTACTTCAAGTCAAAAGTTTGGACACACCTACTCATTCTTCATTATTACGCTTTTCACACTTTAGTGTAATGGTAAAGTCATCACAACTATGGGGGAAACATATGGAGTTAGATAGAGACCAAAACACAAACAAATATAAACTTATTCTGGACATTCGTCAGACATGCAGCTTCCTAGGATGTTCTCAAATGCAATTGAACACTCTTAAAAATGAAGGGCTTCACAGAAGAACCATTTTGGTCTCCAAAGAACCTTTCAGGGAGCAGTTCTCATTTGCTCATTTTTTACTTAGTGTGCAGAACATTTTAAGAATTTTCCTGTATAGGACCTTTTGTGCGACAGAAACATTATGAAAATCTACAGTAAAACTTCCACTATTAAAAACCTTTTATAGAATAGAAAGATTCCATGCAGTGGTGCCATAGAACCATTTTTGGTTCCTCAAAGAATCTTTCAGTCATGGATTCTTAAAAGAACAGTTTTTTCTTAGTGTGAAGAACATTTTAATGATCTGAAGAACCTTCTTCCACTACAAAGAGCCTTTTGTGGAATGTAAAGACTCCACACTCTTAAAAATAAAGCCACAGATGCCTTAGAACCATTTTTTCTTAATGTAAAGAACATTTTAATGATCTGAAGAACCTTCTTTCACTATAAAGAGCCTTTTGTGGAATAGAAAAATTTCACATTCTTAAAAATAAAGCCATAGATGCCATATAACCATTTTTTTTATGTGAAGAACATTTTAATGATCTGAAGAACTTCTTTCACTATAAAGAACCACTTATGGAATAGAAGGATTCCACACTCTTAAAAATAAAGGTTTTTTTTTTTGCAGTTATGCCACAGAAGAACCATTTTTGGTTTCTCAAAGAACCTTTCAGTCACAAGTTCTTAAAATAACAGTTTTTTTTTCTTAGTGTAAAGAACATTTTAATGATCTGAAGAACCTTCTTCCACTATAAAGAACCATTTATGGAATAGAAAGATTCCACACTCTTAAAAATAAAAGTTCTTAAAGAGAACTTTTTTTGCAGTGATGCCACAGATGAACCATTTTTGGTTTCTCAGAGAATATTTCAGTGATCCGTTCTTAAAAGAACTATTTTTTCTTAATGTGATCAACATTTTAATGATCTGAAACTTCTTTCACTATAAAGAACCTTTTGTGGAATAGAAGGATTCCAAACTCTCAAAAATAAAGGTTCAAAAAGTGATTTTCTTCTTTTTTTTTTTTTTTGCAGTGATGCCACAGAAGAACCATTTTTGGTTCTTCAAAGAACCTTTCAATTCTTAAAATAACATTTTCTTAGTGTAAAGAACATTTGAATGATCTGAAGAATCTTCTTCCAATACAAAGAACCTATTATGGAATAGAAGGATTCCACACTCTTAAAAATAAAGGTTCCAAAAGTCCAAATTTTTATTTATTTATTTACTTTTTTTGCAGTGATGCCACAGAAAACCCAATTTTGGTTCCTCAAAGAACCTTTCAGTCACAAGTTCTGAGTCAGTCACGAGAACTGTTTTTTTTTTCTTAGCGTAAAGAACATTTTAATGATCTGAAGAACCTTCTTTTACTAGAAAGAACCATTTCTGGAATAAAAGGATTCCACACTTTTCAAAAATAAAGTTCCAAAAAGATTTTTTGCAGTGATGCAACAGAAGAACTATTTTTGGTTCATCAAAAAACCTTAAATAACTTTTTCTTAGTGTGAAGAACATTTTAATGATCTAAAGAACCTTCTTCCACTATAAAGAATCTTTTGTGAAACCGAAAGATTCCATAGATTTTAACGGTTCTTTAAAGAACCATCAATGCTAATAAAGTGAACACTCTTTAAAAATAAAGGCTCCAAAGAGGTGTTTTTTTCTCACTAAAAACAACTTTTTCTGCATTTGAAAGGTTCCATGGATGTTCAAGGTTTTTCATGAACCATCAATGCCAATAAATGTGTCTGTAAATGATATTTTCTCTTCGCTAACATTCCCTTTTCTTATTGTTTTGCTCAATGTCTTTGAATAACCTGGTGTTTTAGGTTTTTTTTTTAGCTGTCTGAGTAGAATAAGTGGAGTTCATCACATGAATTATCAATCAAAAATAGTATTAAGTTTGAATATAGTTTAAATAACCTAGTTTAATACTATTTTATAGTTTAAAAACATTATTATTTTAATGTTTTGCCAGGTAACTATTTCTTTTGAAAAAAGTCTGTAACCATTTAAATCAATTATTTGAACAGCATTTTTGGCAAATCCAGGTCATTTACCATATAAATACGATGTTTTTTGACTGTTATAGCACCAGCTGTGATCCGATCTCCCTAAAACTTTGCATGCTTGTTTAGAATCACATCGCATGTGCTCACCAGGTTTTAAATTTTCATTTAGGCTTTATAGGCTTTTCGATATAGTTGGACAGGCCCCTTTTCTAAATGACCCTCTTATAGCTTCCCAAAGGGTAAATTTCAACATTTTGTTCATAATTATTGACCAAGAATTGCACTGCAGTGTTTCTTTTTTCCTCAGATTGAATGAAAAGCTAGAACTAGTTCCCAAAAGTAGTTTTTTTACATTTTCTCAATTAATCATCCAACAAACAATTTGATTGACAGCAGTGGTTCTAGAGGCAAAGTTGTTCGGAAATGAGGAGGCCTTCACAAATGAATGTTGTATGTGTTTGAAATAATGCATAATACGCAACCATTTACGACTTTGAAAAATGCGTTATCGCCCCCTATTGGGCCGTGAGTCAAACAGGCCCACCAAGTTTTGTTCCAATCAACCTCCATTAACCTTGTCTAATAGGTGCTCAAAATTTACCGGTCAATCATGCCCATGTTTTTTGAGATATACAAATGTCCCTATAGACACTTGTGGCACCTTGCGTACCGGTAGTTATAGCCGTTTTAATTTTCCTTCTTATAGCGCCACCAAGTGGACAAGCTCTGCAACTTTTTTTATGTGACTTCAGATTGAGCTCTTACATAAGTTCTGAGTTAGGGGAAGATATCTCATTCCATTCAAAATATATAGACGTTTAAGTAAAAGCAGCCCTGCCCCTTTCGAACGTTTTGGCGACAAACTTTTTTTGTTAATTATTGATATTCACTGTCCAGAGAATCTTCCTGCACTGGTTTGGTTCCGATCAGGAAAAGACTAGTTTGCAAAAATAGGCTAGAAAAAGTAAAGCATCCCAGTCAGGCCAATTGGGATGAGCCTTGGGTGACGTTGTAGACGGTACTACCATTCCTCATTCAAGTCTCTACGATTTACGGTTTGGTCTGCCTGGTCAGATTTAAGTGGAGACTGCTGATCCTTGGCCGCTCTAACAATTACAATAGGGTTTCAACGCTACAGGATAATAAGTGCATGGTCCTATATTTGGCCATTAATTTGACTAGTATGCCATTTTAATGTAAATATGGTTCTTAAAAAATAAATGCCACTTGGTTTGATGTTCTTATCTACTACAATGACATTTAGATTATTTTAAATGTGACTTAAGTTTGTAAATACATTTGGGGCCACTGTATTTGTCAGCACAATTCATTTTAGCATCTAATAGTAAGCCATTAGCTCAAAACGATGCTAAGATCATTATGAACATACGAGGTGAGTCTAAACGTGGGTGGAACTACAAGAAAATTCATATTAAAAAAAACAGAATCATCACGTGGGATGCAAGCGCACTGCATCGACATCTTTAGCGTGGGGCACGCGGTGTCAAAAATGCCTATGACTTGTCAAATCAATATGTTGAGAGAGCGACAGAGGTCGATATGTTGTGGTGGCCGGACGCGCGCATCAGTCCCTGGAGCCCTCGAAGCAGATGTGTTTTGATACGCGCAGGCACGCGACAAGCGTCAGCTCCCAAACGTCCACGCCTGTTTCCTTACGCTCGCACACACCCACAAACAGACGCACACGGGCGCAAAATAAGAGGATCCCTGCGTAATTATTGAATGATTGTATCCCCTCGGGAGGCCCCCGAGAGAAGCTCAATGAAGCCACGACCACCATGTCCATGGCAACGGCGCATGATAATGAGCCTCGTGGTCAGAACCGGGGCGCGCGTGGATTGTTCTGCGTGCCCGCGGGCAGCTGGTCAAAGTAATACGATCTGAAACAATGCTCGGACCACAGGTAGCCTGATGAACGCGCGTCTACGTACGCGCTTCTGAACCATATAACAAATGTGCGACTAAAACACCTATTTCTGATTACAGGGTTCTGGAAAAAGTTAAAACAAAAAGCTGGGATGTATTAATACAATTTTAAATTAAACTAGGCTATATAATGGTACTAATCAACGCGAACGATTAGTCGTGTTTTCTTGAAGGGGTAACTATAATAACGATGCTGAGGCGACATTAATTTAGCTGTAGATTGATAAAGTTTGACAACATAAATTAACGTCACTAGAGCTTTATTTACAGCGTTTTTGATAACTGACAGCTTAGCGTAAAGTTTCGTTGCGCGACGGGCCGCGCATAGAAAAGTACTTTTTATGCACATTTCACAATTGAGATTAATTGTGAAATTAAGTGATCGTATAAATCGCACACTGAATGCGCGCGCATCTTCCTCTCTCTCTCTCCTTGCTCTATCACCCAAGTTACCTTCTTCAATCTAGCGCCACGTTTTTGTAAGATACACCGTGGCGTATCAAATCAGATTCCCCAACCCCTTCGCCGATCGATAGGTCGCAAACAACATTATAGCCCCTAATTGTGATCCCCACACGACTTCATATGATCGATCCCGTGTGATGCGAGCCCAGCTTAGGTTCCCACGGCCGCCCATGTGCTGTCTAACTCCGCTGGGACTGCAACACTTCTGGCTTCGCCTGCGCCATCTGGCCCCTGCCGGCCCATACCGTTACAGGTTCTTTAACATGCTTCTAGTTCAATTTAGACGCAGGGCAGTGAGCACACACACACACACACACACATACACACACACGGGCAGAGGGAGGGAGGAGACAGGCGTTTAGTCAGTGGCAGATGGTGTGTAAGGGTCTGGTCGCGTCTGAAGGCGTACCGTAGACCCCCTTCAGTGACTGTCCCCCGAGGGGCTTCACAATCAATGAAAAACGAAAGCGCAAAGAAAGGCAAGGAACAAGAAGCGAGCGAGTCCCACTGACGTGATAGCTGAGGGGCTTGAGTTACTACAGGCTCCGACACTTTGACTGTTCCTCCCTTCACTGTTGGTTCATTCCACTGGGGAGAATCGACGAGCAAAACAACCGGACCAAAGTTGCGGCTCAAGAACTAATTTTTGCCTTGTACAATGTACATCTATATTTATATAAACATATACAAGTAAAAACATTTCAGTTTTAAAAATCGAAAAACAATGTAACATACCACAGTATAACAAAAAAAAAAAGTTAACTTAAGTTACTGAAGTTTCGCAAAAACATTATATCACATGCATAATTAAATATCATTACGATATCCACCTTATTTTGTAAGAGTAGGGGTGGCCATTTTTTTATTTTATGGGTAAAGCTTCCTGTCTTATCTGCATCTGGCTATTTTTAGCTGTATGAACAGCTGGTTTTGCTGCTTGATATTTTAAATTGGTGCCTTGCCATGTTATTCTAACGTATTACCTTAATTCTGAAAACACCGGGTTGTAGCAAACAGTTTTAGCATTTACTGCAAGTTGTTGTTGTTATTTCGTATAGCGGCTAATGAACCGGAAGTCTCACCCATAGACTTGTGCATTGAAGAAAAAGGTGAATAGTGTTGTGTTTTTTTAAAACCACTTAATTAATAACGAACAGGCAATGACAACTTTTCATTGTTAAACACTTACAATAAACCTAAGCAGCATAAAATAAATAACACTAAAAAATAAAGTAAATATAAATAATCCATGTATGTTGACAGAACTTTAGAGAGTTTTAAGGCACTCAATCGTTTTTAATTGTTTAATAAATTGAAATAAAATTCTAAAAACATTTTTAAATGCCATAAAACAAGGAGATGTGCAAATCTACATTTTTGTGTAGGCTATAAAACTTTGCTACAATCAACATGTTGCACAGAAATTTAATCTCTTTGTTTTTTGCATAAAAACACCAAATTTCGGATATTGTTGTGTGTTATCCTGATGGAGGTCACGCTTTGTATGTTACTGATCTGGTGAGTCATCACTTGACTAGCACCTGTGTTGTCATCAGAAAAGTTTACAAATGAATGCAAAAATGTAAATATCTAAGATTGGCTTATTATTTTAACATTATATGTGACCCTGGACCACAAAACCATATTTAAGTAGCACGGGTATGTTTGTTAGCAATAGCTAAAAATACACTGCATGCGTCAAAATGCTAGATTTTTCTTTTATGCCAAAAATCTTTAGGATATGAAATAAAGATCATGTTCCATGAAGATATTTTGTGAATTTCATATGGTAAATATATTAAACCTTAATTTTTGATTAGTAATATGCATAGCTAAGAACTTCATTTTGACAAATTTAAATACTGATTTTCTCAGTATTTTGATTTTTGTACACCCCCAGATTCAGATTTTCAAATTGTATCTCGGCCAAATATTGTTCTATTATAACAAACATCAATGCAAAACTTGTTTATTCAGCTTTCAGATTATATATAAATCTCAGTTTCAAAACAATTTGTGGTCCAGTGTCACGTGTGTGTGTGTGTGTGTGTGTGTGTGTGTGTGTGTGATGGGGAAAAATAGTAAGGAAACTGTAAAGAAGCTAAACTGAAATCACACACAGGGAGTAAATACAGAAAAAGAGGAATGCCATCTTTTTCCAGCACATTCCCAATGTCTCACCCCTGCCCCCCGCGACCAGCAAAGTTTCACTAGGAATCCATTTTTTCCCCACTCTATGATGTCAGAAAATTTGGCTCATTTAAGGGTTGGTGGATTGGAAATACAGAAAGAGCTCAAAGCATATCTTAACACAGTGATGTAATTTGTCTCACTTGTGTTTGGTTACTATGGACCTCAGGCGAAAAGCTTTTGTGCTTAAGAAAATCGCACTTAAATGAACGACCAAATTAACACCCCCTCCAGCACCCCCACTACACACGCGCAAATCTGCCTCTTTTTCTCTTTTGCACACGCACACACATTTTTTTTCTCTCTCCAAACAACGAATAGTGGCTTGGAAAAAAATCGTAGACGATTCTAATGTAAGACAACAGAGTCGGGCATCGAAGATGTTCAAAAGACCAGGAAAAACAAACATATATTTATTTAAATGGGCTGCTGAGAATGGTACGATAAGGAGGCGATTTGCTTGTTTTTGTGGGGCTCCGCGGATCTCCCGATTATGAGAACGGTAGCGCAGGTGCTCCCTGAATTACCATACAGCTGAGAGCAAACTTATTCCGCCTGCACACAATAGCGGAGCGCCCCGGGGATGGCCACGCGAGCAACACACACACACTTATACACACACACTCACGCACACACACACGCGCGCGCGCGCGCTTCGAACTCTTTCACTGCACGCGTTTAATACACACACACACACGCACGCGCGCACACACACACAGCGGAAAAAGGAAAGCAAGTAGAGAATTTGGCCTCCATACAAATGATGCGTATTCTTTTGTGAGTTTGCCTGACGCACACACACTGTTAGCCTGAGGAATGTTTTTTAGACACAAATCAGGAGACTCCCCGAAGCAGGAAACGCAAAGGGAAGTAAGCATTTGTTGAAAACTGAGATTGCCTTCCTCAAACGTGCTGGAAGTTCACTTTTAAAATAGTTTAATTAAGCCAAATAAACACGCGTTTTATAACTCCCGGGGCGAATAAACGGACACAAAACTATCAATTGTCTCGCATTGTATGTTTATTCTAATGCAAATAATATATCTACAATAAATAACCGAACGTCTAAAACTTCAAGTTGTAAATTACCATCACTTTTACGCACACACAGCAGCGCTGATGTGTTTGGGAGAGCTTGGTTGGTAGGGGCTGGTTGCATTGTAAAGCGTGGGACAGATTGGGGGTAGTGGTTCATTAGCATATTATTACCCCGGCATGTGGCACCCCGTATAAAACTGGCGGCAGGCGGCCTCGCTCCAGATACAAACGCACAGTGTCCGTGGGAGAAGGACGTGAGGAGGGATGTTGGACAAAGTGACGAACCCTGGTTTATAATCAGACGAATAAGGAACTATAAGAGTGTACACGAGCATCTTTTCAACTTCTTCTCCGACTTTTGAGGATTATATCACTCCGACGGAATCCAGCAAGTCCGTTTGTTTTAATTCGGGACTTTTCTGATTATTTTGGACACTGAACTGTTGCTTTGTGCGCACTTGACATGAAAGGGAACTGCGTTCACGCTCAGTGTCTTTTGAAAGCAAGCCTCTTCCAATGAATCAGTCGGCGAAAAGAAAAGCCTTTTAGTACGAGGGATCCCCCTGACTGATCTGGGAGCAGCCAAGTTGCTCAAAGACTTTCAAAACCTATTTATTTATTATTTATTCATCATGGGACGCTACTTACTGTTGCTCTTCTCCATCCTGTACATGCTGCTCTGCCAGGTAAGACTCATGATTTCTCACTCTCATGTCTGAATCTAAAGCAAACGTGTTAATTTAGATGTAATACTCAAACATTGCTTCTTCTCCAGGCGTCTTCCTCAGGCGTCTTCGAGCTGAAGTTGCAGGAGTTTTTGAACAAAAAGGGTGTGCAGGGCAACAAGAACTGCTGTAAGGGTGGACTGACCACGCCGTACCAGCAGTGCGAGTGCAAGACTTTTTTCCGCATCTGCTTAAAACATTATCAGCCCAACGCATCTCCAGAGCCACCCTGCACCTACGGAGGCACCGTCACCCCTGTGCTGGGGTCCAACTCTTTCCAAGTGCCAGATACCTTACCGGATGGCTCTTTCACCAATCCCATCAGGATGAATTTCGGTTTCACGTGGCCGGTGAGTACTGATGTATTTAGAAGTAATTCAGAACTGAGTAACGCAGTAACTTTTCTGATGCACAAATTCATTTTTGCTATTGCAGGGAACCTTTTCTCTTATCATCGAAGCAGTGCATGCTGATTCCAAAGAGGATCTGACAACAGGTATGTGGCCTCATAACAGAAAAACAATGCTAATATGAAAATGTATGAGCGGGATCACTAAAAATCATCTTCTATGTAGAAAACCCAGAGCGCATCATCAGCACCATGACCACACAGCGGCACTTGACTGTGGGCGAGGACTGGTCTCAGGACCTGCACAGTGTGGGTCGAACCGAGCTCAAGTACTCCTACCGCTTTGTGTGCGACGAGCACTACTATGGCGAGGGATGCTCTGTCTTCTGTCGGCCCAGAGATGATGCATTCGGTCATTTCACCTGCGGTGAGCGTGGAGAAATCATCTGCGACGCCGGATGGAAGGGCCAGTACTGCACAGAACGTGAGTAAAAATATTGTATTTTAATACAGCAAACATTCCAGAAATGCAAAGTTGTTGGTTTGAAAAAAATCAACCCAGATTAGAAAAGAGAGGGAAGGAAAAAAACAAAGTTAACGGTTACGAACAACTTGTAACTAATACCCCCGCCCCCCACACTCACACTCCCCCTTTCAGCCCACTCTCACAACACACCACTTGATTTATTCCAGTCGGGAGGAGGAAAGTTTTTAGGAATAATCTCACGCGTGCCATAAATTTACATGCTGGCCTCCTATTGGCTGGTCCCAGAGTGGGCCGGCTGCTGATTGGCTGGCGTAGGGGAGGTATTGTTTGAAGTGGGCAGCTGCCGGGAGTGCGCAGACAATGGAGCAGCTGTCGCCCGCTGGCCGCGCATACACCAGCTGTCCACTCTTATCTTCCCTACCCGGAGACATTGAGAGCACAGGAGGGAGAGAGAGAAAAAAAAAGTTTTGACCCACAGTAAAGAGAGGGAGGAAAGAAGGGTCCCCTTGTTTGTAAGCGCCCTATTGTTGTCATGTGTTAAGCAGAAATTCTTCAGTGGTGATTAGCAGATTTGAGTATTTTTTTTTAGCAGGAGAGTACGCTAATGAACACTCTTCATTTGACAAAAAAAAATGTCCTACTTAGGATTTAAAATTCTGACGCAGGTGTTTTGTCCTCCTTACAGCAATTTGCCTTCCGGGTTGCGATGAGGAGCACGGCTTCTGCGAGAAACCTGGAGAGTGCAAGTACGTTTATCTTTGTCACAATGTTTCCATCGTTAAATGCTGAAATCGCCTTCAGGATTGGTTTTCTAACCAGTTTGTTTATTTTGTGCATCAGGTGCAGAGTGGGCTTTAAAGGCCGCTACTGTGATGAGTGCATACGCTACCCAGGATGCCTTCATGGAACCTGCCAGCAGCCATGGCAATGCAACTGCCAGGAAGGCTGGGGTGGCCTCTTCTGCAACCAAGGTAAGAAAACAGCAGAGCGAAAGACACACAAAACATCAAAGGACAGCATTTAGAATGTCCTTGAAAGACTAGGCGACACAAGGATGTTTGGCTGAAAGAGAGATATGAGATAGGCGATCAAGTACCCTAGAGCGTGCAGCAGCTGTCCAGCTGCGGTCCAGCCATGTGTCGCTGCTATGGGTCGGATTAATCCACATGTGCTCAACATATGTCCGCCTCTGTTACAGATCTGAACTACTGCACACATCATAAGCCCTGCCTGAATGGAGCCACTTGTAGTAACACCGGTCAGGGCAGCTACACCTGTTCTTGTCGGCCAGGATTCACGGGAGCCAGCTGTGAGATCGAGGTCAACGAATGCACAGGAAACCCCTGCCGCAATGGAGGAAGCTGCACTGTAAGTGTAAACGTTCGCAAAACCAATGTTTTTGCATTGAAACACTCGTTCTTGTGCTTTTGCTAAGCATCCCGTTCCTTTTGTGTTTACAGGATATGGAGAACACCTACAGCTGTGCATGTCCACCTGGCTTCTACGGGAATAACTGCGAGCTGAGTGCCATGACGTGTGCGGACGGGCCTTGCTTTAACGGCGGGCGCTGTGCCGACAACCCTGAAGGTGGATACTTCTGCCAGTGTCCCACGGGATACGCAGGGTTCAACTGCGAGAAGAAGATTGATCATTGCTCCTCCAGTCCTTGCTCTAATGGTATGCACTTTTGGATTTGAACTTGAATCTTTGTAATCAAAAGCAGTCCAGAATCTCATTCTCTTTTCTTTTCGGATCACAGGTGCACGCTGCGTCGACCTGGTGAACTCGTACCTGTGCCAGTGTCCCGAAGGGTTCACGGGTATGAACTGCGATCGCGCCGGGGATGAGTGTTCGCTGTACCCCTGCCAAAATGGCGGGACTTGTCAAGAAGGGGCTGGTGGTTACATCTGCACATGCCCACCTGGATACACCGGACGAAACTGCAGCTCACCTGTGAGCCGCTGCCAACACAACCCCTGCCATAACGGCGCCACTTGCCACGAGAGGAACAACCGCTATGTGTGCGCTTGCGTTGCTGGATATGGAGGACGCAACTGCCAGTTCTTGCTCCCGGACAGAGCATCCCAAATTGCCGGCGACGTTCCTTGGACCGCAGTGGGATCGGGAGTCCTGCTGGTGCTGTTGTTGGTAGTCGCATGTGCCGTGGTGGTGGTTTGCGTTCGCTCGAAGGTTCAGCAGCGCAGACGGGATAGAGAAGAGGAGGTTGCCAATGGGGAAAACGAAACAATCAACAATCTCACAAACAACTGTCACCGTGATAAAGACCTGGCTGTAAGTGTTGTCGGGGCGGCCCCTTTGAAGAACATCAACAAGAAGATCGATTTTCACAGCGATCACGATGACCTGAGCATGACAACAGAGAAGGAGAAGAGGAGCTATAAGACACGACATCCTCCTGCAGACTACAATCTGGTGCATGAAGTAAAATACGAGGTGAAGCATGAGGTGAAACTGGAGCACGCTGGGAAGGAAATGGCGGCGAAGGAGTTGTCTGATAGCTGCGAGGATGTAAAGTGCCAATCTCTGCAGGACTCTTCCGAATTTGAGGAGAAGCGCAGGAAACGCCTGAAAAGGTAAAAATGGCGTTGTCCGAGACAACGATTTCTTCCTTTGATAATTTCCTCTCAGTTGTAAGCATCGCTAACATGCTGCTCTCTTCTTTTCCTTGCAGCGATGCATCAGAAAAGTCAAAATATTCAGAGTCGAGGTATTCTGAATCAAAGTTTTCAGAATCAAAGTACTCAGAATCGAAGTATTCAGAATCAAAGTATTCCGATTCGCTGTATTCCGAGTCAGCATGTGCGTCGGCATGTGCATCGGCATCCACGTCGGCTTGTGTCGACACCAAATACAAATCCGTCATGGTGATGTCGGAGGAAAAAGATGAATGTGTTATTGCAACTGAGGTGAGTGTCACATGTAGCTGACTTTGCATCTATGTTCATTTAGCATTCTTGCTTTTATTCCGAGAACTAACAGGCGTTTTGTCGTCTTTCCCAATCTCAGGTGTAATGGGCCTGCAGGAAGCCGATGCTCATTGTGTCCTATGGGAGACATTTTGAACTCCCTAAGAAAATGCTGCTGCTCGAAACCTGGTGGAAATGTCCCACCTCATGACTACTGCTGCTGAGAAACTAAGACTGATTAACTGATATTCAGGATGAGCTGGTTCTCTGTACTGAAAGAGGCACAGGCAGTGGTGGCCTGTAGGCTTGGAAGCTTGTGGAAATGATAATGATGGCAGGAGTGTCATTAAAATTTCAAATGTAGTTGTAAAATTTACCTGTAAAGCCATTTTAAAGGTTTTGGACAATATGTGTCCATTTTTAAAAATGTTTTTAACGTGGGTTCATCACACGAGAATGGCATTAGGAAGGATATGTAAGAGAATACAAGAAAAGTAAAGTATCGCAGTGTTTTGCCATGTGATGTCCAATAATGTGTCAGCATTGTGGCAACGTTTTAGCAATATTTTGGCAACATTTGCTGGTTTTTCCGCCAATAATTCCCACAGGCTTTTACTGTGCCCAGAGACTGCACCAAACATTAAGGATGTTAAGGAAGTAGTTTAAAATAAATGTGTCGCAAATTGCCACTGACTGTCTACGTGCCGCCGTGGCAAAGTTGTGATGACATTTTAGCAATATTTTGGCAACATTTGCTGGCCCCACAAGTCAGTGTACAAGGGACTACATCAAAACGGTGGATGTTCAGCCATACTGGCCTGTCTTGCACTGGGTTAAAATGTCACATGATGTCATATCCTGTCACATGACCAGTGGAATCTATGTGTAAGTGCTCAAAAGAAAAATCTCAAAGTCTTCCAAGCCTCCGCTTTTTTGCATTATGGTTTAGAAAATGTATGTAATTTGTTTTTCGACGTAAAAGAATAAGTTTGTGTTGTTGATGATGAATAATATCCTTGTTTGTATGTTTTTCGTTTTCCTTTTTTATAACAAGAGTTGTATGATTTACGTTAATTTATTTTTATTTAAGTTGTATTTCTAAATATTTGTAATGTTTTTAAGATTATTTAAGTTTGCGTTTTTCCTAAGTTGTTCCTGTTACTTGCAAAGGCACTTCGGGTTGCTGGGATGTTTTGAGAAAAAGTTATTTAAAGAAGGATTGTAAAAAAAAATGTTATTAATGCTATTGTTTTCATTAACAGGTCTTTGTTTGATTTTCTTTCTCTGAACGAAGTTTTAGCTTAAATTATTTTTCCAAATAAAGATTATGAACTATCGAAAGTATTTTCGTCATTTTATTAACACCACCACACACTTCCGTTTCACACATATTGGGCTTAAAACAGAGCATTTTTACATTCATATTTGATGCTGATAAACCACCAAAAACAAATGCCAAAAACTTTTAAAGTCTTGTGAGACACTGCTAAATTGGAGCCTCTTTTCTTGTAAGCCTCTTTTGTGGTGGTTCGCATTTTATACCGAGTCTTTTCTGGGTGCTGGATTTATGACTTCTATGTGTGCCACGCTGTAAGGGTTGGAAATGGTTCTTTACAAAATGGGGAATAGATTGGGATGCGGGTTCTTTATAGGGATGAGAACGAAGCTAATCATTAACATCTGCTCTGGCCTCTCGGTCACCCCATACTGGGCTATTCATGGCTTTACCCCACATTCTGCCTGCCGCGGGTGCATCGCTCAAGAGAAGGGGCTTTGAGAAACGCCGTCAAATAGCTGCAGGATGTTTACAAGTTTTCCAACCAGACTAGAGGGAGAATTTTAAGGCTTTGAGAAGGGGGGAAAAACCCTGAACTAGTTGGCACATTGCCTAACTGGATGAAACTATTTGGCAGGTGTTTTGGCGGGAAAGACTTCTTTGATTTTAAACACACGTCACCAAAACAACAACCAAAATCAAAGAAAAACTTTTCTTGATGATGCTCTCTTGCGTTTTCTGTTAAGAAAAACTTTGCGTGAGATTTTGTACCCTAACTTCGATGTTGTTAGAGAACAAAATGTCTTTTGTTGAGCTTTTATGGCTAAACATTAAGCTGGAGGAGAAGTTCAGAGGAGTTCTGGCTGAGGTCTCTTACAACACTCATCAATGGAGCTCTGGGGAACAGGCAGAGTCACACAATGTAGTGGCGGACAATAGCCGATACAAAAGGGCACCATTTGGGAGAGGCAGTGTGTGCCTATGAATGGAGGAAAGGGAGGGGGCAAAGAACGACAGATGTTGTCTGTCCTCCTGAGTCAAAGCGTCCTGCAGGCAGAAAACACCAGCTAGACCCCACATGGCCATGAAGGAGAGACACAATGGAGACCCTTCAGCTCACGTCTCTTGGCCTTCTCTGATAGTTCTCAATGTAAGTTTCAACTACTTCACATTGTGCTGCGGTAAAAGTACTTCACTTGATTTAGATAATTATCTGGAGAACAATCATTAAAAGTTTTATTTTAGACAGATTTACACATTCTTTATGCCAAAGAGCAGCCTCACTGTTATTACTGCTCATATTTAAAATGATGGATTTTTCAAAACCCCTAACACCTAGCAACCTCACATAATACCATAGCAACCACATAGTCATGTGCTAACAACCACCCAGAACACCATAGTACCTCACTGTTATTATCGCTCATACTTACAGTTATGGACGTTTCAAAACCCCTAACACTTGCTACAACCTCGTAGCAAGAACAACCACTCAGAACACCCTAGAAAACTCATAACAACACTGGCAACCACTCAAATCACCCTAGCAACCTTATAGCGTTATCCTGGCAATCACCTTCATAGCAACGCCCCGGCAACCACTAAGAACACCTTCATAGCAACGCCAAGGCAACCACTCACAAGAGCCTATCAGCATCATAGCAACGCCTTAGCAACCACTCAGAAAATGCTAAAAACCTTGTAGAATCTCCCTGGGAACCATTTAGTACACCCTGGCAACATCACAGCAATGCATTAGCAACCACTACGAAAATCCTAAAAACCTTGTAGAATCTCCCTGGCAACCACTTAGAACACCCTAGCAACATCACAGCAATGCCCTAGCAACCACTCCGAAAACTGTAAAAACCTTGTATAATCTCCCTGGCAATCATTTAGAACACCCTAGCAACATCATATCAACATCCACACAACCACTCAGAACACCCTAGAAACACCCTGTCAACCACTCAGAAAGCCATAGAAACCTTGTAGTATCTCCCTGGTAAGCACTCAGAACACCCTAGCAACGTCATATCAACATCCAGGCAACTACTTAGAACACCTTCACATCAACATCCAAGCAACCACTTAGAACACCTTCATAGCAGCGCCCTGGTAACCACTGAGAAAACCCTAGAAAGCTTGTCGAATCTCCGTGCAACCATTTAGAACACCCTAGCAACATCATATCAACATCCAAGCAACCAATCAGAAAACCCTAGAAACCTTGTAGAATATCCCTGGCAAGCACTCAGAACACCCTAGCAATGTCATATCAACTTCCAGACAACGACTTAGAACAGCTTTACAGCAACACCCTAGCAACATCATAGCAACACCTTGGCAACCCCTCATAACACCTTCATAGCAATGCTTCAGACACCCTATCTAGCAACCTCATAGCAACACCCTGGCAACCATTCCGAACACCTTCACAACAACACCCTAACAACCACTTAGAACACCCTAGCAACATCATAGCAACACCCTGGCAACCACCGTTTCGCATGGACAAACACCACTTACATTTACTTTAGAAAATGTGCCTGAACAGTCAATATGGGTGTGGCCTTTTATATTAAAATTATAGCGCAATCATAATACTGCTTTCATCAGAAGGCCTCTGCCAAGTGCAACTCAAGATCAAACCGGCTAAGTGTTCTGCACTTCAATTAGCACTAGAGCTTGAGCTGCCATCAGTGTGACTTCATGGAAAACAAAGAAGGGAATAAGAGGTTTGCTCTGTGATCCCGTTGCATTTTAATGAGCCGATCATGTAGAGTCCTCAGGGATCAGACGGTAACTCTATATTCCGGCACAACGTGGACGATAAAATACGAAACAGCAGCACGCTCGAATCGCAAAGTCATCAGTCACGTCCAACTGAGCTGCGAGAGCTCGGCTCACGTCCACCGACGCTAGTTACTTATGCACCGTTACCGGCAGGTGAAGGACAAGCACGGCGGAAAACTACCGGAGAAGAACAAGAGCCAGAGCTGGAAGTAAGAGAGGAACACAGAGGACGAGGAGAAGAACATGTGAACTGGCAACAGGAGAACAAGGAAGTGAACTCGGGTGCAATAGGGACAGAGCAGGTGTGATGAAATAGTCATGAGGAGAGGCAGAGTCTAGCTTGAGTTACACCTGCCGCTCCTAAAGTAATGAGGGAAAGAGTCAGAGGAGGAACGCCACAGAGATGGGGAGAAGAAGGAGAGATACAAGACGCTGGCAAGGGCATTAGCGAAGTCTCATCAGCACTGAGAAGGTTTGTGAAACGTTTTATCTGTGCACCCCTGCTTTTGGATTGATATTGTATTCCATCATTGCTGGTTACTTTCCTCTTGCGTTAAAAAGTGCATGTCTTGCTGACCTTGCATGTCTGTGCTGTAAGCTCATGTATGTAGATGTTAAACTGAGTTATTGTAAAACGTAACATCACTTGATTAGTTGATCGAGCGCTGGCAGAAAAACCATCTAACCTTGATGCCTCGAGGAACTTGTTTAACCCACGAGATACATTAAAATATCCTGTTTCTGGTACAGATCCTGCTAAGATTGCACTTATCGCTGTATTTAGGAGTGAAAAGTCTCTACCTTCACCTCAGAGATGTAAATTATTCAGGAGCACTTGGATTCCGTCACAATCTGCCAATCAGGGAAATTAAGGTGATGTGTCCTGAACAAGCAGCCCCTGTAATGTCAATTTGTTCTGCAGACCGCGTGCGTCAATCCAGGGTGTGTATTGTTGATTTGAAGGCCACTTGAATTGAGACGATCTACAACAAATGAAAATCAAATGATTATAAAAATGCACTTTATGGTTTACATTTGAATCAGTAAATGGACAATGCAATGCAACATTTTCTCATGTCTAGACATCAAATCATGCCTAGTCATTAAAAAAAAAAAAAAAAAAACCTTAAAACTACATTTTATTTTAGCTTGCAACATTTCTGGTTTTTAGTATAACTTGTTATATTAAAATTAATTAAAAATATATATATATATATAATTATAAATAAATACATTTTAATAAAATAACAAACAAAAACTAAATTTAAACTGAAAACCAATTTTATGTGCAACGAAAGGCGAAAAAAAATCACACTTGGCTGAAAGGTAATGTTGCTTTATATCTAACTATTTTATATTCACATTTATATAAATTATTCATTTATATTCTCTACATTTCAATTAAAAAGCAAAACAAACTAAAATGTTAAAACAAAAAAAATGAATTAATAATTAAAATTTTCCCTAATATTTTCCAGTCCCTCATGTGAAATGGCATGGCAGGCCAAATCAAAGGTCATCACTGGCCAATTGGTTTGGTTAACGATCACTCCTTGATTAAAGAATTCAGTGAGAACACCATTTACATGACCTTACATTTTGGCACACATCTGTTTCTTAAGATCAGTATCATTCTCCTCGCGCTGCAGGTGGAGCTGAACACTATTGAAAATACGTCAATGTGTTATCTGACCGTGCCTAATTCAGATAATGGACGAAGACAACAACTCATTAAAGAGTGTTGAGCCATCTGCTTTAATCTATTACTAATCAACTTCTCTGCAAACCAGGAACAAGCCATTTTTACAAAACAAAGTCAAATATGTATAATATTGTAAACAAGTTGAGAAATGTACACTGCCAGTCAAGATTTTTAATGTTTTTTTAAAAAGGCTTTTTTTCACCAAGTCTGCATTCATTTGATCCAAAGTAAAGCAAAAACAGTACAATTTTGAAATAATTGTAATATTTGAACTAACTGTTTTCTATGTAAATACATTTAAAAATATCATTTATTCACGTGATTTCAAAGCTGAATTTTTAGCATCACTACTCCAGTCACATGATCCTTCAGACATCATTCTAATATTCTGATTTGCTGCTCAAAAAACATTTATTATTATTATTATTACTATTATTATTATGCTGAAAACAGTTGTGTAGATTTTTTTCAGGTTTCTTTGATGAATAGAAAGCGCAGAAGTACAGCACTCAACTGTTTTAATATTGATGATAATAATAATAATAATAGTAAAAATGTTTCTTGAGCAGCAAATCAGCATATTAGAATAATTTCTGAAGGCTCATGTGACACTGAAGACTGGTGTAATGATGCTGAAAATGTAGCTTTGATCACAGGAACAAATTACATTTGTAAATACATTCAAATAGAAAATAGTTATTTTAAATAATAAAAAATATATATTCTTAAAAAATACTGTTTTTGCTGTACTTTGGATCAAAGCTTGGTGGGCAGAAGATACTTTTTAAAAAAACATTTAAAATCTAATCTATATTGATATTATCTTGAATTCCATGCTGCATAACTTAACAGATAACTAAAAATTAAAGTGTGCAAAGCAAATAAAAAAAATAGAATTAATTTGATAATTTTATTGTGCAGACGTAAGCAACAGCTCTAAAACAAAGTGTGAGCTCTGAGAGTGGGCCTGAAGAACTCATTTGCAATCCAAAGGAACAATCACTACTGAACTAAAAGACCTAAAGCATGACTCGACTGGAACCAGCACTTCAGCGCTCAGAAAGTCGTTCTGCGATAGAAATGCAGAGCAGGAGAGGGAGCACCAACACAAGCAGAAGAGGAAGCATCAGCATGAGCAGAAGAGGAAGTGTCAGTCAACACACAGGTGAGATTTAACCCAGTATAGGCTGAAATAACAGTCAGAAAGATTTTTTAAATTGAACAATGTTTGTTTTTTGTTGAGAGTCATAGGCTTTTATGGCTAATATGGCATAATCAATGTTGCCAAGTCCGCGTTTTTTCTGCAACCCCAATAATGTAATATTTAGCTCCTGAAATGCAAATGTTACCAGGAGACCCTGTCAAAAACTTATATTTTACCACATGGAACACAACATTTACCGCAAGACCCCCTCCAAAACGCAAGTAGTTTTAAACAGCAATTGGGTGAGTTTTGTTGTAAAAACCTGGCAACCCTGAGCATGATATAGGAGAATATGTAGCTCATATTATTAAGTGGAAAAAAATGATTAAAAAAAATATGCAATTTGATGCAGGACTGATGTTTATATGGCCAAAAAGTAAGAAATTCTAATAGCTTGTAATGTAAATCAATCAGATTTCAGTTGTCATTTTATATCTGCCAAAGAAATGTCTCAGTATGTTGATATTTAAATGCATAGTTTTAGAATTAAATGAAATCAATGCAATACAATAATAATTGAGAGATTAACAAATAAACATTCCTCAAAAGTCTGATGAATCATATTTGATATTTAAATTTGAACATGACTTTTCTAAACAATGATTAGTGTTCATCTTGAAATTGAACTAACAATGAAGAAGAAGAACTTTAATTTCATGAATAAACATGAAAAATTCAAACTTCATGAACTGAAGATGGGCAATTTTACAATTATACAAAAAGGCATTTTATTTGCAGTCATGTAGTAGATTGTTCTGCTAGGTGTTGATAATTAGAAATGTGCATGTCGAATATGATTCACTCGGCTTTATAATAATGAGAAGAATAACAACGTCCAGTAAATGGTAAAACAGTTTGGACTACAAACCAGTGTTCATAATTAAAATAATTCATTCAAATAATATGTTATTTGTATAGCTAAAAACAGCTGGATGTGGATGAGACTGGAAACCAAACGCTTCAAATTTACAAATAGCCATGCCCACTTTTATGGGAAAAATAAGGTGGATAGGATGAAGGTCCTTGCACACTAAGTCTTTGAACGTTAATAAATAAATACGACTTCACTTTGTCAATCATGTTTACACACTGTTTCCAAAACTTCCGTCATACATTTTTTTGGATTGGGTTCAATTTTCGCATCTGTAGCAAACATTTTGAGAGTTGTTTTTACAATTCAGAGCCACCGTGATGTTCTGTGCATGACGAATTTTAACGAATACAAAAAAACACATTAAAAATGTCAGACTCAGTGCAATGTCCTTAAGACTGCAGCAGTGAGACTATATTAGTACATTCTAGTATATTTAATAATTAGTAATTCTTCAAATTTAAATTACTTAATCACTTAATCATTTATTTATTGAAATAATTTGTATGCATCAGCGCAGTATCAATGCCATGTCTTCCTCAAACAGAGACTAGAAGAGAAACGGAACAAAGCAGCCGGGCCATTTTTAAAAGAGCCAACCGCTTCCTCTCGCGGGACAGGGAACAGGAAGATGGCAGTCCTCCCGCTCTGGTGCGCTACTTCGAGAGAGGCCACCCTCTTCCAGCCAACCACAGTCCTGAGCGCAAAGCCACCATCCCCTTTCGAAACCCCGACCTGGGCCTCCCTTCCTATAGGAGGCGCTACGACAATCTCAGCAACGAGGCAATAAGCGGCCTCTCCCCTCAGCGACACATGTCCTATTCAAATTTCAGACGTGGAGACAGCCAATCCCGTGCAAGCCCTCGCTCTGGCAGCCCGAGATCTACCAACGTCTCGCCGCAAAGACGAGGGGAATCGTGCAGTTCGTCCCATCGCAGAGGATCCACAGCGCATGGCCACCGGACGTCCCACACGTCCTCTCAGCAGGCTTCTGGCAAGTGCACTCCATCACGAAGACGAGATTCGGTGGTCACGCGCACCACGTCTCCTTCGCGAAGCTCAGGTACGAATAAATACGGGGAATCATTTAGCCCCGCCCACAAAAGAAGCCCCTCCCAGAGCTCCTACGGTCACAGCTTGGATTCTGAAAAGCTGTATAAGAATCTCAAATCGATTGCGAGTTCGGCAGAGTCAGACGCCTCTGAAGAAAGGAACGGATGGTCACAAAGACATCCTGATGTGGAAATCGACGGCGATTATAATGAACGCAACCACAGTGGGCGCAATAGCGGCCGTAGCAGTCGAAAAAGTGGTGGCCACAATACTGGCTACAACAGCCGGGATTTCTCTCCAACAGGAGGCTACTGTGATGACAAAACAAGCCGCGTCAGTCGAAATAGTGGTTACAACAGTCGCAACAGTGGTTCTAACAGCCATGGTGCCTCAACGCCTTATCAAGATTACGATAAACATGCTACACCAAAAAACGGTACTTCCAAAAACAAAAGTCGCAAGAATGGCAGACACTCAGACACCTCCGACAAACAATCCAGATCTGATTCCCGCCAATCGCTAAGCCCCACCCACTCCCCTCTAAGCCCCGCCTCACCTGCGTCGACACCAAACATCTCCCAATCAAGAAGAAGCCGGAATCCGATTCCGTCCCCTGATTTGCCCAAGTCCCAAGCCTTAATTGCAGAGACGGACAAGCCAGTCAATGATCGGAGCAGAAGCAACATCAGGCGAGGCTTGGAGGCGCTAATTCTTTCAGAGAACACCAGGTCTTCAAGCCAACCAGCAGTGCCAGAGATGACCATTGAGGACTATGTGATCATAGCCGATATTCCCCGATCGAAGCTGTACCCTGAGGAAGAAGAAGCAGTAATAGTAAGGAGGAGACCGCAGAGCCGAAGCCCACGCAGAGACAATCAGCACAGGTCAGAGAATTGAAGAAAGGGAGAGTAATACTACTTTTCCACCGACATGGTGCTAATGCAAGAGCAAATGCCTAATCTGAGCATTTCCACTGAAAAATATAGGTGCGGGCAGCCATTACTGGGGTTCAGGTGCTTTAAGGCATTTGAGCACATATAAAAAATAACTTGGCATGCTTGTTTAGAATCACTTGTCACATGTGCTCACCAGGTTTCGTGAAGTTTTGAGTTTTGGTTAGGCTTTATAGGCTTTTGGGTATATTAGGACAGGCCCCTTTTCTGAACAACCTGAACACTGCAGTGTTTTTTTCTAGATTGAGCAAAAAACCTAGGACTAGTTCACTAAAGTAGTTTTTTTTATATATATTTTCCCAGTCATCATTTTCCCCCTCACCCCCACAATGTCCGATTTCTTTCAAATTTCTCATCGACCTTTAGGGCCATGAGCCAAACAGGCCCGCCAAGTTTTGTTCTGATCGACCTCTGTTAACCTTGTTTGAATGGTGCTCAAAATTTGTCAGCCTATGGCAGCCATGTTTTTTGATATGCAAATGACCTTATAGCCACTTGTGGCACTTTGGACCAAGATCGTGCTTACTGATTTTCATGTGGATAGGACAAAAGGGTGTGTAGTTATGCCCATTTTTTATAGCGCCACCAAGTGGCCAAGCTCCACAACTTTTCTCACATAACTTCAGATTTAGCTGTTTTATATGCGTTGTGCATTTGGTGAAGATATCTCATTCCATTCAAAAGATCTCATTTTAGTAAAATGGCCCTGGCCCTTTAAAAAAAAAAATGCTAAATACCCAAACATTTTGACACTTAAGACTGCAACAAACTGTTTAGGGGTGAGCCTTGGTGATGTTGTAGATGGTGTGAGTACTACCATCAGTTTTACATGGAAATTGCTGATCCTTGGCCTTTTTACCAATTACAATAGTGTTTCAGCGCCACTAGCTTGAACCCCTAAACAGTAATTGAAATTCCTGTACAAGCTGTGAAAAATGTGATCAATCTCATGATTTTAATTAAATAAATGCAATACAACTTTTTGTGTTAAACATACTTAATTAAAAGACCAATCAACCAATAAATGTCAATTCAATGTCAAGTCAATTCTGTCATCCCTAAAAATACACTTTGTACAAACAAAAAAATATTTTTCCACTTAAAATATTTTCAGTGGACCCCATAGCACCTACTTCATCCCACTATCTCCTTCATTTCAGCTCACAAGTCCAAATTTGGACTGTTTTTGAGAGAACTTCACAGATCCCTATGAATGCACCAGCACCATTTCAGTGGAAAAATGAGTGTGAGAGAGAGGAAACCCTGTCAGTAAATTCTGCTTCTCCTTTCTGTGGTTAAAGCTATGGGGATGGGAGATATGACTATGAGCATGAGGTTTCAGAAGAGCGAGGCAGAGGAAGAGAAAGAGAGAGAGGAAGAGATCGCAGAGAGAAAGAGCGGAGACGTCTAGACAAAGAGATGGGAGGGTCGTCAAAAACCAACAGCACGGTGTCAGGCCATTCACAGGTGCCTGAGTTTACAGTTTCACACCCTACTTCCCTTTGTCACTGATGTCATCACATCTATCATCTATTCTGCTGTATCTGCAGATCCAAAAATGAATAAAAACGGCATTAATATGACAGAACTGGACAGATGATGAAATAGGCAAAATGTAAAATCCCATTGACTTACACTGAAAGAAGCATCTGAGACATATTTTAAGACTAGATTATTATTATTTTGTTGTTGTTGTTGTTGTTGTGGGCCGATATTTAACCAACTAGCAACACCTTAGGAACCTCACAGCTGGCAAATGTTTTCTTAAGACACCATTTTTAAAAATAACATACGTCAACACATTAGTATATACTTAGCAATATGCTTATTATCTATGTTCTCAGAGGTCCAGCAAAAATGGAGAAAGCATTAGGATGGTAAACGGAAAACACAACGGTTCAGAAGACCCCCCTCAGATGCAGGTAAAGTCACCTATGCTCACGACTAGTTTACCAACGCTGAGGTATTCGGTTTCTAGTTCAGAGGCAGGTGTCTGTGTTCGCAGAACGGACGAAAACGCACTTTTAAGCTCCTAGACAGCAAGTACACTGTATTTAGCGCTAGTTATTGATGTTTCTGAGAAGCTATGAGAGGAATTGAAACGTAAATTATGCTGAGAGAAGTTGTACAGTTCAGGACTCACAGCGTTAATGTGTCAAACCGCGAGCTGCTTCACGGAAGCTTCAGGTCACATGACCAACTGTCAGAGATGCTTTCCTAGTCACGAAGGGATAATTTAACGTTTTTGTACTTTGTATTTATTTTAAAAACAATATTTAAGTGCGGGAACTGGTTAAATTAACGCGAATTTGCATGTATTTAATTCACGACTATATCACCATGCGAATACACAGTACTGTGACACTACGTGCTTGAAAAAATTGAGCAACTAAACCATTTTTCCTTCTTTCATGCTTACATCCGGATACCCATGTCGGTAAGTCGTTGAAATGTGTTTGTTTGTTGAAATACTTGAGTGTGTGAGGTTGTGAGTTCTGGACTGGAATGTCTCGTGTTTTGGATTACTGCTCTGGAATGTTATTTTGTTGCTCTGGGGAGATGTTAAGTTGACTGTATAATGAATTCCTTATACACTCACAACTGATTCTGTTTCTTATAAGCTTGATCTTCCGCACTGTAAAAAGGGATGGATGTATATGCTAGATGAAGATGAAGAGGTAAGGATGCAGACTGCTTCTTTTAAACTAGGTCTGATGAATGACATTGCATGATCATGCACAGGGAAGTTGGCATAACATGGCTTGCTCTGCTTCATTTTAACGCTGATTTCCCTGGAATTAAAAAGCACAAGTGGAAATGGTGACCAGATTAACTCGTTTTCATTCTTCCTAAAATTAGCCTTGATTTTGAAAAAAGTTCAAAAGATAGGGTGATTATCATGTAATGTTAATCTGTTGCTTTGTTTGTGATGATGCATATAGACTAGTATGAAGTACTTGCGTTTATTTGCAGTGGAGGAAGCACTGGTTTGTGATCTCTGATTCAGGACTGAGGTACTATAGAGACTCTGCAGCTGAAGAGGTGAGCGTAATTGCTGAAAATGCCATGCAAGTGAATTATTATTATTATACGATTGTACAGATATGTCATGAGGAAAAATGTATGGAATAAATTCAACATGGTGGCATTTGTAAAAAAAAAAAAAAAAAAAAAAAAACGATCTGATTTAACAATAATATCTTGAATTCTGTGTTTTTCTCTCTGATAGAGAGATGAGGCGGATGGTAAGATTTATTTACGTCACTGTCTGCGAGTGGAGGAATTTGATGCAGATAAAAACTATGGACTTCAGTTGCATGTAAGAAATTGTTGCAAAAGTTAAAAGGACAACTCATTGTGAAAACTGAAGAATATTCCTATGCCTCAAACCTGTCTGATTGATGTGCAGATGCGTGATGGACTGGTGACCCTGTCAGCGATGACCTCCAGAATCAGGAGGAACTGGATCGACACACTGAGAAGACTCGCATCCAGGGATTCGACTGAGAGGATTCGGTATGATAAAACTGAAAGAATAAGTGCGGAGGATCAGTCAAATGTGAATTTCACGAAAACAGTCAGGAACATGTCTGAAATAAGGAAAAAATAAAATTATATTTTGAGATATGACAATCATGACAGTTAAGCAATTTTTATAATACACAGTGGTATTTGCTACAATGCATTTATGCAATTTTAACAGCTACTGGACTGTCATATTGTATAGAATTACATGCGAATGTAATGAGAAATCCTCACTGATAATAATGAAAATGTATACAAAAATGTAAAAATAAAATAGTTGGATTGCAGTTACTTTAATTTGGAGGGGGAAATTATGCTTAATAGTCGTTAAAGTAATGCAAATATATCTTAATGTTCATATAATTACGTTCATAAATATTTTCTTAATAATATAACAAACATGAATCTTTGTGCTAAATACAATTTTTACATTTTACATTTTTTAATTATTTTTTTTATGGTATTCACCCATAAGCAATTTATATGGATATTTAAAAATATTAAATATCCACAATGATGTCTTGCTGTATTGATTATGGTTATCTGATAGATTTCATGAAAAGTATCAATAACATGTCTAAAAGGAGAAAAAAAGATGAATGACAATGAAACCTGTTTTTTAGACCATAACAGTTTTTTAGTGACAATTAAGCATGTTTTATAATATACCATATAGTACTTTTTGCTATAATGCAACTATAATATAATATAATTTTCTGATAATAATAATAATGAAAATTACAAACTAAATTAATAAATAAAAAATAAAATAGAAAAAATAACCAATAAATAAATAAAATAGCTGGAAGATAGATTTTTGGGGAAAATAATGTCACAATGCAAAAAAAATAAAATAAATAAAATTAAATTAAATTGGGCCTTTTTATTATCTCTATGCATAATAAATACAAAATACAAATGCAATGTGTTTTGATTTTGACTTTAGGTTGGAACATGGCTTGTTTTTATATATCCACCCATAGATCATTTGTGACCCTGGACAACAAAACCATTCATAAGAGTCGTTTTTTTTATTTATACATGAATAAATACACTTTCCATTGATGTATGGTTTATTAAGATAGGACAATATTTGGCTGAAATACAAATCTGGAATCTGAGGGTGCAAAAAAAAAATTAAGAATATCGCCTTTAAAGTTGTCCAAATTAAGTTCTTAGCAATGCATATTACAATGCATATTAATGAAAAATTAAGTTTGGATATATTTACAGTAGGAAATTCATTACTATATTGATTATGGTCATCTGAAGTCTTTTAAACTGAAACAACTGTTTAACTGGAGGAGGTTTGAGGTTTGACTCGGGTTCCTGTTTTCATGCAAGTAGGAAGTTAAGATCTTTGCCTGTTTTAAACAGTGACATCAGCGACATAGAGAATGCTTCCTCTCCTGCACCCCGCGACCTGGGGTCAGATGTCGACGGTCCATATCAGGATGAGCCCAACATGACGTCCTCACCGTTATCCAACCGGCGGGAGGCAGGCGAGGGCCGCGACCGAGAACTTGAAAGACGTCTGGAGGATCGAACTAAGTGGTTCCAGGAGGGAACTTCCGACAGGGAGGGTGAAGACCCCTGGGATAAGGTAGAGCTGAAGAAGGGCGCTGTGACTCAGGTGGTTTTGACCCGGCCGCAGGTTCCTGACGCTCAGACGGGGCCGGACATCGAGAGAAAGTGGGCAGATTTTGAGCAGCTTCCAATCGGAGAGAAGAGGCCGCCGGCTGGTATTCAGAATCCGCAAGCGACAAATGAGGTGCTTCAGCGAGAGGTGTGTTTTTGGATTTGGACAGGATGACATCCTTGTTGGTCCAGGACCATTTAATGTGCATCATCTGTGTCTGTGTGTGTGTGATCTGGACGCATTGCGTTGGTCAGGTGGTGTCTCTGAGGCAGCAGATCGAGGCTCTTCGTCAGGTCCGCGTTGCGGCCGGTGTCTGCGGCCCTGACGCGCCCTGCGCTCTCAAACTGGAGCAGATGGAGAAGGAGCACCGAGAGAGACTGCAGAAGATACACGACGAGCACGAGAGAGAACACAGAGAGATGGAGAGAGACAAACAGAGACTGCTGCAGGAGGAAGCCAAGAATGCAGTTCAAGGTCAGTGTGGGCCACAGGTCACACAAGAGTCAAATAAAGTTATGCAACATAAAGACATTATATAACCGTTTCTTTTTTAAAGAAGTGTGTCTTGAGCAGCAAATCAGCATATTAGACTGATTTTTGAAAGGTCATGTGACACTGAAGTAATGATGCTGAAAATGTAGCTTTCATCACAGGATTAATGACATTTTATAATATATTCACTTAGAATTCGCAATATACTCACAATATTACTGTATTTTTGATAAAATAAATGCAGCCTTGGTGAACATAAGAGACATAAACATTAAAAAACATAACAAAAACTTACCAACCCCAAACTAGTTTAGTTTGGAGGCCTTCAGGTGTCACTCACTCTGCCGACTTGCTGTGTGATTGGTGGACGGTTCTGAAGGCAATCTGGTTGGATGAGGCATTCCACACATAGACCAGCCCCTCTATAGCATATGTGACCCTGGACTAGTGATGGGAAGTTTGGATAAATTTACAGACTTGGACCTTTGAGTCTCGTTCAGCAAAATGAACGAATCTTTTTTCAAGACATTTTGTACAAAACTACAATGCTATAAGAAACAGAAAAGATTAATTCATTGTTTACCTAGGTCTTTAGTCTATTATTAGCTCACCTCACCTCTTATCTGACAAGTTTGCGGGTTTGAGTCGTTCGTTCATCATGTGACAGCCCCATAAGCTTGACCAATGCAGTCTGAGCCGGAAAGAGAATTGATTAGTTCATCATTCAAATGAAGTTCTTAGCCATGCATATTACTAATCAATAATTAAGTTTGGATACATTTATGGTAGGAAATTTACAAAATATCTTCATGGAACATGACCTTTGCTTAATATCCTAAAGTTTTTTGGCGTAAAAGTAAAATCGATCATTTCGACACATACAATGTATTGTTGGCTATTGCTACAAATATACCTGTGCCACTTACGACCAGATTTGTGGTCCAGGGTCACATATAAAGAATTTAAACTCACTTTTGAGTACAGGAGGTTTTTTTTAGCCCAAATTTGCTGTGATATTTGGTCTGAATGAAATGTAAAGAGTGTTATGTCATGTAAGAACAATCAAAATGGAAACTGTATTCAAGTAATGCAGTATTTAATAAAGCACATTACAAATAATACATAAAAAATATTTCACAATATTCATGTTATTACTGTATATTTGATCAAATAAATGCAGACGTGTTGAACATAAGAACATTCTTTAAAAAATCTAAAAGTAAGTCTAAAAAGTTATTGTTAACTAAAAGTAAAATCATTAAAAAACTTTTTCATTAATATAAATTAAATATATAATAGAAATATGAAATATAAGAAATATAAAATAGATGTTAACTGACAAAATAAAAATATATATGGCTACATTTCTCATTTTTGTTTAGTTTAACTAAAAGTATACCAATATAAACTACAAATAAGAAATAATATAAATATGATGCAAATGATACAAACAAACAAAATGACAACTTCTATAACTAAAATCCAAAAGAAAACAAAAAATAGAAAAATCATATCTGATTTAAAATATTAACAATATGATAAACATACACTACACTTTCAAATGTTTTTTTTTTTTACATTAATCAAAACTGACAGCAAAGTAATTAATAATGTTACAAAAGATTTCTATTTCAAATAAATGCTGTTCCTTTGAGCTTTTTGTTCATCAAAGAATCTTGAAAGGAAATTACATGAACTATGTAGACTGATGCAAATGATAAAACAAACAAAATTACAATTTCTTTATCTAAAATCCAAGTGAAAACAAAAAAGTCAAAATCATATCTGATTCAGAATATTAACACAAACTCACACTATTATTAACACACATATTAACAATCATTTTGATATATGTGATTAGATTAGAATTTAGTGACTTTTATCTGTCATTGCAAATACTAAGCTTCTCATCATACTTTTCATCTTCTATCATGCAGCGATGGAGGCTCTGAGGAAAGCTCATCAGGAGGAGATTGAGAAGCTGAAGGCTCACGGAGGAGGAGAGACGACAGACCCCTCCATTAGACTACAGCTGTACGTACATTTATACAATTTACACACTCAATCAAATGTGTAAAACACAAGGTAACACCACCTACTCTGCTCTAAACACATTTTTGCAATCAAGGAAAAATTGCTATTCTTATGTTTACTTCACTTCAAAATACATGTGAATCACAACCTGGAGGTGGACATTTGTACAATGATGCTAAAAGGCACTTTTACTTGCTTAAAGAAGTATAAACTTTAAATCAGATGACAGAAGGCATGTAATAGATTGTGTACAACATGTTTTTCAGCACAATTTTGATCATGCTGACAAGTTAAAGGTCTTGTATTAGATGTGATATTGTAGGCTTTTTAGGGTTAAGCGTTATATAGCTACACTTTGGATTTTAGGCTCTGCTGATATAACAATTTTTAATTTTAATTTTTTTTTTATTACATTTATAGCAGATATTACATGCAATACTGGCTGTTTGCTGTGTGTTAGATTCCTCACAGGCATCTTTGAAGGGTTTGAAATGAATTTTAGTTCTCTAAATATCTGAGAATGTATTGCATGCCAGAAACCTTCATACTCTCAGGGGAATCCAGCGGAAGTAATCAGTACTGTACATAAACTCTCATCTGTCCCGCTCAGCTGTGCTGTAATTCTTTTCTCATGGCTCAGAGACTCTGAACACAAGAGCTTAATTTACTGTGAAAAGTGGCAGGTGTTTGATTGACAGTTTGTAATTGACAAGAGTCCCACTGAGGGAATCAATTGATGACTCATCAGTCAATCATTACATCAGTAATCCAGTTAATCAATGCATGTCTTTGTGTGGCTATCAGGCGCGAGTCGCTCTCTCTGCAGCAGGAGTTGGACGGTCTGTCGGAGCGCTATTCCCAGCAGTGCGTTGAGCTCAACCGCATCCAGAACAGCACCGATGAGCGAAACGGAGAGATCCGACAGAAGGAGAGAGAGATGGAGCAGCTCCGCCAAGATAACCAGGTAGACAGGATATGAAATCTAGAGTTCAAAAAATGCTAAAATGATGTAAGTCCGTTTCTGCCTCTGAATAAAAAATTTAAAAAGGTCATTACGACTTTATTCTCAAATTTGCAAGTTTATTTTTAGCAGTTATGACTTTATTCTCAGAATTGTATGATACAAACTCTCAATTCTGACTTTTTTCTTAGAATTGCATGATTTAAACTCGCAATTCTGACATTTTTTTCTCAGAATTGCATGATATAAACTCGCGATTGTGAGTTCCAAAGTTTATTCTCAAAATTGCAAGTTTATTTTTAGCAGTTATGACTTTATTCTCAGAATTGTATGATACAAACTCACAATTCTGACTTTTTTCTTAGAATTGCTTGATATAAACTCACAATTCTGACATTTTTTTAAGAATTGCATGATATAAACTTGCAATTCTGACTTTTTTCAAAGAATTGCGTGATATAAACTCAATTCTGACATTTTTTCTCAGAATTGCATGATATAAACTCACAATTGTGAGTTCTAAAGTTTTTTTCTCAAAATTGCATGTTTGTATCTTGCAATTCTGACTTTATTCTCAGAATTGCATGATATAAACTAGCAATTGCGAGTTATACATTTTTATTCTCAGAATTGCAAGTTTATCTCTCAGTTGTGACTTTTTTTCTCAGAATTGAGAGTTATTAAGTCAGAATTGTGAGATATAAACTCACAAATCGGAGAAGATATCAGTCTTTTTTATCAGTTGGACTTTATAACTCACAATTGCAAGTTTATATCTCACAATTCTGAAAATGTGAGAAAAAAAGTGAGATAAAAAGTCACAATTACCTGTTTTTTTTTATTCAGTGGCGGAAACATGAATGGAATAAACACTAAAATGGACTCGGTTGTTCTTGCTCTTTTTACTTCCTGACAAACACTAGATGCTTTTTGGTGATGTTTTGATGATGTTTTATCAATCATGTGCTGTCACAAAGAATTATGGGAAATGTCTGTTCAAAAGTTTGGGGTCTGTAAGATTTGTACTATTTTTGAAAAAGGACTCATTTTGCTCATCAAGGATGCATTTATTTGACCAAAATTACAGTAAAAATAGTAAAATTGGGAAATATTTTTGTAATTTAAAATATGCTGTAAAATGTAATGTATTCCTTTAATGCAAAGCTGAATTTTCAGCATAATTACTCCAGTCTTCAGTGTCACATGATCTTCCAGAAATCTGAAATTGCGGATCAAGAAACATTTCTGATTATTATCAATGTTAAAGACAATTGTGCTGCTTTATTCTTTTGTGTAAATATATATATATATTTTCAGGATTCTTTGATCCATGAATCTTCAAAATTCGAAATAGAAGTCTTTTGTAAGATTATAAAACTCTTTATTGTAACTTTTGATCAATTTAATGCATCTTTGCTGATTATAGAAGCTTACAGAAAATTTCCCACTAGCAATTCTGCAGACGTTCATGTGCTCTAATTTCATAAATGCGATCATTCAGACATCACATTTGTCCTGCGACTCAATCCATGTCAGATATTGAAATCTAACTCACTTCACCTTTAAAATTACAACACACATATCAATAAGTCAGAGGGGAAACAGATACTGATTTCAGTGTCTGTAAAATATCTCAACAGACAGCATCCTGTTTCAATGTTCAGAGAGACTGTCTGGGTCATTGTGAGTTTTGTTTACTGATCCAGGACTGGATTACCAATACTAATCAGGGTTATTGCCATTAAACAAATGTTACAAAATGGGTTTCAGATCAGCATGCGATACAAATGTTTGCCTTGTTATCATTGTGTGAATGAGCAAGTCTTCATGTGTGGTTTTTAGTTTGGACGTGTCAAAATCACATTTCCTCTTCCTGTTCACACAGGAACTGCAGGCGCGTCTGACGGAGGAGATAAGTCTCATGCGATCCTTCATCACAGGCCAGAGGTCAGGAGTTGTTCCTCTAGGCAGCTATGAAAGGAGCACCTCTGAATTAGAGGTAGACCCACTGAAAAATACTGTGCCTCATGATCAGATTTACCTTGTTTTATTTACCTTGATTTATTAAAATGTATATGGAAATACAAAATACACCTCACAAGCATATTAGAATATTATAATCAATGTAAATTAAAGCTCAGTTAATCAGCATGTAAATCTCTCAAAATTATAATGGTTCAAAAGTTTGGAGTCATATGATTTCTGAAGGATCATGTGACATTGAAGACTGAAGTAATGATACTGAAAATTCAGCTTTGATCACAGGAATAAATTGCATTTTAAAATACACTACCAGTCAAAAGTTTTTTTTTTTTTTAAGGATTTTTTTTATGTTTTTAAAGAAGTCTTTTCTGCTCACCAAGCCTGCATTTATTTGATCCAAAGTACAGCAAAAACAGTACAATTTTGAAATATTTTTAGTATTTAAAATAACTGTTTTTAATCTGAATATATTTTAAAATGTAATTTATTCCTGTAATTTCAAAGCTAATTTTTTAGCATCATAACTCCAATCATATGATCTTTCAGAAATCATTCTAATGTTCTGATTTGCTGCTCTGCATTTATTATTACTATGATGCTAACAACAGCTGAGCAGAATTTTTTGAAATAGATATATACATTTTAAATGTCTTTATCTTCACTTTGGATCAATTTAAAGCATCCTTGCTAAATAAAAGTATTAATTTTATGATTTCTGAAGGATCATGTGACACTAAAGACAGGAGAAATGATGCTGAAAATTCAGCTTTGATCACAGGAATAAATTACATTTTGAAATATATTCATATAGAAAACAGTCATTATTAATAGTAAAAATATTTGACTGTTTTTGCTTTTCTTTGGATCAAATAAATACAAGCTTGGTGAGCAGAAGAGACTTCTTTAAAAAAATATTACTGTTCAAAAATGTTTGACTGGTAATCAATTCAATCTCCATCAAACAGATGCTACAATAGAAAACAAAGATTGATCTCAACAGTAATTAATTCCCTTGTCATATAATCCTTACACTCCCATATTGAGGGGAAATAGATAGTCATCTTTGACATTTCTTCTCTGTCTACAAACCAGAAGAAAACATTGATATTTAGTCTTCAAACATCACAAATATGGGATTGTACACAGAATTTAGAGTTACTGGACACTAAAATAAAATGCTATGTTTGAGGAATGAGAATAAAGATGCTTTTGGAGTCCAGATGCTGTAATTACAACATCAACCAGCAGGGGTTTTTGGACCATGAGCCAGCTAATACTTGACCCCTTATTATATGTCAGATTTTGTTAATCCAGGATTTCCACTCTGTATATACAGAGAATGTGAATACTGTACACAGTACATATAATGAATACTGTAAATTTGACATGGCTTGTATTGGAGTTTAGAGACGTTTGAGACTAGATGACGTCATCTGGGGCGGGGCATGTGATGTGAGTGATTGGTGTTTCTGCAGACAAACACTGCCATCTATTGATCTTCATAGTGAACTCACAGTAAACATTCTCCAGTAAATACAAATAAATATACAGATTGTTATTTTTCAGAGATCTGTTTTATAGTAATAGATACATAGCAATTCAGTCTACTCTCCATTGTCCTGCTAAATTAACTGCCATTTGTTTGTCTTTGTCCATTTGTGTGGGTGGTTTGTACATTATTTATTATGCCACTTGTGTGGGCGTTGAAAAATAATATTGATGTTGTTTTTCTCTATTCATGAGGGGAAGAGTACAGTCAAGCCAAAATTTATTTCAATTCAAATTTCACAGCATATATTCGCTATAGAAAACGGTTATACAATATGACAAGAACTCAAGAGCTAAACTGTGTCAGAACAAATTCATCTTAATGTCAGATAACTTTGATAAAAAGGTATGTAACAAAACATGGTCAGGTCGAAGTTTCAAATCAAATGTTTGGTCCAATTTTACTGGCAGTCCACTGTATGAAGAATTTTTGGGTATAATACGTCACAGTTTACTTTTTTGCTATCTTCAGTTCACTTACATAAATGAACTATGGTCTCCTGCACACTCTAGTAAAAAAATATTAAAATCTATATCTGGTATCTGAATCATTTTTGGTTTCGTTGTATATTTTAGGTGCTGCGACTGGTCACCTTTTTATTTTCAGCCATTTAAATAATAATTTCTTGCACATCATTTCTGACAAATGAATTTTTACAAGGACAAATATTGTATTTAGTTTGTTTAATAATATGTGGTCAAAAAATGAATAAATAATTGTATCAGAACTGTATCAAAATTATGCTAACATGTCCATGTCCATCTGTAGATGTTACTGAAGGTAAAGGAGAGCGAGGTGGAGTTTCTACACAAGGAGATCAGCGGTCTCAGAAAAGAGGTCCAAACTCTTACCAAGGTGCAAAGTTTGTCTGAAAGTCGTGAAATCTTAAGTAATACTATTCACTTTCTTCATACATGCTCCTAGTGTTATTGCAGAGGCAAAAAGTGTGTGTAGTAAGTCTACCTTCAAATGCTTGTGAACATTAAATGAATCAAACTGTGTTTATCACTATTCCTCAGTATTAATATATGAAAACTAAGTGATGTTTAGGCATGAAAAATCAAAAATGGGTAGTAACAGGTATTCTCTGCCTGCAGGAGAACGAAGTGTTGAGCGAGCGCTACAAGCAGGTGTATGTTGAGCTGACTGAATTACGGGGCCGCAGTGAAAGAGACATCAATGCACTTAAAGAACACCTCAAACTCACTAATGCTGCACTGGAGGAGGGCCGTCTCCTGGGCAACAGCACCAACCAATGAAATCACAGCACAAGGTCAAATGAGATGGATGGGATGCATTGATTTCTCCATCTCCCTTTGGTCATGTATATATATAGAAAAGTGCTATGTGGAGCTGTTTTTTAAAAAAAATCTTATTGATGAGAAACTACAGTGGTGCTGAAAGTGAATAAACATTCCAAACATTATATATTTTAAGTTAAACACAATAAAAAAATACATCTGCTGGACTTGTGTGAAAGAATGTATGCATGAATTTAAGTGTAATATGATTCTAATAAAACACACGTTACATATATAACAAAAACACAAACAGCAACTAACATTCAAGCAATTTATTAAATAGAAGAGAGGCGACTGATGAGGGCAGCCTCAGGTCATATTGTCATTGACAATACTTGGAAACATAACAGCATTAAACTTTGGCTTATGGACATGGTTAGTGTAATGCACAAATGTATATGCAAAAATGTGTTTACAATCTTCATTATTGCATAAATATATCCTGTTCAGCTGCACCAGGAATCGTTCAGATCTTCAACGAAGAGTGAAACACACTGAAACAAAAAGTAAGAACAATGAACATTTAAAAAAAACACACACAGTAATACACAATATATATGTGACCCTGGGTATATTCGTAGCAATAGCCAAAATACATTGTATGGGTCAAAATTATACATTTTCTTTTATTCCACAGATCATTATGATATTAAGTAAAGATCATGTTCCATTTTTTTTATTTCCTACCATAAATATATAAAAACGTAATTTTTGATTAGTAATATGTAACTTAATTTGGACAATTTTAATTATTTTCATTTTTTGAACGCTCAGATTCCAGATTTTCAAATAGTTGTATCTCTGCCAAATATTGCCATTACAACCATACATAAACGGAAAGCTTATTTATTCAGCTTTCAGATTATGCATAAATCTCATTTAAAAAAAATAAATACATAAATAAAATGACCCTTATAACTGGTTTTGTGGTCCAGGGTCACATTTTTTAATTAAATTGACATACTACTTGTACCTGAACTCAGTCATCATCGTCATCATCATCTGGGACGAAGATCTCATGCTCCTCCAGAAGAGCAGCAAAATTTTTACTGATCAGATTACCGACATAGAGAGACGGAACCACCACTATAAACATACGGGTCAGACCGAACGGGACCTGAAGAAATATTACAGCAGTATATCAAATTATACAACATGTTTAATATTTATATATCATATTTAATATTCTTTCTTAATATATTTGTGTCCTTATTCGTGTGCCCTCTTTTTTTAATAATTATTATACGTTTGTTTATTATTGAAAGCTCTGTTGTTTATTTTCTACGTATTGTATTTGTTTCCTTTATACATACAGTATTATTTGTTGTTTATTCTTGCAATAAAAAATACAACAACAATAATAACAACAATACCAATAATGAAAAGTGTGCTTTTCGAAAACTTTACAATTTACGTTTTTAAAAAATTATGAACAGTAAACGCAGTCGTTAAACTAACACATCTTTAATTTTTTTTTTTTTTTTTTTTTTTTACAAACAACCGTACACGAAGCACTTCCTCATTTTATAAATATGTGCCGCTCCAACAATTTGATTGGTTATTAGCCATGTCAGTCAAGCTATTCTTAATTATCATTGGCTAGAACGAAACCCAACCCTGGTTACTGCGTCCCTTCGGGAGTCTCCAGTAGCAATGTTTAGACATGTATAAACATACCTTAATTGGTTTAGGAAGGACAGCCCCAGATGTGGTTGACACGGCGGTTCGGCTGAGAGTCGGTCCTGTCGCATTTACTGATTTTGGGCCAGTGTTGCGGCTGAGGGTTGCCGTATTTCTAATGAAAAAAGCCCGAGAAAGACGACCTGCCAACGACGCCATGTTTCCTGCTTGTGCGTTTTAGAGACACGCCCCGTGGACCCGCCTCGTTTGGGTTTGTAATTAGGGGGCGGAGTTTTTCCTTACTGAGCTCAGCAAAAGTGGATTATGTTTACTTTACACTAAACTTTTTATAAAGAAGTTGTATTTAATTATTATTTAATATGATTTAATAATACTGATGTTGTATATTACAATTATACATTCTAATCTAATCTACATTTATACCTAAGATAATCCTATCTAACATAAAAGAGAGGAAGAGATAACTATTTCAACAGAGACACACCTTCAGATCATAGGTCTACGTCCTACGCTCCCTGGTATACAGGTATGATAAATATTTACAATACTATGACGGTGTATGACAACTGTAGCGTGTAGAGTGGTGACTAAAAAAACACTCGTGAGCGTTTATTTAGTTTTTTACACATTAATTATTGCCAACGTGTACTTGAAAATGATCATGTTTATAAATATATATAGATATAATAAAAAATATTATTATAATTGACTGCAGTATGCGTAGATTGAGACGATGTTGACATAATGTATGAAATTACCAGACTAATAAAATATGAACTAATTTACAAACAATTATATTTAAACACTGAATATGCACTAATTGTACACTGAGATGGTTGATTGGATCATATACATATATTATGTTTATGTTTTTGGATTGAATTAATACTATCCAGAGCAATATCAGAACGCAGCATAACACCCGCCCTCATTTCGTTGACTGACGACGGTGATGACCAATCAAAGCCCTCACTGGAGAATGCAGAGCCAATCAGCGAGCCGGTCGGGCTGGACTGGGGGCAAATCCAAAGAGCTGGCAAAAATCAAAAATGGCGCCCAGCTCGAAATCTGAGAAAGATGACAACAAACAAAAACAACAGAAAAAACACAAAGATCACATCGTCAAACTTCTCACCCGTGGGCGGGTAGGCAGAAATGCGGAATTTTGGCCAAAAGTCGCGTTTTTGGCGTGAAATGCTTGTTTATTCTCTAAGCGTAACGTAGATTGTAATGTTTCTGTTATTAGCATCTTTAGCTGTAGCCTTATTAAACGTCTTTATGTGTATGTCAGAGTTTATTTTTTTATACGTGAACCTTTTAATGGACACACCTAGGAGATGTTTTTATTTGCAGTATGTGATTCTTTGGGCTAACAATAGCAAAAAACAATTGTCATGATTATGAATCTGTCATTATTGAATTGTCCATCAATGGACAAAAGTACATTACTGTTAATTATTCAGCTCTGACATCTACATCTACATCTACATTGAATGAATAGTCTCCATTTTATACTCCATGTCATTAATGACATTAATGTCATTACTTAATAGGTCAGTACTTAATATGAATGAATGGTGAAAATGCCTCAGTCAAGTAGTGTTCAGTGCAAACATTGATATTTAACAAAAACACCCTTGATTAAGCAGCTTTGTTATGGGAGTCAATCTAAAAGCTCATTCATCTGTAGTTATGCCTTATATGTATTAACTTAATATCTTAATATCTCTCTGTCTATCTGTCTTTCAGCTGAATGGGCAGCTCTCTCAGCGGCTCTTTCGGAAACTTCCTCCACGTGTCTGCGTCCCGCTAAAGACCATTGTGAGTGAGGAGTTCCTCAGAGCAGGGTGAGGAGAACATGTGATCTGTCCTGTTCATCAATTTAGAGTGATGTGAATGCTGTATCTGACCGGTCTGTCTCTCTGCTGTCAAAGGCACATCTTCCTGGGCTTCACCAAGTGTGGTAGGTATGTGTTGTCCTACACCAGTGACTGCGGAGAGGATGACGACTTCTCCTTCTACACATACCACCTCTACTGGTGGGAGTTTAACCTCCACAGCCGCCTCAAACAGGTAAAACAGCCAAACACTGTGCCTATCACAGCCTTGAACCCTGATACAGTTGAAGTCAAAAGTTTACATACACCTTGCAGAATCTGCAAAATGTTAATAATTTTACCAAAATAAGAGGGATCATACAAAATGCATGGTATTTTTTCATTTAGTACTGACCTGAATAAGATATTTCACATAAACGACGTTTACATATAGTCCACGAAAGAAAATAATTGTTGAATTTATAAAAATGACCCTGTTCAAAAGTTTACATTGGCTTGATTCTTAATACTGTGTTGTTACCTGAATGATCCACAGCTGTGTTTTTTCTTTTTCTTTCGTTCATGAGTCCCTTGTTTGTCCTGAACAGTTAAACTGCCCACTGTTCTTCAGAAAAATCCTTCAGGCCCAACAAAATGGTTTTTCAGCAATTTTGTGCATTTGAACCCTTTTTCAACAGTGACTGTATAATATTAAGTTCCATCTTTTCACACGGAGGACAAACGAGGGACTCATGTCCAACTATTACAGAAGGTTCAAATGCTCAGTGATGCTCTAGAAGGAAACACAATGCTGTAAGAGCCGGGGGTGAATACTTTGAATTTGAAGATCACGGTAAATTTAACCTATTTTTGGGAAACATGTAAGTATCCTCTGTAGCTTCTGAAGGGCAGTACTAAATGGAAAAAAATAAAAAAAAATGTATACATCTTCATTCTGATCAAAAGTTTACACCCCTGGCTCTTAATGCGTTGTTTTTCCTTCTGGAGCATCAGTGAGCGTTTGAACCTTCTGTAATAGTTGCATATGAGTCCCTCAGTTGTCCTCGGTGTAAAAAGATCCACAGGGTTCCCACGGGTCATGGAATTTCTGGAATATCATGGAATTTTAAAAGGTCTATTCCAGACATTGGAAGTCAGGGAATTTTATATATTTTTTGTCCAAGTCATGGAATATCAGGGATTTTTGTTTGTTGCTTTCAATTTTTGTTTGCATTTATCAAAATAAAATTTTTCTATACCATGTTTTGTTTTATTGCATTGTTTCAGCATACATTTAAAATGAGTTCATTTCTGTAGAAATAGTACAGAGAAATATCAAAGCACATTTAACGGGTAAAAAAACAAACAAAAAAAGTAGTGTATATGTGTGTTTTGTGCTAAAAACATCAAGTAAATAAAGCTTGCAAATGGATGGATCTGTTCATTATAGGTCATGGAAATTCAGCTTTTTAGTCAGTGAAAGTCAGGGAAAAGTCAGGGAATTTGATCCATGATATAACATCAACTCTATCCGTCTCTCTGTCTGCAGGTGCATCATGTGCGTTTGTTTGCAGGTGAGGATATCTACAGTGATCTCTATCTGACCGTTTGCGAGTGGCATAATGATCATTCCAAGCTGGTTGTCTTCGGCTTTAAGTAAGAGTCTTCCTCCTCCTGTGCTGTCTGTTATGCTGTCTCTGTGCTGTCTGGATTATTATGGGTATCTAAACACATTCTTTCTGGGATTTGTCAGCACACGCAGCTCTAGTTCAGCCCTGATGAACATGATGATGAGTGATGAGAACAACAGGGACATCTATATCACCATCACCTCAATGCCTCCGGCACAACCATGCAAACAATGCTGCCCCACGTCCTCCGTGTCCACCATACGCACAGGTATATTATTAGTTTAGATGAATTGCTCCTTTCCAATCCCTAGCAAACAAACACTTTTCTACGTTCGCATGTGTGCAGGTGGTGAGTGTCTGCAGCACGGTTACGTTCTGAACGCTCGATATCAGGTCGTTTATCCGTTCCCCACCTTCCAGCCGGCGCTGCAGCTGAAGAAGGACCAGGTGATTCTGCTCAACACCAGCTACTCTCTGGTGGCCTGCGCCATCTCTCTCTGTTCAGGTACACAGTCAGTGTTTTCAACATTGATAATAATCAGAAATGTCTCTTGAGCAGCAAATCAGCATATTAGAATGATTTCTGAAGGATCAAGTAACACTGAAACCTGGAGTACTGATGCTGAAAATTCTGCTTCGATATCACAGGAATAAATTACATTTGAACACCTATTTAAATGAATAGCAGTAAAATTTTATTAAAATTGCAGTATGTTTCACAATATTACTGTTTTTTCTGTATTTTTGATCAAATGTATGCAGCTTTGATGAGCAGAAAAGGCATTTTCAAAAACATTAAAACATTTAATTACTACTATTTACAGTGTTTTTAATTCACTAATATAAAATGTATTTTATTAGTTTTATTTTAGTGTGAAATTATAATTGTGATTCAATGATCTCTGTTTAATTTGATGTGTGAATCTCTTTTTAGGAGACGGGCAGCAGGATGGTCAAAACAATCAGATTCTCTACCGTAAGAGAGATGCTTCCTCCTTATCTCCTCCTGCTCTACCTACATCACCTTCCTCATCCTCTTCGACTTCGTCCCAGGGGTCACCTGACCTCAGACAGATAAAGCCCCATTTCACCCCGCTCTCCTCCGGCCAATCACAGGCAGCTGTGCGGGCCAGAGAGTTCGCTGCTGACATTTTCCGCCGAGCTCAGGCTGGAACGAGGGAACACGACAGAAAAGCCAAAGAGAAAGAAGAGACGGAAACCCAGAGATTCCACAGCGTGGCGGAACAAACGAGAGAGAGACCGGAACGAGACACAGAAGTCCCAGGACCCTCGACTTCCTCAGGACAGAACCAAAGTTCAGTGCTGCCCACAGAGGCAGAGGACAGTGCTGGGTGTAATACAGACAGGTCTCCTGGATCCACCTCCTCCGTCTCCTCTTTGTCGCCACATGCTCATGAGCCTTCATCCTCCTCTTCCTCATCAGAGCCTGCTTACGTCAACTATACCACTCTCAGATACAGACTACCGCAGGGCAGAGCGTCAGAGCAGCCGAGTGGTATGACATTTCTTGTCTTTTCTCATTATAGCTTACTTGCTTTGCCAATGAGTGAGTACCATTAAAAATAGATATTTGCAAATCACACACACAACTTGGAGTCTCATGTAGATTCAGAAATTGATCTGATCTATTAGGTTCAGTGATGAAGCACACGCATATATAATATACAAGGTTTGAAACTGATTCAAACCAGTAGCTTGTCTTTTAAACAGTTAATTCCAAGAACCAGATTAATTTGTTTATGAATCAGACTTTGCCAATCATGCTGTATATTTTGGTTCGGTAAAAAGAACTGATTTGTAAGAGCCGTTTGTTCATCAATAAGACTACGTTGGTCATGCTGTGTGTTTTTTTGATTCACTAATAGGAACTGATTCATAACAGCCATCTCATTAATCAGACTACGCTGTTCATACTGTGCACTTTTGAATCACTGATAAGAACTGATTCATAAGAGCATTTTTTTTTGTGAATCATACACCAGCCATGCTGTATGTTTCTGAATCACTACAAACAACTGATCAGTGAATCAAAAACGCAGAGCATGACCAGCATATTCGGATTAATTAACAACTAGTTCTTATGAATCAGTTCTTATCAGAGAATCAAAAATGCACAGCATGACCGCCCTATTCTGATTCATGAACAAATAGTTTTTATGAATCAATTCTTTTTAAAGAATCAAAAACATACAGCATGACTGGCGTTATCTGAGTCATGCTGTACGTTTTTGATTCACTAAAAAGAACTAATTCATAAGAACCAGTTGTTAATTAATCAGAATTTTTGATCAGAATATGCTGGTCATACTCTGCGTTTTTGATTCACTAATAAGAATTGATTCATAAGAGCAAATTGTTTGTGAATCAGACTGCGCCAGTCATGTTGTATGTTATTGATTCACTAAAAAAACGAATTCATAAGAATCATTTGTTCATGAATCAGAATCCGCCGGTCATGCTGTGCGTTTTTGATTCACTGATAAGAACGGATTTATAAGTGTGAGTAATTCATGAATCAGTCTACGCCAGTCATGCTCTTCTTTTTTGATTGACTGATAAGAACTGATTCATAAGAGCAATTTGTTCGTGAATCAGACTACGGCAGTCATGCTGTGCATTTTTTGATTCACTGATAAGAACTGATTCATAAGAGCAATTTTTACATGAATCAAACTACGGCAGTCATGCTGTATGTTTTTGATTCAATAAAAAGAACTAATTCACATGAGCCATTTGCTCTTGAATCAGATGCTGTCAATCGTGCTGTGCATTTTTGATTCACTGATAAGAACTGATTCATAAGAGCAATTTTTACATGAATCACACGTCAGTTGTGCTGTGCATTTTTGATTCAATGTTAAAAACTGATTCATAAGAGCAATTTTTACATGAATCAAACTACGCCTGTCATGCTGTATGTTTTTGATTCACTAAAAAGAACTGATTTATAAGAGCCATTTGTTCATGAATCAGACTACGCCAGTCATGCTGTGCATTTTTGACTCAATGATAAAAACTGATTCATAAGAGCAATTTTTACATTAATCAAACTACGCCAGTAGTGCTGTATGTTTTTGATTCACTAAAAAGAACTGATTCACATAAGAGCCATTTGCTCTTGAATCAGATGCTGTCAGTCGTGCTGTGCATTTTTGATTCACTGATAAGAACTGATTCATAAGAGCCATTTGTTCATGAATCAGACGACGTCAGTCATGCTGTATGTTATTAATTCACTAAAAAGAACTGATTCATTAGAGCAATTTTTACATTAATCAAACTACGCCAGTAGTGCTGTATGTTTTTGATTCACTAAAAATAATTGATTTATAAGAGCAAACTGTTTGTGAATCAGACTGCGCCAGTCATGCTGTATGTTATTGACTCATGAACAAATGGATCTTATGAATCAATTATTTTTTAGAACTGATTCATAAGAGCCATTTGTTCATGAATCATACTAATCATAAGAGTCATTTGATTGTAAATCAGACTACACTGGTCGTACTGTATGATTATCATTCTATTACCAAAACATACAGCTTTGGTTTCATAATATTATATTATGCATAAAGTGTTTCTGATTTTATCTTCTCTCTCATTTCTTTCTGTCTGCAGCTGATCTGAACTGGTATATAATCTGTAATGTGTCTGTCTCTTGTCTTTAGGAGATGAGGATGACAAAGTCCTACTTCCTTTTACCGTGACAGATCTGAAGGGACGAAACTTACAGCTGGTAACAGGACAGTTCAGCGGTCAGGTGAGTGTGTCTGAGATTTTAATCTTAAACCGTACATGTCTAATGCTGCAGGGCTGTGTTTGAACTCTTTTTGTGTGTGTGTGTGTGTGTGTGTCTCTCTCTCTTAGTGTGTGTGTATCGAGCAGCTGACGCTGGACTTTGAGTATCTCATCAACGAGGTCATCAGGAATGATGCTGATTGGGGCTCCCAGTTCTGCTCCTTCAGCGACTATGACGTCGTCATCCTCGAGGTGATGTGATTTGTTTAGAAAGAGCTGCTTTATGATGATTTCATGCTTTTTTTTTTCTGTTGCATTGATTCTGGAAGTATTTCTTCCATAGGGATTCTTTTAAATCATAAAAGACCACGAACCAAAGCAACCAGCTACTGATTTAAAGTAGAAAAGTATTTGAAAATCAGACAAAGAAACAAAAATGAATGGAATGTTTACTTCCGGAACCCGACTGTTGCGCTCTAGTGGTGCAATGTTCTAATTTGCATGTGTTCTGATGTTTCTATGGCAACAGGTTTGCCCGGAGACCAATATAGTGGTGATAAACATCGGGCTGCTGCTGCTGGCATTCTCTAACTGTGAGGATGAGCACTGCAGGTACACACACACTTCATTCACACACATATACTGTATATGATGAAATGCTCATTAATGGGTATTTGTGTGTAGACCCAAGTCGTATCACTCTAGTCTGCAAGTCAGTTGGGATTTGAACACTGGAGCGTGCCGTACAGTCGGTGTCGGTGACCTCACTGAGGTTAAAGGTCAGACCAGGTAATGACCTTCAGATGCACAGCCTGTGCTGTTTGTCTGTCTGCCCTCGTTCAGATGTTCTCATGTGTTTGTTTCTGTCGCAGTGGAAGCGTGTGGAGCTCTTACAGGAAGTCGTGTGTGAACACCGTCATGCGCTGGCTCGTTCCAGAAAGCAGCTCACGCTACATCAACCGCATGACCAATGAGGCTCTGCATAAAGGTGTGATTTAGACACACAAATTAATACACATACACTACTGCTCTGCTTACCAAGGCTGCATTTATTTGTTCAAAAATACAGCAAAAACAGTAATATTGTGTAATATTTTTAGTATTTAAAATAAATGTTTTCTATTTGAATACATTTTAAAATGTAATTTATTCCTGTGATTTTCTGCTTAAATAGATGTGCTGCTTAATATTTTTGTGGAAACTGTGATGTGTTTATTTTTTTAGGATTCAAAAGAACAGCATTTTGTAACCTTATTAATGTCTTAACCAGTGTCAGTAGTAACAAGTAACGTGAGTTACGTAATCTGATTACTTTTTAACTAGTAAAGTAACGCATTACTTTTTCAATTACAAGAAAATATCTGAGTTACTTTTTCAAAAAAGTAATGCCAGTTACTGTTTATTTCCTTTATGTATTTAATCCCATTTTATTAACCAATGTCTTTGCTGCTGACCTTTGTTGATCCAATTCAACCATACTAATAAGCAAAACTTACTTTAGATTAACTTACATTTGTGCTTCAGTTTTTTCATTGCTAGAGTGTTCCTACAGTTCTACTGTACAGATGTAAATGTACTTTTCCTTGATCCTTAGGCTCATTTATTTAACTTTTTGATGTGGATGGGTTTTTATATTAAAAACAAACAAGCAAGCCCTGCCCAGATTTAAAAAGTAACGCAAACGTAATGCAACGCATTACTTGCCATAAAAAGTAACACTGGTGTTAACTGTCACTTAACTGTCTTGATCTATTTAATATTATGTCCTCATAAAAAAAAACATTTTGCATTTAAAATGTTAAATAAAGTCACATTTGGAGGTTTAAAGATTAAAAAATAAATTAATTAAAAATAATTATATTTATTCTGATGCTGAATATATATATATATATATATATATATATATATATATATATATATATATATATATATATATATATATATATATATATTTTTTTTTTTTTTTTTTTTTTATTGCTATTTATGTGATTTTGTGCTTATTTTTTCAGTAAAAATATCTTTAATTTGCATTTACAAGCTATAAGCAAAACTTACAGTCTCTAACTTCTGCCAATAGAGACAGAGTGACAGGCATCATAATCTGAAAACAATCCAACGCTCTCCATTGACTTTGTATTGCGGGAAGCTGCCTCCTTGTCAATTCTGACTTATAACAAAATGGCCCATTGAATGGCCCACATTTCAGTTATAAATGACAGGAAGGCAGCTGCCCGCAATACAACATCAATGGAGAGCATTGGATTGTTTTCCCCTCCGGTGTGGGCGTGGCCTAAATTTCGAAGCACTTCAGTGGACCTTTAATTGTAACGTCACCTGCGATACATTTTGTGACTTTTTTTTCTGCTCATTGCAGGTTCTTCTCTTCAGGTGCTGACTGATAATGACAGAGGCACATGGATCGTCCTGTGAGAGAAACGACACACGAACACTTCTCAGTGCTGCTCTCAGTGTTTCTACGGTGTTTGTGTGATGGTGTGTGCGAGCGGGTTATTCAGGGACCTGCGGCCAGATAAAGACACGTTTGGGCAGAGCAAATCCATGCTGCTTAGTCCCACCTGTACACCGACAGAGCGGGACACTCTGGGATCATTTTACGAAACACATCAGCAATCACCATCCCAGTGCAAAACAGAACTGAGCATCTGTCTTAAACTTGCACATCTTTACACACTTGTTTTGATGTTAGTGTCATGAATCATAGTAGTTATTTTTCTGTTTGAAATGCCCTGAAATCGGATGTTTTCGTGGACAGAAATGGGACTTTGCTTCAGGGCTCATTTGTGTTTGTTTGCTTGATTTGTTTTGTTTGTTTTAGGATGCAGTTGTTTACATCGTTTAGACAGAGCCATCAGCCAATCAGAAGCTGTGGATGCCTCCTGCTCTTTTTTTTTAATACTAGTCATGGCCTCACAGCTGGACTGGATGAGAATATTGTTTTTATGCAACATCGTTTTACTTTATTTTTGATAAAATTAAATATTCCTTCAGTACTTTACTGGTTTCCTGACTTTTCATTGCATGGAAGTAATATTATTTATTCACAGTTGAGGCCAAAACTTTACATACACCTTGCAGAATCTGCAAAAAGAGGTTATGTTATTTTTTTATTTAGTACTAACCTAAATAAGATATTTTACATAAAAGACATCCACAAGAGAAAATAATAGTTGAATTTATAAAAATGACCCTGTTCAAAAGTTTACATACAACTGATTCTTAATACTTTGTTACCTGAAAGATCCACGTTTTGTTTGTTTAGTGATAGTTGTGCATGAGTCCTTTGTTTGTCCTGAACAGTTAAACTGTCTGCTGTTCTTCAGAAAAATCCTTTAGGTCCCACAAATTCATTGGTTTTTCAGCATTTTTGTGTATTTGAACCCTTTCAACAATGACTGTATAATTTTGAGATCCATCTTTTCACACTGAGGACAACTGAGGGACTCATATGCAACTATTACAGAAGGTTTAAACACTCACTGATGCTCCAGAAGGAAATATAATGCATTAAGAGCCAAGGGTGAAAACTTTTGAACAGAATAAAAATGTGTACATTTTGCCTAAATATATATATTTTTTTCATTTAGTGCTGCCCTTCAGAAGCCACAGAAGATACTTACATGTTTTCCAAAGGACAAAATAAGTTACATTTACCCTAATCTCCAAATTCAAAGTTTTCACCCCTGGTGAAATGTTGTTTTACTTTATTTTGGATAAAACTAAATATTACTTCAGTACTTTACTGGTTTCATCAAAGTGAGCAGTTTTGTTTTATATCATTTATATACAATACATTTTAAATAACTTTATTTTTTTTAGTTCTAATAGTTACTTCAGTTCATTGCCAAAACAACATTTTTAATTTTTACATTTTAATCTAAAATGTATGTTTTATTAGCCAGCCTTATTTCAATTAACAAAAAACATTTTTAATACTTTTTGTGCAAATTAATGCTGAAAATAAGTGAAGTGCATGTGTATAACAAACACAAAACATCAGAATGCATGGATTTCCTTAAAAGCTTTTTTTAAAGGGACACTGAACTTTGAGGCACAATAATACAGATTTTTTTACATGGATTTCCGCTACAGGTACACTTCAAATAAGGCCATTATGGTTTCAACAGTACAAGATCATAAAACTATATGATACATTAGCATAATCATACAAGGGAATAATTTCACACAACTAAAATCATACCATTTGCAGCAACTCTTATAGTACAATTAAAGAAACACTGATATACATATATATTCAAAAACAATATAAACCTGTGCTAAACTGTCATATTAATATTCATAATCATCACTAGCATAGCTTTTTTTTCTCTTTAAAACTGCTGTGGAATCATTTCTGCTCATTCGATTTGGCTCTATTACCATTGGAGACTTTTACACACAATCAGCTGCTGATTGGCTGTCAAAACCAGCATAATTAGATATGGAATATTCATGAGCTGTACCAAAGCGTCCAATCACGAAACGCCTCTGTACTCATCACTAATGTGTTCAGTATGCTTGTTAGAAGCAAATAATTGTGCTCGGCTACATTGGTGTGGGTCCAGAATGAATGATTCGTGTGAAATGAGGAAAAAAATGACACATGAAATGAATCTCTTTATGAACACATGATTACATTTCATTTTATGCAGTGTAGACAGTGATTAAACATCATTCAACCAGTCAACCGAACTTGACAATTGTGTGAAAATGGTAATACAGTTTACACTAAATTGATTCTGCTCATGTTTAACAAATGAGGCCCGATGAGATTCAGATTTGAAAAAAATAGAGCATTCTCATGATTGTTTTTAAAAATTATGGATCAATAGATTGAATAATCCTCTGAAGGCACGTTTGATCCACTCAAATCACAAAGCAAAGTTAAACAGCTGATTAAAGCACAACAAGAGTATATATAATTTTCATTATTAAAAAAAAAAAGAAAGTCAAAAACATGGAAGGCATGTTACAACTGTGAAACGCAAAATATGCTGCTGTGGTTTTCAGCAACACCTTAAATGACCAGACTCATGAATATTAATGAGGAACAGGCCTTGGTGATGCATGATTGGCTTTGGCAAAGAATGATTTCTATGGCAGCATGGAGCAGGTGGATGTTTACCAAAACAGACTCTCAAAGGGACAGTTCAACCTTTATTCACCCTTCTATTTTTTTTCCAGACAGATGACTTCGGAATTACTTGAGGGAGGGTGAATGCTTTCATTTTCGGTGAACTGTTCCTTTAAGAATCGGGACACATGACACACATGGCAGCTTTGAGAAAGGGAAGGCAATGAAAATGTGTGTATGTGCTTAATTAAGGCATATGAATGTTACCATCATCAGATCATACAGCAGCTCTGAGGGCCGACTCACCTCAGGAAACTCAAACGATCATTCAGTTTCTCTGTGTTTACAGGAAATGAACCGAAACTGAACTTCTTCCTCTAATAATTAGCAAAACTGAAGATTGTATTCGATACCAAACTGGCTCTCAAAGAAACTAGTTCAGCATATACAGTTCCTGTTTCCACAGACTGACAGTGTCAGTGTGAATGTACATCAGTCTGAGCGAATGAAGTTAGTTTGGTGTGTTGCTGTTGTTGTTGTTGTTGAAGAGTTCTGTTCTGGCGAGTTTGGTGGGCGGCTCCAGTGACTCCTCCCCCACAACCACAGGAACGGCCATGTCCAGATCCTCATCGGTCTCATCGTCATCCTCCTCATCCTCCTCATCTACACACATTCACACACCAACAAGATGAATGACATTTCCTGATGCTACTGTGTTTGGTGGTTGCTAAAGCATAGCTAAATACACTATATTGCCAAAAGAATGAACAGGTTGAACTACTTTAGTAATATCCATGAGTACAAATCTTAATGTTAAAGCATATAATGATATTCTATGGAATTGTGTGCTTCTTATTTTATAGCAACAGTTTGGACAGGACCCTTTTCTATTCTAACATGACAATGCCTCTGTGTATGAGGCAAGGTTAAAAACGAAATGATTGATTGAGTCAGTCTGGAAGAACTTGACTGGTCTGCATAAAGCCAACTCCTAATCCCAGCTGAACACCTCTGGTGTGACTTTAAATGCAGACCTTGAGCCAAAAACTCATCACCAAACACCAATGTCTTGTACATATGGGTACAGTCATTTTAGACACTTCCAAAAACTGTTGCAACAGAGATGGAAATCAATTTTTAAATACATGAATTATGTTTCCTTTGATTCCACAGTTTTGGAAGTGCCCTTTTCTGTTCTACAGAAGGGGGTGTCCCAATACTTTTGTCCATATAGTGAATGTACAAGTCATTGGTATTTAGTGATGAGTTTTTGGCACAAGGTCTGCATTTAAAGTCACTCCAGAGGTGTTCAGCTGGGATTAGGAGTTGACTTTATGCAGGCCAGTCAAGTTATTCCACACTGGCTCAATCATTTCGTTTTTAACCTTGCCTCATATCATTATATGCTTGACATTAATAACATTAAGAGTTGTACTCATGGATATTACTAAAGTAGTCAAACCTGTTCATTGGAAGGGGGTGAGCGAATACTTTTGGCAATATAGTGTAGCTAGGGTTTTTTTTAATAAAAACTCAGAGGAAAAGAGAAAGAAAGTCTCAGGTGTATTTTTGCTCTTATTTATAAGACAGATGTCTGTTTTCGTTTATCTACGTACCTTTATCAGGATCCATTGACCTTTGACTTCTATTCAGACAGGCGAACTGAAACAACAAACACTAAGTTAAATCACTGCATGCCTTTCTAATTGTGTGTGTGTGTGTGTGTGTGTGTGTGTGTGTGTGTGTGTGTGTAGGGCTGTCACTAAGGATTATTTTGGTAATCGAGTAATCGGTCGATTATTCTGACGATTTATCAAGTAATCACATAATTCTATCATTTTTGTGGTAAGTGAACAATAACCTTTAAAACGACATAAAATATGTATACAATAGCAATGAGGTAATAATAATTAGCAAGTAATCATGGTTTTATTGAACAAAACATTACTGCACTATAAACAATAGAGCTAATGTACATTACGCATTACAACAAATTACTGCAGAGGGCGCCAACGGCCTGACGATAGTTTTTACACTTTATTGCGCAATCTAATCCTTGTTTAATACTGACTAAACAGCATTTGGCCATTTCTTTATGATGAAACAGCCACTGTAATTTCTTAAATATGAACATGTACACTCAGAGTTTGAGATTTTATATTGAAATCACGATGAACGATGAACAAATCTGATGAAATGGTGCACGTTGTGTTCCCAGAAGAACATTATAATAAACTTAAACTCACAGCAATATGCAAAGATGGAGTTTGAGATGCTCCACACATGTAAATGATAACAGTTTGTGTGGAGCAGCATTTACTGTGAAAGGAGCCAATCTTACAGGCACATATGTAACCTACACGCATGTAAATAATTAAAGTGCATTTATTAATCCTGCATCACATATACAGTTGAGGTCAAAAGTTTACATATACCTTGCAGAATAAGAGGGATAGTACAATATGCATGTTATTTTTATTTGAAACACTCACTGATGCTTCAGAAGGAAAACAATGCATTAAGAGCTAGGGGGTGTAAACTTTTGAACAAAATGAAGATGTGTAAATTTTTTCTTATTTTGGCTAAATATCCTGTTTTTTTTCATTTAGTACTGCCCTTCAGAAGCTACAGAAGATACTTACACGTTTCCCAGAAGACGAAAAAAGTTCTAATGCATGTTTTCTTCTGGAGAATCAGTGAGCATTTGAACCTTCTGTAATAGCTGCATATGAGTCCCTCAGTGTAAAAAGACGGATCTCAAAATCATACAGTAATTGTTGGAAAGGGTTCAATTACAAAAAAAAAAAAAACAGAATTTGTGGGACCTGAAAATGTTTCTGAAGAACACCAGGCGGTTTAACTGTTCAGGACAAACAAGTGACTCATGAACAACTATCACTAAACAAAAAAACAGCTGTGGATCATTCAGGTAAAACATTATTTTCTCATTATTTTCTCTTGTGGACTATATGTAAACATCTTTTATGTGAAATATCTTATTCAGGTCAGTACTAAATAAAAATGACATACATTTTGTATGATCCCTCTTATTTTAAAATAATTAACATTTTGCAGATTCTGTAAGGTATATGCAAACTTTTGACCTCAACTGTATTTATTTAATTCAATCGTACCTGGTTTGTAATCGGCTGTGAATTCACAATAGCATTATGTTTTATGATGATTTTTAAATGAGTTTAATATATCATGCAGCCTTGGAAAACAGTCTAATAATGCATTTCATAAATAAAATTTGCCACTTCCGGTATTTTGCCAGTTACTAGACACGGGCAAAATGCAATCAAGGAATCGTGAAAGCCCTGTGTGTGTGTGTGTGTGTGTGTGTGTGTGTGTGTGTGTGTGTACCTCTCCCATGACAGAGATGGGTGTCTCTCCTTTGGCCTGTGCGACTCTGTGCTCGATCAGGTAATACATGTACTCGTCATACAGCAGTCTGATCAGATGAAATGAGCCGAAACTAGCGGCGCTACGCAGAGTCAGATCTCTGATCACCACAGAACTACAAAACACACACATACAGTGAGTCAAAAGTGATTTTATACACAAAATCAGATTAAAAATGCATAATGAGTACAACATGTAGCATGTTTGAAATGTTGCATTTTGTGTATTGTTTCACATACTGTTTTTAAAATTAATATGTGACCCTGGACCATGAGGTTGAAGTCATGAGGGTCAATTTTTTGAAATTGAGATTTATATATTATCTGAAAGCTGAATAAATAAGATTTACATTGATGTATGGTTTGTTAGGATAGGACAATATTTGGCAATTTAGAAAATCTGGAATCTGAGGTTGTAAAAAAATGGAAATATTGGGAAAATCGCCTTTAAAGTTGTCCAAATTAAGTTCTTAGCAATGCATATTACTAATCAAAATTAAGCTTTAATACATTTACGTTAGGAAATTTACAAAATATCTTCATGGAACATGATCTTTACTTAATATCCTGATAATTTTTGGAATAAAAGAAAAATTGCTAATTTTGACTCTTATAATGTATTGTTGGCTATTGCTACAAATATACCCCTGCTACTTATGACTGGTTTTGTGGTTTAAGCAGGACTCTCACCTGTAGAAGCTCCATTTGAGCAGGAAGAGTTTGGCAGCTTTGGGGAAGGCCGGGCTGCCAGTGTACGGCTTCAGGACCTGCGTGACGACTCCGTCTAGCCATGCGGCCCACTGCTCCAGAGAGTTCTGCTGCTGCAGGGTGAGTTTGAAGTCCTGCTCCAGCCGCTGGACCACACCATCTTCACAGCCACACACCCACGAGGCTTGCTCCTAAACTCACACAAACACTCATGTAAATTAAGAACTGAAGGGAGATCTGAGGATGACAGGATGTGAACAGAGCAAGCCGTGTTACCTGTACATTGGTGAAGTCGACACGGTTGAGGTCGCTAAGCATCTGTGTGATCTGAGCCGTATTCTGCAGGACGGCGCGGGCCGCCTGAGCCAGGTGATTGAGAGATGTGTAGCGCCGCAGAGTCTGAGCAAACGCTCCAGCACACACCACCTACACAACACACACACTGCGTTAGCATAAACACATTGAACACAGACAGTCAGAAGAGATCTGTGTGTGTTTCAGACCTTGATGCGGACCATCTCCTCCGGGATGTTGATCAAGGCGTTGGTCAGCCAGTTCTCCAGACTCTTAGCAAAGTTACGAATGGCTTGAGTTAAGGCACCTACAGGAAGAGAGAGACAGAAAGAGTCAAAATACACTTATACTTTAGAATAAGAGTTAAAATACACTATATTGCCAAAAGTATTGGGACACCCCCTTGAACAGGTTTATATAGAGTTTGTGTAGAGTTGGGTAACTCACTGGGATGGAGTTTATATAGTTACCGTAAAGAGTTATATAGAGTTTGTGCAGAATTATGTAACTCACTGGAATGGTGTTTATTTAGTTACCATATAGAGTTTTTAATAGAGTTTGTGTAGAGTTGAGTAACTCACTGGGATGAGGTTTATATAGAGTTTGTGTAGAGCTGAGTAACTCACTGGGATGGAGTTTTATAGTTACAGCATAGAGTTATATAGAGTTTGTGTAGAGCTGAGTAACTCACTGGGATTGAGTTTATATTGAGTTTATGTAGAGTTGGGTAACCCACTGGGATGAAGTTTATATAGTTACTGCATAGAGTTATATAGAGTTTGTGTAGAGTTGAGTAACTCACTGGGATGTAGTTTATATAGAGTTTGTGTATAGTTGAGTAACTCACTGGGATGGAGTTTTATAGTTACAGCATAGGGTTGTGTAGAGTTGAGTAACTCACTGGGATGTAGTTTATATAGAGTTTGTTTAGAGTTGAGTAACTCACTGGGATTGAGTTTATATTGAGTTTATGTAGAGTTGGGTAACCCACTGGGATGAAGTTTATATAGTTACTGCATAGAGTTATATAGAATTCGTGAAGAGTTGTGTAACTCTAACTGGGGTGTAGTTTATATAGAGTTTAAGTAGAGTTGAGTAACTCACTGGGATGTAGTTTATATAGAGTTTAAGTAGAGCTGAGTAACTCACTAGGATGGAGTTTATATAGTTACTGCAGAGAGTTATATAGAGTTTGTGTAGAGTTGAGTAACTCACTGGGATGTAGTTTATATAGAGTTTGTGTATAGTTGAGTAACTCACTGGGATGGAGTTTTATAGTTACAGCATAGGGTTGTGTAGAGTTGAGTAACTCACTGGGATGTAGTTTATATAGAGTTTGTTTAGAGTTGAGTAACTCACTGGGATTGAGTTTATATTGAGTTTATGTAGAGTTGGGTAACCCACTGGGATGAAGTTTATATAGTTACTGCATAGAGTTATATAGAATTCGTGAAGAGTTGTGTAACTCTAACTGGGGTGTAGTTTATATAGAGTTTAAGTAGAGTTGAGTAACTCACTGGGATGTAGTTTATATAGAGTTTAAGTAGAGCTGAGTAACTCACTAGGATGGAGTTTATATAGTTACTGCAGAGAGTTATATAGAGTTTGTGTAGAGTTGAGTAACTCACTGGGATGGAGTTTATATTGAGTTTGTGTAGAGTTGGGTAACCCACTGAGATGAAGTTTATATAGTTACTGCATAGAGTTTTATAGAATTTGTGAAGAGCTGCGTAACTCACTGGGATAGAGTTTATATTGAGTTTGTGTATAGTAGGGGAACTCACTGGGATGACGTTTATATAGAGTTTGTGTATAGTTTATATAGTTGCTGTATAGACTTATATAGAGTTTGTTTAGAGTTGAGTAACTCACTGGGATTGAGTTTATATAGTTACAGCATAGAGTTATATAGAGTTTGTGTAGACTTGAGTAACTCACTGGGATAAAGTTAATATAGTTACTGTATAGAGTTATATAGAGTTTGTGTAGAGTTGTGTAACTCACTGGGATAGAGTTTATATTGAGTTTGTGTAGAGTTGGGGAACTCACTGGGATGAAGTTTATATATAGTTTGTGTATAGTTTATATTGTTGCTGTATAGAGTTACATAGAGTTTGTGTAGAGTTGTGTAACTCACTAAGATGGGGTTTATATAATTACTGTACAGTGTTTACATAAAGTTTGTGTAGAGTTTATATAGTTGCTGTATAGAGTTATATAGAGTTTGTGCAGAGTTGTGTAACTCACTAAGATGGAGTTTATATAATTACTGTATAGTGTTTATACAAAGTTTGTGTAGAGCTTATATAGTTGCTATATAGAGTTATATAGAGTTTGTGTAGAGTTGTGTAACTCACTGGGGATGGGTCTCAGGACATCAGGGATGAGTATCTCCACTAGGCTTTGGTAGAGTAGGTTATCGCATTCGCGAGTCCACTGGAGGACAGGCTCATGTTTACACAAGAGAACCAGAACTGCTTTGGGCAAACGCTTCTCTGAATCATCATGCCTGCAGAGACAGAGACAGCAGTGAGACACAACATAACATCACAACACTTGTGACTGTATGCAAAGTCAATGTGTCTCACAGGTCGAGTGTATCCGTGTCGCTGCTTTGTCCTTCACTGAACCTCCAGAAACTCTTCCAAAGAGTCTCCACAAGAGGGAACTGCAGGTTTACCATCACGTCCAGAATCGCCTACGAACAAACACACACATTATTTACCAGAACAGTAAAATAACCACACACACCTGAACTCCAGCACACACACTCACCTCACAGTGCTCTCTGTAGATCAGCTGAAATGTGTGTACGTGCTGAGGAAGGAGTCCATCCGGCATAGGTTTACCCTCATCTTTGAGCTGAGGGAACTCCGGCAGACTGCGAGACGCATCTGAGACACATTTAAAACATTGATGGCATATCCTTTAGCATAAGCTTATATCCCCAAAAGAGAGAGCTGCCTATGTTTGTTTGTCTTACCCAAAAATTGCTGATACTGGTGAACTTGGGCACTGATGTCGGAGAGTCCCGCCCCTTGCTGATGTCCCGCTCCCAGTCCCATTCCATTGGTCAGTCCCTCCACCTTCTGCACAGGCTTTATCCTTAATCAAGAAATGAAGGCTGTCAGTGTCAACCAAACTAACAACGGCAAATAATCAACCAAAAACCATAAACAAACACACAGACACACACACACCTATGTTTCTGTGAATACGGCTGTTGTCTCATAGCCAGGTGTTGCTGGTCCTCCACCAGTCTGTGCAGTGGGGAGTTACTCTTGATTCGAAGGCCATAGTAATGGTACTTAGAGTTCCCTCTGAAACACACAAACACACACACAAGTGTTTTAATATTAGCTTATTCAACATAGTGTTATTTTACTATCTTCAATATATTATTATAAATATAAGCAAAAAAATAATAATCTACATTTTGAGATGCAAGTCATTCAGTCACACTGTTTATAAAGGCAAAGAATTTTGACTTTTGAAAAAAGTATCCAGACAGCATGACTGTACCTGGTCCCGAGACGTCTGGTCCTGAGACCCATGAACACGGAGCGGATAAGTTTGCCAAAGGAGGCGGCGTTCACAGGTTCCAGCTTGGTCTGCTGGCAGTGCAGGAGGTAATGGCAGTAAAGAGTACAGCGAGGAAGACTCACACCTTCAGCTGTCTCGTAGTTATCCATCAGCCACTGCACCTGAACAGAAGACAGACAGAAGGTATTAAGTGTCTGACTATCACACAATGAAAAACTCCTATATTATATATATATATATATATATATATATATATATATATATATATATATATATATATATATATATATATATATATATATATATATATACACACAGTTGAGGTCAAAATTTTACATATACCTTGCAGAATCTGCAAAATGTAAATTATTTTACCAAAATAAGAGGGATCATACTAAATATGTGTTATTAAGTACAGACCTGAGTAAGAAATTTCACATAAAAGACATTTACATATAGTTCACAAGAGAAAATATTGGATTGAATATAAAAATGACCCCGGCTCTTAATGCATTGTGTTTCCTTCTGGAGCATCTGTGAGCCTTTGAACCTTCTGTAATAGTTGCAAATGAATCCCTCAGTTGTCCTCAGTGTCAAAAAATGCTAAAAAACCAAAGAATTTGAGGGACCTGAAGGAACAGCGGGCAGTTTAACTATTCAGGACAAAAAAGGGATTCATGAACAACTATCACTAAACAAAACAAAACAAAACAGCTGTGGGTCATTCAGGTAACAACACAGTATTAAGAATCAAGTGTATGTAACTTCTGAACGGGGTCATTTTTATAAATTCAACTATTATTTTCTCTTGTGGACTATATGTAAACATCTTTTATGTGAAGTATCTTATTCAAGTCAGTACTAAATAAAAAATATCATGCACTTTTGTATGATGTACTCTAATTTTGATAAAATAATTAACATTTAGCAGTAAACTTTGGACCTCAACTGTATATTTATAGTTTTGTGTTTTTCCATTTTATTTCAATTACTAATATTAGTTTTAGTTAAGAATAACCACACAGTGTGAAAATCTGAAGCATCATTCAAGTCCATACAACCAACGAAAACAAATCCACTCACGGTCGCAGGTGACGCACGTGTGTTGTGTGAAAAATTCTGGTTCCCTCCACCGGCTCCGCCGAGCATGTACCCGCCCTGAATCACGTAACTACCTGCCCCTCCACTGGTGACCACACCCCCTGACCCGCCCACACCTGACGAGGACCCGCCAGCCACCACTGTGATCCCCGAACTGCCTTCTGAGAACATGGAGACCACCCCTGTGCCCGCCCCGGATGTCACAGACACAGGCTGAGTGCTGGCAGGGGACGTGACCAGTGAGCCGGTGGTGGGTGACGTCTCATAGTATGTGACAGAGGGCGTGGCCTGAGAGTAGAGGGAGGGGTCTGTGAACTGGTAACTACTGGAACGACTGAAATCGGGAGAGAGAATAATAAATACAGAGAAAAGTAAGTAAGGAGAAGCTAAATATACACCACAAGCACTGTGTGTGTTGATGCTCACATTGCAGTATTGTTGTAGTTGGCGTCTCCCTCCACAAACTGGCTCGGGTAAACATGCTGTACAGGGACCTATGCACACAAACAAACAGCAGTTTCACATCTGTTTTTTAAAAGCCAGTTTAGTCAGAATCAGATATGAGGGTGAACACCACAAAGCATGTCTAAATAACGTGTTTATACCTCAGGTGTGATGTGTAGATTACTGACCCCCAGTCCACTTTGACTCTTGGTTGTGGCCTGAACCACAGACCTCTGCTGAACACAAATCACCACAGTTTAGGAATTCATCTGATCTTGACAGCTATGAGATATACACTACCACTAATATTTTTTAATGTTTTTTTTTTAAAGAAGTCTCTTCTACTCACAAAGCCTGCATTTATTTGATCCAAAGCACAGCAAAAGGGTAAAATTTTTAAATATTTTTGCTTTTTAAAATAACTGTTTTCCATTTGAATATATTTTAAAATGTAATTTATTCATTAATGTGATTAAAGCTGAAATTTCGGCATCATTACTCCAGTCTTTAGTGTCACATGATCCTTCAGAAATCATTCTAATATGCTGATTTGGTGTTTAAGAAACATTTATATTATTATTATCGATACTAAAAACAGTTGAGTACATTTTTTTCAGCAATGATCAGCATTTATCTGAAATAAATATCTTTTGTGACATTATACTATTCAAAAGCTGGGAGTCAGTATAATTTTTTAGGGGGAATTAAATTATAGAAATAATACTTCAATTTAGCAAGGATGCTTTAAATTGACCAAAATTGATGATAAAGACATTTATAATGATAAAGATTTCTATTTCAGATAAATGCTGTTCTTCTGAATTTTCTATTCATCAAAGAAACCTGAAAAAAATCTATTCAGACATTTTCCACATAATAATAATAATAATAATATGTTTTTCGAGCAACAAATCAGAATATTAGAATGATTTCTGAAGGATCATGTGACTAGAGTAATGATGCTTAAAAACACAACTTTGATCACAGAAATAAATTACATTTTAAAATATATTCTAATAGAAAACAGTTATTTGAAATAGTAAAAATATTTCAAAATGTTACTGTTTTTGCTGTACTTTGGATCAAATAAATGCAGGCTTGGTGAGCAGAAGGGACTTCTTTAAAAAAATAAAAATAAATCTTGGCTGGTAGTTTATACAACCCGTATTTACATTAGAGTGTGCATTACCTGTGCCGTCTGCACCTGTTGCACTACCTGTGTGGGTACACCAGTTTGTCCCGCAGGAGGAGAATTCGATTCAGAGTCATTCGAGTGAAGAGAGCCCTCTACACAAAGACAGACAGACAAAAAACGAAGCATATAAACATCAAACTACTGTATAACATGCTCGTATTCTCATACTGAAACGTATTTGCATATTAAAGGATGATACTGAAACAGGATTGTTTATAATGTTACGATTAACTATTAAATGTTGTGTTTGTCTATGAAAATATACTGTAACTGTGAGGCATGAAAACAACCTGTTCACTTCAGAGGCACATTTTGGGTTAATAAAAATGATTAAAAACAATAATGCAGCAGAAGTGTAGAATATGGCCACTTTAGAAAGACACACAATGAAAGGAAGACACACTGAAGACAAAACCAGAGACAAAAAACAAAAAAAGGAGAAGGAAACACGTGACAAAACCGCTCACAGAAAAGAGGAAATAATGACTGCGTGTAGAGGAAGACACTTTTTGCTCAGTACAAAACCAGGAGGAAATAAAAATCCAAATAAATATGGAAACAACTAACAAGCAAACATCAAAACCAGCTCACTTACGGTACACCACATCCAGACTGTACAGACAGCTATTGTAGAACATGATCTGAACACAGACACACATCCAGCCATTTCGCTTTATATCAGGCTCATACGGGCCGGCCTTGAACAATTAATCTCCACAGATGGGCCGAGAAATCTCTCGTTCAGGTAAACACAGGTATCAGATTGAGAGAGAGATTGAGAGAGGAGAAATTAAAGGGATAGTTCACCCAAAAATGAAAATTCTGTCATTAATTTTTGACCCTCATGTCGTTCCAAACCCGTAAGACCTTCGTTCATCTTCAGGACACAATTAAAATATTTCTGATGAAATCTGAGAGGGTTTGCGGGTTTGGAACGACATGAGGGTGAGTAATTAATGGCACAAATTTAATTTTTGGGTGAACTATCCCTTTAAGTTAAAGAAGTGTATTTTCCTGTATCCTCCAGCTTTTCTCTTTTCTCAGTTAAACTATTCTCTGATATCGCTATCTCTGTGATCAGCTTTAAACTAAAGCCTTTCAACAGGTGTCATTTTTCATACAGCAGATCAATATACACTATATTGCCAAAAGTATTGGCAATATAATGAACAGGTTTAACTACTTTAGTAATATCCATGAGAAAGCCAACTCCTAATCCCAGCTGAACACCTCTGGTGTGACTTTAAATGCAGACCTTGTGCCAAAAACTCATCACCAAACACCAATGTCTTGTACATATGGGTACAGCCATTTTAGACACTTCCAAAAACTGTTGCAATAGAGATGGAAATCAATTTTTAAATACATGAATTATGTTTCCTTTGATGCCACAGTTTTGGATGTGCCCTTTTCTGTTCTACAGAAGGGGGTGTCCCAATACTTTTGTCCATATGGTGAATATACAAGTCATTCGTAAATGAGTTTTTGGCACAAGGTCTGCATTTAAAGTCACTCCAGAGGTGTTCAGCTGGGTTTAGGAGTTGACTTTATGCAGGCCAGTCAAGTTCTTTCACAATGACTGAATCAATCATTTCGTTTTTAACCTTGCCTCATACACAGAGACACTGTCATGTTAGAATAGAAAAGGGTCCTGTCCAAACTGTTACTATAAAATTAGAAGCACACAATTCCATAGAATATCATTATATGCTTTAACATTAAGAGTTGTACTCATGGATATTACTAAAGTAGTCAAACCTGTTCATTGGAAGGGGGTGAGCGAATACTTTAGGCAATTTCAACTTTTTTAATCTGTCAGTATTCATTTTATATATAAATATATGTAGTTATGTTGATGTTTTGTGTTGAGATTTTAATTAGTAATTGGTAACCAACAGTCTTCAAAATTCTTTTATGTTTCCCAAAGAAAGTTTTGAAACGGCATGAGGGTGAGTAAATGATGACAGAATTTTTATTTTTTGGGTGAACTATCCCTTTAAAGTTTTCATTCTTCTTCTTATTTTTTATTTGCATTATTTTTTAATGAAATGATACTCTAAATAAGCAACTAAATCTGCGAGCAGGTAGCGATACATGCCTGTATGATTAATTCGAACGGCTGATTCATTCAGGAAAGAAGTAAATGGCTCTCTTTACGAATGGGCTGCGTCACAGGGATACGCTGTTTTCATTTAAATCAAAGCGTAAATAAATGTAGAAAATTGATCTGTGTGCTACGGCTGACAGAGAATAGCGTACGCTGTTTGTGTCCAGTGGATACTCTCCAAAATGGCGCTATGGTGACGCGGAGGAGACAAAACGTTAAATAAAGTCGCTATTTTTGTTTTCTTTTGTACAAAAAGTATTCTCGTAGCTTCGTAAAATTATGGTTGAACCACTGATGGCAGATGGACTGTTTTGACAACGTCTTTCATACTTTTCTGGGCCTTGACAGTGTTATTTACTTGGCAGTCAATGGGACAGCCACAAAGCTCCCGGTTTTCATCCAAAATATCTTAAATTGTGTTTCGAAGAAGAACTAAGCTTTTACGGGTTTGGAACAACATGGGGGTAAGAGATTAATGACAACATTTTCATTTTTGGGTGAACTATCCCTTTAAATTAAAGAAATGATGAGGATGTTTACTTAGATTTTCATTCTGTATTTTTCTGCATCCTCCAGCTTTTAATTTTTTAATTTCAGTTAAATTATTCTCTGATAACGCCATTATTGTGATCACCTGTAAACTAAAGCCTGTCTACAGCTGTCTTTTTTCATATAGCACATTAATAAATGTTTATCTGTTAAATTCCTTTAAAAATAATGCACTTCACTTACATCAAAGCAGTTAATTTTAATCTATACTTTCACATAGAAACTTTTTGAATCTTCTCTCACCATTAATTTTATATACAAAATACGTAATTTATGTTGATGTATATATATATATATATATATATACACACAAAAAATATAAAATATAAAAATCTAGTTTAAAATAAATTTTCAAAAGAAAATCAAACATTTATTTATTATTAACGTTGATATTTTGATAAATTATTTTTAAAACACAAGTAATTTATGTATATTTAATGCATAATATAAATTAATTCACTCAATACACATACCATTCTAAATTTGGGGTCAGTAAGAATTTTTTAAATGTTTCTGAAATGTCTCTTATGCTCACAGAGGGTGCATTTATTTGATCAAAAGTACAGTAAAATCAGTAATATAGTGAAATATTATTACAACTTAAAATAACCACTTTCTATTGTAAAATATTGTAAAATGTAATTAAAATGTTATTCCAGTGATCAAAGCTGAATTTTCAGCATCATTACTCCAGTCTTCACTGGCAAATTAAACATTTTTGATCATCATCAACAAGGAAATTATCTGTGTTAACTTAGAAACCATTACAATTGTTTAAAAATAAAAATAATTGATGTAAATAAAAATCTTTTGTAAAATTATAACACATTCTTTCTAAAAAAAATTAAAAATAAACAAATGTTTTAATGCTACTGTATATGTTCACATGTTTTTTCTTTTGATATTTATTTAAATATTTTTATTTTTGTAGTAATTTTTTTTGTGGCCACTATACGTAGTCTATCAGGTCTCACAGTATTGTCCTTCACTGCCATGTAAACTTTGCAATATTATAATAATAAAGCTACTGCGATAAGAAGTTCATCCACACACACTGAGGATGCTGAGCAGGCAGTTCTGTCATAACGGCTGCCAATTAGAGCGTTGCAATGTTCAGTCATCAGAGAAAAAAAAAAAACAACGTGTGTATGTGTGCGAGTGTGTTAAATAAAAAGCACAAGCAGAAGGGAATGTGCGTGTCGGGGTGGCGATACGCACTGCTGCTGTTGCCTGTTTATTTTGAGGTCCTTCTATTCAGGGAGAGACCTAGAAAGTGTCAGGTGTCTGTTAGATCGCATTACACACGCACTTTCATACACGCAATGCGTATAAACCAGTGGCGTCGTAAAGCTCTGTTCTGCAGGTTCAGTCCTAACTAGGAGACAGTTAAGTATTCATGTATCTAGTAAATTGCGAGTGCTCACCGGTGACAGTCACCACTATGTACTGCTGGGCGCTCTGGCTGTTTCCTGCCTGGGAGGCGGAGCTTTGTATCTCTCCTGCCACATACTGCGCTTGAGGGGGCGTGGCCAAAACCGCTTTCTTATGAGTGACAGGGGGCGTGGCCTGCACTCTTATGATCGAGGCCGTCTGTGCGGGAGCAGACCCTGACGAGCTCTGGATGTCGGAAAGGAACTGGGACGTGGTGGTGGAAGTGGCTTTCTGCTGGGTCGACGAGGCCGTCGTGACGTTGCCCCCTTGCGATTGGGAGGGCGGAAGCTCCTCAGTGGTGTAGCCTGAAGTTGCCATGACGACAACAGCCCAAATCCCTCTGCAAACAGAAATTAAAAGCGCGGATTAAGCCCTGCGGGAAGTTGGGAGCAAACAGATTTAGACTTCACTACTTGTTTTAATGATAGATGGATTATTGCACAATTACATTTAGAGTCAAACCAAAATGTATTCAGTCACCTATAACATTTCTCACATTATCAGTTTATTCCCTATAGTTTAGAAAATGGTAATAAAATGTGACAAGAACTCATGAGAACAAATTCATCTTGATAATCACAAATTAATTACAGTCAAACCTAAATTTATTCAGACAGCTTTAACATTTCTCACATTATTCACTATAGTTTAGAAAGTGGTAATAAAATATGACAAGAACTCTAAACTGTGTCAGAACAAATTAATCTCGATAATGTCAGGTATGTAACAAAACATGGCCAGGTCAAAGTGTCAAATCAAATTTTTGGTCCCAAATTTTTATCAATTTTACTGGTAGTCCACTGTATGAAGAATCACTTACATAAATGAACTTTAGTGTCCTGCACACACTAGTAAAAAAATATCAAAAATGATATCTGGTGTCTGAATAATTTTTGGTTTGACCGTATATTACATTTTCAATGCACTGTTCAGTTTTGAGATTTTGTGCTGTTTTGCTTTCAGGAAAATCTTCTAAATACATTATACTTATACATTACACTATCTATTTTTGTCTGTACGTTTCAATTACAACACATTTCTTTAAATACAAAATTAGTTTTTCTCCACTTCACTAGAACTTACACAAATGAAAATATAGATTTTCATTCCTATCTATATTCTGAAGGTTTTTTCTGAGGGGTTTGTTCATAAAAAACTTAATTCCTTACATTAAATATATATATACACACACATATATATATATATATATATATATATATATACACACACACACACACTGCCACTCAAAAGTTTGGGATCAGTACTAGGGCTGGGTAATATATATAAAAAAAAATGATCTCTCATTGGAGCTCTCATTTTTTTATCTTAAATAATAAAAAAAAAACATGATTTTCTTTTGCCCTCATTAAAAAAAAAAAAAACAATACAAATAGAAGAGCTATTGTTACAAGTAAATACAAAATGTTTAGTGCAAATTAAAGCAGTTTAATAGTCTAGACCAAATGGTCACTTACTGCACTTTATAAAATGAACACATGTATATGTAACTGAAGTACTGCAAGCAATTCACAATTTACACTGTGCAACTGAGGAAAATAATTAAACATATGTATTTTTTGCTACATTAAGTTTTTTGCTACACAAGTCTGTCAGCTGTCTCTGGTTTAAGAAAAGCTCTGTGGCATGAAACTATGATTCCACTGGCACTAAAAACTCTCTCAGATGAGGAGCTAGATGCTGGAACACAGGTATTTCTTAACTAATTGTGAAATGTGTCTCGTTGATGCTCCACCACCATGACAAATCGATGTGGACTCATACATGGTTTATTTGACCTCATCTAGTGTACTGATTCATTCTAGGCTTTTTATATGTATATACAAATTAATACCAAAAACGTACGCACTCTCTCTGTCTACATTATGAAAAATATTATAACAGTGAAATTCCAAATTGCAATAGCCTGTTTCTCTATTCAAACAACAGCGGTTGGGTAAGTGTATTTATTCAGCGATCATAATCGCAAACAACACAAGATCTCATGACAGAACTCAGACTGGTTGAGTGACAGTTTCATTTTGATCGCTAAACTCCAGCTTGTTTGTCTGTGGCAGCGGCGATTCCGCAGTGAGGTGCGCATGGTTGCCAGATTGCTTAAAATAAGCAAAACACGGGCATAAAATGTATCCTTGTAACAGCAAAGCTCTGATTTCATGGATTTTAAATATCTGGCAACCGCACTCATAAACGCTCAATTAGTAGAGGCGTGTACAGCAGTCCACAACAACATTTTGTCTCCTTTTTGTTTTACGAAAATACAGAGAGGTTTTTGGTAAATTTGGTAAATTAATTCAAGGTGTTGAATTTATAAAAAGAGATAGCAAAGACTTATATTGTTAGAAAAGATTTCTATCTTAAATAAATGCTGTTCTTATTAATCAAGAATCCTGAAAAAAGAATAATAAAAAAATATTAAGCAGCACAACTGTTTCCAACATTGATAATAACAGTAATTAATCAGCATATTAGAATGATTTTTGAAGAATCATGCGACACTGAAAAAGTAATGGCTGTGTATCACAGGAATAAATTATATTTTAAAATATATTAATATAGAACACCATTATTTTAAATTGTAATAATATTTCACGATATTACATTGTTTTTCTGTATTTTTGAACAAGTAAATGCAGCCTTGATAAGCATATAGGAATTCTTAAAAAAAAAAAAAACGTAAAACAAAAAAAACAAATCTTACTGATACCAAACTTTTGGGTGGCAGTGTGTGTGTGTGTGTGTGTGTGTGTATATATATATATATTTCTGGCTGTTGACAGGTTTTTCTACTTTAATAAGTGATAAAAAGAGATCATCCCCACACTAAAAAGCTTTAACTCTAATATGTCAAAAAAAAAATTAGTTAGCAAATGTTCAAATTTCTGTTCTGGAAATGTAAGTAAACTATTAGATAGAAAGGTAAATTTGCATATTTGAACATAACATTTCATTAAACTTGTAGCACAAAACAACTGCCTTAATGTGTCAACTGGGAAGTTAAAGCATTAAAGCCTCACATTTTCATCAAAACATTATTTTTATTAAGCCAATTCACTAGCATCTTTCTGCTGGTTTAATTTGATAACTAAATCATTATTTAAATACAGATTAAGAACATGCATTTAAATCTTTTATTATTATCGATCACAACAAAAACAATTGAGCTAAAAAAAAGTGTCAAGCATTTTATCACACCAATGCATACATTCCAGTAGTTTACTTGAGGCTATATGTTAAACTTATGTAAAATGCATTTTCGTTCTCTGTCAGCCGCACATAAATCCTTGAGCTGGCTGAACTTGTTTAACAGTACTCTCATTTTTTTTCAAATTAGAGGGAACAGGCGGCATTGCGTGCCCTGTCTTGTGATGACAGTATGTGCTAGCTTATATGAAGTTACTGTGAGAGAGGGAAAAAATTCACAATGAAATTCACTTCAGATCAGAATTAGTGTTAAACAGCCTAAAAATAACAACTCATGATATTAAAATCATCCTAAAAAAACAAGAGAACTTGAAGGCACAATACTGGGTACTAAAATAAAACATATTTTCAACAATTTACCTAAAGAGCTTATTTATTTAACTTTCCATATGATTGTGCATTATTAAAGTTAAAATCATTCCATGAAAACAAAACTGAGAGCTCCTGAAGGCACAACACTGAATACCTCAAAACTAAAATAAAAACACATATTTTCCACAATTTACCAGAAGCATCATATATTCATTGATTATTTTCAAATATGCTGCCAGATTTATATGCAAAATGGCATAGAATGTCTCGTTAAACACTTGACATAATAGACCATAACTCAGTCTCTGACTAAACATTATGTTGTGTAATATGTAACCCTGGACCACAATTGAGATACATAAATAAATAAATAACCTTGCCAGTGATGTATGGTTTGTTAGAATAGGACAATATTTGCCCGAGATACAACTATTTGAAAATCTGAGGGTGTAAAAAAAATAACAAAAAAATTTGAGAAAATTGCCTTTAAAGTTGTCCAAATGAAGTTCTTAGCAATGCATATTACTAATCAAAAATTAAGTTTTAAAATATTTCCTGTAGGACATTTACTAAATATCTTCATGGAACATCTTTACTTAATATCCTAATGATTTTTAGCATAAAAGACAAATCAATCATTTTGACCCATACAAATATGGTTTTGTGATCCACATATATTATTTTTCTCTACAGTGGTCCATATGTAGAGTATACAGTCAATGATTTTGCCCCAATATACTATATTATACATACACAATATTTTTTTATATGTGACAGGTCTATTTGTAGCAATAGCCAACAATAAATTGTATTGGTCAAAATAACAGATTTTTCTTTAATGCCAAAAATCATTAGGATATTAAGTAAAGATCATGTTCCATGAAGATATTTTTCAAATCTCTTACCGTAAATATATCAAAACTTAATTTTTGATGAGTAATGTGCATTGCTAAGAACTTCATTTGGACAAGTTTAAAGGTGATTTTCTCAATATTTAGATTTTTTGCACCCTCAAATTCAAGCTTATTTATTAAAAACAAATTGACTCTTATGACTAGTTTCACATACATACGTGTTTTAATATTTATGTTTTGTTTATTGCTGGCAGAAAGCAAAGTATGTATATCTACATAACTGTATAGACATGTCAATCACGCCCTTTTAACTTCCCAAGCCACGCCCCTTTCCAGAACACGCCCCCTCGCTCCACTCCCTCCGCACTGTAGCTGATCTGGCACACATATGGCTGTTCGACGACTCCCTCTACAAAGTTTTTAACCCCCTGAAAATGCAATTCCCGGGACTTTGATCCACCGCAGTGCCCTCATTCCATCGCCATTTGCGTTAAACAAACTCCAGCAAACCGGACGACCGAAAAAAGACCGCAGTCGAATCTCGTCTGACTGTCAAAAGTCGCTCTTTGACATTTGATCCCAAACTACTCGTCCGTTTCAGTCATCAAGTCAGTTAAACACACTCCTGACGTCACGCACGCATAAACAAACAACAACAAGTAAAAGTCACACACACTCTCACGTTACAACACCCGCCATTTTGTAGCGCTCGGGCACATTTGACATCGTCATAACAACCGAGGCGCGGGGTCGAGTTAAAGCGCGATAACTGAGGAAATCGTGTCTAGCACACTTCAGCACTTGCAACAGAAAACAACAGCAGGATGCGTGAAATAAAGTTGCTGCTTTCACCTTTTGCTTCCCGCCGGATGATCTTAGTTTTGCGCGGAGTTTTATTTTCTTAATGGTTCAAATTGTTGTTGTTGATTCTCGTTGCTGGGTTCTTGTCGCCACGACTACCGTGACTATGGCGCCTCGTCCTCACCGGGGCAACTGTTGCTACCCACCCGTCTAAGCACCGCCCTCTTGCTTGGCGGCGATTGGCTGCGTGTCACCAAGGGAAACGCTCTTCTCTCTTTATTATTGGATAAGACGAGTGTCTATAATAAACTTACACTGTCATTCGCTGACAGCTGCTGTCAGTCGAGATACACTATTACGCAAGAAGTACACGCCCCCTTTACGCTCATTCATTGGACCACACTTTTGTCAATCAAACGTCACGTTCAAGTCCTCTGACTCAGTTTCGACGTCAATTAAACATAAAAGAAAAAGTAAACGTTAATAACTTACATATAATTTATAGTGTTTTTTTTTCTTGCAAAAATATAGAGCAAATAAGTACTCTACTAGCCAAACGTTTTTGGACAGTAAGCTTTTTAATGTGTTTAAAGAAGTCTCTTCTGCTCACCAAACCTACATTTATTTGATCCGAAGTACAGCAAGAACAGTAATATTGTGAAATATTTATTTAAAATAACTGCTTTCTATCTGAGTATTATTTAAAATGTAATTTATTCCTCTGATCCTACACACTATACTACTCAAAAGCGTGCAGTCAGTATAATTTTTGAAGGGAAAGAAATGATAGAAATTAATACTTTTATTAAGCAATGATGCTTTATTTTGATCAAAAGTGATGATAAAAACATGTATAATGTTACAAAAGATTTCTATTTCTTTCTATTCACCAAAGAAACCTGAAAAAGGCCTACTAAGCTGTTTTCAACATGGTAATAATAACAATAATAATGTTTTTTGAGCAGTAAATCAGAATATTAGAATGATTTCTGAAGGATCATGTGAGTGGAGTAATGATGCTCAAAAATCAGCTTTGAAATCACAGGAATAAAAGACATTTTAAAATATATTCGAATAGAAAACAGTTATTTTAAATAGTACAAATATTTCAAAATTGTATTGTTTCTGCTGTACTTTGGATAATGCAAGAGTCTTCTTTAAAAAAACATTAAAAATCTTACTGTCCAAACATTTTTGACTGGTAATGAATGTATAATAATCATTATCCTTATAAAACGTTGCCATATTAGACATTATTCTTGTAGTCTAAAGGCAACGATGTTTTCCTTAATTTTTTCCATAAACGTACCCAAGAAAGTATCTGAATAATCCACCTTGAATAAAAAATATATATATAATTAATTCTTATTTTAAGCATAAGGTTCTGCAAATGAATCATTTTATTTCTAATTTCGAAATAATAGCTGTGAAGTGTGACACCATTAGCATATTAATCATTATACTATAATCACTGAGGTCACACAGGCAACCAATTAGCCCATATGCAGGAGGCTCATCCATGTAATCTCTGTGAATGCCAGCGTGTGAATCATATTCTCCAGACTTTGTTATCTCATGACTGTATGATTATGAAGAAACAGGCTTTTTGCTGATACGCTTACAAGCTGCTTTCTGAGGTGCTGGGACTCTTAATAACCACACACACATAACAATCACTCAGTTCTCGCATTCGTATCTTCTTCTTATCTCTTTGAAATGTCACCCAGGCACCTCGTGTCACGAGAGGTCAGCTAACCCGGCCTGCACTGCATATGTGTAACATTCTTTAAGTCTTTACTGTGTATTGATGATGTTTCATGGAAACTCTGTGGTATATGAATATGGGAATCATACAGTACCATTGTATAATCTGGATTACGTAATCCGATTCCAAAAATGTAGTACTCATAATTGGATTACAAAATCAGGTTACAGTTACTTAATGGATTACATGATTACATATTATTTTAAAAAATGGCAGTAAATTATTCAGAATTTAGCTTTGGCTAAATTCACAATATGCAATGGCCATCTAAATGTAATGTAAGCAATTTTGTGACCTATGCTTCTAAATTTGATGGAAAAAGCAATGGTAGGTAAAAAAAGTAGTGCAAATACACTACCTAAAATAAGTAACCTAGATTATGTTGCTAACTATAATTTCCATAATCAGTAACAGGTTACAATTTGCAAGTAATCTAGCCAGCACAGCCATTGTATTACCTCAGACTGGATCTTGGTCTTACTTTATGTTTTTCTAACAAGGGTCAGTTATTATATGTGACCATGGACCACAAAACCAGTCATAAGCAGAATGGGTATATTTGTTAAATATATTATGGGGGGAAAAAAATCTAGATATTTCCTTTATGCCAAAAATCATTAGGATATTAGGTAAAGAGCATGTTCCATGAAGATATTTTGTATTTTGATTAGTAATATGCATTGCTAAGAACTCATTTTGACTGGTTTTGTGGTCCAGGGTCACATATTATTATTATTCCCATGTAACAAATTTCTGTTCATTAGAAAAAATGAATCTGTGGTCAAAGTGTACCATATATGTGAATCTGGACCACGTACAAAACCAGTCATAAGGGTACTTTTTTTTTTTCATTCTGAAAGATGAATAAATAAGCTTTTCGTTACTGTATGGTTTGTTGGGATACAACTATTTGAAAATCTTCACTTAATATCCTAATGATTTTCGGCATAAAAGAAAAATCACTAATTTTGACTCCACAATGTACAATGTATTTCTAGCTATTGCTACAAAAATACTCGTACTTACGACTGGTTTTGTGGTCAAGGGTCACATATGTTTCAATAACTTCTTTATAACTTAGCATTGAGCTGTATCATTTAGGTAAGTAAAACAAACTGGGTCTAGAAATTAATTTAGATTCAGATTAATTGCGATGTGACCCCACAGTCTGAATCCTATCTGATTGAAAGTGCAGCTCTTGTGTCTGTGTGAGCATGCATCTTCATAACTCATTCCCCATTTTGTGTGATTAGACGTTGTGTATGACGACACAAAGGTCAGGAGTGATGAGATTAGGTCGCTTTGTTGGACATCACCTCTATAGAGGTGCACAGGTTCATTATAGAGGCCCTGGATCGGGCCTTTGTCTTCCTAAAGGTCTCTGCCCCGCTATCGCAGTCCATCTGATTGACACGCCAACAGCGCAAGCTCCATGAACCCCTATAAAAGACACACCAGGCCGATGAAAGGTTAGACCAAGGTTTCAGACCAAGAAGCAGCACTGAGAAAAATTTCCAGCACCTTTAGCTTTTACTTTTATCGTTGTCATGTGCAAAGCTGCAGTTCTCACACTTGCCCTGTTGGTGGCGCTGCTGGGCGGCGCTCAGGCCACAGACGGACACCCGATCTACGGGGTGAAGCTGTGCGGCAGAGAGTTCATCCGTGCGGTTATCTTCACCTGCGGAGGCTCGCGATGGAGGAGGTCTTTGGATGTTTCAGGTATGAGACAGCTGTGAGGGTCAGATATGGAGAAAAAATCAGGAAGTTTGATTATTGTTTACTTGTTAATTTAAATACAACACACATTTTTGAGGAACCTAATTTTCGTTCCATGGATGACGACTTTTAAGTCCATGTAAAGCAATATTAAATGTGTGTTCTGAGTTTGTCAAACCACAGAAAAATGTGTTATTAACCAGCCAGCCAAATTTGAATGACCATCCTACATTTATATTATAATATTTTTTTTTGTATTTCTACATAGTTTTAAGATTAATTGTTTTGGCATAATAATAATTCATGACTAATACGCTACAAAACAAAATAAAACGTTACTTAATAATAATAATAATAATAATAATAATAATAATAATAATCATAATAATAATAATAATCATAATAATAATAATAATTATTATTATTATGACAGCTGTGAGGGTCTTATATAATTATAATAATAATTATTATTATTACTACAACTATTATTAGTAGTATTATTATCATTATTATTATATTAAATAATATGTTTTACTGTTGTATAATAATAATAATAATTACGATTATTATTATTTTTATTATTACTATTATTATTATATTAAATAATATATGTTTTATTGAGGTAGCCTAATAATAATAATGATTATGATGATGATAATGATGATGATGATGATTATTATTATTAATGTATATAATTATAGTTGAGCCTAATAAATAATAATAAAAAATAATAATTATTAAATAATTTACATTATTATTGTTGCTGCCTAATAATAATAATAATAATAATAATAATAATAATATTGGTAATACACATATATTTAGAGGGCGAATTGAACATGCAATTGAATTATTATTATTATGATTATTATTATTATTTTTTTTGCAGCTTAATTAATAATAACAATAATAATTATTAGTATTATTATTATTGATTATATACATACATTTACAAGGCAAATTGAACCACATGTAATTTAATTATTATTATTATTATTATTATTATTATTGATAATACAAACACAGAAGGCAAAATCAACAATAAGTAATCCACACTCATTTTTTTGATGAGTTTGATGAAGTTATTTTAACTTTCTTAAAATAAATAAATAAATAAATAAATGATCTTTACAGTACAACAATTATAACACACATTAATTTAATAATAATATTTATTATTGATGTTAATTTGATATTAAGTAATTAAATTATTATTCATGACGTTTATTTTATTATTAATGTATGTACTGTACTGTACTATATATATATAAATAATAATTAATTAAAATGTGACATGATGCTGGGATGTTGTGGGTGGTTGGCAGTGTGTTGCTATGCAGTTTCTAGGGTATTTGGGGTTGTTGCTAGGTGGTTGTGTTAGGTTTCCGTGATATTCTGGTCTGTATTGCTTAAATTCGTCATTTCGTTTTTTAGTTTTTTTCACCCATTTTATTATCTACCAGGTGAAAAACCATAAGTCTGATGACACATGATTTAAGGAAACATTCATGTCTAGTGCTCAAACTTTGCATGATGAGTTACATACTGAAGTTTCATACAAGGTTTCATATTAACACTAATTTGGAGTACAAATAGCGGTGACATATTTTTGTTGTGTTCTCTGATCAGGTGACCTCTCCAGTGACCTGCTCTCGGCTCATGACGACGAGGCCTCCGACAGCTGGGCCGCCAACCCCATCATCCCTGGCCTGTCATTCAGACCCCGCACCGACGCAGAGGCCCCTGCCTGGGCAGGAGAGGGCCAGGAGAGCCCCGTGTTCAGCCGCCCCGCCCGCTCGCTCATCTCAGAGGAAGTGCTGGAGGCCTTGCGCACGTCAGACAGGAAAGGCCGGGACGTGGTCGTCGGGCTGTCCAACGCCTGCTGTAAATGGGGCTGCAGTAAGAGCGAGATCAGCTCGTTATGTTAAAGGACTCCGTGATCACATTCCTCCACCCCATTTCCAACCTTCCTATATGTGAAGAATGAAGGTGGAGAGAAAGTTGAAGGTCGTTGCTAAGAAATACTGAAAATATATGTGTGTCAGAGATGTAGGAAACAGCAGATTTTAGCCAAAGTGAAGAGCTTGTTTGTTACCCTGTTCAACTACTACTCTTCATCTCTGTCCTTGTGATGTACGGTCATTGATTTAATAACTGGAATAAAGTTTTGATTGCGATAGAGTTTGGTGTCTTGTGGTTTCTGAGATCAACTTTACAGAGTGCACACTTGAATTAAAAACTGTGAAATAAAAATAGAAATGCCAACAGATAGCTTAGCTGAAAGCATTAGCATACTACTTTCTGCAGTGTGTACCAGTCAAAAGTTTTTAATGTTTTAAGATTTGTAATGTTTTCTTACCAAGCTTGCATTTATTTGATTCAAAATACAGCAAAAGCAGCTGCTTTCTATTTTAAGATATTTTAAATTGTAATTTCTTCCTGCGATTTCAAAGCTATATTTTCAGCATCATTATTATATAAATAAACCATAGAAATTAATACTTTTATGTAGCAAGGATGCTTTAAATTGATCAAAAGTGATGATAAAGACATTTATAATGTTACAAAAGATTTCTATTTCAGATAAATCCTGTTCTTCTGCACTTTCTATTCATCAAAGAAACCTGGAAAAAATATATTCAGCTGTTTTTAACATAATAATAATAATAACAATAATAAACTGTTATTTGAGCAACAAATCAGAATATTGGAATGATTTCTGAAGTGCCATGTGACTAGAGTAATGAAATTACAGGAATAAATTACATTTTAAAAAATATTCAAATAGAAAACAGTTATTTTAAATACTAAACATATTTCAAAATTGTACTGTTTTTGCTGTACTTTGGATCAAATAAATGCAGGATTGGTAAGCAAAAGAGAATTATTTAAAACATTATCGGTCAATCTTTTGACTGGTAGTGTGCTTTATTCAATAATCTGCATGATTATCCAAATGAATCTGTATGTAATACACAATGTCCAAAATACAACAGAACACACCACACTGGACACAATGCAGTGCTTTCAGAGATATATTGTCCTTATTTTAATTACTAGAACTGAATAAAATATTTCACATTTTATATTACTTTTTTTTTTTTAATGGAAAGTAACAGTTTATTTCCAAGATTATAATTCTTGATTATTTTTAAATAATAGGTAGCATTATTTGCGGTATGCAGTAATTAATATGTAGTTTTGGACGCTACCATAATTATAATACTATGGTATTCTCTGAGTATGATGGAGAACCAAGCAAATACTTATGAATATGGTAATGATCACACAATATTATTTGTGACCCTGGACCACAAAACCAGTCGTAAGCAGCACGGGTATATTTGTAGCAATAGCCCAAAATACACTTCATAGGTCAAAATGATCTATTTTTCTTTTATGCCACAAAACATTATGATATTAAGTAAAGATCATGTTCCGTGAAGATATTTTGTACATTTCATATCGTAAATATATCAAAACCTATTTATTAGTTATTAGCATTGCTAAGAACTTCATTTGGGCACATTTAAAGGTAATTTTCTCAATATTTTTATTTTCCTGCACCCTCAGATTCCAGATTTCCAAATAGTTGTATCTCGGTCCTATCATAACAAACTATACATCAGTGGAAAGCTTATTCATCCTCCTCAAATTCACAAGCATTGACCTTTTTGACTGATTTTGTGGTCTAAGGTCTCATTTTATTTCAAAGCACCATGTGAGACCATGATACTTCGTAGTGAGGGCTAATGAACCTGAATGACCCGTTATTGTTTCATCCTTTTCTCCATCTACAGGTCACTGGATGAATCACAGTCCTCTAAAATTAAGTTACACCCCAACAAACACGTTCATTGACGAAATATAGATCCCAATCAATACGTGTTAGCCTGGATATTTAGCTTTATATTTTAATAAAACCCTAACGATAACTATTCGAGTTTAAGTACGTTTTATGTTAATAAGACATGACGTCACGGTACGGAAGCCGCTCAGAGCCACACCGCGCGATTAACGCGTCCGCCATGCATCAGGCGCCGCCGGTGAAAGAAGAATAACAGCAAACCCGCCGATTAAAGCCCGAAGAAATCGCGCAGAAGCCCGTGGCGAGCCATCCGTTACCGCGACCCGACGGCTATCAGTGTTTGTGCAGCGGCAGAGAGAGATACACTCAAACACATAGAGAGAGAGAGATCCACTGACTGAAGGTGAGAGCGTTTGGCGGGTTAGCACAGCGGCTAACGGCTACATCAGCGTCTGTGTGTGTTTATACCGTATCATTATTCACACACATCACGCATATATAACGGGTTTAGTGCGTTTTATTTAATGTGTGATCGGTTAGCGCGTCCGATGTGAGCTAGGGAATTGGGTTAAACCAGGCTGCGTAAACACACACACGGCCTACACACTCACTCATACACACACAGAGAGATTATACATATAAACGACACACTGGAGTATATACACACTCACAAACATACACGTACACACACTACACGTGTATCATACACACATGCTCACACTGTACTCAAACATATCCAAGATACACACACGCGCATACTGCTCAGTCGTATGTGTATTATGTTTATGTATAATATGTTTATTATGTTTATGTATAATATATTGTATGAATATACAGTTCAAAAGTTTACATCCCCGTTCAGAATCTGCAAAATGTTAATTGTTATAGCAAAATAAGAGGGATCATACAAAATGCATATTGTTGTTTATTTACTACTGACCTGAATCATAGATATTTCACATAAAATGTTTACATATAGTCCACAAGAGAAAATAATAGTTGAATTTATAAAAATGTATGAAAATCTTGTTCAAAAGTTTACATACACTTGCATTCTTAATACTGTGTTGTTACCTGAATGACCCACAGCTGTGTTTTTTTTTTTTTTTTTGTTAAACTGCTTGCTGTTCTTCAGAAAAATCCTTCAGGTCACACAAATTTTTAAGCATTTTTGTGTATTTGAACCCTTTCCTACAATGACTGTATGGTTTCCATCCATCTTTTCACACTGAGGACAACTGAGGGACTCATGCAACTATTACAGAAGGTTTCAATGCTCACTGATGCTCCAGAAGGAAACACGATGCATTAAGAACCAGGAGTGAAAACTTTTGAAGAGAATGAAGATGTGTACTTTTATTTAGTTTTTTTTTTTTTTTGAGTAAATATAATATTTGTTTTTCATTTAGTACTACCCTTCAGAAGCTATGGAAGATACTTACATGTTCCAAAGACAAAATAAGTTACATTTACCATGATCCTCAAATTTAAAAACGTTTCACCTCTGGCTTTTAATGCATCGTGTTTCCTTCTGGAGCATCAGTGCATGTTTGAACCTTCTGTAATAGCTGCATATGAGTCCCTCAGTTGTCCTCAGTGTTAGAAGATGGATCTCAACATCATACAGTCATTGTTGGAAATACACAAAAATGCTGAAAAACCAAAGCTTTTTTTCCGGCCCTGAAGGATTTTCTGAAATACAGCAGGCAGTTTAACTGTTCAGCACAAACAAGGGACTCATGAATAACTATCACTAAACAAAAAAAGCACAGCTGTGGATCTTTCAGGTAACAACAGTATTAAGAATCAAGGGGATGTAAACTTTTAAAAGGGGGGTCGTTTTTATAAATTCAACTGTTATTTTCTCTTCTGGACTATATATAAATGTCTTTTATGTGAAATATCTTATTCAGGTCAGTGCTAAATAAACAATAACATGCATTTTGTATGATCCCCTTATTTTGGTGAAATAATTAACATTTTGCAGATTCTGGAAGGGGGATCTAAGCATGCGTGTATGTGCATATATCTATATAACTAACTGTACATGTGTGTATGCGTTTATATGGATGGGTAGATAAACTATTAGTATAGTAATAATTATAAAGTGGTAATAATACAAAGATGCACTTGTGTACTTAAACAAGTATGCAAATGCGTACAAAACACCAAAATTAAAGATTCAATATTCTGCTTCTATGCGACTGAACAAAACTAAGTGACATTTATCATGTGACTTTTAGTGCAAACGGTTAGATGTTTTATTAAAATGTCTTAAATCATTCTGGAGAACAGGTCTTCATGGTTGCTGTTGACATTCTCAAATTCACCTTTACACTTCTACGGATAAAATGCTATGCAATGAAACTTATTGATATTTAATGAGAGAAATGCAAAACCGGTGCGTTTTCTTGAGTGTTTGCAGACCCTCACAGATTCACACGCGGCCCACACGTAAGTCAGACACTCACACATCACAGCCTCCTCACACGTTCACACTCTCGTCTGCCTCGATCCCACTAAACCAGATCAGATGGATAAAGCTGATGTGTAAACCTGCCGTCCAGGTGCTCGCAGTGGATTAAAGTGTTTTAAACCGGGTATTTGGTCCATGTGTCTAATAATCAGTGTGTTAATTGCTCACTTTGATTCTTTATTTATAGAACTGTACCAAGAAAGCAGTGATGGCCATAACTCTGTGTGTGTGTGTGTGTGTGTTGATGTAGTTCACTCATTTGTCTTGTGTGTTTCCTGTGTTTGTGTAGCTCAGGATGGAGTGGCAGCCGGATGAACAGGGTTTACAACAGGTGCTTCAGCTGTTAAAGGACTCTCAGTCTCCAGATACAGCCACACAGAGAGCTGTTCAAGAGGTGTGTGCCCATCACCTACATCATTATGATCAATGAAATGTCTTTTAAAGCTTATTTATTTAGGTTAAAGGCAAATATACGCTACCAGTCAAAAGTTTTTGGACTGTAAGATTTGTAAATGTTTTTTAAAGAAGTGTCTTCTGCTCACCAAGCCTGCATTTATTTGGTACAGCAAAAACAGTGCAATTTTGAACAATTTTTACTGTTTAAAATAACTTTTCTTTTTGAATATATTTTAAAATGTAATTTATTCCTGTGATTTCAAAGCTGAATTTCTAGCATCATCGCTCCAGTCACATGGTCCTTCAGAAATCTTTGTTGTAATCTGATTTACTGCTCAAGAAACATTTATTATAATTATTATTATGTTGAAAACGGCTGAGTAGAATTTTTCAGGTTTCTTTGAATAGAAAGTTCAGAAGATTAGCATTTATCATCATCCTTGCTAAATAAAAGGATTAATTTTTGTAATCCGCCCAAAAGCTTTTTAATTTGGATAAATGCTGATCTTTGGATTTTTCTATTCATCAAAGAATCCTGAAAAAAATGTACTCAACTGTTTTAATTATTGATGATGATAATAATGATGATAATAATTTGTCTTAAACATCAAATCAGAATGATTTCTGAAGGATCATGCGACACTGAAGCTTTGATCGCAGGAATAAAATACATTTTACACTATATTCATGCAGAAAACAGTTATATTAAATTGTAATAATATTTTGCAATATTACTTTTTGTGTGATTAAAAAAAAATGCAGCCATGGTTTGCATAAGATACTACTTCTATACTACTATATAGATATACAATTTGCTAAAACCAAAGCCTAAAAAACCCTGTAAATGTAAAATCATAGTCTTGGAAGTGATTTATAAAAAAAATCTGACTTTCTCACTCTAGTCCCATTTTTATTTAAATCAGACAAAATATCTAATCTACTTAGATTTTAAGCAACATAATAGTCTGTTTTAATGTGTATTAAAGTTATTACCATATTCATGATGGTCTTTCTTTTATTAAATATCAGTGTAAATGTGTGTGAATACTGGTCAAGATAAATTTTCCTTTTCTAGTTTTAAATAATATTGGTAACACTTCACAGTAAGGTTCATTAGTAAAGATTCATTTAGTAGGTTCATTAGTACTAAGAATGAACTTCTAAAGCATTTATTTATCTTAATGTTAATGTTCAGCATTTACTAATGCATTATTAAAATCACAAGTTGTTTAACAATAGTTAATGCACTGTGAACTAACAATGAACTATTTTTAGTAACTAACATTAATGAATGTTAACATACTATAATGTATTGTTCATTGTTTATTCATGTTGGTTAATACATTAATAACACCTTGTTGTAAAGTGTTGCCATATTTTTTTTTGTTTGCATCTTAATAAACATTGCTGGTCTGAGATCAGATCTCTTCTTTAATTAACGCCTGATGTTTTCATGACTCTTTCATTAGAAACTGGAGCAGCTGAATCAGTATCCCGACTTCAACAACTATCTCATCTTTGTCCTCACCAGCCTCAAATCTGAAGGTCTGTAATATCCCATCATGCATCACCTGCCTCAATGTCACACATTCTCCCATCACTCATCTAAAGGAGCGTCTCTGTGTCTCTGCAGATGAGCCCACCCGTTCTCTGAGCGGTCTGATTCTCAAGAACAACGTAAAGGCTCACTACCAGAACTTCCCCCCGGCTGTGGCCGACTTCATCAAGAGAGAGTGTCTCAACAACATTGGAGACCCGTCCCCGCTCATCCGCGCCACCATCGGTCAGTATGAACACGGGTTTGAATGGGTTAGACCGTAATAGATGTGGAGTAAAACCTTTGAATGCTTTGAGCTGATTTAATTTGGTTAGTGGTCTTTTTTTTTTCTTTTTTTTTTTTCTTCCTTTTAGAGGATTATTCATTGTCTCCAAGTGACACAAACAGCTTATTCATCTTTGTGTTGTAGTTGAAGTTGTCTGTGTGTCCCCGCAGGTATTCTCATCACTACTATCGCCTCTAAAGGGGAACTGCAGACATGGCCTGAACTGCTGCCTCAACTCTGCAACCTCCTCAACTCGGAGGATTACAACACCTGCGAGGTAAAACGCACACAACTCCGAACACCCTTTGTTTCCATGCATATTTAATTTTTTTTGTATATGCATCAGTATAACAGTTACAAATAATAAAATGCAGTGTTTTTTTTACCTTTTTGTGGAATAACATCATACTTTAACTAGGAGTGCAGTATGTTTACTGTTTTCAACATGGACATTCAGTGTTTTTCCAAAATTTTCAATATTCATCCCACAATGCAGTGCAGTTGACCTGACCTTCTGTTTGAACGAAAACAGTTGCACAATAATGTGCTTTTTGATTTGATTGGCTTGCCAGACTGCATTTTTACACAGAATTAAAGTTGTTTTCAAGTCTGTAACAACAATGTTGTGAGTAGACATCAGGTGGTGATGTATAGGAAACTACAGGTGTGCAATAACATATTTGAAGAACTGATTTTGTTTTTAAAAATATATGTGACCCTGGACCATAAAAAACAGTCTTAATTTTTTACAGTTGAGACTTACATCATCAAAGCTGACCATTGATGTATGGTTTTGTTACGATAGGACAATATTTGGCCAAGATACAAATATTTAAAAATCTGGAATCTGAGGGTGCAAAAAAAATTTTTGGCATGAGTAGATAATTAGACTACAACATTAAAAAGTGATATGAATTGTTTACTAGGGCTGCACCGAAATTTCAGCTGCCGAAAATTATTGGCCAAAAATTAAAATTTTTGGTTTTGGCCAAAATTTAAGTCGAACATATGGTGTGCCACACCAAAATTTAATATTTATTATATTTTCTGTCCAATTTTGTTGTTTTACTTTTAATAAAAGTGTGGTTATTTTATTAGTTTGTATTTTACAATTCTGTATCATTAAAACTATTGAGTTCAATGAAAAGGTCCTACATAAAATAATAAATAATTAAAATATTATTAAATAAATATTAAAAAGCATTTTCGATTTAAGTTTCAGCTAAGTGCATCCAGAGTTTTTGGTTTTGGCCCAGGATTTTCATTTCTGTGCATTCCTATTGTTTACTAAATAATATTTTCAGCACTTTAATGGAATTTCATGCTAGGTTATAATGTCTAATTTTGCATATACTATGTTTAAAAAAAATACTTGAAACTACTCCTGGTTTTTTGATCGGATAGCCCGTAATACTATTCCTAAAAAAACCTTAATGAAATTAGCACATGCAACATGATATTAATAAATGGGAATGTGCCCGAATCCGAATGACGTTTTCAGAAAGGAAATGATGTACTACTGAACCCCTAAAGGAAATAATTACAAGATGGGAGGAAAAAATGTCAATGCTTTTTCTCGCAGTTATATCGTTGGGTAATTATACTGTGTATATAAATATAAATTGCGAGGATCTGCAAACCATTAGCTATTGTCCAATCAGACACTTCTCATTATGTTTGTGTTAAATGAAATGTTATGTACTGTAATGTAAGAGGCTACTGATTCACTATTTTGGCACATCTTTGCAAATATTCTTCGTTTTGCTATTCTCTGTAAACACAAATGTATGTGTGTGTGCAGGGTTCTTTTGGTGCGCTGCAGAAGATCTGTGAGGACTCGTCTGAACTGCTGGACAGTGACGCTCTGAATCGACCCCTCAACATCATGATCCCCAAATTCCTGCAGTTCTTCAAACACTGCAGCCCCAAGATCAGGTGAAAAACCCTATACATCTGTCACTGATGTGCTGTCTCTGTTTGATATCGAGTAACATCATATTAATTCACACACTCTCTGTAGGTCTCATGCCATAGCGTGTGTGAATCAGTTCATTATTGGCAGGGCTCAGGCTCTCATGGACAACATCGACACATTCATAGAGGTGAGTTGACCTCCAGCATACAGAGGCTTCCAATCCACCAAAAAGTAAAAAGAAAAGTTGTTTCATGCTGTAATTTTAAACTTGCAGAGGATGTATCTTTAATGAGAGTCAGTATACAGTATTCACATTTTAAGTGGATCAAAAAATGTCATCAAAGTTGTCCTAAGACAAGAACGGGTATTGTTTTTGTTTTTAAGACAACCTTGATGTAAGGTTTTGATCCACTTCAAATGTACTATAGACTGATTTAAGACTTACTAACCCAACACATTAGCGTTTTTGCCATTGCTTGAAGTAATACACAACATAGTGAGAGGTTTTTAGCTCATTGGATGAGTGAGCTGAGAAAATGAGTCAACTGAGCTGATTCAAAGAGAAAATGAGGTGACCAATTGGTTCGGTCTATATTCAGATCAAAGAGTATGCACTGTGTGCTTTGTTTTTAGTCACTCTTTGCGTTGGCGGGTGATGAAGACTGCGAGGTGAGGAAGAACGTGTGCAGAGCTCTGGTCATGCTGTTGGAGGTCCGGATCGACCGGCTGATACCGCACATGCACAGCATCATACAGGTGAGAAAGCAACACAAACATTTGTTTTACTGTCATTTGAAGGTGTTGTAAGAGATTTAAATCTGGTCTGTGTCTCTCTCTCCTGCAGTACATGCTGCAGCGCACACAGGACGCGGATGAGAACGTGGCGCTGGAGGCGTGTGAGTTCTGGCTGACTCTGGCGGAGCAGCCCATCTGTAAAGAGGCTCTGTCAGGACACCTGGTCCAGTGAGTACTGCAGGCTATCATCATCACAAATCTGAGCATAGACTGAACACACAGATGAAGCCTCTGTTTAGTTCTGTCTGAGAGATCTGACCTGAATTCACGTTTTGAGCGAGGTGATCTAATGTTAATTTGTTTCTCCACAGACTCATCCCTATCCTGGTGAACGGAATGAAGTATTCTGAAATTGACATCATTTTACTGAAGGTGAGTCACCATATGTGACCCTGGACCACACAACAAGTCTTAAGTAGCACGGTTATATTTGTAATAATGGCCAAAATATACATTGTATGGGTCAAAATTATTGATTTTTCTTTTATGCCAAAAATCATTAGGATATTAAGTAAAGATAATGTTCCATGAAGATATTTTGTAAATTTCCCACCATAAATATATCAAAAAGCAATTTTTGATTAGTAATATGCATTGCTAAGAATTTCATTTGGACATTTAAAGGTGATTTTTCTCAATATTTCCATTTTTATTTTATTTTTTTTTAAATAGTTGTATCTCTGCCAAATATTGTTCATCCTAACAAACCATACATTCATGCAAAGCTTAGTTATTCAGCTTGTGTATATATCTCAATTTAAAAAAATGACCATTTTGAGTGGTTTTGTGGTCCAGGGCCACACTTGTACTATTATATTTATTTTTATTTTAGTTATTTTATGTGCTTTATTTCAGTTTTAGTTTCATAAAATTTTAGTGCTTCAGCTTATATTTCAGTTAGCTTTTATTGCAGTTTTTATTAATTATACTGATTTTAGTGCTTAATCTTATTTGTTGCCAAGGCAATCATTCCTTTTTTACACATTACATTTTTATCTTTTAATATTTGTATTTTAGTTTCAAGTAAATTTCAATCACTTAAAATGTTTTTTTTTTCAAAGCTTTAGTTTTAATTAAAACACTGATTCAGATTATTGCATGTAGAAAGAAATTACCGTACTGACCCGAATATAAGCCGACCCTGGTTATAAGACGAGCCCCTTTTTCTTTTCTTTTTCTTTTTTTTTTTCAAGATGTACCTTTTGGAAAAAGGCTTTTTGAGACGAATGTTTTTTTTTTTCCTGAAATTTTCATATTTTTCATATATGCATATTTTTCCTTTTTTATTTTGAAATCACATTTCCAACAAACCATTAAAACATATACACTTTTTGATTTATCAAAAAATATCAAAAATACCATAAAATAACAGGTAACCCATCTAAATTATATAACATTTAGGCTATCCATCTCATTACCAACATTTCGTTAACAGTAGAAGTGAAATCTAATTGTAGTCTTCAAATCTGGGTACTGCCTTGCGTTTTAAAATCACTTACAGAGGAAGTTTGGTTCAATCAGGCTAAAATGACAGTCAAGACACATGCTGCTATAAGCTTTTCTTTTTCTTTTGTTTTCAATCTTGTTGTTCTAATATTACGACAAACATTACATTACTTATTTTTACGTTTACGCATTTTTACATTCACTCGTTTTACGTGGATTTAGTGCCCACCTGTAGTTGTGGGTGTATTTTTGACATGTCTAGAAGTGTCCAGTCTATACAAAGTCTAGACCTTGAATAGAAGACAAATGTGTTTTTTCATGTGTATTTCCAAGGAAAAAAAACTTTTATATTCGGGTCAATACGGTATAACAGGAAGCTTTTCAGAATAACCAAAATCAGTAACTTTTCTAACTATTCATTCAAAGAGCAAGCTTGATCTCAGGATTTGGGCTACTTTGATTGTGCTGTGCACTTTTGATTCACTAGAACTTTTCATTTGACTCAAGAGTCATTCAAATCATCATTTGTTTGTGAATCAGACTGCACCGGTCGTGTTATTTGTTTTTGCATGCAGTCTGCGAAGACAACTTAATGGAAGGACATTTCTATACAAGTGTTTTTTGGAGTTGAAATTGGAGCTGGAAGTTTCATGAGGTTAATCAGCAATATGGCTGTGTAGGGACCATGTGAATCTGAATGCAGCTGCCAATAACTCGCTCTGTGTTTTTCAGGGTGATGTGGAGGAGGACGACAACGTTCCTGACAGCGAGCAGGACATCAAGCCTCGCTTCCACAAGTCACGTACCGTCACACTGCAGCACGAGGGAGGAGAGGGGGAGGAAGGAGAGGACATTGACGAAGACGAGGATGATGACGATGACACGCTGTCTGACTGGAACCTACGTGAGTAAACCCACCAATCAGATTGCGCTTGCTGTAAATGTTCCTCCATGTATATGATGTGTATATTTTTGTGTGCTTAAAGGGAAGTGCTCTGCGGCGGCGCTGGATGTGTTGGCTAACGTCTTTCGGGACGAGCTGTTGCCACACTTACTGCCGCTACTGAAGGGTTTGCTGTTCCACCCAGACTGGGTCATCAAAGAGTCCGGGATACTTGTGCTGGGAGCCATCGCTGAAGGTATGTATTGCGCGCACACACACACACACACACACACATTGAAGACACCATTTACTAGGTGTTCACACATCCTCTGTCTTTCAATCAGGCTGTATGCAGGGTATGGTACCGTACCTGCCCGAGCTCATCCCACACCTCATCCAGTGTCTGTGTGATAAGAAGGCTCTGGTTCGCTCCATCGCCTGCTGGACGCTTAGCCGCTACGCACACTGGGTGGTGAGCCAGCCGCCGGACGCCCACCTCAAACCCCTCATGACAGAACTACTCAAACGCATCCTGGATGGCAACAAGAGGGTGCAGGAGGCCGCCTGCAGGTGTGTGTTTGAGAGAAATTTATATCTTAAAGGAGTAGTTCACTTCCAGAACAAAAATGTACGGATAATGTACTCACCCCCTTGTCATCCAAGATGTTCATGTCTGTCTTTCTTCAGCTGAAAAGAAATTGTTTTTTGAGGCAAACTTTTTAGGATTTCCATATAATGGACTTCTATGGCGCCCCAGAGTTTGATCTTCCAAAATGAAGTTTAAGTGCACCTTCAAAGGGCTCTAAATGATCCTAGCCGAGGAAGAAGGGTCTTGCCTAGCGAAATGATCAGTCATTTTCTAAAAAAAAAAGCAATTTCTATACTTTTTAACCCCAAACACACATCCTGTCTAGCTGTGTGAACGTTGTGTATTCCGGTTCAATATAGCTAGGCTATGCCGAAAAACTCCCATTTCAACGTCAGAATATACCTACATCACTGCAGATATGCCACCCCAGTGTTTACAAAGTGAACATGCAAAGGAGGTCAAATGCCCTTTAAAAAAAAATGGTAAAACAGCAGTGTAGGACAATTTTGAAGCTGGAGGAGAAAATGAGATGGTAGTTTTTCAACATACCTTAACTGTCTTGAACTGGTACCAAGTTCACTCAGAGCTAGACAAGACAAGCATTTGAGGTTAAATATTATATAAATTGTACTTTTTTTTTTTTTTTTTGGAAACTAACCGATCGTTTCGCTAGATAAGACCCTTCTTCCTCGCCTGGGATCGTTTAGAGCCCATTGAACGTGCATTTTGGAAGTTCAAACTCATAGGCATCATAGAAGTCCAGTATATGGAGAAATATCCTGAAATGTTTTCCTCAAACTGTTTCTTTATGAAGAAAAAGGAATGAACATCTTGGATGACAAGGGGATGAGTACATTATCTGTAAATTTTTGTTCTGGAAGTGAACTTCTCCTTAAAATATTTATTGATAAATTATGAGTACTACGTAACTCTGTAATGTTTTCAGTGCGTTTGCGACTCTGGAGGAGGAAGCGTGTACGGAGCTGGTTCCGTACCTCAGTTTCATTCTGGACACTCTGGTTTTTGCGTTCGGGAAATATCAACACAAGAACTTGCTCATCCTCTATGACGCCATTGGCACCTTGGCAGACTCTGTCGGACATCATCTGAACCAACCGGTAACTTTTTATTTATTTATATTTATATTTTATTTATTTTTTACAATAATAAATGTTTCACATGTTAAACAGCAAAATCACAGCATGATTTTTGAAGGATCATGTGATACTGAAGACTAGAGTAGTGCTGCTGAAAATGTAGTTTTGATCACAGGAATAAACGACATTTTACAATATTTTCGAATAGAAACCTACTCATCCCTGGACATTAGTACACATTTGTAGGTGTAGAAATCAGTGATCTGATCTTGTGGTGTTGTTTTTTTTTTGGGGGTGTGTGTGAACAGGAATACATCCAGAAACTGATGCCGCCTCTCATCCAGAAGTGGAATGAATTGAAAGATGAGGATAAAGACCTGTTTCCTCTACTGGAGGTAAGAAAAGAATGAAATCCTTCATTTCACAGTTTAACTTGACTTTATTTTAATGGTCAGACGCTTTCAAGTAGTGAAAGCCTTTAGTTTGCATGCACTTTATTGTCATGAATAACTGTTATTTTGCCAAAACAATTGTAATTGAAAGTGTAAGTGGACAAATGAATGACTCTCATCCATTCTTTGTGTCTAGTGTTTGTCGTCTGTGGCTACGGCGTTACAGAGCGGTTTTCTCCCGTACTGTGAGCCCGTCTATCAGCGCTGTGTTACTCTGGTGCAGAAAACACTCGCACAAGCCATGGTGAGAGAACGCACACTTACTCATACACATCTACATGTACATCAGTGGACCACACAGCCATTCAACACACCTGTGTTTGTGTTTGTAGATGTACAGCCAGCAGCCGGACCAGTATGAGGCTCCAGATAAAGACTTCATGATAGTCGCTCTGGATCTGCTCAGCGGTCTGGCCGAAGGTCTCGGTGGTCATGTGGACCAGCTGGTTGCCCGTAGCAACATCATGACCCTACTGTTCCAGTGTATGCAGGTACAAAAATGTGGTGTTACTTGGTTTAGTTACAGTGTTATGCAAAGTTGGACCACAAAACCAGTTATAAGAGTAAATTTTTCGAAATTGAGATTTATACATCATCTGAAAGCTGAATAAATCGGTTAAGATTTATTTATTGTAAGCTTTCCGTTGATGTATGGTTTGTTAGGCTGAGATTTGGATGAGATACAACTATTTTAAAATCTGGAATCTGAGGGTGCAAAAAAATCTAAACACTTAAATAAATCGACTTTAAAGTTGTCCAAATGAAGTTCTTAGCAATGCATATTACTAATAAAAACAGTTTTGCTATATTTACAGTAGGAAATTTACCATAGATGCTCACTGAACATGATCTTTACCTAATATCCTAATGATTTCTAACATAAAAGAAAAAATAATTTTCCTAAATTTAATTAATTTTGACCCATGCAATGTGTTTTTGGCTATTGCTACAAATATACCCTTGCTACTTAAGGTTGGTTTTGTGGCCCAGGGTCACATTTTATTTAATGTTCAATTTAACACATTATAACTTATGTTAATATGATTTACTGATTTATGATTTATTGTTGTGTTATTTTAGTAGGTATTCATTACTTTAAATAGATGATTTGTTATTATTATTTTCTATATTTATAATACATTTTATTAAGCAATTATTTTTATAATTTATTCATTTAATTAACTATGCTATACATTGATTTGATTTGTATTGTTGGCATAATTATGGTAATATTTTTATTTAAATTAACTATAGTTATACATTTTTTTAATATAAAATGTGTATAAACAAGATACATTTTAGTTTAATAATTTAACACTTTTGTCATTTATTTAAGTAACTGTATTACACACTTATGTTTGTGTTGTTGCTGTTATATAAATATGGTTTTAATATTTTTAACTACTGCTATAAAATGTTATATTATTACTATTAAATTGTTTACTATATATTTTTTTAACATTTAATTATTATTATTATTATTATTATTATTATTATTATTATTATTATTAAATATTGATATGAATGCTCTTTTGTGTAGGACACTATGCCTGAGGTGAGACAGAGCTCGTTTGCTTTGCTGGGTGATCTGACCAAGGCCTGTTTTCCACACGTCAAACCCTGCATTGGTAAGACGACATGTTCATTTTAACCTGCATAACACGTCTTTAACTTGTGTATCATATGTGTTAATCTCTGAATCTGTGTATGTGTGTTTAGCCGAGTTCATGCCGATCCTGGGGACGAATCTGAACCCTGAGTTCATCTCTGTGTGTAATAACGCAACCTGGGCCATCGGAGAGATCTGCATGCAGATGGGTGAGGATCATCACACTGATTCTGCATCAGTTACATTGTGACACGGATTAGGATTTAAAATTGTCATCAATTTAGAACCATAGAATGGGATTTGATTGACAACTGATTGTTGATGATCATGTGACATCACTGATCTGACTTTGTCGTCATAGGTGTGGAGATGCAGCCGTATGTGTCTCTGGTTCTCCCTCATCTGGTGGAGATCATCAACAGACCCAACACTCCCAAAACCCTGCTGGAGAACACAGGTACGACCTCTAACCGCATATGAACGCTTAGCTTTCACACAGCTGATGAATAATCAAACCTTAACTTTTCCCACTTCTCCTTACAGCGATCACGATTGGTCGTCTGGGTTACGTCTGTCCACAGGAAGTGGCTCCCATGTTGCAACAGTTCATCAGACCCTGGTGAGACAACATATGTGGAGTTTTCAAAGCGGCATATTAGAATGATTTCTAAAGGATCAAGTGACACTGAAGACTGAAGTATTGATGCTGAAAATTCAGCTTTGATCACAGGAATAAATTTTTTTTAAAAATATATTTAAATAGAAATCAGTTTTTTTTTAAATGGCAAATAACATTTCACAATATTACTGAATTTTTGAGCATCAGAAACTCATTTTAATATTAAGAGAGGCTTAACTAATGTGAATGATTTTTTTTTTTTTTTTTTTTTTGCAGGTGCACATCGTTACGAAACATCAGAGACAATGAGGAAAAGGACTCGGCCTTCAGAGGCATCTGTGTGATGATTGGTGTGAATCCTGGCGGTGTGGTCCAGGTCAGTTCTGATATTCTGACTCCATTATGATTGATCATGATGCTACTTTTTCCTCCATCACTCATTTCCTTTCATCTCTCCCTCTCTCCCCTTCAGGACTTCATCTTCTTCTGTGATGCTGTGGCCTCCTGGGTCAACCCTAAAGATGACCTGAGGGACATGTTCTACAAGGTTAGACGCACATGGAGTTGCTTTACATCATTTTTATAGTGGTGAAATGTTTAAAGATTCATGTTGTTGACTGAGATTGTGTCTTTTTGCAGATCTTACATGGTTTTAAGGACCAGGTCGGAGAGGAGAACTGGCAGCAGTTCTCAGAGCAGTTCCCTCCCATCCTGAAGGAACGCCTCTCTGCATGCTATGGCGTGTAGCCCCGCCCCTCTGCTTCACACACAGCACATGCTGTCAGGTTAGTGACGACTACTGATATCTAGTAATGTTTTTGTGTTCTGGGATTTTCTTCATTTTTTTTTAATGGCATTTTCTATCATTTTCTATCTATTCATTCTTTTTGTATGTCAAATTCAAAAATGTAAATTTATAAGCTTTTTAAAATTCCAAATTAAAACAATATAATAAGCACAATAAGGCAAATAAGTTACCAATCATATGAAATTAGTATTAATAAAAATAATTTGTACTAAAAAGGTGGCACAGAAAAACACAAAAGAGGGTTGTAGGTGCATTTTCAGACATTTAATGAGGCTCAGAGGTGGCATGAGTGTAAATAGTCATGTTGAGATTGTTTTAAGTATAAAATTTTGAATATGGAAATATTAAATGAATAAGTAATTTAATTCATTTGAATGGCTGATTCATTCATGAATGAAGCAAGTGACTGTCTTTATGAATGGAGAATCATGAATCACAGACTCACTACATTCATGAATGAAACTCTGCTGTGTTTGCTTTTAGACAAGTTTGCTTTAAGTGATGATTTGTGAAATATTCCAACTTAAAATGTCTTTAAAGTAGTGTTTTGGGCCATTATGGTTTGGCACAGTATCTGTCCAACTAACTAAAACCGAAAGCGCAATCATTAATCCTTTTATTAAGTCTGTTTTAGCTGCACGTTTCAAAGCGAAGTGTGCACTTCGTTCAAGCGATCAGCTTGTGATCCGGTGTTTTCCTTGCCTCAAGATGGAAATTAAGATAGAAAAGATAAAAGACCATTGTAAAACAATATTAACTTATTTAATAAAAATAATGAATGTAAAAAATATATATATATATTATAAATATTTTATAAATAACACTATTAATGCCATGATATTTATGAATCTATATTGTTTCACAATCTAAATTGTCCCAGAAAGTTTTGGGCTTAGTCTGTTGTACCTAAAATGCTGTGAGGACAATGTTTGCCTGTACCATTTAAAAGTAATTTCAGAATACAATATTCTTTTTTAAAAAAACAACCAAATATTTATTGGTAAATGTGCTGTTGAAGAACCAATGACATTTTTAGTTGTTAGTCATAGATCACCTAATATTGCTTAAATATTAAAATGCTAAAAGATAAAATATTAAAAGTTTGAATATTGGTAAAAAATAAATAAATAAATAAACAAATTACTGGTCTGTCACATAATTAACAGTTGCGTTATTTGCTCGCAGTTATTTGAGCGATATAAAAGAACTTAAAAGAAAGTTCTTTATTGATTACAAAAAATTTAAGTTATTGGTCAAACAGTTTATTGTGTTTACAGTTTACAGTGTTACTCTGTCTGTTACCTTTATTAGCCCACAGTCACTTATGTGATATAAAAAAAAAAAAACCTCAAAAGAATTGGGTATATGAAAGTATTTGTTTTATTAAAAAAATAATTGTCAGTGATAACGGATGAACTAAATGTGAATATCGGTTAAAAAAAATGTTGGTCAAACAGATGACTGGTCTGTTTCATCAGTGGTTGCTGCTTATGTGGCCTTATGTGGGATATTGAAGCATGTATAAAAGATTAGGTGTTATTTAATTGTTTAAAAAGAAATATCGGTTGAAACCGATAATCGGTCAAAGAAAAATGTTCGCATTTAATTAGCTCTTTTCTGTCTCTCTTTTTCTTTCAGTTGAACCTTTAGGAGGGGGGAACTCATCCATCTGTGTATTGCACTGCCCTGATCGTGGGGGAGAGGGACGCGATTGGCCGCTCCGCCTGACGGACAGATCCCACGCCCTTTGTGTGTCCATGAGGGTGGGTGGGTGGGTGGGAGGGGGGAGGGGACTCCTCTAGTTAACTGCAGAATGCACCCAATCACGGGGAATAAACCTAAAAACGTAGGGAAGACGAGTGATAGCGTAACCGAGGGAGAGCGTAAAACAAACTTAAGAGAGCGGGAGGGAGGTCGTAGGTTAAAACGGGAGGGAGGTATAGACAGTTATCTGGGAATAATTGCTAAAAAGATTAAGATTAGGGAGGGAAGCTAGACAGCAACTGTTATACGACTTTTTAAAAAAAAAAACTCAAGTTAATCCCAGGCATAAGAATCAAACGCATTCACACGCAGACTGACCATAGAAACACTTGCACATAAAGTTGCAATAACTACGAGCGGCCTGCGGCGCCAGCGCTGCCGTAGCAATAGCATAATCAGACTTTAACACTGAGACTATCTAGGAAAGACTAGCGTCGTTTTTCTTTTTTTAATAATTACTATTGATGAAACGAGAACAGTCTCGGCTTTAAAAAAAAAAGATGGTTAGCGCGCTATCGCGAATTTGTGTTTTTGATCGTTAGTAAGGGAGCATCTATGAATTCACAGTTTTCATCATCATCTTCATCATCATCCACATTATCATCGGCTTTGTCGTCGTCGTCGTTCTGTCCGATTGTCGTCACGATTCTCTGCTTGCGTCTCTTATGCCGTATCGTTTATTTTCCGACGTTTCTTCTCACTTCTTTGCGTAGTTGGCTTGTAGTTTTTTCCTGGGCTTGGTCAGTGTTCGCTGTTGAAACTCATCGTAGTTTACAGATTTCAATCACACCGTAGTTTAATCTTGTCGTGATTTCGAGCGATTCGGTCTCGTCGCGAAGGAGCTGGAACGGAAACTCCACAGTATAACGATCATGATTTGCGTTTTGTATGTGTTCGGTTGTGTACGTGCGTGCGACTTGTGTAACGGTAGCTGTGTTGGGAGCTTTTAAGTGTGTTTTGTTAGTGTCATTGCCATGTATTTTTTTTTTTCTTTTTTTTGTAATTCACATTTCGTATGTGTATTCTGCGTTAATAGGTTGTTAATTGTTTTAAGGTACCTTACACTTGACTCCTGGACCCCTATTGACCTGTAAACTGTGACCAACGATGTGTGCGCGCTTGTGAGTGTGTGTGTGTGTGTGTGTGCGTGTATGAATGTATTTGTACCGATAAATATTGATGCCATATTGATATTTGGTATTTAGTGATTTAATCAGCTTATCCAACAAACTACAACTATATCAAATATAGTTTTACAACAATAAGGTTAATTTTTGATTTTTCTTTTTAAGTTTTGCTGCTATTGCTAATTTTGGTTACTTAGAACTGAATTCACAACATTGAAATTCTGTCGGAGCAAAATGCGTAATTTAAATTTGGATTATCGCTTGTCATGCACTTTTTTTGTTTTGCTATTTTTATGATTTTTTTTGTAAGGAATTTGCTGGTAAATTTACTGATAAAACTGTTGGATTCATCATGTGTCTTGTTTTTTCTTGTTGACAATATTTGTTGGTTGGACGATTTGAAATAAGAGCGAGCTGAAAGCAAAGACAGGAAGTGACAGTTGGAAGGATGGCGAGGCGGAGAACGATTGCTGCGTGTGGGAATCTGCACTGAGACTCTGAAAGAAAAACAATCACACCTTTCTCTCTTTACCTTGCCAGGAAAAATAAAATGATTTTTTATCAAGCTGAAGAAGTCTTTTGTGTCTTCTTGATTTTCTCTTTTGTTTTTCCCAAGACAAACTTGAAAACTACAGCCAAAATGGAGTGTTGTGGCTTTTAACGTGTTAGTTTCAAGCTCGTCTGTAGGCTAGTCTACACATTTAGCAGGGTTGCCAGGTGTTCACAACAAAACCCGCCAATTGCTACTCAAAACTAGCCCAATGGCGTTTTGAAGGGGGTCCCCCGCTAAAAAAATACACTTTTTTTTTTTTTTTTTTTGTCGGGGTTCCCCAGGTAAATTAGTATTTTAGAGGCTAAATATGACGTTGGGGTCGATTCAACCCGCGGACATCAAAAACAACCTGCTGCAACAGTGTTAAAGTAGCCCAATTCCGCGGGAAAACCGCAGACTTGGTAACACTGATATTTAGGCACCTATTGCATCTGTGGCGATCTTATTCTGCTGCTGCTTCCGCTCTTTGAGTCTATGGCAGCCCATAGAACTGCTTGCGGAAAAGTTGTGAAATTTGGCCCACAGAGAGGACAGTCTCAAAATTGACTATAGCAAGTTTGGAGTCTCTAACTCAAATTCTTTAGCGCCACCACTTGTCCAAAGTTTCACTCATGTTTACGCTAATAACTTTTGAATCATAAGGTCCAAACTGTTCTTAAATAACACGCAAATGAATTTGACAGAGCATGCAAAAATGCAACCTACTTCGAACTCCTCCTAGACCATTGGTCCAATTTTCACTAAATTTGGCTCAGATCATCTTCAGACCATGCTGATAAAAAGTTATGGATTTTGTCTATATACAAAATATCAACAAATGGAATGATGTCTGAGGTCATCTCTGCAAAGCTTTGACATATTGTGTGACAAACTTTGTGTGTGCCATTGTCACCTGACACTAACCAACCACATAAATTTGGTAACAGCACCACCTATTGGTCAAGAGTGATAAACGATTCATTAACCATTAATAATGAAATTTCAAAAATGCTAATAACTTTTGATTCCATTAGCCTTTTGTGATGAAGCTGGTCTCAAAATATTCCTTGGGTCATGTAGACCAGAGATCTTCAACCCTGTTCCTGGGGACCCACTATCCTGAAGAGTTTAGCTACAACCCTAATAAAACACACCTGAAGAGACCAATCAAGCTCCTCAAGACTGGCTTTAAAATTGCAGGCAGGTGTGCTGAAGCCGGTTGGAAATAAACTTTCCAGGAGAGTGGGTCCCCAGGAGCAGGGTTGAAGACCTGATGTAGGCAACACAGGTACCAATTGTGCCATATTCGTCCGAAATTCCCGTCCTATTATTTTAAACATTTTTTGTAACACTTCCTTGACCATTGGCCTGATTTTCAACCAGAATCGAGTCAGATCATCTTCAGATGGAGCTTACAAAAAGTTAATTTTTGTTTTTGTAAAGCACGCCAACAAATTTGAGGCATGATTCCAAGACTACGTCTGAGGTTGTATCTCTGCAAAGCTTTAAAATATTGTCACCAAACTTTGCGCGTGCCATTGTCACCTCACACAGAACACACCATATCGATTTGATAACAGCGCCACCTATTGGTCATAGAATTGGTCTAATTATTATTGGTCAAAAGTGATAAGCCATTAGATCTTATTACTAGTGGTTGCATTTATGATTTTTCAGTCATTTTGGCTAAAATCATCTTAAAATGTCTGATTATTGCTTGCTTCTGTAGTGCTTGGCCCCAACTAAATCATCATCGTAAAATGCATAACAAGAATGTCCACCTTGCATAAATTATTGCTTTTTTGATAATTGATCAGACCTATGTGGTGTCCATGTCAAGTATTCAGTTGGACAGATGTGGCTGTAGCTTGAATAGTCTAGAATTAGTAACGGCAAGAAATTTTCAGTGGAAATGTTTGGGATGTTGAATTACGGGAAAACCGTAAGCAACACCCATCAAAACAAGCTGAAGGTCTGTGCCAGGAATTTTTGGATTTTAAAATCCCCAAGTCATAATGATTTCCAGCAAACTCCAGTGACTCAGAAGGCATGCAGCTGCCTTGAAACATTGAAATAGGTCCAGGTTGTCTGTGCTAATCAGAATCAAATGCTTCTCTTTTCATCTGTTGTCTTGATAAATATTTTGTATAAACAGTTTGACATATAAAATGCAGATTGCAGCAGGAAGTTCCTATAGATTTGAGGATGTACTACAGTGTCTTTCTTTGTCCAGTCTTTCTGTAAGAAACATGACATGATCTTCACAGGATGTAATTCACTCAGTCAGGTAAACAAGCTGTAATAATGTTGAAAATATACAGTACAGACTCACCTTTCCAAATATAATCCAGAATTGAACCGATTGTGCATCTGAAGTGTAACGGCTGCTGTTCACACACAGACTATGTGTTTTAAAAGTCTCTGAGATGATGACCCTGCTTTGTGTGTGTGTGAGAGACCGCTTTAGCTGCATAACCTCACTTGCTTCAAACCCACATACAGGAAACAGACAAGCAACGACAGGAAGTTTTGGTTCAAAGCATCTATCATATGTACTGTGCAATCACGCATGACTGACAAGATACGCAAAAAGTATCAGGAATTATACACTGAAATTGCGTTTCATCAATAGGTTTACAGCTAAATGTGCATTGCGAGCTGTGGTTTAAATGCAGTGCAATCTAAAGCACAATATGCGTCAGACGCCTGGCGGCCTGGTGTGAACTTTAACACACAGTTTGTTTTGGTGGAAAGGGACCTGAGTGAGAGCCGATATCAATGTGTGTACAGTGACAGAGGGTGAGATGTTTAAGTGTGTGTGGTGTGACTCTAGGCTTTATTAAAGTGAAACCCAGGAGGGCTGGAACTAAACCAACTGAAAAGAGGAAGAAACATGCAAGAGAAACACCAGAACCACCAGGAACAGAGGTGTGTGTGTGTGTGTGTGTGTGTGTGTGTGTGTGTGTGTGTGTGTGTGTACTATCATATACAAAACACTTGGTTAAACTTGAAAAAAGTAGTTCACTTTCACCTAATTTACCTTTTATTTAATGCAATTAAATACACCTATTATGTGTATTTATTTTTTGTTTAATAGCCTACACTATTTTTTGTTTAATACACATCAAGGTTTTTAATAGCCATGGTTTAATGGAATATGGCTAAACGATTAATACGACAATTAAGTGGTTTACTTTTTGTTCGTTTGTTTGATGGGCTCAGGTAATCAATAGCGCCAAAAAGGAATAAATGAGCTGATTCAGCATTGGAAAATTCATTTGAAGTAATCGGAGTGAATCATCACATGAAATTATATTGGTGTGATACTATTCCTAAATGTTAACAACAAAATTAACTGTATAACTTCCGAAATTATTAGTATTAATCATGTGAATCTCTCTTTACAGTTTAACTCCAACGTTCGAGTAAATTCCACCCCTTGCGAATCGGTTCACCTGAATCAGTTCAAATAACTATTTGTTCGCTAATCGGACACCGGATACTTGCTTTATCTCTTTGTATTTCCGTTAAAAAGTGTAGTATTTAACCTAAAATAATTATGATTAATGAAATACTGGTGTTCAGGGTTGCCTTTCAACAACTGAGGAGAGATTTCTTTAGTGGAAAGTTTCCCGCTCAGACACAATACGTCTTCACTGACAAGAAACTGGATTCCCGTCTGTTGCAATCCTGTAAAACTTTTTTAAAATGGCAGTGGACGAGAACAGGAGGATGAATTGATCATTAAAGGTGAGAAAAGACGACGGGAAATAATCCAAAAATATATAAAGATACTCACTTCACTGAGGTTATCAAAATAAACCGTTTTCATTTATATAAAACACAGTAAACCCATGACAATTAGGAAATATCTATCTCTCTACATATGTAACACATAAAATATACATTATAAACACTCTGATGGGTTATAGAAGTGGATCAGATGTGGTGTTGGTTTCATTTGGCATCATTGGTCTCATCCATCATGTAGTGAAATGCAGTGCAGCGGCTCTGTGTCTCTAGCGGCCGACAGAAGAACTGCGACGGTCAGAGAGACCGACAAGTTGCACCGGTGTATCAGATGAGACTTTATGACAACTTCTGTCTAAAATACTCTTTATTTCGGGTTATACGTGTGTGAGGGCGAGCCCAGTACATGAGAAAACGTACATACATTAGACAACGGCGACAAGAACAATTTATATACATTAACGAAACCAAAAAGTGACTTGAAATAACAATACATGCATCGGATGTAAATATATTAGGGGTTTCTGTAATCAGATACATTGCTGTATTACTTTACGTTTTCAGAGTACATCATTATATTACGTAATTAGCTTTTAATACATATATCTAGATTTCTGTACATGTGTTAGTGTACTGTTAAAACCTATGTTCCACTTCTGATTTTGACAATAAGACTGAGGTCAAAAACAGTTTCATTGCTCGAACAGACTGGTTTATATTGATCTAGAATAATACAGTTGAAGTCAAAAGTTTACATACACTTTGCAGAATCTGCAAAATGTTAATTATTTGTCCAAGATAAGAGGGATCAAGATGCATGTTATTTTTTTTATTGACCTGAATGAGATATTTCACGTAAAAGATGTTTAAATGACCCTGTTCAAAAGTTTACACACCTTAATACTGTGTTGTTACCTGTTTTTGTGTGTGTGATAGTTGTTCGTGAGTCCCTTGTTTGCCCTAAACAGTGCCCACTGTTCTTCAGAAAAATCCTTCAGGTCCCACAAATTATTTGGTTTGTCAGCATTTTTGTGTATTTGAACCCTTTCCAACAATGACTGTATGATTTTGAGATCCATCGTTTCACACTGAGGACAACTGAGGGACTCACATGCAACTATTACAGAAGGTTCAAACGCTCACTGATGCTTCACAGGGAAAAAACTATGCATTGCTTTGAACTATGAAAACGTTTTGAATTTGAAGATCAGGGTAAATGTAACTTATTTTGTCTTCTGGGAAACATGTAAGTATCTTCTGTAGCTTCTGAAGGCAGTACTAAGTGAAAAATGTACACGTCTTCATTCTGTTCAAATGCGTCATTTTTTCCTTCTGGAGCATCAGTGAGCATATAACTATGACTAAAAAAACAGCTGTGGATCATTCAGGTAACAACACAGTATTAAGATTCAAGTGTGTGTAAACTTTTGATCGGGGTCATTTTTTACTAATTCAACCATTATTTTCTCTTGTGGACTATATGCAAACGTCTTTTATGTGAAATATCTTATTCAAGTCAGTGCTAAATAAAAAAATGACATGCATTTTGCATGATCCCTCTTATTTTGGTCAAATAATTGTTCAATTTTGACTTCCACCATATGACAGTGACAGCCTGCTGAACTATAATGTCTGTAAATACTCTGCGTGCTATAATAAACCATCAGTGTTGTTTAGAAACATTAAACCAGCATTTATGAGACAGTGGAAAGAAAATAAATACATAAATATTCTTTTAGAGTGGGACATATTGAGGAGATTGTCCAGACCGATATATATTAGTCAATATGCTAATTGGACGAAAATCTGTAGTTCAGGGTGATGTCAATATTTTTGATCTGTTTTGCAGGAAGAGAAAGTTTGTACAGTTTAAGTGTAGTTAGCTCTGCTAATAGTGAATGCTGTGAGGATTTAAGAGTATATCAGCATATAAACAAACTCAAATCACATCTCCATCTGGTCACAGGTGTTTACTGTGTAAAGATCTCTGACTGAACCTTATTTCCTCTCATCATCATTCATTCTCAACCAACACAACTTACTGTACATCTTCTCTATTGGTGCAAGATCATGACTTCTTTCTTCAGGGGTTTGAACCTACAACCACTATTGCTTATACACTTTCTCTTCGCCTTTCCTCCAGTATGTCTTTCCTTCTTACTGTTTCTGCCTTGCAGTGATGTTTTCTTAATCCCTTTTCAATCCTTTCTTATTTTTTGGTTTGTACAAACTGCTGTTGCTTTAGTACCTCTGAAAAAGAGTACAATTGCGATGGCAGGAAAGTGACTTTTGCATTAACCAACTTGTGCATTAACCAACTAGCTGAATGTGAAACACTTGCTAGTAACCAAATTGCAAATGAAGCTTAGTCCAACCCATAATATGATGTCCATCAAGAACAAACCTGTTGCATTTCTGTCCAAAACATACTTTCAGAACACAAAAATGTTTTCTTATCCTTTCTTAAGATTGATAATCTCGTTTTAGGTTGTTGAGGTTGATCTAATCTGGTCTGTGTGTTGGTGGCATCGACAGCTGAGGTGAGCTTTCAGACGTGTGCGCTGCTCAGAAGTTGCTGAAGATTTCCTGTTTCTTGCTCCAGTCCATAGGGGGCGCTCTTTTGTTGGGCCGTTTGGCCCGGGCTTTCTGTTTGGCCTCCGCCGCAGTCAGACTCAGATTGAGACCACTCTCCCAGAACGGATCTAGCGACTGCTCCTCAGATTTCACATCTCGGTTTGGTTTATGGCCGTCGTCGCTGGAGTGATGGTCAGAATCTGTGAGCTGTGAAAACACACAAGGGGTTTCATTTGCACGTATTATATTATGCCAAGTATGCTATCAAATTCATTTTAAATTAATGATCACTGCATTCTGCAAGGAATAATGTGTTTATAGGAACTGAACCCATAACCTTGCTGTTGCTAGTACCATATAGTTTGAACCACAGAAAAGCACATAAATTAATTAATAATATATGATAAATTATACAATTATCAAAATGATCAACAACACTAATGATAATGTATTATTAATATTAATAATGAAATAATTAATTAATTAATAATATATCAAATTACCAAAATAATTATTATCGTTACCAACAACACTAATAATAATTTATTATTACATTAATTTATAATGTAAAATACTATTAATAATAATAATGAAATAATATATCAAAATGATCAAAATAATTATTGTTACCAACAACAGTAATAACAATAATAACAATAATTTACTACATTAATTAATAATTTACCATATTAAAATACTACTACTACTACTACTACTACTAATAATAATAATGAAATAATTAATAATGTATCAAATTAGCATAATAAGTATTATTGTTACCAACAACAGTAATAATAATAATAATAATAATAATTTATTACATTCATTAATAATACACCATATTAAAATACTAATAATCATAATAATAATAATGATAATAGTCATGAAACAATGAAATGATTAATTAATATTATTTAAAATTATTATCATTGTTACCAACAACAGTAATAATAATAATAATAATAATAATAATAGTTTTATAAAAATTAATAATATACCATATTAAACTAACAATAATAATACTAATAATGTTGAATAAATTAATGAATTAATAATATATCATATTATTAAATGATTATTGTTACCAACAACACTAATAATAATTTATTACATTAATTAGTAATATACCATATTAAAATACTACTACTACTTACTACTACTACTACTACTACTAAAATACTTAATTCATAATATATTAGATTATCAAAATTATTATTTTTGTTACCAACAACAGTAGTAATAATAATAATAATAATAATAATTTATCACATTAATTAATAATATACCATATTAAAATACTATTAATACTATTAATAATGACAATGAAATAATTAATTATTAATATATCAAATTATCATAATAATTATTACTGTTACCAACAACAGTAATAAATAATAATAATAATGAAATAATTAATTCATAATATTTAAAATGATTATTATTGTTACCAACAACAGTAATAAATAATAATAACAATGAAATAATTAATTCATAATATTTAAAATGATTATTATTGTTACCAACAACAGTAATAACAATTACTATTATTACATGAATAATACATAAATACAGGCTTATTATTATTAAGATCATCAACAATAACAACAAAAATAACTATATATATATATATTTTTTTTTTTTGATAACTAAGCCATTTATTGAATTTTCTGGCACATGCCTTATTGCTGTTGTCAAAGCTGCTGATTTCAATGCTCGTCTCTGATAAAGTGGATCGAGAGGAAGAGCTTCTGTGACTCTCGTATCTCGGGGAGCCGTTGGTGATTGGTGGGTCAGTCAGTGTGATGTTGATGATTGGTGGAGAGACCTTGCGGGCATCTGGGACAGGTGAAGCAGAAACAGGGCTGTGTGGCGTTTCGAGACTCTCTATGATCGGGCCGTCCACACAGTCCTCTGTTTGAAAGAGATTCGTTTTAAAGACAATCACTGACACATCACCCAGTTATGAACTGGAGCTGCACTGAATGCTACTAATATTTGCATAAAACATCAGCCGTGTTTTGCATAGACTTTCCTAATAGTGAACACAGTAACAGTCGAGTGAGGTTAAGTAAATATGAAGCATTTAAATATCATCTTTCCCGTTTAGTTTCCTTCTGTAGACTTTCCCAGAACTCCCCAGACAGATATATACATATTCTGTTACACTGTACATGCAAAACACATACTGTACCTTTAAGATGAATAGATGTGGGCACAATGCCCAGCCGGTTGAAGAGCTCATCTGTCTCGGGATCAACCACCAGGAGACGGGTCTCTCTGCCACCCGCTCGGACCAACGCCACCACCTCCGCGTGACGCAGACCCTCGATACTCGTGTCGTTCACCTGCATATATGACAGACACACAAGAGAGAGCTGACTTTGACTGCATACTAACTTGCATGCTTTCTGTATTACAGTCATGGCCAAAAATATCGGCACCCTTGCAATTCTGTCAGAAAATGCAACACTTTGCTCAGAAAACTGTTCCAATTGCAAATAATAATTTAATATAATCTATTATAATATTATTATTATTATTAATAATTATTATTATAAGTATATAATATACTTAAATTATGATTTATTATATTATTAATTACATTTTATTATCATATAATATTTTTATATTACATAATATGTAACACTAAACTATATTATTACTTACTTTTATTTATTATATTATAATATACTAAATACAATATTATTTTGATGTTACATAAAATATATAAAATAATTCAAATGAAATAAAACAATGCTATAAATTATACCATAATATAATAAAATATTATACTGGAATACATTATTTATTATATTATTACTTACATTTATGTATTATAATATAATATACTAAATACAATATTATTTTAGATGACATAATAATATGAACTACTATTCTAGTGAAATCAAAATATATAATAAATGTGATTAAATGATATATCATATATAATTTTTCTCAATACTTAAAGAGAGATGGAAAAGAGGTCGAACCAATAGAACTCAGTAGAACAGTATCATGTACACAAAATGTACATTTGTTAAGCTTAACTATGTTATTCTACTTTTAAATTATATTTATTATATTATATTGCATTTTTTTTATTTTACATATATATCATATATATCAGAATATTATTATACTGCACTATTTATTATGCCGTTAATTAAATAAAATAATTAAATGACGTTATATTTAATTTCTCTAAAATTTGTCCAGCAGGTGGAGTGTGAGGCTACATTACGTCCACTTTCTGTGGAACTTCCTCTTCCTCTTCCTCTCTTTGAAGAAGCCTTACATAACAAACTTTCATCTAGCAATTTCCCCCCCTCAGTTTCTCCAGTTGTCTGTGTCTGATAATAGAGTTTGGGGTGTGTGGGTTCCTGTAGCCGGTCAAACACAGAAACTGATGTAACGCATGTGAAAGTCTGTGAGGCTTCCTGGCATTCATACAGGAGGAAGGGTGTTTTTATGTAAAATAATAAGGTTTGTCAATAACATTCTAATAAAGAGCGACACAACCATGTCGTCATTACACTTCTGAGGAATCTTATTCATAAAGAGCCACGTCTAAAATCCATGTTGTGAGATGATGTTTCCCCCAACTTTTGTCACTAATTTTAATTATTAGCCAACATATATTAGGGTGAACATATGTCCTCTTTTCCCCAGAAATGATTTTTTAAATGTCTGGGATTCGGCTTTTGCTTTCTACAGTCGCCATTCATTGTGTGCGTTTTTGTATTAAAGCCTTGAGTGGGACTGTTTTCTTAATCCTGCTCCCGCAAACATTTTAATATTAAATATAATTTTCTCACATCACAGAGTCACTATCAATATGCAGAGATTTTAAATCGCTTTGGATGCAGTTTGTGTTGGATGTAGGGTTGCCAAATCCGCTTCTTTTCCACGGAATTGGGTTGATTTTAAACTGTTGCGGTGGGTTGATTTTCTCCCGTGGGTTAAACATTTGAAATATTGCATAACATCCATTTGACTGAAATGCTTATATTGAAACATTTTGCATTCTACCTGTGATAAAACTGTGGTAGATATTAGTTTTATGAAGAATGGCCGCTGTGGTAGGAAGCTTTTTAGCTGTGTTTATGATCAATCTGCATAACGGTGACTGTAAAAATGTAGTTTTGGTATGGACATGACATATTTTGATACCAAAACTAGGACCCCAAGCCCCCGATCCTACGTCCTCTTTTTTGAAAACTAAAATATGGTCACCCTAATATATTTGTGACCCTGGACCACAAAACCAGTCTCTATTGTATGGGTCAAAATGATCTATTTTTTTTTTTTTTTTATGCCAAAAATCATTAGGATATTATGATCATGGTCCATGAAGATATTTTGTATATTTCCTACTGCAAATATATCCAAACTTATTTTTTTTTAGTAATGTGCATTGCTAGCTTCACTTGGACAACTTTAAAGGTGATTTTTCTCAATATTGTGATTTTTTTTTTTTTTTTTGCATCCTCAGATTCCAGATTTTCAAATAGTTGTATCTTGATGTAGTTGTTTCCCATATTGTCCTATCCTAACAAACCATACATCAATTCAAAACTTATTTATTCAGCTTTCAGACAGTGTTGGGGGTAACTAATTAGATTACTTTTTCAAGTAACTAGTAAAGTAACACATTACTTTTTTTTTTTCACAAGAAGTTACTTTTTCAAAAAAGTAATGCCAGTTTTTTTGTTTCCTTAATGTATTTAATCCCATTTTATTAACCAATGTCTTTGCTGCTGACTTTTGCTGATCAAATTCAACCATACTAATATGCAAAACTTCCTTTAGATTAACTAGCACTTAATTTTTCTCATTGCTGAAGAGTGTTGAACTTCCTTCTCCTACAGTTCTACTGCACAGTCGTGAATGTACTTTTCCTTCAGCCTGCCATTCACACAGGACACGTTTTTCCATTCCAATGTGCTACTTTACCATTGTTTTCTATGTAAACGCGCTTGACGGACGTGCATGACCGCTACGCTCGCGTCTTTTGCCGCGCCTTGCACATGAGCGCCACGTTTTTATGACGCCGTGTCAAGTTAAAAGAATTTCAACTTTTACACGAGCACCGCTCATCAATGTCAATTCCAAAACTATGGACCAATCAGAAGAACTCAGAGGCGGGGCAAGCGTTGCAAGTTTCTGTTTACAGTATCAAGTTGGCATGACAACTGTTTTATTTGACGGCAACATGGCGGAGGAGGCGCTCATAGTTGCTGTGTCTGGATACCCTGAATTATACAGTGTTTCTTCAAGCGATTATAATAACTTGTACCTTAAAAATAGAGCCTGGAGAGAAATATCTCTGTCGCTGAATATCTCTAGTGTTTGCCTATTTCTATTATTTCCGTTATTGCTTAACGTCTCAAAAGCGCGTCTTGTGACCCTCGCGTTCTACGCTGCGTTTTTAAAAAAACATTTAAAAGGCTTATTTATTTAATTTTTTGGTGTGAAGGGCATTTACATTTGCGAAAAATCTAACTTTTTATATTAAAAACAAAGAAGCAAGCACTGCCCAGATTTAAAAAGTAACGCAAAAGTAACGTAATGCATTACTTTCCATAAAAAGTAACGTAATTAGTTACTCTTTTAGGGAGTAACGCAATATTGTAATGCATTACTTTTAAAAGTAACTTTCCCCAACACTGCTTTCAGATGATGTATAAATCTCAATTAAAACAAAATTGACTCTTAGGAAAGGTTTTGTGGTCCAGGGTCACATGTTATCTTAATAAATTATTATTATTGTTGTTGTTACATAACCTTTGGAGCTCAAAACCATGTGATTTTCTTCAAAAATGTAACAATTTAGTTTGAAGGTTGCCATTCAGAATGATTCGGGTGCTTTAAACTATTAAAACCCTGCCAATATTAATTCATGAAGTTAATAATTGACTATAAATGCGTGTTTTGCTAATGATATTCAAATGCATTTAGTGACAAACTCTGCTGAGTTATTTTTAACACAGTTTGTCAGTCATAATTACAGAAAACGTTTGCAAATTAAATCCATTAGGATGGATTTGCTTTCTCTGACGATCATGCTGCCACACACACACACACACACACACACACACACACACACATAATCTGCCTCTCTCCTGAAGTTTAATCTAATCTGATCCACTGCTGCTAATCTGGGCTAATTGAGTTTCGTGTAATCCCGTCCGATCACCTCGATGAGCCGGTCTCTGGGCCTCAGTCCCGCGTACTCCGCCGGAGAGTTGGGGTCCACCGAACGGATGTACTGTCCTACACAGGACTTTTTGCAGTGCAGGTTGAAGCCGTAGCCCTGTTCGCCTATGACCATGTGACACAAGCGCGGACGCAGGTCTTTCGTTACCACATCCACATCCACATCCACAACCTCCGACAGCGTCTCCTCCTGGAGAAAGAAAAAGAACGCAAGAGCAGCAATGAACTTGAGAGGAAGTTTAGGTCAACAAAACAGGAAAACTGACAGTTTGGCTTCTACAATAGATAACAAGTCGATTTAAAGAGACAGTTCACAGTTCATCACTTACTCAACTTCAAGGTGTACGAAACCTGTATGAGTTTCTCTCTTGTAGTATACACAGTAGAAGATATTCTGAAGAATGTTTGTGACCAAACAGTTGATGGCAGGCATTGACTTCCATGGAATTTTTAGGTGAACTATCTGTTTAATTTACTACAGGTTTTGTCTACATGTACAACATGTTCTGCAAACAGTTGAGGTCAAAAGTCTACAGTGACTGTATGATTTTGAGATCCATCTTTTCACACTGAGGACAACTGAGGGATTCATTTGCAACTATTACACAAGGTTCAAATGCTCACTGATACTCTAGAGGGGAACACAATGCATTAAGAGATGGGGGTGAAAACTTTTGAACAGAATGAAGATTTTTCTTATTTTGCCTAAATATCATGTTTTTATTCGTTTAGTACTGCCCTTCAGAGGCTACAGAAAATACTTACATGTTTCCCAGGAGACAAAATAAGTTAAATTTACCCTGATTTTCAAATTCTCTTAATGCGTCATTTTTCATTTTGGAGCATCAGTGAGCATTCTGTAATAGTTGCCTCAGTTGTCCTCAGATTAAAACAAATCTAAAAATTATACAATCATTGTTGGAAAGGGTTCAAATACACAAAAATGCTGAAAAACCAAAGGACATGAAGGATTTTTCTGAAGAACAGCGGGCAGTTTAACTGTTCAGGACAAACAAGAGACTCATGAACAACTATCACAAAAAAAAAAAACACAAACAAAACACACACACAGCTGTGGATCATTCAGGTAACAACACAGTAAGAATCAAGTGTGTGTAAACTTTTAAAAGTTTTTATAAATTCCACTATTATTTTCTCTTGTGGACTATATGTAAACGTCTTTTATGTGAAATATCTCATTCCGGTCAGTACTAAATAAACAACAACATGCATTTTGTATGATCCCTCTTATTTTGCTAAAATAATTAACATTTCGCAGATTCTGAAAACTTTTGACATTGTGTATATTTTTACCTCACTCTGTATATTCTCTGTATATACTATTCTGTATATTTACTCAACAATGTGTCAAATAATCTGTATTTATCATTTGAATGGACAAAATTCTCATCTAAACAATCTTTACAGACATATTTTTCTCTTTTTTTTTTTTTTTTTCAATGTATTAGCTTTCTTTTTGCATAAAAACCACAACTGATTGCTTCACATGTTGGTCAGGTGATCACTTCCTGTATAAGTGGGTGGTTCTCAGCCAGAAAAATACGCACTATTGGTCAGAATTTATGCAATTTAGTCAAAGGTCCAAATGCACTAGTGTTTATTAAGAAGGAATAATCATAAACAACAGATTTCACATTAGAAGCATTACCTGGCAAAAATAGTTTTTTAATTTAATTTGAAATATTTAATAATAAAACTGTATTCCATTACATTACACATTTTTATGCAATTATTTAGACTAATTTATCTCACTAAAATACACAGTTGCACTTATGTCTTATAATTGATAAAAATTAAATATTTGCCTTCAGTACCATACACATTGAGTCACTTGAAAACCTTTTTTTTTAATTAATCAATTAATTAATTTGAAATAGGGTTGCAAAAGGTTTTTTTTTTCAAAAGTTTCCAAAAAATCCTGGAACGTTTGAAATATTTCTGGAAAGTTTTCTGAAATTTTTCCGCCTTTTTGCAACTCTAATCAGAAATATTTAATATATTTATTATGAAATATTTTTTTGACAATTAAGTTGCCTCCAGTAGTATACACAAGAAGTCAAAAATTAGTTTGATTTGTTTGGTGTAACTGTCAGCCATTATAAATTTGTTATGTATTCATCTTTTTTTTTTTTTTTATTAAAATGTAACTCTCTGATGCTCAAAGTTAAAAATATTAATGTGCAGAAATGTCATTCCATTAATGTTATAAATATTTATTTTTGTTAGACAGTGGCTATTTACAAGTGCAAGAGCAAATAGCAGTATTTTCTGCTAATTATACTACTTATTGCAAATACTGGCAGTTATCTGCACCTCAGTATTGTTGTACATTATAAAGTGTATAATTTAAATTCAAATTATTAAATAGATGCCACCTTATTGGGACAATAAAGCCCACCCGATACTCTGTTTTCAACTTTTTGATTATTTCCTTAATTTTTATTGAAATTAAATGTCTTTCTGTTGTGATATGTTTAGAAGCCCGTTTCCGCCACTGAATAAAAAAGTTAATTGTGACTTTTTATCTCACACTTTTGACATTTTTCTTGCTATTGCGAGGTTACATCTTGCAGTTCTGACTTTTTTCTCAGAATTGTGAGATATAAACTCATAATTGTGAGTTATAAATTATGATGAATAAAATAAAGTCAGAATTGCGTGATATAAACTCGCAATTGCTAGAAATAAAGTCAGAATTGTGTTGAGTTTATATGATGCAATTCTGAGGAAAAAAGTCAGAATTTTCAGTTTGTATCACGCAATTTTGAAGAAAAAAACTCTTTTATAACCTTTTTTAAATTTTTTTATTCAGTGGTGGAAACAGGCTTCCATAGATATGAGGTTTCAAAAGTAAGAAAAAAAGGCGGCAAAATGCGGATTCGAACTTGGATCGATCCCATCAAAAAGAGTACAACACACGCTTTACCACCTATGCCACTAGAGCTGATGTTTAACAATCGTCTTTTTTAGTTTTGTCACATGTTGGTGGATGAAGTTAGTGTAAATAGCCTCACCAACATTCTCAGTATTCTCAGTGTTGCCACAGGGGGCGCCATAGAGGACATCAATATAAACAGTTTTCTTCTTCTACAGTCAGTTTTCTGATTCAGGTGAATTAGTGCCTTAATAATAACAGATCTGGTTTAATGAAAGACATTTGAAGACAACTATCGCCTACTTGAGCACGTATGTTCGTTCTCGCCAACAAAAATACACGTACAACAAGACTGCATTCTTGCAGCAATTTTATCAGGCGTTCACGTCTGCATTTGCGCAGTTTCTGGCCAAAGACAAAAGAACAAACGTTCCTGTCTGATGTCATGCAGCGTACGATATGATACACGCACGATCCTGGGTCGCGCACGAGGACGTGCGAGCATGTGTGTGTGACCATTGGCTCATTTCCTTCAAGAAGTGAAACACGCCCAGTAGGAATAAGGGACATTCTGTGAGACACCATGTCACTTCCTGTTCCAAGACAATACAAGGGTGGTGTCTGTTTGTGTCCCATGGGGTAGAGTGACTGAAGAACCTCGCCTTACACACACATGTGCTTCAGCTCCTGAGGCTGAGACGCCGCTTAATCTAATCCCGCGCACGCACACACAAACAACACTCTCGCTGAATTCTGGGAAAATACCCAGAAATCAGACACCCGCCACCAGAGAGTTGGAACACAAAGCAGGTAAATGAGAATTAAGGTCATACACAGAGAGAAAGAGAGAGGATGAGGACAACGAATGAAAGAGGAGAGATGCAAATGTAGTTTCACTTAAAGGGGTCAGATCTGTTTTAATAGCACTTTTTTGTGTTCAGTGGCTTTAAAGAGCTGTTCCTACCTCGTTTACATGTTATGAAGCACATATTTCACAGTGAATAATGTAAGTTAAATGGATAGTTCACCCAAAAATGAAAATTCTGTCATGAATTACTCGCTCTCATGTCATTCGTTTATCTTCAGAACACAAATTAAAGCAGATGGTGACGTAAGGAAGAAGACTTGTTGAGTAAAGTTGTTATTTTTGTTTTCTTTGTGCACAAGAAGTATTCCCATAGTCCATGTGACAGCAGTTGAACCACTGATGTCACATGGACTATTTTAACTACGTCCTTACTCTGATTCTGGGTCTGGAAACATTTCAGCTGCATAGCTGTCTATGGAGGGTCAGAAAGCTGTCGGATTTCTTCAAAAATATCTTAATTTGCATTTGGCGATGAATGAAGGTCTTACAGGGTTGGAACGGCATGAGGGGGAGAAATGAATGCCAAAATATTCAGAATCGTAAGTCATAATTAAGTCTCATATACAAGCTGATTTTGCTACTGTACCTTTAAGGCTTCCATATATAGTTTACTTACCATATACACTACCATTCAAGTTTTTTTTTTTTGAAGATTAATTTGAAAGAATAGATACTTTCATTCATCAAGGATACATTAAATTGACCAAAAGTGACAGTAAAGACAAGTATAATGTTATTAAAGTTTTCTATTTCTAATAAATAATGTTCCTTTGAACTTTCAAGTCAGCAAAAAAAAAAAAGTATGATTTCCGTGAAAATATTGAGCAGCACAGCTGTTTCAACACTGATAATAATAAGCAATGTTTCTTGAGCAGCAAATCGGCATATTAGAATGATTTTTGAAGGACCATGTGGCACTGACGACTGGAGTAAAAATGCTAAAAATTCAGCATTGCGTCGCAGGAATAAATTCAATTTTACAATACATTCAAGTAGAAAACAGTTAATTTAAATTGCAATAATATTTCACAATATTACTGTATTTTTGATCAAATAAATGCAGCTTTGGTGTCTCAAAAACATTCCAAAACCTTACTGACTTTTGAACAGTAAAGTATACTGTAGTACTGTACCTTTAGGACAGATCTCTGTTATGATTAGCTGACCACTTTGCATGACCACATTAGTATTCATACTCATTTTTATACAAAGCCTACTGTCTTTAGACTTTTTTTAAATGGCTATACATTTATAATATACAGTATACAGTATATCAGCGTCTATTCAAACACTTGCCCTAATCGTGTTAGAAATGACTGACTTGAAGACCCTGTGGCTTAAACTCACCTGTGTGCTGGTTTGTGATCCACTGAGGTCACATATAGGTTCAGTCTCATGTTCAGGCTCAGGTGTGACGCTGGATTCGACAGTGAGTTTGGTGAAGGGTTCAGCCTCCGGTTCAGTCTTGTGTTCACTGGGTGATGGCAGAGGCAGGAACACCGGTGACGCCAGACGGGCATGAGCTCTGTAGAGCGGAGAGCCGTTCATCACTCCTCCAGCGCTGCTGGGACTCTATGAAAACACATTAGACATTCAGCTACAAATGTTATCCTCCATCGTGAAGCTGAACGTCTGTGGTCGGTGTTTCTGTTCAAGCAACTATTTCAGTGGTCCAGTGTGTGAATGTCAGTATTGTCTGTGTCGTGTTTGCGGTCAGATGCCGGTGTTTGGGGAAGCTGCTTTGAAACTGTTGTTTGCCAAGATACAACCTACTCATAATTTAAATGAGTAAAACCACAGTCAAACTAGCCTTCTGTTTGGCCTCGGTAGAAGCTATCACTCACTACAGGTGTGCAATAATCATAAGGATCTAAATAAAACTATGAAATCATATTAAAACAATAAACCACGAAAGGTCATCTGTTACAGTGATTTTACATTCCCCTTTCAGAATCTGCGAAGAGTTAATTATTTTACCAAAATAAGAGGGGTCATACAAAATGCATGTTATTGTTTTAAGATAAGATATTTCACATAAAAGATGTTTACATATAGTCCACAAAAGAAAATAATAACTGAATATATAGAAATGAACCAGTTCTGTTCTGTTCAGCTGTTTTTTGTTTAGTGATAAATGTTCATGAGTCCCTTGTTTTAACAGTTAAACTGTCTGCTGTTTTTCATAAAAATCCTTTGGTTTTCCAAATTCTTTGGTTTTCCAGCATTTTTTTGTTTTCAGCAATGACTTTATGATTTTGAGATCCATCTTTTCACACTTTCTTGCTGGAAAGCCAAAGAGTTTATGGGAGCTGAAGGATTTTTCTGAAGAATAGCAGGCAGTTTAACTGTTCAGGACAAACAAGGGACTCATGAACAAAATTAGCTCAAAATATCAAACATGTCTAAAGGATTAGTTCACTCCAGAGTTAAAATTTTCTGGATAATATGTGAAGATATGGAGTTTTGCTCTACCCTACCTTTTCCAACTTTTCCAATGTGATTACATAGTGCAAGACAAGCATTTGTGGTTAAAAACTATCCAAATTAAAATTTTCTTCGAAAATGACTGATTGTTTTGCTAGATAAGACCCTTATTCCTTGGCTGAGGTCGTGCACAGCCTTTTGAAGCTCCATTGAAACTGCAATTTGGACCTTCAACCTGTTGATTCCCACTGAAATCCAATATACGGAAAAAATCCTGGAATGTTTTTCTCAAAAAACTTTTTTTTTTTTTCGACTAAAGAAAGAAAGATGTGAACATCTTGGATCATCAGGAGATTTTAATTAAGGAGTGAGCTAATCCTTTAATATCCTCCGGTGAATGGAATCCAAATTGGATGCTAAAAAATCAAAGTCTGTACCCTTCATGCATTATGTGGTTTTCTGTGAAATTTGTTGACGCCGACTGACCAAAATCTGCAGACTGATTCAGTCATTTGACAACTGAGTGCTGACTCGCAAAAGTCAGCCTCAATAAAACTAGAAAACACTCTGGAAAAGATAGGAAAGCCACACCTTTAGTCGCTTTCCAATACTGTTAGATGGCTGTTGGTTTAAGTCCCACTGCAGCTAATAATAAAACAAACATGACTGCAAGTTGACCAGCGCTGGATTATTTTGTTTACAGGACTCTTGCTGTGTGCTGATCCCATAGTCGCCTGCTACCCGGGCAGGTGTCAACACACCCCACCTGACCTGGACACATCAAGGTCTGTAAAGAGCTTAGAAAGCTGCAGTCAAGCACCTTGAGATGAAACCAGACTGAAGCTCCTGATGGAAGACAGGTGCAGATTAAATTTATCCCTCATGCTTCACATTCACAGTAATCTTGGCCATGGTTGATTTCATAACAGCGTAAATCAAAGATCTTCAAAAATGTAATGTGTTATTAAGTGATATTTTTATAGTTTGAGTGTTTGTCTTTGATGCTAATAATTTACTGCATTAAATTATTTTTAGATTTTATTATATTGAATTTTTTGTCATTTTTTGTGTGTATTTGTAATTTTATTAGGTTTTTTTTACATTATTATATTTTTTTTGTATGAAAAATCTTTTTGTTATTTAGATACTTAAAGTACACAGAAATGAAAAATGCTGCCTTGGCAATTAGCTGAAATAAAATATTTTTAGTATATATTTTTATTTCAGTTAATGTTTATTTTAATTTCCCTGCTTTGCATAGTTTTGGTTTTCCAAAAAGTCACATAACCTGTCCATGCTCACACGCCTAATTTGACTAGCTTCTATCAAGTGACACATTTCCATTGATTGGACCTTATGCAGACTTAATTTTATTAAACCCTGGTGTTTCCATGAAAAGCACATGCACAATACAAGCTCTTCTGGAGCTTAGTAAGCAGAATACTTTTAAGCAGATTAAACTTAACTTTACAAAACAGAGCACATGGAATGTGTGCAGTTTTTGAATTGCAATTTATTATAATGCACTGTATGTTCGTTTTCACATGCAGTTAAAATGAAAATAGCCTAACAGATGTGTTGTTTAATTATTATCTTTGCATTATTTTGCATTATACCATTTTAGCAGAATTATACAGCAAGTCATTCAACAACCATTAACTCAACGAATGTCATTAAAATCACTTGGATCTTTTTTTTTTTTTTTTAAATATAACTGTTTTGAATTTCCAACACTATTCTTTGTACAGTATGATCTAAATATAGCACACTGCTCCTCTGTGGGCTGGATTTCCTCCTAGATTTCCTCTCATGGAGTCTCCAGTATGAGGGAAGTGTTTATACAGAGATACAGAATGTATGGCCACTACATGCAATGTTGTGTCATGTTTCCAGCTATCCAGAAACCAACAACCCAGTCTAATATCGACAAGATGTTTCTCTTACACCGATGCAAGCACTCACATGAGAGCTCTTCTCACCTTATTAATGAAAATGCCCTCTGAGCTCTGTCTGCTGTAGGGAGGAGTGGCAGAGTCTCGAGGGGAGGCGCGGGGAGAGGACGCCGCTGAGGAGCGAGAGGACAGAGAGCCCATCTCAATCGCCCTATCCTCTGTACACGGCAGACCGTGAAACTTAAGGAACTCATCGGTGACCCGGTCCACCACCAGCAGCCTGGTGCGGTGCTCCACCTCCACGATTCTCTGAACAACCTGAGAAACAGACAGAATGGAACTCTCACTAAAATATACCACAGAGTACCATATTTCTATAGTTCTATATTTCAGAGCCCCCAAAGGGACATGGTGATAGGAAAAAATATGAGATGGGAGGGAAAAAAAACTTTACAGCGCTTTTGCGTTTGCTTGCAAAACTACTGCGTTCACCTTAGAAACTTCACCAAAATATATATTTTCCTCCCACCTCCAATATTATTTCTACCGCAAAAGTAAAGGACAAGCAAGGGCAAAGGTTTTACGAGCAAATGCAAATGATTTGTGAATGAAAACTAAGTTTATCAGGGGAACACAAACGTTTACGCAAACTCAAAAATTATTGGGGAAATGAAGTTTTGCACATTAACAAAAAGTTTATTGAGGGGAAATGGGTAATGCAAAAGTTTTGCACATGAAATATGAAAATTTTGCATTTGAAAGCAAAGTTTATCGTGGAAATACAACAATTTTGCATTTGAACAAAGTTTACTGAAGAATTACAAAAGTTTTGCACATTTCTGCAAAGTATATCGAAATGCTAAAATGTAGCACTTGAACGCAAAGTTTATCAGGGGAATGCAAACGTTTTGCACATTTCTGCAACGTTTATTGAGGAAATGCAAACATTTTGCATTTAAACACAAAGTTGTTTGGGTAAATACAACATTTCTGCAAAGTTTATTGGGGAAATAAAAATATTTTGTATTTGCATGCAACATTTATCGGGTATGCACGGAAATTTTGCATATGAGCGCAAAGTTTATCATGGAAATACAAAAATTTTTCACATTTCTTTAAAGTTTTTTTTTGAAAATTCAAAAATTTAGCATTTGATCGCAAAGTTTATCAGGGTAATACAAAAGTTTTGCAGAATTCTGCAAAGTTTATCGGGAAAATATGAATATTTCGCATTTGCATGGAAAGTGAAATGCAAAAGTTTTGCACATTTCTGCAAAGTTCATTGAGGAAATTTAATTAATTTAAATGCAAAGTTTATCGGGTAAATGTAAATGTTTTTCACATTTCTGCAAAGTTTTGTCAGGGAAATGCAAAAATTGTGTATTTGTATGCAACATTTATCGGGTATGTGTGGAAATATTGCATATGAGTGCAAAGTTTATCAGGGAAATACAAAAATTTTGCACATTTCTGCAAAGTGTTTTTTTGGAAATTCAAAAATTTTGCATTTCATCGCAAAGTTTGTCAGGGAAATGTAAAAGTTTTGCACATGTACGCAAAGTTTATTAAGGGAATGCAAAAGTTTTGCACATTTCTGCAAAGTTCATTGAGGAAATACAAACATTTTGCATTTAAATGAAAAGTTTATCGGGTACATGCAAATGTTTTTCACATTTCTGCAAAGTTTATCAGGGAAATACAAAAATTTCACACATTTCTGCAAAGTTTATTGGGGAAATACATAACTTTTGCATTTGAAGTAGGGCTGGCTCGATACCACTTTTTTCAGAACCGATCCCGATCTGATACCAACAATTCTGAGGGTGTACTCACACTAGGCACGGTTGTCCTGAACCGAGCCCGAGCGCGATTATCCGCGATTATCCGAGCGCTATATTATGATGACAGTAGCGCACACAAAATAGTATCTGTTCCGTGCTCGGGCGCGGTTAGTGCTCACACTGCATGTGTACCGCGCCCGAGCCCAACCGAACCGTGCCCTGGCCCACCTCTTCCAACCGGGCCAGGGCCGGCGAAACGAGCGGCGCCCGGGCGCGGCATGGAGCACTCATACTGGTCAATCGAACCGCGCTTTGGGGGTCAAACGCGCCCGGGCACGGTTCACGACCCACTTGTACGTTTTTGAATCGACCAAATACTACCCATGTTTACGTTTTAAAGTTAAGCGCCCTCTAGCGGTTGTAAAAATAATGACAGTGTCGCGTTGGATCTGACGTCATGGAATGACGTATGAGTTTTTATACCGATTTCACGGTAATTTAAACGTGTTTTACTAGGTGTAATTCGTATATATGACCACACCTAACCCCACCCTAAACCTACCCCTTACAGAAATCATGATTTCTAGTGCATATTCCAAAAAAAAAAACATACAATGAAAACATATGCGTTCTCTGGTATCGAACCTGTGTTCGAATGATTATATCACTTCCCAGTGCATCGCGCTACTAATTGACCTACACATAATGCTAAGGTTGAGTGAGATACCTGTTACTGATAAGGGAGCAAATGTTGAAAACCCTCTATAGAGACGTATTTGAGGATTTGTGAAAACGGTCGTATAAATTGGAGGACATGTTGGAATGCGCGTCCTGTGCGCAAAATTATGCGCTTGAAGCAACAATGCGCAGCGCTCCGCATAGAGAAAAGTTTAAAGCACAAAGTGAAGAGATATTAATATGTGCAATTTCTTTTAACAGTCTTAAATTTCATTTACTGTTTGTGAAGAACAATTCATAGTGCTCTCTACAACAGTGTTATGATCTGACAGTCACCCGGTAGAAAGTAACACGATTTAGAAACAGCACTAAACTCCAGCAAGTCCTTTTATGCAAAACCATTGATCTTTATTTACAGATTGGGTATAATAGGAACAATGAATCATCTTGGAGAGAATGCGACACGCATTTTGAATGCTGAATGGAGGATGACAGACAGCCGCAGCGGAGAGAAGAGTTTACGTGAACCTAACTTAAATGTTAAACTGTACCTCACATTAAACTATGGAACAGCTTCAGAACACTTGAAATATAATGCACGGAAACTTTATGGTGCTTTATAATGTGTTTGTGGCTTTTGTTGGGCTTAACAATAACACAATATACACAATCACACAGTATACTGATAATATCGGATTTGGATCAGTCTCATCTGACCGATAGTCCAATCCGGCAGACAAAGGCCAATACCAGAGCGATACCGATATCGGACCGGCTCACCCCTAATTTGAAGTTTGTCAGGGAAATACAAAAGTTTGGCACATTTCTTTAAAGTTTATCTGGGTAATACAAAAGTCTTGTACATTTCTGCAAAGTTTATCATGGAAATACAAAAATTTAGCATTTGAACGCAAAGTTTATCAGAGGAATGGAAATGTTTTGCAAATTTCTGCAAAGTTTATTGGGGAAATACAAAAATGTAGCATTTGATGCAAAGTTTATCAGGGAAATACAAAAGTTTTGCACAATTCTGCAAAATTTATTGGGAAAATCTGAAAAGTTTGCATTCAAAGTAAAAATGCAAAAGTTTTGCACATGTATGCAAAGTTTATTGGGGCAATTGAAAAGTTTTGCACATTAACAAAAGGTTTATTGGAGGAAATTGGTAATGCAAATGTTTTGCACATAAAATACAAAAGCAAAGTTTATCAGGGAAATAAAAAAGTGTTCTGCAAAGTTTATCGGGGAAACATGAAAATTTTGCATTTGAACGCAAAGTTTATCAGGGGAATAAAAAAGTTTGTATATTTCTGCAAAGTTTATTAAAGAAATCCCACATATGATTGTGCACAAAAAAAAAAAAAAAAAACTACTAGGGAACAAAAGTTTTGCACATGAATGCAAAATTTATCGGGGTGTATGCAAACGTTTTGCACATGAACGCAGTTAATCGGGAACATGTAAATGCAAAGTTTATCGGAGGAAAGCAAATTTTTGCAAACAAACACAAACGTTTTCCAAGCAAATGCAAAGTTTTGATGCTGAACGTAAAGTTTCTCAGGGAAACACAAAACCTTTTTTTCCCCCTCCCATTTCTTTCTTTTTTTTTTATACCTTCATACCATATATATCTATCACCTTATATGATATAATTCAGCATGTTATTCATTTCATATGTCTACAGTATGTTTTACAGTATTTGTATTTATAACTGTTTTAAGGTGGCATAAGACACTACAGTAAAAATAAACGTATTGCATCGTTTTAAGAGGCGCCATATCAATTGTTTTTGGTTTTACAGTGAACATGGTAAACTGTTGTTTCCACAGTAAGTGTTTGTAAGGGTGGACGGTAAGACGGCGAGACGGCAGTGTTTTCTTAACATCAACACACAATGATACAATCTTAAACAAATATACATTAACTCTGCCACCTCAGTGTGGAATATAACACACTGGCTGTGTCTCAAAACACAGTGAGATCCCTATATAGACAGCACTGCGCGTTTTTGGAACTTTCAGGCGCATATGGAACGTTCACATGCATCAATATGATTCCCAAGAAATGCTGTCTAGGTAGGCAGCTCACTAGGTTGTGAGACACATCCCTTTCTGTGTCCCAGATGAAGTGGTCCAACAGGTTCTCCTCTCTATTTACCTGCTGATGCGTCTCTCCCTCCACGTTCTCTCCGTTCACCTCCACCACCCGGTCGCCCGACTTGAGACCGGACAGGTCCGCGGGGGAGCCCGGCTCGATCTTACGGATGTATTGCGCTCCTCGGTTGCGTTCGCCATGCAGATGAAATCCGTACCCGCGGTCTCCTTTAGTCAGATAACAGAGCCGTGGACGGAGCTCCCGCTCCAGAATCTCTCTCTCCAGAGTGTTCGCCATATCCAATTGCACTCGTGTTCAATCACAACATAAATATAGCCTGGTCTATAATATTAATAGTTTTAATAAAGTTTTTGAGGATGCATTATCCTGCATGCTGAGTCTACAGCCGTTGTTTCTTAATCATTTAATAGTAAGAGATGTTATATAACATTCATACGTTTTTTACTGATTCAAAATTAAAAAGGTGATATATTAATGTAAAAAAACAAACAAGCTAAATAAACCCCAAAGTGTTACGCGCAAAAAAGTGTCCTCCGTTTGTTTTAATAATCCCTGCGTGTTAAAAATGTTTAAAAACAGATCTTCACTCGAGTATGTCTTCCACAAAATGACTCTCTGCATCCCACGAACAGTCCAGAAAGTTTAGTAGCCGTTCCTTCAGCCCAGCTTCCGTCAGTCGCGCATCTCACAAGCGTTCTCGCTGATAAACGTGTTCTTCCGAAACACTTGATTCAATCAATAATACTCCAAATGTGTCGCTGAGCCTGGAACTTATCAGTGTGTGAGTGTGAGAACGGAACAGGTGGAAGAGGATGAGACCGACAACTGAAGGAACTGTAACGTGTGTGTGTGTGTGTGTGTGTGTGTGTGTGTGAGAGAGAGTGAGAGAGGAGGATTGGAGAGATCATATGTTGGATAAGTCACAGATATCCATGCGGAACTCTTCCTCTTCATGTGTGTTTTACTGACAGATCTGGGATCAGATAATCTAGCCCACACTGATTCAAAAACACAGACACAAAACCGACCTGGAGCAGTGTTTATCGACCATAAATATCACCCACTGCATTTAAAACAGACCCGATCGCCCACACGCTCAACTGCAATTCTGACAGACACTAAAACACAACGTGTAAACAATTCAGCTAGAAAACAGTAAAAATACAGTGAGCACAATTAGTGCATAACGCTAAATGTACCGTAATTTGATCAGACCTGGTGATCTGGTGCTTTTCTCAAATTTACAACTGCAAGTGGTAAAACACGGATTTTAGTTGTTAAGTAATTACATTTTTTTTGGTCGTTCTGCCCTCTAGTGTTGACAAAAACAATTCAAGCTCGAATTAAATTAAGGTTGCTTTCAAAATGAAACCGCATATAGAAAATACTGCCTAGAAATTATATGAATCCCCAAAAATATTAAGCAGCAAAAACTGTTTATAAAAATTAGAAATGTTTCTTGAGCAGCAAATCAGCTTATTAGAATGATTTATGAAGGATCAGGTAATCAATTATAAACACACACATACAGAGAGAGAGAGCGAGCGAGCTGTGTTTTGTTTAGTGATAGTTTTTTATGAGTCCCTTGTTTGTCCTAAACAGTTAAACCACCCGCTGTTCTTCAGAAAAGTCCTTCAGGTCCCATAAATTATTTGGTTTTTCAGCATTTCTGTGTATTTGAAGCTTTTCCAACAATGACTATGATTTTGAGATCCATGTTTTCACACTGAGGACAACTGAGGGACTCATATTACAGAAGGTTCAAACGCTCACTGATTTGGGGGGTGAAAACTTTTTGAAATTGAACATCAGGGTAAATGTAACTTATTTTGTCTTCTGGGAAACATGTACGTATATTTTGTAGCTTCTGAAGGGCAGTACTAAATGAAAAAAAAGGAAAAGATATTTATAAATAAGAAAAATGTACACATCTGTATTCTGTTCAAAAGTTTTCACTCCCCCAACTCTTAATGCATCGTTTTTTGTTCTGGAGCATCAGCGAGCGTTTGAACCTTCAGTAATAGTTGCATATGAGTCCCTCAATTGACCTGAAGGATTTTTCTGAAGAACAGCTGGCAGTTTAACTGTTCAGAACTAGCAAGGGACTCATGAAACTCATGGTCACTAAAAACACAGCATTAAGAATCAAGTGCATGCAAACTTTTGAACAGGGTCATTTTTATGAATTCAACTATTATTTTCTCTTGTGGGCTATATGTAAACATCTTTTATGTGAAATATCTTTTTCAGGTCAGTACTAAATAAAAAATAACATGCATTTTGTATGATCCCTCTTATTTTGGTAAAATTGTGATTAACATTTAGCAGATTCTGTATATAATCTGTATGTAAACTTTTGACCTCAACTGTATACTGTGGAAATGAGAGCAGTACACCCTTCTGAACAATGTCATTTAATGTAACACTACTTCAAAACACTGACACTTTTATATTTTCCATTGTAGTTAGCAATTTATTTGATAGAAAACCTACAAAATGAATCAAAGTGATATTTGTTTTGCATGAATCTAAGTCTCTGCTGTCCCTTGTGTCCCATGTGAAGACAGAGGTCTGTCCTGTTGAGGTCCTGCTCTCCTGCTGTTTCTCTTTCTGAGGACAGATGGACCGTCTTCTCCTGATGTCAGCTGCACTTCCTGTTTAACTGTGTTCTTCCTCCTCCGAGACAGGGACGTGTCTGCTGGCTCGTCTTTGACCTGTGCTGTTGGAGATGCTAGTTTGTGATCCGGACTGTTACCGGTGGGTTTTGCCGGGCTGGATTTGAGCTTCTTGTTGGGAGACGATCGGTGAGCGGAGGGACAGGTGTGCTGATTTAGACACACGGAGCAGAGCGGAGCAACAGGTAAACACACCTGCTGGCCGAAACCAACCAGCAACCAGTTGATCTCACTCCACAGATCACTGTGAGAAGAGAGATAAAAAATGGCACTTCAATGAAATTGTTGTGATGTTTTCCTGTAGAGATGAATGCTAGCAACAACAGGACCGAAAATAGAGGTTACCGTGGCAACCACTCCTCGAGAGCTCTACGTGTCTCTTCTGGTGTCTTGGTCTCCTTTTTGGTCCATCCCAGTCTGTTTGAGATTCGGTGAACGTGGGTGTCCACGCCTACACACGCACACACACACACACACACACACACACACACACACACACACACACATACATACATACACAATAACACTTAAAGTAATACAGTAGTTAACCAAAAATTATATTTGCTGTTAATTTGTAAGAGACTTTTTGTTCTTCAGAAGATTTGTAGCTCAGTCCTTGGTTATTTATAAAATCCAAGTCAGCGGGTGCACGTTTTTGAGAAGAAAAAATATATAATGGAAAACAATTAATACCTGTGGCTCCTAAATTAATGATATATTGAGGTCTTATGAAGCAAAACAATTGGTCTGTGCAAGAAACTGAACTTTATGTATAACATTATTACCTGTAATCAAGAGTAGGGCTGTCATGATTTCAGATTTTCCACTACACGATTATTGTGGCCCAAAAAATTCACAGTAATGACATATCGTGGTATTGATAGAAATCTTGAAAAATGTAAATAATAATAAATAAATCATGCTACCAGTGAAAAAAATAAATTTTGGAGATACTCAGATGTAAAGAACAGTATGGATTGCACGGTTAATGTACTACTGAATATGTTGTTCTGCTAATTTATGCTGTCTAAATCATTGAAAAATGTGTGGAAGCTGCTAAATCATAGAGAGAAGGACTTAGTAAGCAGGAAAGGACGCAATATTTGGACAAACTAAAGTTAATAGGTGTTAATAATATGTACGAGCAGTATTCATTGAGATATTAGCCTAATATTTCACCTATCTGACCAGAAATTATAAGAACAAACATGAATGTTGTCAAGATTCTTGTTCTGGGAATCCTGGTTCAGTCTGGCCAGCCACAAACGCCTTTTGTTCCTCAGTTTTTTTGCACTCTTCTCCTTGATTTGTTATAACGTTTTGGTAGTCTCTAGTACTCCAAATGTTTTTCCTGGTCTGACCGATTAGTACAGCCCCAAACATAACAATAATTCACCATTTTCAGCAACAAAAATCAGCTAAATATGTGAGTTTCATTCGGTTCAGTGGCATTGTTTACATTTAGTGCCGCCAATACGGCCGATTGATGACACATTGTGAAAACCCTCTATGGCGACAGTTGAGTGTTTGAAATAACTTCCTTCTGTGAACTGAGAAAGTAATTTGTTTTATTACTCCTATGAGTCTAGTTTGTGTACTTTCTGCATGAGGGCGCCCTCTGGTGTCGAGTTTAATGCTCCATAATGGTGCTAGTACTGGATCATGTGTGATATTATCGTACTATTATTGTGTAGTATTCATTTTCAAATATTATCAATACTGGTATATTCGACAAACATAATTAACATGATAATGATATTTCATTATTTAAACATGATTATCATCAATACCGCATATATAGCAACACCCCTAATCCAGAGCCTCAGGCAAATGGCCTGGAGTGATGTTCGGTTCATGAACGAATCATTCTTTTGAATCGGTTCTTTTCAGTGAGCTGAATGAACCAGTTCACCAAATTAGACTGAACAATCTGAAACATTTTGCAGCTTGTGCAGCACTGATCTACAAGTTACTCAAACGAAACTTACTTTTTAGATGCCTGACAGTCACTCCAACTCGAAATGAGCCAAAATACTGGCGCATCTGATCCTATAATGAATGAACTGATTGGACCGCCTCATCGTGATCTGCACATATGTGAACCAGGTGCCTTAATGAAGGAGCTAATTAATGTTTTTATGGTTTCTCATTGTTTATATAAAAAGGGTGAGCTGATCAAGTGAAAGTTTATTCACTTTATATGCTCTAGACAAGTAAAACATTCACATTTCACATCATTATTGGGTGCTTTAATAATGTAATTGCTTATTTATTACGTCATTACACAATTACATAAACAAACTATTGAACTGAACCAGTTTATTGAAACAAACTGTCCAAAAGAACCAGTTAGTGGAAAATAATCAGATTTTTCATTCTCTGGATTGGTTTCTCTTCATAAGGCCTCAATATATCATCAGGAGCCATGCGTATTGATTTTGTGATACACTTTTTTTCTCAAGGTGTTGATTTGAATTTTATAAATCATCAGGACCACACTTTCAGCCAAAAATCATCTTTAGTGTTCTGCTGAAGAAAAAAAGTCATCTTTGGATGGCCTGAGGGTGAGTAAATTAACAGCACATTTTCATTTTTGGGTGAACTATCTCTTTGACGTAAAGCTAAGAATATAAATGCAGTCTCTAAAACTCAAAAATTAAAAATTATAAAAACTTGACAAAGCCTTGTCTGAAAGTGAACAGGAATTAGTTAGTTAATACTTTATTGTCCTCGTAAGGAAATTTTTCTTGGACTCGAGAGCTGCAACAATACATAACATTCACATAAGAGACAACAGCAGACAACAGTGTCAACACACTTATTAATTCAAATTCCAATGCTACAATCTAATATTTAAGATCTTAATAGATACAGGTATAAAAGAGTTCTTATAAGAATTAAATATCTTCGGCGAGTTTAAAGTAAGATTGGACATTTTTAAGAAAGTAGGATGATGCTGTGGTGATCTAGAATGTTGGTTGCAAGAATGTTCTTTGAATCTTTATCAAATCTGTCTAATTGGGATGAAAAGTTATAGCAATATGATTCAGAACACATAGAAACTTAACTTTCGCCTTACCAATGCCTGTCACCCGGTTCCAGGCGATGTCCATGGCCAGGTGGGCCATCTTAGGGCCGACGCCTGGCAGACGCATCAGACCCTCCAGTGTGTCAGGAATATCTCCGTTGAACTCCTTCTGGATCAGTGCCGTTGCCTGTTTGATGTACTTTACCTTGGTCTGAGAAAAAGTTTGTACGTTTTTGATTATTAAATCATTTTTTTTTTATTATATGTACATGTATTTGAACCCAAGTGTCATTTACCCTCCAGAAGCCTACAGGGTAGATGAGTTTACCCAGCGTCTCATCGTCCATCTTGAGAACGGCGTCCACGCTGAGGTCACGTTCGCGTAACCTCTGCATAGCACCAGCCGTCACATGATCTTTCGTTTGACTGGACAGCATTAAAGAGATGAGCACCTGGTAACGGCGCACCTGTGAAAAAAAAAAACTAGAATTTTGATTGGTTGTTGGTCGGTCACCTCAGGTGATCTGTGATTGGTTCTCGCTGACCTCAGGTGGGGCCTCGGGGTCGTAGCATTTCTCCGCTCCCATTTGGTCCACGGGAGCGTCCCGTTTGCTCCTCATCTCCCTGATGAATGAAAGCTGCGTTCTCCAATCACACGGCTCCCAGCGCTCCCTCTTTAGCTCCGCCCCTTCCTCCTCCTCATACTCCACCTTCACACGGCCCCGCCTTAGTTTTTTAGGTGAGGTCAAAGGGGCTTGATCATGCACTGCTTCTTCTTTCACTTTTGTGGTTGTGTTATTGCAAGTTGACACAGCCTCTGAACCAAAAAATAATATAATATTAAGATAATATGTGACCCTGGACCACAAAACCAGTCTCAAGTAGCACGGGTATATTTGTACCAATAGCCAAAAATACACTGTGTAGGTCAAAATGATCAATTTGTACCATATCTTTTATGCCAAAAAGGATATTAAGATGAATATATTTTGTAAATTTCCTACCATAAATATATCGAAACCTAATTTTCTGATTAGTAATATGCATTGCTATGAGCTTCATTTGGACAACTTTAAAGGCAATTTTCTTAATATTTAGATTTTTTTGCAACCTCTGATTCCAGATTTTCAAATTGTTTTATCTTGGCCAAATACTGGCCTAACAAACCATACATCAGTGGAAAGCTTATTCATTTAGCTTTCAGATGATGTATAAATCTCAATTTTAAAAAAATTTACCCTTATGGCTGTTTTTTTGGTCCAGGGTCACATATTAAAATACTTGCATTAATTAATTTAAAAAATATATAATTCATTCATAATTAAATGACAAAAAAAAAAAATAGAAAATGATTATGAATTATGAAAAAATATTTAGAAAAAATATTATTTTTCGAAATAGTTTTAGTTCGTCTCACCTGCAGGAGTTTCTGCATGTTTTTGCAGCGGAGCATCTGAAATACTCTGCTCCTGAATTTCTGCTTTCACTTTTGGAGAATCATCTTCTGACGTGAGCCCGTGAGCCATTCTAGACCTCAATCTGCGAATACCTCCTTTATTTACAGCACTTTTCACCATAGCTTTAGTTGCAGAAGTGTCTAATACAGCTATTGAATCGGTGAAATAAGGAGAGTTCATTCTTACACTCAAACGATTCAATATATAAACACATAAATTCCGGACTGACGTCAACATTAGACAACATTACCTGACTTCATGTCACATATATAACCTCAGTTTTGCTAAAAACACACCTCCTGAGCACAACATCCCTATCCATGCTGTCGATACCGATGTCCGACTCCTGAATGAATCTTTCGTTTGAGCCGGATCTTTTCAATGAACCTATTTTAATCGCAGTGAATGGATGCGAGCGGTGTACAAAATGATGAATCACTGAATCGATTGTGTGAACGGTTCTATCCAAAAGAACCGATTCGTGATCGGACTCTTCAGTTTCATAAGCAATGATCATTTGTAGTTTTTCAACACCGCCTGAGCTGGAAAAGTGAACGCGCACTAGCAATATCTCAGAACTACAACTCCCTGCCATCTGCGGTCACGTGACATGTTTTTGTAGGAAGTGGATGCCCGTGTATTAAGCATGACTTCCGGGGGGCAGTAAAGGGGGCTGGTGAGAGCAGGGCAGTTCTGTTGGTTGAGGCACTGCGTGACAAATAAATGCATAAATCGGGAGCGATTCAGTTCTTTCTTTTAGTTTTATGTTCTCGATATCATTCCACCTCCATCATCTGCAGACGGTAAATAACAGTGTTTTTGTTTGTTGCATTGGCTTGTTTATAGCTTGATACTGGTATATTTATTTATTTTGCCTTGTTTATTTGACCACACCGGGGATTTGCGTGTTTTTAAACGGTTTATTTGGCTGGTTTATTTTAAGGTATCGTTCATGGTATGTGTCACAGTCAATTGATCCACTTTTAAATGCACGCTTTTTTGTGCTTGGGCTGAACTGAACTGTCACGAGGTGTCAGACGTTTGACTTCTGTGCATTGTTGTCCTGCCATGTTTTCTTGCCAAAAGACGCGATATATCAGTGAAATTGTTTGTTATTTATGCTAAATGAGTTATGATTTAGTTAAAGTGTTTTGTGGTCTCCAGGAGCTGAAAATCCTTATGTGCACACGCAGGTCTCCTGAGGTTCAGTGTTCTAGAAATGACATGCCACAGAGTGACCCCAAAATTACATATGTAAGATTGTTCAAAGGAGTTGTCAATCTTTTCTGACCCAGGGACCCACCAACAGACTATTACCTCAATATATCTGTAGCCTTTCTTCAGCAACGTGAGAAATATTAAAACATGGATTCATATTCTCTTATACTATCACTATAATTAAAAAAAGGCAACATAGAAAATGTAAAATATAAAAAATTCTATGATTTATTTGTATGTTAAGATATACACTAAAACAGAAAAGCAGGGGTAGGGGAAAATAGAAACAGTAAAATAATAATAACAATGATAATATGTATTTATATTTATTTATTTATTTATTTATTTTATTATTGTTTGCACACAGAAACAAATAGCATTAAGAGTATCACATCATATATTCATGTTACAGAATGTTCAGAGAAATTGGGGGAAAAATGGAAAGAAGCAAAGAAAGAACAAATTATAAAAAAGGGGATCACACCATTTTAAAGCAATCTTTAAATAAAAATTAAATGAAAATTAAAGGAAAATAAAAGACCGTGTTCTGTGTATGTATATATTATGTATATTCTAAAATTGTTTTAATTATGGACATAACATTTTATAAAATAATATCGTTTAATTAAAAAAAATTATATTTAATAAATTTTAATATATTATAAATATTTTAATCTTTTTTTATAATTATATAATTAAGTTCTATAATTGTATTAAAAATATATAAAATTATACAATTAATTCATATAAAATAAATACAATTATAGAATTGAATACTTTTATTTATCAAGGATGCTTTAAATTGATCAAAAATTATGATAAAGTCATTTTATAATGTTACAGAGATTTCTATTTCAGATGAATTCATCAGGATGTTTTTTGTATGTATTCAAATAGAAGGCAGTTATTTTAAATAGTACAAATATTTTTAAAAAGTGCTGTTTTTCTGGACCTTGGATGAAATTAATGCAGGCTTGGTGAGCAGAAGAGACTTCTTTCTAAAGCATTAAAAATCTTACTGTCCAAAACTAGTATTTGTTTTTAGTCTGTATCGGTCTACAGCTCCTCTTTTGTGCTTTTTTTGTATCTCCGGCTCCTGGAGGTTTGAAGTATCTCTCATTTTCTCTTTCAGGGTCTCTCACAGACGTGAAGATGAATAAACAGCCCAGTAAAGAGTCTCTGCGGGACCGGGTCAAGGGGATCTTTGGCCTCGGTCCGACTCGTCCCCACAGCAAACAGACTGAGAGCAAACCCTCAGAGTTTATCATCACGCTGGACATCCTCATGGTCAGAAACGCTCCATTTAATCACTCACTACATCTATATTTCTCCTAGAACTTGTGTTTCTCTCTCTTCCTATCATTCAGGAACTCACTCCAGAGTACGGCCTCCAACACCGGATCAGAGTTATTAACCATGTGTGCGAACTTGCCAAATCTAAGAAGTTTGAGGAGGTGAGAGCATAAAGGAGCATCTGTATTCTCATATATGTGCAGATGAGCGGATCTAAAGTGTGTTGTGTGTGTTTCAGCATGCGGTGGAGGCTGTATGGAAGGCCGTGGAGGACATGATGCAGCCTGAACAGCCGCCTGAAGCCCGTCATGCAGTGCTGGTGCTGCTGAGAGCCATTATACAGGGACAGGTGCACATTTTGAACACCTTAGAAACCACAATGCAACGTGATGGCAGAGATACTCACATTTCCCTCATGATCTTCTTATGTAGGGTGAACGGTTGGGTCCACTCAGAGCGTACTTCTTCAAGATTATTCTGGACTATCAGCCCTCCAATGAAGATCTAGCCGAGAGACTGGAGGTTTTCAAGGCCCTCACGGAGAACGGGAAAGACATCACTTACTTGGAGGAGGAGATCGGTATGGTTTACACATGCTTGGATTCAACCTGGTGTTCTTAAACGGATAGTTCATCTAAAAATGAAAATTCTGTCATCATTTATTCACCCTCAAGTTGTTACAAACCTGTATGAGTTTATTTTTTTTCTAAGCACAAAATGATACATTTTGAAGAATGTTAGGAAACGAACAGTTGTCCGTAGCCATTGACTTTCATAGTATGGAAAAAGTACTATGTTAACTGTCTTTAAAATATCTTCTTTTGTGTTCAAGAGAAGAACTCACTTTCTGAAATGTTCTTATAATGAGTGGTTTGTTTAGTGTCATATGCAGATTATGATGTGTGTTTGTATGTGTTTTTTTTTTCTCTCAGCACGGTTCGTCCTGCTGTGGATGGACATCGGTCTGTCATCAGATTTCCTGCATGTCCTTGTAAACTTGGTCAAATTCAACTCCTGCTATCTGGATGAGAATGTCTCCCTCATGGTCCAGTAAGAAAAGAGACTTGCATTTCTCATTCACTTTTGAAAGCTTCTGCTTAAATGCTTGAACTTTGACTTATACACTTCAGTTCAAAAGACTGGGGCCTGTAGGATTTTGTGTTTTGAACGAATTAATACTTTTATTAAGCAAGAACCCATTACACTGACCAAAAATGACAGTAAAAGTATTTAGAATGTTACAAAAAAATTCAATTTCAAATAAATGCTGTTCTTTTGAATCCTAAAGAAAACGCATCAGTTTCTACAAAAACTGTTTTGAACATTGATAATAGCAGCAAATCAGCATATTAAAATGATTTCTGAAGGATCATGTGACACTGAAGACTGAAGTAATGATGCTGAAAATTCAGCTTTGCGTTGCGGAAATATATTCCATTTTAAAATATAATCAAATAGAAAACAGTTATTTTAAAATGCAATAATATTTCACAAAATTACTGTTCTTGCTGTGCTTTTAATCAAATAAATGCAGCCTTGGTGAGCTCAAGAGGCTTCATTTAAAAATGTTAAATCTTACTGATCAAAACGTTAGCGTGCATTTGTCGCTTTATGAATTTCTTTGAAAAAAAAAGTATATTTGTGACCCTGGACCACAAAACCAGTCAAAAGAAAAATTGAGTTGTACATTTGTCTGAAATCTGAATAAATAAGCTTTCCATTGATGTGTGGTTTGTTATGATAGGACAATATTTGGCCAAGATTTGACTATTTGAAAATCTGGAATCTGAGGGTGCAAAAAAATCTACATACTGAGAAAATGCCTGTAAAGTTGTCCAAATGAAGTTCTTAGCAATGCATATTATTTATGTTTTGATATATTTATAGTAGGGAATTTACAAAATATCTTCATGGAACATGATCTTTACTTAATATCCTAATGATTTTTGGCATAAATTTTTTTTTTTAAATTTTGACCCATGCAGTGTGTTTTTGGCTAATGCTACAAATATACCCATGCTACTTAAGACTGGTTTTGTGGTCCAGGGTCACATTTGGTCAAAAAATTAAAGGAAATGCACACACAAGAGTTTTCTCACACACACTAACATCATTTGTTTCTCACAGGAAAATCTGCCTTCTGTGTAACCGGACGACTTCCTCCACAGATATTGAGGTAAAAGGGTGGCATTTGACTTTCAAGGTGAACATAAAATCAGTGATAGCTGAGTCTGTTTATGTGCGTGTGTCTCTAGGTTGCGCTGCAGGTGTTAGATGCTGTGGTGTGTTATAACTGCCTGCCCTCTGACTCTCTGACGGTGTTCATCATCACATTGTGCCGAACAGTTAACGTGAAGGAGTTCTGTGAATCCTGCTGGAAGGTACACAGAGAAAACCAGTTCTTTTGATATATTCAGCTGAGTTTAATATATCACGACAGGTATTTATGGTGCAGCTCATACACATGCTTTAACTTCTCTGTTGTTTTTAGTTGATGCGTAAAGTGTTGGGAACTCACCTGGGTCACAGTGCCATATACACCATGTGCCGTATCATGGAGGAGAGGTACTTACTGACTCATAGAGATGATGTTTACTTCAATACTTTGGCCTGTAGCTGTTATGAACATTACAGAAGTCTCCAGAAGAGCACAAAGACAGATTTATGATTGGTCAGCAAGTCAGTTAGTTATGAATAATTTTTTTTTATTTATTTATTTAGAGAAAAGGTTTGATTAAAGTAACAACAGCCAACTGTAGTGGCAGTAGTCTAATGAATAATGGGCTGATTTCACAGACTAAGTCAGGATTAGGCCATAGTTCATTGAAGTAAGTTTTATAAACAAGTCTTAGAAAAAACATTACTGGTGTGCATCTTAAGACAAAACAATGGCACTGACATATTTCAAGATCAATCAGTGCAAGTTTCTTTCAGTCGAAATGGCTCAGACTTGCTTAAGCCTTGTCTGTGAAACCAGAGGAATGTGTATTAATGAATAATGACTTTTGAGTTTGCTGTTTTTCATGCTTTTTTTGTTCCTGGTGTAGGGTGTACAGTGAGGACGCCGCTCTTCTCAGGGGTGCTGTGTTTTTTGTTGGCATGGCGCTGTGGGGAGCTCACAGACTTCCTGCCCTCAAAAACACACCCACTCTTGTCCTGCCTTCCTTCTACAAGGTATTTACAAATTTGCCATCAGTTTGTGTTTTTTTTTGTACAGTTGCAATCAAAATTATTCAACCCTCCCCAGAGACCGCTGTACTTTACAAATACAAGCATTTCTGAATATCCAGGATTTTATAAAAATGTCATCTATAACAGATTACTGCCATATTAAAAGTGATAATCATCAATATGTGATGCGATCCAGGTAAGCCCAACATATGGTGAAATTTGACCTTTTTTAGATTTTGATACCATTTTGTTTGTAGCTTGAACGTAACAAAAGTTATAACTGTCTGAAGTTGGCTGATGGGTATGATTTTCAGGAATGGAATTTTTTTTCAGAAAAACAGGTTTAAAGTGGGACGGCTTTCACTTCACGGGTTTAATGAGAGCTGTCAGGAGCGCTATACTGTATCATTACTCAAACAGACTAATGTCTGTTTTCTGTTGTTTAAAAAGCACGAATAATGTAGCTTGTAGTTGTAGTTTACTGTTAGAAAAGCGAGCGGAGCCCAACTCTTCGCACACTGTTCATATAATACACTGTCATCAGACTCCTCCTTTTTAGTAACTTCATTGCCTGATCCTTCATCTCTGGATGTGAAATGGTCCATTATAACATCGTTTAGGGCACTGACATCACCAGGATTGTGCAGATTTAGACGAGTAAGATTGTTTGAGAGAGCAGCTTCTTCCGACTGCACTGATCTCTTTTGGCGGGGAATTGATACACATTTATTAACTATGTTAACGTGGTTTATTTTGATAGGTTAACTGTTTTTATGGTGTTAAAGCAAGAAAGCACTTCATCAGCGTTCTTAACACAAGAGAATTCATTTCTGCTTGCTGCAATAAATCACAATTTTTCTGCACTAAACAAGTTAATTTTGCCAAGATATTTTCAGAGATGACAGGCAAGATGTTATAGAATAATAATTTAATGAAAACCTAATTTTGACAAAAAAATTGGCATTCAAACTATTTTTCGAATTTCCTGAAAATGTCCCAGCGCGACATCCGACGGGCATCGCATCACATATATATATATATATATATATATATATATATATATATATATATATATATATATATATATATATATATATATATATATATATAATGTTTCTTTTTGAGTTTTAGGATTTTTTAATAAAACAACTATGTCATAATTTTTCAACCTCTATTCAACATTGCTGTTTTTTAGTCACTTGTTTGTATGATGGGGAACAAAATGGTCTTAAACCACAATTAAACCTTTGGAAACTCTATTAGAATACAGAATTAGCTTGAGCTGTTACACATACTTACAGTTAGCCCATGCATGGGCTAAAGTTTAAGTAGCAACTGTGACAGAGTCGACAGAGCTCTCACAAGAGCTATAGAGAAGAAATCATTTTATTACTTTAGAAAGTCTAAGACTATATGATGATTTCCAAGATGTTAAAAGTTCTTTAGAGACACCGTTGGCAGCTTTGCCTTAGTTTAAAGAGTGTTGTTCTAGAAAACCTTTGAGGGTGTTGAAAAAGCACAATATCAAAAAATGTTTGATCAGAGCAAAAAGACTTGCAAGATGACCCAATGAAAGGTGGAAAAATATTTCAATGCAGTGTATAAGAAGAACACTAGACCAGTATGGCCTTCATGTTGAGGCATCTTGCCAAATACCCATCTTGATCAAGAAGAACATAAAATGCTGACTTGAATATGCTAAAATTAATTTGGATAGACCTGTGGAGTTCTGGAAGAATGTTTTATGGAATGATGCGACCAAACTGGAATTTTTTAGACCTACGGATCAGCACTATGTCTGGTGCAAAAAATGCAAAGCTTATAAGCAGAAGAACATGGAGGTGGACCAGTCCTGTTACAGGGGTGTTTTATTGTAGCAGGAAGTAGAAATCATGACCGTATAAAGGACATCAAGTATTCTTTGAAGTATCAGGCCATTTTGGCAAGAATTGGTTAAATTTGAAGAAAGCAGTGGCAAGGTGAACACCAAAAATTATCAGTGATCTGAAAGCTTTTTCAGGCTAGGAATGGGCCAAGATTGCAGTAGAGAGCTGACAGAAGCTTCTAAGCACTTCCAAGCAGCATTTATTGGTGGTTTTAAAGAATGAAAGATTTGATTCTTGAGGGTTGAATAATTTTGAACATGAATGTTTAGAGCCAATTAGAATTTTATCATGATTCATCAATGTTACATTCTCAGAGTCACTCAAATGTAAAATGAATGCACTTTCTCTAATAGTTTACTGATGCATTTGTTAAATTGTTTTCATAAAATGTAGTTCTCTGTAGGAAAATGTCTTGCAGGTCAGGGAGGTTGAATAATTTTGATTGCAACTGTTTATATGACCTGACCTCTGCCCAGGCCATGAGCTGCGCTAACGAGGTGGTGTCCTACGAGATCGTGCTGTCGATCACGCGACTCATCAAGAAGTACGGCCGAGAGCTGCTCGTCGTGACGTGGGACATCCTGCTGTCCATTATAGAGAGACTTTTGCAGCAGATACAAGTACACACACACACACACACACACACACTGAGATGTTTTATGAGTGTGTATCTCCTGATGCTCTTCATGTATGTCGTGTGTGTAGACGATGGGCAGTTCTGATCTGAAGGTGATCGTTTATGAGTTACTGAGCACCGTTGAGGAGCTGTACGAGCAGAATGACTTCCACGGATCCTCGCAGAGATTCTTCAGCCTGGTGGAGAAGTGTGCCGATAAACGACCTGTGAGTTTTGCTTTTTGTCTGTCTGTCCTCTTCTGAAGACGTCTGGTGTTGTTGAATGTATATGTTTCTTTCATTTTATAATTAAATTAAAATTAAATTCCAAATAAATTACATTTATTATTTTTAAAAATTAATTTGCAAAATTAAATACAAATTAGGGAGTAAATTAATTTAAAATGTATTATACATTTAAATGGATTATAAATTTATTTAAAATGTTTATTAAATATTAAGTATATTCAGTATTTTATTAAATATAGTTAAGCATAAATTAAGGAGGATATTCAGATTGACTAAACTTATTATTAAATGTAAAGAAAGTATAAATGAAAATGTAAATATCTTAAAAAATTATTACATTAAAATCTATTATTATGACTGACTAAATTGATTATTTAAAGAAAATATTTATATATTTAAATTTAAATTAAAATGTATTCATACATTTAAATGAAGTAAACATTTACATTTATTACATAATTATTCAGATTGAGTAAATGTGTTATTAAATTTAAAGAACTAATAAATGCATTTACATTTATTATTATATTTAAATTAAATTTAAATTATTTAAATTTAAAAAAGCATACATTAATTTTATAATGAACAATTTTATTAATTATTATTATGAATTAAGGAGGATATTCAAAGTGACCAAATGATTTATAGAAAGTGTAAATGTATTTACATTCATGTTTACTTTTGAAGTAAATTAAAATATTATTACATTTAAATGAAGTATTCATTTATTTTTATTTATAATCAAAATTAGAAATGTAGAAAGTAGAAATGAAGGAGGATTTTCACATTGACTAAATTTGTCATTAAATGTATAGAAAGTAGAAATGTATTTAAATGAGTTGTATTATTTTAGTTTGATTGGCTGTTGTTGAATCTGTCCGGTAGGATGCGTCCGTGTTGACGCTGATTTCCTACAGAGCCCAGTCCATCCAGCCGGCTAAAGACGGATGGTTGCAGAACCTGCTGAAACTCATGGAGAAGTTCTTCAGGTCTGGAAGTTTCATCATATTCACTGAAGTCACATTTTAAACAAAATCCCATGAATAACATCTCACGCTCTCTCTCTGTGTGTGTCAGGAATGAGAGCCGTACTATGATCAGGATCAAGGTTCTGCACATCCTGTCCTTCGTGCTCAGCACAAACCGGCAGCTCTACGAAGTCAGTCCTAAACCAAACATGCATGCCCTTATGTTCATGAGATCCCTGTTGTTTTTCTTGATTGTCTGTGTTCTCTGTGACTAGGAGGAGCTGATCGAAGTGGTGGTGATTCCTCAGCTGGGTCAGATCGCTGAAGATCGAGATCTGTCCGTCAGAAAACAAGCCACGCAGCTGCTGGTGGATCTTGCCGAGGGCTGCAGCACGCATCACTTCAGCAGCCTGCTTGACATCATTGAGAAGGTAACACTGCGGAACTGAGGCATTCCATTTTTTGCCTGTTTAAAATTTAAAATTAAAAAAATAGAATGTTTGCATGCATAAAGGAAAGATAACTATTTATGGGTCACTGATGTATAAGGATCAGGGCAAGGCCAATTTTAAAATACAAAATATAATATCTATTGTTGAGAGTGTTGTATACACATAAATTCATATCAGAATTTTAAATGAAGTAATTTTAGTGTTTTTTCATCTAGATGAATTGGCCATAGCCTTAAAAAATGTCATGTGGTGCGACCATTATTTATATTAAAATGAACTAATTTCCTTAACATGTTTAACACTTTTTTTTAGATGTTCCCAGTAGTTAAAGTGTTTAGAAACAAAGTTTTTGTAAATAATGGTCTTGTTATTTTTTTTCCTGTAAATTGCATAAAGCTGATAACAATGTTTTAAAAATACCATTCACTTAAGCATACTGTACAATTGATTCATATTTTAATTAGTAATTAATAATTAAATTAGTAATTATTTTTATTTTAATAGTTATTGGTATTATTGCTACCACATGATGAGTGGTTGCTCCAAATGACACAAAGACCTTGTATTATTAAAAATCTATTTAAAGAGATGTGAAAAGTGCAGCACATGGCATTAACTGCAGGTATTTCTTTAGCCCCAGATATTTTTGAACTTTGCCCAATCTTACCAACTCAATTGACCCTTCACTGGGAGTTTAATTAACAGGAGGTTTGACCAATCATAATGCTGAATCCGTCATTTTTGTCTGACAAACAAACCAGACAGGAGGATAAAAGGAGCTGCAAAACAGTATTTTGTTGTTTGAATTTAAAAAAAGAAAAAGACTTTCTCTAGATTTTACCTGGGACTTTGTTTCATACCGTAAATAACTTGCTCTGTCTTGTCTTTTAGCGTTGTCATTGTCCTCAACAGACAGTTTGTACATTATGAAGGAAATATAAATACAAATGCTTTGCAATTTTATACAGGATTACAAAACATTTTGTAAATGATGCTAAAGAGTGCAGAAAATTAATCAGAATATATTTAGTGTAATATCAAAGATGTTTCCGAAACAGAAGCTATGGGCGAACGGTTGCACCACATGACATTTTGACACTTTGAATAACAGAAAAATTACAAATAACTCATGATTTTTGAAAACTTAAAGTGAGTACATACATGAGAGAGCTACATCACATATATGGCATCTTTTTGTATGCGTTTAAACCAATTTATAACAACACGCAATCAGGTCATCTATCATTTTTATGTAATATCTCAGATTTTCATAAAAATATGTGAATGAGACCTGATTTGTGTGAGTGAACTTATCTGTGCTGCTGTAGGTTGCTAGTCGTCCTTTAACATGCTCTATGGAGGGAGAGAGAGAGCTGTCAGTGGAGTCGCCCATGGAGGACGTCCGGACTGCCATACTGGGTCTGCTAGACATACTACAGGTACTGCAACACTGATGCTGATTGGTGCAGTCGTGATTATTCTTTATAGCAGCTCCAGTGATGGTGTGTCTGTTTCCAGAGTAAACTGTACAGTCTTCCCGCCAGTCACGCCAGTCGAGTGTACGAGCTGCTGATTTCTCATCTGCAGCTTCACTACAAGAACAAATACTACAGTGCCGTCGGGAGCTCCATACGGCTCAAGGTCAGACTTTTGACTGGAGTTAGTCAGCAAAACCATAGCAAACACTCAAAACCCTCTAGCAATCGCATAGCAACATTCTGTTAACTACTCAGAATACATTAGTAAACATCTCAAATCACCTCCGACAAGACGTTTTAACCATGCCGTTTTCTGTTTGTTTGTGTGTCAGGTCTTTGATTTCTTACTGATGATGAGGGCAGACTCTCTTCATCGCCTTGGTGTCCCCAATAAAGATGGAGTCCTGAGATTCAGCCCATATTGTCACTGTGATGTCGGGTATGAACACAAGCAAATTTAAATAAACTTTAAATGAATTTAAATGTATTTTTAAAATTTAATTAAAATGTATTATTAATATAAAAATATATATTATAAATATAAATTATGAATGGGAGTATTCAGTTTGACTAAATTTATTAACTTTAAATGACCTTTAAATAAATAAATTTGAAATGAAAACTAATAACATTTAAAAAGTATAAATTAAGGAGACTATTCAGTTTGACTAAATTTGTTATTAAATTTAAATTTCAATACATTTAAGTGAAGTAAATGTTTTTATACATTTATTATTAAAATTAAATGAAGTATAAATTATTAAGGAGGATATTTAGCCTGATTAAATTATTTTTATTATTATTTAAAGAAAATATAAATATATTTATATTTATTAATAAATTCAAATGCAGCATACAGTCATTAAAGTTTATAATGAAAATTAAATGAAGTATAAATTAAGGGGGACTGAATTTAGAATTTAGTCTAAATTGATTATTTGACTACAGTGTTTGGCTAAATTTGTTATTACATTTAAATAAAATTTAAATGAATTTAAATGTATTTTTAAAATGTAATTAAAGTTTATTATTAATATAAAATATATATATATATATATAAAGTAAATAAATTATTAAGGAGAATATTCAGTTTGACTAAATTTGCTATTAAATGTAAATATTAATACACTTAAATGAAGCAAACATTTATATACATTTATTAAAATTAAAATAAAAAAAAATATTATTAAATTATTTATTTTTCTAAAAAAGGTAATAATTTAATAATTTTCAGTAATATTTATTGGATAATTTATAAATATATGTACATTTATTTTTAAATTAAAGTTTATTATTAAATTCAAATGTATTTACATGTATTATCAAAATTAAATTAAGTATAAATTATTAGGGAGAACATACAAATTGACAAACTCAAATGTCTGCTTTTTTTAGGGAGTCGGAGAAGAGAGTGACTGATAAGAAGCCAACAGGAACTGTGTCGCCCCCAACAGGAAGTCCCACACCAGCAGCTCCGCCCTCCTCCATTCGCACTGCCTATCTGCCCTACAGCCTGGCCTTCAACGTGCTGCTCCAGTGCCTGAAGATGGTACATAAACACACACACAGCTCTTCCCTTTAAAAGTACTGTGACAATATTATGGTACCTCATTCATGTGCCATATTTTTAAAACGAGACCCTGTGTTTTTGCATTCCTTGAACATATATTTTAAATATAATACAATCAGCGTGTGCAAATATAACACTTGCGGTATGAAAGGTAAAACATCATCTCCTCGTTTGGTTTTGCAGGAGACTGATTGGAAGGTTCTGAAGCTGGTTCTGGATAAGATGTCCTGCACCATCCAGTACAAAGTTCTGATCCTCACGTCACCCTGCAACATCGACCATCTGTGCTCGACTCTCTGCTCGATGGTAACATATTGCACACACACTTATAAAGTGGAGTAAACTGTCTGGAAGCGAGTTGATTTGTGAGAGTGTGTTTGCGTGCAGGTGACGGACCGTCTGATATCAGAGCGTTTGAAGAAAACTCCTGATGGATTCTCCCTCACTGATGTTCAGCTCGCTGTGGTTCCTGTTCTCACTGCCCTCACCTCCTACCACAGCTACCTAGAGCAGTCCCGACAGGTAACACACACCTGGCTATCTAAATACAACAACATACTATAAACATCTGTTATTTTGACTTTTTGTCAGATTTTTAGTTTTCAATTTTAGCTAGGGCTGTGTTCCAAACCCTAGTGATCTAGACAGCAGTATAGGCACAATTGTGTTACCTTGTAATTTACCTGAAGTTAAATTCAATATGAATTTATTTAGGTATTTTATTACATTTAATTACATATATATACAGTACCAGTTGGATGTTTCTGAATAGTAAGATTTTTAATGTTTTTAAAGAGGTCTCTTCAGCTCACCAAGCCTGCGTTTATTTGATTCAAAGTACAGCAAAAACAGTAACATTTTGAATCATGTTTACTATTTAAAATAATTGCTTTCTATTTGATTATATTTTAAAATCGAATTATTTCCTGTGATCAAAGCTGAATTTTTTTCATCATTACTCCAGTCTTCAGTGTCACATGATCCTTCAGAAATCATCAATATTCTGATTTGCCAAAAACATGTTATTATTTTTATTATTAGTAGTATTATAATAATGTTGAAAACAGCTGAGTATATTTTTTTTCAGGTTTCTTTGAATAGAAAGTTCAGAAGAACATCATTTATCGGAATAGATATCTTTTGTAACATTTATAAATGTCTTTATCATCACTTTTGATTAACTTAAAGCATCCTTGCTACGTAAAAGTATTAATTTCTATAATTTCTTTCCCCCCAAAAATAAAAAATTATACTGACTTCACGACTTCACTGTATTCAACTGTTTTAAATATTGATGATAATAATAATAATAATAATTATACATTGATTTATGCAGGATCATGAGACACTGAAGACTGGAGTAATGACGCTGAAAATCCAGATTTGAACACAGGAATAAATTACATTTTAAAATATATTCAAATAGGAAACAGTTATTTTAAATAGTCAAATATTTTAACATTTGCTGTACTTTGGACCAAATAAATGCAGGGTTGGTGAGCAGAAGAGACTTAGATTAAAAATCTTACTGTTACTGTTTTGACTGGTAGTGTACAATTATTTATATGTAATATTACACTTGAATTTAAATATATTAAAATGTGTCACTGTATTTGTAATAGATATAAAATTATGTAAATGTAATATTTAATTTAAAGTAAATATACATTTATTTATTTATTTATTTGTAATAAGACATTTAAATTAAATACGTTTAATAAAAATCAGTTATTACATTTAAATTAAATATATATTTAATCAAGTGTATTATTACATTTAAATTAATTAGGAATTTATTTAAACGTTATTAAAAATTTAAATTAAGTATACAATTATGTACATTTAAAAATAAGTATACATTTCTTTAAATGCATTGGAATTTATTAGATTTAAATTATATAAAGCTTATTTCAGTTTTTTTTATAAAATTTCAGTTAAATGTACATTTCTTATTTGTACATTATATTTAAATGAAGTATAGATTTATTTAAACATTTAAATTTGTTATTACATTTAAATTAACTATAAATTTATTGAAAGCATTATTAAAGTAAAACCATATATATGTGTATTTGTCACTACATTTAAATTAAGTGTTTATTTAAACTTGTTATTAAATGTAAATTAAATATACATTTACTTAAATACTGTATATTATTAAATGTTAATAAAATACAAATGAAAGTGTATTAGTAAATTAGTAATGCAGTATTATTAGTAATACATTAAATTCATTATTATGCCTAAATTAAATGCACATTTATTTATTTACCTATTTATATATAGTTATTTATTAAAGTATTGACATATTTATTCATACGTTTAGTGGTAATTTTATTTTTTTGGTCAGCAGCAGATGTCTGGTCTCAGTTCAGGAGGTGATAGTAGCCTATCATTATATATAGGAGATTATTGGATAAATGTGAGCACCGTTTTTTCGCCTGTTTGCTTACCATGTGATGCTGCTGTCTCAGAGGGAGCTGGTTCAGTGTTTGGAGAAGGGCCTGATTTACCGCTGCGCTAAGCAGTGTGTGGTGGCTCTGACCATGTGCACCGTTGAGATGCCCGACATCATGATCAAACTCCTGCCAGCCCTCATCGTCAAGCTCACGCACATCTCTGCAACCGTTGCTATGGCCTCACCCATGCTGGAGTTCCTGTCCAGTGAGTACAAACTTTTCTGTTTATCCCCGCCCATTCTCACCTTCTGACCAATCAGAACGTCCTCACCCACTTTGACCAATCAGAATGCAGTATACATTCTACATTTAAGATATAAACACAGAAAAGCAACTCAAGTACTGATGCTTTTTGTCTTGTCTCTCTCTTAGCATTAGTGCGGCTCCCGCATCTGTATGCTAACTTCGTAGCTGAGCAGTACGTTAGCGTGTTCGCCATATCGCTGCCGTACACCAACCCCTCAAAGTGAGTATGCTCATGCACAGCTGTGAACTAACACACGAGTTGCTGTAATCATAGCCAATATTTGTTTTCAACAAAAATATGAAGCAGCAGAACAGTTTTCAACAATGATAATTAGAAATGTTTCTTGAGCAGCAAATCAGCATATTAAAATGATTTCTGAAGGATCATGTGAGACAAGTTTTTCCATCCAAAGATGTGAATTTAGCTTATGTGCAAAGCTGGAATATTGCATAAAACATTTGTGAATAAAGCACCGTTTCCATCCAACGAGCCAAAGAGACCAAAATCGTCTGACTTCCTGATAAACTGGCACTAAATATCAATAAGAAAAGTAGGAGAAGCCACTGAATATAATAATTGTCATATATAATAAATTACTTGTGTCTCAGAGCGAGCAGATGAAACGCAATAAATGCGGTCACTGCTTTCAGAGGTGGATCCCTGCTGTTTGGGAATGCAGTCGTGTAAGAGAATTATACAGAAGTATTTTGATGACAGACTTTGCTTAGGCATTTCAGGGCTCTACACTTACTTTTCTTGTTAGGAGCACTTGTGCACAGTCAATTTCAGGAGCAATAATCAAAAAAATTAGGTAAAAAAATTAGCCTTCCCATTACGAGGTGATATTTGACTCCTTAAAGTGATTTACAGGGGAATTTTCTTTTTAACTTTGTTTTTCCCTTTTCATATGTTTAATGAGGCTCAGAGGTGGCATAAGTGCAATCAAATTCATAAATTCATGTTCAGATTATTGTTTTAAATATAAAATTTTGAATATAGAAATATTAAATGATTTAAATAACTGAAAAGATGCTTAAAAAATGAAACTAAATCTGCCAGTAGGTGGTGGCAAGTCACTGATTTAATTACTGAATCATATCATTCATTTGATTTGTTCGAATGGCTGATTCATTCAGTAATAAAGCAAGTGACTGTCTTTATGAATGAGAAATTGAATCATTTCTCTAAATTTGTTTAAAAATACAGGTTCATTCATAAACAAAACACCACTGTGTTTGAATGGAGATGCGCAGCGGCTCAGTTGTGATTTGTTTTTAGACTATTTCTGACGACGTAACAGAGCAAAATCAGCCAATAGTGTTATAGTCAGACAATGTAAGTCACTTAATAATATCTTCGTGTTTATTTAACTGTTGTATTAAATCAATATTTCATTTACAAACTCCCCTAAAAATTATTAAAAGCTGTCACTCATCTTAGTTGGCCATCTCACAAAGCTCCATTATAATCAACAAAGCTCTCTACACTGCAAAATCAATCTCTTATTTACACTCTCTCCACAAATGATTCGTGAGATATGTCTGGGATTACTTTACTTAATGTTGCAAAAACACATGGAAACCTTTGAAGCTCCCCTGAGCACAAACACAAATATCCTGATTGGTTCAGTCACACATGGTGTTCCTAAATATTTTTTATTTTTATTTTTTCAACATTTCTGATGCTCTGCAATAAAATCGGTCTGCTGGCTATTGAATGTACCCCGTCCCATTGTGCAGTGACGTGACTTTTTTAAAGCACATGGAGGAGTGAATCCTAAATCCTAAATTTCGTGCATGTGTTTTTTTATAGAATTTATGCGCATCTTGGCGTTTCCATCCAGCATTTTTTTTTTATCCGATATTGCAAATGTCTGGAGCAATGATGCTGAAAATTCAGCTTTGGCTCACATGAATAAATTACATTTTACAATATATTAACATAGAAAACTGTTATTTTAAATTGTAATAATATTTCAGTTTTTACTGGATTTTGCTGTATTTTTTTTTCAAAGGCAGAATATCTAACCCTAACTGTAACATAAACAAAAGGAACCTTACACAACTTGTTGCACAAGACAAGACAGAAAAAAATCAAAAACAAAACAATGGGATGATACAGGATATCATAATTAATACATTATAAATCCTCACTCAAAAAGAAAATCCAGTATTTTTCAAATAACGGAAAAAGGGTTGACAAATTTTATTAAATACTTTACTTTTTTGGTAATTTTATTAACCTCAGACAACCATAGATTTATGGGTATAACAGTATCAGATTTCCACTCCATAGCGATGCACTTCTTAGCAATTAGCAAAATTTCAGTGTCTTATGGCATTATCCTGCATAATATTGGAGTTGGTGTAAATACCCAATAAACATACTTCTGTGTCTGTAGGAAAACTGATTCAAGTAATATATCAGAAATAAAAGGCAGAATATCTTAAATGATATACTTTTTTTTACTGTTTTTATTTTCTCTGTTTATCTTTCATTCTCTGTAGGTTCAATCAGTATATAGTGTCTCTCGCCCATCATGTGATCGCCATGTGGTTCATACGCTGCAGGCTGCCTTTCAGGAAAGACTTTGTTCAGTACATCACCAAGGTGGGTGGTGGGATTGTCTGGCTCATGTGTTTACAGATCAATTTTTTGTTTTGACTTGAAGTGTTTTTTTTTGTGATTAGGGTCTCCGTTCAAACGCTCTTCTGCCGTTCGATGACACTCACGAGCAGAGCAGCTTCAGGGCGCGCAGCACCAGCCTGAACGAGAGACCCAAGAGGTACACAAACACACACACACTCACACACACACAAACACTCACATAAACACACGCATACACACAGGGGTGGATCATGGTTTGTCTCATGTCAGGTTTTGCCGTGGGAAGGATTCAAAGCATGATTGTCATTCAGGCGCCTCATTGGTTCATTCTTTTTAGTAGCGTTGTGATTTTTGGCCTTATGTGTCTGATTTATGTCAGAACATCAGCCGAGTTTTCACATCCATTCACGGATGCTAGTTTGACTGTGGGGCGTCTCTGTCTCTCTCCTTGTCTTTCTCTCCGTCTTATTCTGTCTTATCTTGTCTCTTTCTCTCTGTTTCTCTCTTTCTCTCATTATTTGTTTCTCACAGGCAGACTATCACATCAAAACCATTAACACATTTATTTATGGAAGATTGTTTCTTCAACTACATCCACTTTGTGTCTTAGGGATTGACTTTCATTCAGGCTAATATAGTTTTGGGACACCCCCTTCTAATGAACAGGGTAGACTGTTTTAGTCATTTCCATGAGCATAAGCATATAATGATATTCTAGGGAATTGTGTCCTTCTATTTTTAAAGCAAAAGTTTGGACAGGACCCTTTTTTATTCTAATGTGACAATATAAGGCAAGGTTCATAGAGAAATGTTTGATTCAGTCAGTGTGGAAGAACTTGACTGGTCTGCATAAAGTCCAAGACAAGTCCTAATCCCTAATGACTTGTTCACACACTATATGGACAAAAGTATTGGGACACCCCCTTCTTTAGAACAGAAAAAGGCACTTCCAAAACTGTAGCAACAAAGATGGAAGCATAATAAAATGTATTTCCATCTCTGTTGCTTCAGTTTTGGAAGTGTCTAAAATGACTGTACCCATATGCACAAGTCACTGGTGTTTGGTCTGAGTTTTTGGCTCGAGGTCTGCATTTAAAGTCACACCAGAGATGTTCAGCTGGGATTAGGACTTGGCTTTATGCAGACCAATCAAGTTCTTCCACACTGACTGAATCAAACATTTCTCTATTAACCTTGCCACACGGGCATTGTCATGTTAGAATAAAAAAAGGTCCTGTCCAAACTTTTGCTATAAAATTAGAAGCACACAATTCCCTAGAATATCATTATATGCTTAAACATTAAGATTAAGTAGTCAAACCTGTTCATTAGAAGTGGGTGTCCCAATATTTTTGGCAATATAGTGCATTTCAACAAGGGAACAAGATCACATCAAAAACTTTTACAAGAATTACTGAGTTTTGAAGTTGTTCAAAAGCATTTTATGCAATCCTGAAATCAGAAAACTTGTCTCAATTAAACAAGTATTACCAATATAATTTGTAACTGTTCTTAGAGTAATTTCTGTGACAACCTTTGCAAGTTATCTATTTTGCAAAAGTATACTATGTTTGCATATGTTTATAAATATATTCTAAACAGCACTGGCGTTCAAATGTTTGGGATCAGTAAGATTTTTAATGTTTTTTTAAAGAATTCAAATTTTTCATATGCTCATGAAGGCTGAATTTATTTAATTAACAATCCAGAAAAACTGCAGTATTGTTAAATATTATTTTAATGTAAAATGTAATTGATTTCTGTGATTTAAATCTGAATTTTCAGCATAAAGTTAACTAGAACAGCATTTATAAATTTTTTTTTTAAAACAATTAATACTTTTATTTACCAAGAATGCGTTAAATTGATTAAAGGTGATAGCAACTAGACTTATATTGTTAGAAAAGATTTATAGTTTGAATAAATGCATTTTTTTTTTTTTTTTTTACTTTTTATTCATCAGAGAATCCTGAAAAAAAAAAATCACAGGTTCAAAAAAAATATTAAGCAGCACAACTGTTTCCAACGTTGATAATAAAAGTAATAAATCAGCATATTATGATTTCTGAAGGATTGTGTGACACTGAAGACTGGTGTAATGATGCAGAAAATTCAACATTTCATAACAGAAATAATATATATATATATATATATATACTGTATTACTGTTTTTACTGTAAACAGTACTACTGTTTTTTTTTTCTTTCTATTTTTGATTAATAAATCCAGCTTTGATGAGCATAAGAGAATTCTTTAAAAAAAAAAAAAAATCTTACTGACCCTTGAATTGCAGTGTATTTATTTATTGTTTTTTACATTTTATGTGCATTTAATAATTATAATTATTAGTGGACAAATGAAATGAAGTCTAAGAAGTTTGTGTTAATGAAGTTCAATTTCTAAAAGGACTAAAAATGTGCATAGTTGGAGAAATACCCAAAACTTGTTTTGATGTTTAATAATGAGCCAGTGTCCCATCCTATAATACTCTAGTCAAAGTAACTAGTCTGAATTATCAAAAGGACCAGTAAACTAGAGGTTAACAGTTCTGCCTACTAACATCTGGATTTGAAGTCTTGAGTCTTTTCTTTTCTATTTCTTATTATATCATCTTTGATACTCTCTATTTTCCATTTCTAGATTTCACTCTTTGCATAAACCCATAAACCTTTTTAGTTTAACAGAAAATCTTTAAGGTAACAGCTTGCTAAACCATTTTAACCAGCACGCCTGCTGCAGAAAACAATGCATTGCAGTTATTGTAACAACAAAGATGTTTTTCCAGGCATATCACTAATAAATCCATGATCAACTATGTCCAGAGGCACAAAACCATCTCATCTCATTGTCCTGATTCATTACAGGTTAATTTTCTGTGGTAACCATCAGTGTTTTTGGCTTTCCTTTTGTAAGTCTTGTGTCTTGTCCTGTCATCGAGGTTGAAACTTTGAATGAAAAGCCTGAAAAAGAGAAAGATCAACCAATGCATTTACATGCACAGAATATTCAGATATTTATCAAATTTAGACTGTTATTACCTACATTTTGTTAATAACATAAATAAGAGCCATTCAAGAGTCGATTAAAATTACTGTACAAAATTATTTACATGCTGTATATGAATGTAGGTTGATATAAAAAAAAAAAACTAATAATAAAATGTCAAATAAAAGATTACAAATTTAATTAGTTTACCTGTATGTCATGTGGCCACTCGCCTACATCAGAAAATGCAAATGTGCTGTTAAATGAATACATATAAAATTATTATTTTAGGTCAAAGGCTTGCAAAAAGTTCATAATAAAGGCAACCTTAATCTGAAATGATGTGCATGTGAACATGGTTTATATTTTGATTTTCATTTTTTTATGATCTTTCTAGTTTGTCGGGCCTTACATTCACTGTTCCAGTCATTCAGTCATTCATTTGTTTCATTTGCTGTATTAAATCCCACACGTATACATGATCATATCACTGTTTCCTACTGCTATTAATTTCCAGTATAATGATCATAGCAGTGTCTGAATGCTTTTTTTCTTCCCTGTACCAGTATGTTTGTGCTCTCTGATGAGTGTTTCATTTATTTTCTCCTCTATTTTCATTCCTTTCGTAGAATGCTGACAGTATATTGCTTACTTTATGCCTTGTTATGTGTCTGTTGATCTTTTTTATGCTGTTTCTCCTTCCAGTTTTCTGTTTCCTCCTTTGTTTTCTTGTTTTTAAGTGTCGTCCCTGTTTTCTGGTTCTCAGTGTGCACTGCTGACCAAGTTTGTTTTCCTTTCACTTCCTTATTTGACCCCTCCCCCCTCCTCTGATTGGGCCACGCGTGGTGGGTGTGGTTTTGGGGGGGGTGCGCCGACACCTCGGATCCGTCACCTGTGATTGGTCGCTGGCCGCTTTCGTGACACTCCACTACCAATCGCACTCCCCCATCCACCCATGCCGACGTGCTTAAAATGCCCCAAATTCCCCCTGGTCACGACGTTATGCTGACGCACACCTGACCTCGTTTGCCCTCGGGGCAGTTTGCGGACGACCAAAGTGGCGAAGCAAGGCCCCAGCGCAAACTCTCCCGTTAAAGACCTGAAAGATCTGTCGGCCATGGACGCCTTCCGCTCCCGAAGCATCAGTGTGTCCGAGCATGCGGTGCGCAGGTAGAGCATTTTTGGTAACATCAAAACTCAACCGATTTATATCCCTGCTTTTCCTTTTCTGTATGCAGGGACGGTGGGTGGGGCCTGGGCATTCGGGCGGGGCGTTGTCTTGGCGATGCGGGGTGGGCGTGGACATCTGGTTTGGGATAATTCTGATTGGGCAGGGAAGGGTGCATGCTGGAGGAGGGTTTTGTCATTTTCTTTCGTTTCATTGGCGGCAATGTTGACTGCATGCGCTGGGCCTTGCGACTGACTGACTTGCGAGCATCTGTTTTGATTTTAACCTAACCCCCTTTTTTATTTGCTTTTACCACGCTTTTTGTGGTGTTTGTGATGGTGTTCATTTGATTCATTTGTTTTTTTGTTTTGCAAACAAACGACTGTACTACGGAGCCCCTGAAGGGACATGGTGATGGGAAAAAAAAAAAAATGTGAGGAAAAATATTTGAATGTTTTTGCAATCTCATGCAAAACATACGCGTTCTCTTACAAACTTTGCGTTCCCAGAGAAACTATAACCCAAAAAACAAGACACTACATTTAATTTATGTGGTTTTTGCATTCTCTTTTAAAACTTTTGTTTCCCCAAGAGACTTTGCAAACTTTTATGTTCACAAACATCTTGCGTTGCCCCAAATCACATTTGCTTGCACAATTTTTCCATTCCCTTGTAAAACACAAAAAATATTTGCATTTATTTGTAAATGTGACCCTGGACCACAAAACCAGTCTTAAGTCTCTGGGGTATATTTGTAGCAATAGACAAATATATTGTATGGGTCAAAATTATTGATTTTTCTTTTATTCATGTTCCATGAAGATATTTTGTAAATTTCCTTCCGTAAATATATAAAAACGTAATTTTTGATAAGTAATATGCATTGCTAAGAACTTCATTTGGACAACTTTAGGCGATTTTTCTCAATATTTATTTATTTTTTTTGCACTTTCAGATTCCAGATTACAATTTGTAAAACGTAAACCTTGCATTCTCTTGCAAACTTTTGCGGTCCCCAGAGGATCTATGCGTTCGCACGAAAAACATTTACAATCTCTTGCAAATTTTTTTGAGAAGGTTTGCATTCACTCATAAAATGTTTGTGATGGACATAATTTGAGGTGGGAGGAAAAGTGCTTTTGTGAGTGAACACAAAATTTCTTTGGGAAGCACAATACTTTTGCGAGAGAAACTTTGCATTCTTGCAACCCCAGAGAAACTTGTATTCCCTCGCAAAACTTTTACGATCTCTTGCAAAACTTTGTGTTCACCCAAGAAACATTGCACTGTATTTCAGTGGTTTTGCATTCTTTCTTGCAGAACTTTTGTTTCCGCAAAAACTTTGTTATACTTCAATATTTTTATGTTCTTTTAGAAAGCTTTCACGTTCCCCCAAGAAACTTTCAGATGAACAAAAATTTTGCGTTCTTCAAGAAACTGATTCTCTTGCAAGACTTTTGTGCTATCTTAAACTTTTGTGTTTGGCGCCGATAGCCTTGTGGGCAGTTCGCCGACATATCGCGCTACAGGCGTCCCGAGTTTTAATCCCGGCTCGAGGACCTTTCCCGACCCTACCCCCTAATATAATAATAATATAATAATAATAATAATAATAAAGCCAAAAATAAATCTTAAAAAAAAAAAAAAAAAAAAAAAACTTTTGTTTTACTGAGAAAATTTGTTCACTTTGGGGAAACAATAATTTTGCAAGATAAACTTTGCATACAATTGCAAGACTCTCTCGCAAACTTTTGCAGTCCCCAGAGAAACTTTGAGTTTGCTCAAGAAACTTTTCTCTTGCAAAATTTAGTTCACCCAAGAAAAATTGCATTATATTCCAGTGATTTTGCATTCTTTTGCAGAATGCAGAAATGTTGCATTTTGCAAGAAGCGTTGGATTCTCTTGCAAGACTCTTCCATTCTCATGTAAAAATGTTTGTGTTATCTCTCAACTTTTGCGTTCCACAGAGAAAATTTGAGTTCACTCGTAAAACGTTTGTGATGGCGATAATTCGAGATGCTTTGAAAAGTAATATTTCAATGCTTTTGTGAGCAAACACAAAATTTCATGGGGGCCACAATACTTTGGGTTTGTTTGCAAAACTTTTACAAAGTCTTGCTAGAAACATTGCAGTATATTTCAGTGGTTTTGCATTCTCCCTTGCAGAACTTTTGCTTTCCCTCAAAAACTTTGCATTATATTTTTAATACTTTTGCATTCTTTCGCAAAACTTTTACATTCACCAAAACATTGCACTCTCCAAGAAACATTGGATTCCCTTACGAGACTTTTACATTCTCTTGTAAAAAACGTTTGCGTTATCTCTTAAAACTCTGCATTCCACTGAGAAATTTTGCGTTCACTAGTAAAACATTTATGATGAATATGATGCTTCAATGTTTTTGCGAGCTAACACAAAGTTTCTTGGGGGAACACAATAATAGAGAAACTCGCTTGCGTTCCCCAGAAAAACGTGCCGCTATATTTCAAGGCTTTGCTTTCTCTTGCAAAACTTTTTGTATTCTCCCAAGACACTGCATTCTCTTGCAAAACCTTTGCGTTCCTCTGAAAAATGTAGCAAATTTGCATTGAATTAAACTATAATTTTTTTCCAGATCCCATCTTTCCCTTCTCCATGTCCCTTTAGGGCTCCGTACCACACACAGGAAGCATGCGCAAATGAAAGTAGGCGATCACACAATCGAGTGACTAGCTTCTCTGTTTTTGCTGTTTGTTGAATGAGATGGACCGCATTAATTCAGCTCCCAAACACTAGGGGGCGCACTCCACTTGCTCAACCTGCTGCCTGTCTGAGCCTGTTTTAACCTAACTCATTCACATCGTATGCACACACTCTTTACACATGATCCAGGTACAGTATCCATCCATGTTTTATAATACTGCATTTTGAACCATGAACAAGAAGTTGCATAAAAATACGCTGCAAACACGCTAAAAAATGTTTCACTGTCGCCCCTCTTCAAATGCTGTTCCTCCATGGTTTTCTAACCAATAAAAACAGCTTACATAAATTCTGTTTTCATGTACTTACCTGATGTCATTTCAATCATTCAAACATTTCTGAACTCATTAACATACTGCAGCGCCGCACACAACCAGCAGAGGGCAGCATAGCATCAGACAATTTACAGCTGCGTCCTGGCAGACAGAGAGACATTTTGAGTAATATTTGCCCTCGAACGTCTGTCCTTTATTAACCCAGTGCATCTAATTACCATAAAACCTATTAATCAGTTCAGCGCCTCCAAGTTACAGGATGCTAATGAATAGAGCATCCGCTATTAGCAAGCACAGGGACTTCATATGACATATTTGTTTTTATTATCTAGTATCTCTGCAAATGACTCTGCCATCGGTTTACTAATTGCCTAAAGTATTTCTGTGCCAAGAGCTTTTGTTTGGGCAATTTCAAGGTTGCTCGTTATGATGTAATGGCGTTCTTGGCGACACTGGCGATAAGCAAGCTAATAATGCTGAACTTGAACTAAATCACAAGCAGTTTGACTCTTACTGTGTTAAATGAAAACGTACAGCTTCAGTTTAACATTTTAAATGTTTTATCTAATATTAATTGCTCATTTGTTATCCAATGAAGATTTGTGCAGCAGTCACTATTCCGCGCATTTATATTCAGCACAGTGATCGCTTAATGCATCAATAGAGTAAAATTGCATTGACAAACCACATCATTTATTCCACAGACATCAACAGTCATCCAACTGCAGCTAATAGAGATGATTGAGGGCTTGATGTGCATGTGAAGAGCTGGCGAACACTGAAACATTTTCTCTGTGTGACAGCAGTGAAAAAGATGTTTATGTTGGAAATTGTGCCTTTTAAGAAATCATAATATTCATTAAAGGGTTTGGGGTTCACATGTAAAGACACAAACTGGGACTTTCCTGTCAGTGCGAGTGTGTTGTCTGTGTGTTTATGTGCTGAATGACCCTGTTGACGGACTCTCGAGTGTTTTGGTTTGTTGTGGTGGTTAAGGCTCAGGGCGGCTAACCCGGAAGGTTGTTGGATCGATTCTTGTGAGGGAAAAAGTCAATTGTGCCCTCGAGCGAAGCAGCTGAAGGAATGTTCCAGATTCAGATAATCTCTATCGACAGCATTTGTCAATTACTACAGAAAATAACTTTGACCCTTCAATCACGTTGTGTTTACAGTAACACTTTCAGTGGACAAGAGTTCAGGCAAGAATTTTCATTAAGCACTAATTTTCTGTACAAAAATGTGTTTTTAAACCGTAAAGTGTGGAGATTAACACTAGTCTAATGTTAATATTTCTGTGGTAAATATCTTTAAGTAACTTAAAATGATTAATTAGCCATATTTACTTCTATTCTAGGTGCATTATAGTAACTGTAAAAATTAAATGTGATTTAAAGCCTCTTTCTTATAAAAATGAAATGTGCGTGTCATTTGCTGGAAATGAGTTTTATATTTGATACTTATTCATTAGTTTATTTTAGAAAATTATTTAAATACAAAAATATTAACTATAAATATTAAGTAAACAAATATGTATTTTACTTAATGTAATTAAAAGTGTATTTATAATTTGTTAAATATAATTAGTTTATTTTATAATACAAAATTAGAAATAAAACGTAATTTATTATATATCATTTAAACAGTTTTATAAAAAATAATGTAAGGTAAATACGAAACCCAAAATTTAATAAATTATTTTTATTATTTTTAAATAAATTTAAATACTTTATTTATATAAAAATTGCTTGTATTTTCCCCTCTATTTAATAGTGGAGCAACACACTGAAAAAATAACTTGTAGGATTTACTCAATAAAGTCTTGCACCAACACATTTTAAGTCAATTTTGCTCTATACAATTTTAGAACATTGATATTTATGCTTTAATTTTGAAAAGATTGAATTGAGTACTAATATAGAATTTATTGCCTGATCTAACTTTTTCAGCTACAAATCACATTAACTTCATCATTTTTATCACTGGAAAGAAAGAAGTTTATTTTATGTTTCCAAAAACACATTTCTTTGCAGCTTGCGTTACCAAGACCGTAAGATTCTCCATCAGCAATTCACTGCTTGTAAGACATTATGAAAGTACACTGCAGTTTTTATTGTGATTGATGTAGTGTTGGTTTATGAAGCATCAGATGACGCGGGTCACGCTGACTCTCTGGAGTAGTTGTTTCTGTCTTTTGTCTAGGTGTTTGTCATCACTGACGCCCACATGCGCTCATATCCTCCACATTCATCCCTCGTTCCCTGTTGAGATTAAATGAAAATGGCCTTTTGTTGATTACAAGCTCATGCATAGCTCAGTTTGGCTTTCTCACACCTCAGATGTAGAAACGCAGGGCCAGACGTTTAACTGTCATTGTGATTCAGAGTGGTTGCTGAGCTGTTTGTAGGTTCTGGATCATTTTTAGTGTGCGCTAAGGTAATTTGGATCGTTTTAGTGCACTAAGATAATGCACTAATGTGGATGGATTTCAATGTGCACTAATCAGGGTAGTTTTTAGTGTGCGCTAAAGTAATCTGGATTGTTTTTAGTGTGTGCTAAAGTAATCTGGATAGTTTTTAGTGTGCACTAAGGTAATCTGGATTGTTTTTAGTGTGCACTAAAGTAATATGGATTGTTTTTAGTGTGCACTAAGGTAATCTGGATTGTTTTTAGTGTGCACTAAAGTAATATGGATTGTTTTTAGTGTGCACTAAGGTAATCTGGATTGTTTTTAGTGTGCACTAAAGTAATATGGATTGTTTTTAGTGTGCACTAAAGTAATATGGATTGTTTTTTAGTGTGCACTAAGGTAATCTGGATTGTTTTTTAGTGTGCACTAAAGTAATATGGATTGTTTTTAGTGTGCACTAAGGTAATCTGGATTGTTTTTTAGTGTGCACTAAAGTAATCTGGATTGTTTTTTAGTGTGCACTAAAGTAATCTGGATTGTTTTTACTGTGCACTAAAGTAATCTGGATTGTTTTTAGTGTGCACTAAGGTAATCTGGATTGTTTTTAGTGTGCACTAAAGTAATCTAAATGGTTTTTAGTGTGCACTAAAGTAATCTGGATTGTTTTTAGTGTGCACTAAAGTAATATGGATTGTTTTTTAGTGTGCACTAAGGTAATCTGGATTGTTTTTTTAGTGTGCACTAAAGTAATCTGGATTGTTTTTAGTGTGCACTAAAGTAATCTAAATGGTTTTTAGTGTGCACTAAAGTAATCTAAATGGTTTTTAGTGTGCACTAAAGTAATCTAAATGGTTTTTAGTGTGCACTAAAGTAATATGGATTGTTTTTTAGTGTGCACTAAGGTAATCTGGATAGTTTTTTAGTGTGCACTAAAGTAATCTGGATTGTTTTTAGTGCACTAAGGCAATCTGGATAGTTTTTAGTGTGAACTAAAGTAATCAAAATGGTTTTTAGTGTGCACTAAGGTAATCTGGATAGTTTTTAGTGTGCACTAAGGTAATCTGGATTGTTTTTAGTGTGCACTAAGGTAATCTGGATTGTTTTTAGTGTGCACTAAGGTAATCTGGATTGTTTTTAGTGTGCACTAAAGTAATCTGGATTGTTTTTAGTGTGCACTAAAGTAATCTAAATGGTTTTTAGTGTGCACTAAAGTAATCTGGATTGTTTTTAGTGTGCACTAAAGTAATCTAAATGGTTTTTAGTGTGCACTAAAGTAATATGGATTGTTTTTTAGTGTGCACTAAGGTAATCTGGATTGTTTTTTTAGTGTGCACTAAAGTAATCTGGATTGTTTTTAGTGTGCACTAAAGTAATCTAAATGGTTTTTAGTGTGCACTAAAGTAATCTGGATTGTTTTTAGTGTGCACTAAAGTAATCTAAATGGTTTTTAGTGTGCACTAAAGTAATATGGATTGTTTTTTAGTGTGCACTAAGGTAATCTGGATAGTTTTTTAGTGTGCACTAAAGTAATCTGGATTGTTTTTAGTGCACTAAGGCAATCTGGATAGTTTTTAGTGTGAACTAAAGTAATCAAAATGGTTTTTAGTGTGCACTAAGGTAATCTGGATAGTTTTTAGTGTATGCTAGATAGGGTTGGGCCGATAGGTGGGTTTTAGTGCACAAAGGTAATCTGGATGTTTTTTTAGTGTGCGCTATAGTAATCTAGGTGGGATTTAGTGCATTAAGATAGTCTGGATGGTTTTTAGTGTGTATTTAGTATTTTTTTTTTTTTATCTAATTTTATTTATTTATTTTTATTTTTAAATATATATTTTTTTAAATCATCATGTGTTTTACGTTGTGTAGTGTTCGGTAAAACTGCTGCATAGTCACGTTTCATTGATTGTCTGGGTTTCTCCTCATGCATCTCATCACACATCAGAGCAGATCTAATATATCAGAAATTTCTTATAACTTCTCTCATCCAGCAGGTAAAATGTTGCATCTGATCACTTAGTAAAGTAAACACACTCATCTGCTCAAGGAGACACGTGATTTGAGCAATCACTGATGTTTGCAGCACAATCTGGTGTGGGATATTCAAGTTAGGGGTTGGTTTGTGTTGAATGGCTGCCATTTTCTTATTGCCAGCACTGTTTGGCACACACACACACCCACACCGACACATAAACATGTGTGCACTCAAGGACTGTAGCGTTTCTTGCGTGTCGTGTTAATGAGTTGTTCACCTGTGCCTGTTTGTCAGGGTCAGTGAGTCGATGTAGCAGTCAGAAGCGCTTTAGCTCAGCGGCGTTGACAGCGGTGTGTGTTGGCGCAGGTTGGCGTGTGTGTCGTCTTAGTGTATGGAGATGATGTGGGCTCTGCTGATTTCCCTGGGGATGCGGTTGCCATGGTTACAGAAGGGCAGGATGCTGATGGCTGTCTTAGATTAATGCCATCACCTGGATAATCACACAGCTCTCCACAGGTGTGTGTGTGTGTGTGTGTGTGGATCTCAAGCTGGCAGCTGAACTTTTCTCTGTGTGTGTGTGTGTGTGTGTGTGTGTGTGTGTTAAACAGCCATGGCTCTCTCTGTCTCTCCTGCTCAAGGTTTGTGAGTATTACAGTCCCAGTTTTGTGTCACTAAAAAAAGAAAGAAAGAGCTTCAACTAAACTAAATGGACATAGGAATTGTTTACTCAAAAAAAAAATTTGTCAAAAAATGAATTCATATTCATATATATTCCAGCTGACGCAACACAATGTCTTTTGAGAGAGAAAACACATTATTGAAGTTTAAAGTAAATAATTATTTAAATTTCAGTTTCTTCCAGTGTTATTTTAGTAGTATTTATTAGGGCTGTGCCGATATTCGGTCGCGATATCATGCGTATCTCGTCAGTAATGCCAGTTCTGTGATTAGTTGTAAATCTCATTCACATGTTCATTCATACAGCCGCGTTTACTACACAGAGCCGTAGTTCACTGACAAGCTACGCAAATATCGCTGTCATTATCGCAGGCGATACATAGCGATAATGCAAGCGAAACTGCGTAGCTTGTCAGTAAACTACGGCTCTGTGTAGTAAACGTGGCTGTATGAATGAACGTGAATGAGATTTACAACTAATCACAGAACTGGCATTACTGACGAGATACGCATGATAATTCACATCCAAATATCGGCACAGCCCTAATATTTATGTACTATTATAATTTATAGTAATACTGTAAATTAGCTTTTATTTTTATATTTTCAGTTTTCATTTACAGTTGAGGTCAAAAGTTTACATCCCCCTTTCAGAAACTTCAAAATGTTATTATTTTACCAAAATAAGAGGGATCATACTAAATGCATGTTATTGTTTTTTTTAGTACTGACCTGAAAAAGATATTTCACATAAAATATTTTTATATATAGTCCATAAAAGAAAATAGTTTTCATTCCCTTAAATCTTAATACTGTGTTGCTACCTGAATGATCCACAGCTGTGTTTTTTTTTTTTTTTTTGCTAAGTGATAGTTGTTCATGAGTCATTTGTTTGTCCTGAACAGTTAAACTGCCTGCTGTTCTTTAGAAACATCCTTCAGGTCCCACAAATTGGTTTTCCAGCTTTTTTTGTGTATTTGAACCCTTTCCAACAATGACTGTATGATTTTGAGGTCCATCTTTTCACACTGAGGACAACTGAGGGACTCATATGCAACTATTACAGAAGGTTCAAATGCTCACTGATGCTCCAGAAGGAAAAACCGTGCATTAAGAGCTGGGGGTGAAAACTTTTGAACAGAATGAAGATGTGTACATTTTTGTTATTTTGCCTAAATATCATATTTTTTTTAGTACTGCCCTTTAGAGTCTACAGAAGATATTTACATCTATCTGCAGAAGATATTACAGATTCTGAAAGGGGATGTAAACTTTTGACCTTAACTGTACTAGTGTACTAGTACTAGTTTTAGTAATTTCATACACTATAGTTATTTTTAAATAGTTTTTTTTTTACTTTTAAAAAGTATTATTAGTTAGCTTTAATTGATTTTTGTTTGTTTCTATTTTTTCCCCACAGTTTTTCTTTAATATTTGTACATAATGTAATATAATATTTTTAGCTTTATTTCAACTAACAAATATTACTTTTAATAGACTGTAATTAATTAATTAATTAATAATTAATTAATTTAATGTCATGTGGTTTTAGAATGATTTATCTATATAATAAAAAAAACGCTTTAATAACTTTAGTTTTAGGTAACTAAAACACTAGACTGTGAGTAGTTTTTGGGTGAATTTTTCCTTCAAGCAAATATAAACTCATATAATTCCTCTAATTTGTTTCATAAAGGAGTGTGTGTCTAAGTTTTAACTGTGTGTGTGTGTGTGTGTGTGTGTGTGTGTGTGTGCGCGCATGTTTTCAGAGGGCCACTTAAGCTTCATCTGAATCTGATTTATTACCTGATGACACTCTGGCATCCTAACATCTTCACAAATACACTCACGCACTCTCATCTCAAGCTTCACACTGTGTCCTAACCAGCATTGGCAAGTGAAAAAATAGATACGCTAACTATTTGCAATCATGACAAGCGTAAAGACTGTGTAGCTCCATCCACAGTGAAAAGAATCAGAACCAGAATCACATGACTCAGAATCAGAATCAAATGAATCTGAATCTGAATCAATCAGTGGGTCAGAATTCTGGTTAGGACACCACATCAGAAATTATCTGAGATCTCTAACTTATCTATTACCAGTTTGAGGTGGTTGTGAATCTGACTTCCATGTTTGAGTAATAGCCTAGTGGTGCGCTCTTTGACCCCGTGTCCTCTCCTGTGCCAACTGTAACCCCGATGCCTGTGTGTGACCCCTGACCCCGTCCTGTGCAGGATGCAGACGTCCAGCACCACCTGCAGTCTGGGCTCGGCTGATGAGAATGCGGTGATGCAGGCGGACGACGCACTGAAGACGGTCCATCTGGAGCTGACCGAGACCTGCCTGGACATGATGGCGCGATACGTCTTCTCCAACTTCTCTGCGCTGCCCAAGAGGTGCGTAGGGTCCATGTGATGTTGTTCACCACTAACTACACTTAACCATGCTTTTAAATTCTTTCACTTGCTCTTATTTTCCCTTAATATCTTCCTGTCCTAGCTTTTATTGTTTTGAACGATGACTGAAAACTTGATGACTGAGTTTGCATATTGCTTATGATGAATCGCTGCTTGTTTTTCTTGACTGTCGCATTTGTCTGCCAAATGAATAAATGTAAATTTAAATCCCTAATTTAAAGCCATTAATTGAAAGTAATTAGAAATGTTACATTATGTCAGAAAAAAAGCATTGAATCAGGAGACATGATTAGTTTAATAATCATATATTTGATTCATTTAATTAATTAATTAAATGGAAAAAAAACACAATCATGCCTCCTGTTTCAAAACCTATGTATTATATATTAAATAGGGCTGTCAAACGATTAATCACGATTAATCACATCCAAAATAAAAGTTATATATGTATATATGTTTACACACTATATGTCGGTGTACTGTGTATATTTATTATGTATATATAAATACAAGCACATTCATGTATATATTCAGGAAAAATATTTTAGATTTATATATAAAATATTTGTTTATTTATAATCTAAATTGTATACAGGTGTAAATATATACACATATAAATGTGTTTTTAATTATATATATGTATAAGTAAATGTATGTGTGTGTTTTTATATATACACAATGAATATACAGAGTTAACACGCATATATTATGTAAACATAAACTTTTATTTTGGATGCGATTAATCGCGATTAATCATTTGACAGCCCTAATATTAAAATAAAATTTTATAAAATAATAGTAATTGGACCAAATTGATATTTTAAATTGATAATTTTCCCAAATTAAACTGAAGCAATTAATGATTAGTATTAGTATTTTTAAAGTAAAATCAATAATAATAAAATTAATATTAATTGCCTATTTTAATCTGAAACAATAAGTCATGTTTTATTGTACTTTATTACAAAAAATTTAAAATTAAAATAATAATTGGCTACTTTAAATTTCATAAAAAAATAAAATTGTTTCAGATTAAAGTAGGCAATTACTACTATATATAATATATTATTATTATTATTCTTATTATTACTATTATTATTATTATTATTATTATTATCAATTTAATTGTAAATTAATTTCCCTTAAACATGACTCATTGTTTTAGATTAAAGTAGGCAATTATTAATGCTTTATTATAGTTTTTTTAATTAAAAATAATTGAAAAATTAAATTGCTACTAACAAAATTAATAATTGTCTACTTTAATTTTCATTAAAATGAAAATAAAACATGACTCATTGTTTCATATTAAATTAGGCTATTATTATTATTATTATTATTATTATCCATTTAATTTGGAATTAATTTTCATTAAAAAACAAAAATAAAACATGACTCATTGTTTCAGGTTCATCAATGCATCAAAAGCGGTTTTACCATCTGACTTCAAAGGAATTGTAACTTCATTCATTTGTCAGTCACTTTCAAATAAGTGTCTGCTAAATGAATACATGCATTGAAGTTGTGTGCAGAGCTGATTTTGTCTCTGCTTTTGTCTTTTTCGTTTTAAGCTGGTTTACACACTTTTAGCTAGAGCTGTAATTGCTTGACCTTCATCCTTTTGTTCGGTGTGTGTGCACAAACCTTTAAATAGTTCTTGGCTTTCATCTCTGCTGTTTACGACAAAAGCAGGCATTGATCAATTCACCTTGTGTACCAGAGTAAACTTCTTTTTCTGTCAGTCTTATAATAGTTGTTTTGCTCTCTTTGCGAATAGGCACATCTACCCATATCCTTATTCGGCCGGTTGTTTTGGAAAGCGTAGCATCTGCTTTTAGCGTGAGAACAGTACAAGCGTCCAACTCCTGTCAGAGATGGATGTGTTTTCTCACAGTAGCATCTCCAGTGTCCTGTGACACTAAATAAATATGATTAATGGGCTGTCTTTCTCTTTCTCAGGTCTCCCATCGCTGAGTTCCTGTTATCCGGTGGCCCCAGTATGACTTGGCTGGTTGGGAATAAGTTAGTCACCATAACCACCAGCGGCGGGTCGCGAACCCAAGCCCTTCTGGGTCTGGACATGGCCGAGAGACCCGGAGGAGGAGAAATGACCAGGTTACAAACATTTCAAAATAGCATGATTGCTTAGTGACATAAACAAGGCAGTCTGTTACCAGTGTTGGGTAGAATACCGATTAATCGACCGATAGTTTTTAAAATCGGATTCTGAATGGAAACTATACTACTATTTTAAAAAGGGACTGAACCATACTTTGTAAAAGAATAAATGTATTAATATTAATTATAGATTTAAAATTATCAGTAAATGTTGAAAAATGACACACTAACAAGTAACAATACTTGCATTCTACAGCTTTTATTAATCTTAGTTAATGCTACAAATTGACTCTTATTGTGAAGCGTTTCCATTTCATATTAACAGTTTAAACATCTACACAAAAGCCAAAGTATTGAAATTAGATTAAATGGATATTGTATGTATAGTCTCTCAATTTAACTGCTTCTATTCTAGAACACTTGATGAATATCTAATCAAAATAACAGCATATTTTAGTCACAAACCGAACAAAAGTGAAGATCATTTCAATCAGTGGTCTAAAACTGTTTATTTAATCAACAAACGGACATAAGTTTACTTCAAGAATGATCAAAAAGCGGCATAGATGAGTTTGAAGTTCAGTGTTTGAAACAACAGAGCAAACGGAAAGAGAAAGTGCGGTCTATATTATAGCTCTCTATATGAAACATACAGACTTTATTAAAGATTTTTTTTTTTTTGCTAAAAATGCACAATACACATAAGGAAATGCGTGACAAATAAAGTATTTATTTCTGATATAAGTCAGGATTATTCAGTTAAAGTTCAAGAGGCATGGCCTCTATATTTTCTTCCAAGCAGAGGTCCAGAGAAAAAAAAATTAAAAATACATTTTTACATATACATATATATTTTATTTTTACATTTAAGTACATGCAAGGCCATGTGACTGTTTTAAAATACTGTTTCTGTTCAGGGTTTTCCTCTTGAAATCTATACTATTTTAATATTTTACTTAAAATCATTATCTACTAAAAATGTCTACAATAATCAAAATGTTCTCATCTTGAGCAGAACAAAAATGTTCTTAGCCTACAGATTAATAATGCTAAATGTAGATGAGAAACGTCTTGTTACATCTGGTTTGAACAGTCATAGGTTATCGATAGATAAATAGATAAATAGATAAATAGATAGATTAAAAACTAGATTTGCAGCATTGTTTTTCAGCTGTGTTTAAGTGAAAGTAATCTATAATTGCCTATAATCTAAAATAACCCCATCATCCGCAGCTTTTAAACTTGGTGCGGTGCACGTCCGGAGAAAGAGAGAAAGCGCACAGAGCTAAAGGGTCTCGAATAAAGCGCGTTTAGCTTCAGATAAAAATACTAGAGCAGTGGTTCTCAAAGTGTGGTACTCAGGCTCCCTCTAGTGGTACGCAGAGGAATCACTAAAATAAACATAATTTAATGTTAAAACACAACACAATTTAATTTAATCTTTATTTGAGTAAGGTTTTATTTATTTATTTTTTACATTTAATTACAGCACTGTTTTTATTTAACTTTTAGGTACAACATATTTTAATTTAATCATTAAATTAATGTGAGCGCTGCTCTCTTAATGGTACTGCTGCTACGGCTCGCGGTCTGGATGGATACTGGGGTGCGGATGCGGTCTGCCTTTTGAATATCAGTTATATAAGTATTTAGGATAAAAGACTCGAGTTGCTTTTAGAATATTCCTCAAGTTGAGTCAAGTCTGGAGTCATTTCAGGTCGAGTCTGAAATCAAGTCTAAAGTCTATAAAAATGTGACTCGAGTCCGCGTCACTAACTCGAGTGCCCCTCTCTGCTTATGACTGTTTTGCAGGTCCGACCCATCGTTACACACCCGACAGACCAAAGAGGCTCCTGCTAAACTCGAGTCCCAGTCGGGCCAGCAGATCAGCACCAGCACTCGCACACGTGTCCGCTCCATATCAGGTGACTATATACATACTTTTGTTTTTTCCCTGATGTTTTCTTGCTCTTAAAGGTTTTGGGCCATTTTTCATATTCTGACGCTTGGAATTAATAATGTCTTTCTGCTGCTGTAACCTGTATGTAAATGACTTCTTTAAGTATTCAGCAGCTTAGCTGAAGAACTGGTTTCATATAGAAGGCTAGACAATAATTAAAGTAGATGTGTAACTATATGAGCAGTCACACATGAAATTAAAATCTTAAAGCGCTCATAATATTAATTCTGTCATCATTTACTCACCCTTGTGTCGTTCCAATATTGTATGATTTTTATCTATGGACCACTTATGAAGATATTTTATACTTTTTTTTTCTTCTTTTTTTTTAATAAAGTTATGTGGGGTTCAAAAGTTTAAAGCTCCAAAAGTAATTGCCCCCCCAAAATGCTAGTTAAACACTTTGTATGACGAATGAAAGTTTGAAAGATTTAAAATAATGCCCTTTAAATAATGAATACATTTAAATTAAATATTACAATAATAATAACATAAATATTATTTAGCTCTTTATTATTTCAATTTTCTAATTTCTCATTTAGAAAGTTTACATTTTTCATAGAAATTTAAACTTTCTAAATTATAAATTAGAAACCATTAAAATAGTTGAAAAAAGTTAAAATACTAAAAATACTAAAACTAAATAAATTAAAGCTAACTAAAACAAACTAATAAACAAGACAGAATTACACAACAAAATAACTTAAACTAGAATAACTACCTAAAAATAAAAGCTAATTCAAAACATGAATAAAAACTATAATATTATATAATACTAAAAAACCTTTTCTTTTTTTCACACAAGAATTCAGCTTGAAATCAAAATATATTTAATTTACCTTGAAGAATTGTGAATGTTTCTTAAATGCATGTTATTTGAACTAAAAATGAATAATTGTCCAGTGAATAGTAAAGAAAACGAATTAAAACAATAAACCATTTTCATTACTTGAAATAAAAAAACGTTAACAGAAATGAAAATATATAAAACTACTTATAATATCTCTGCTTTTTATTTTAACTTAAAGTGCTAAAATAACTACAACTAAAAATAAAAAAATGAGTAAAAACCTTTATAGACATTTAGTCATTAAAAAAGAAGTAAGCCTTTTTTAAAAAATTATAAAATCTATTTTGTATTATAATATAACACTGGAAGACTGTAAAAGCTAGTTTGAGATTATGGGACCCTTGCATTTTTTTTTTTTTTACCTCAAAGTGCTAAAACAACCTAACCTAAAAAATGAAATATAAATTAATGACAAAATTTTGACATTTATACATTAAAAAAATTAACGACAAACAACAAAATTACCAAAAATTTACTAAAGTAAAATTGGATTTTAAAAAAATAAGATATTGATTAGTATTTATAATACTTAAAACTAAAAAAAGTTTTATATTTCTGAAGGATCTTAAGATAATATAATCCTTCTTCTGAAGGATTTGATATGTTTTATTATTAAATAGATGTAATATTATAATAAGATAACTTTGGAAGATAGTAACATCTAGTTTGGCATTATGGGGACCCTCTTCAAGCGCTTTGATTTCTTTCTCCAGGTGGTCACGCTCTGCGAGCCGGTCCGGCTCAGAGTCTCAGCCCCCTGGTGGCATCTCCTGAGGGTGAATACAGCGGGCCGCTGCCTCCTCCGGGCCTCCCGCTGGAAGTCCTGGGCTCTCAGAGGGGAGTGGAGGAGCACCCAGCGCCCTCCGCCTCCCAGTCCTCCCCTCCGCTCAAAGACAAGTCCAGCCTGGCCGAGTTTGTGCCCATGCTGACACAGGGATGGGCCGAGATCTTCATCCGCAGACCCTCAGGTACCACATGGGTGCTTAACATGCCGAAAATATCCGGGGGCGTGTTAACGGGTGCGTGCTTTACCTCGTAACCTTGGCCCGGGCCGTAATTATCGCCCACTCGCTCTCAATTATGACACATTTGTGCATGACACTAAAATTAAATCATAATAACTCCGTTCCAAGGACGTTCGAGAGGCGCATGAGCGCACATGCACCCGCAGGGGTTGCCATGCCATTTGGAAAGTTTCATAATAGTTTGACTCACACCTGACGTGCCCACGGGCCTAATTTTTCCTCAGCTTTTCTCCCCTGTCTGCCTCTAAATGAAGAATAGCTCGAGAGCATTTCACAGATTTTTTTTTTTGCATTAATTGTGACGTGTCCTTGAGTGCTTCACTTCTTGAAGAATAACACATTCCTGAGGATTTCAGTTCCTTTCTGTGTTTGTCTGTCACTTTCTTTCATGAGTTCGTTTTTTGTGCTTTATTTTTCTTCTTTTTTTTAGTTGAGTTCAGTTTAGTTTGGTTTATTTTGTGAGAAACTGTCAAAAGTTGAAATCAAAAGAAAGTGCAAATTAAGTTTAAAGTTAATCAAGTAATCAATAGTGTAAAAATAAAAATAAGGTACACTATCAGTCAAACGTTTTGAACAGTAAGATTTGTAATGTTTTTTTAATTTTTCTCTCCTCTCACCAAACCTGCATTTATTTGATCCAAAGTATAGCAAAAACCATTTAGAAATATTTTTGCTCTTTAAAATAACTGTTTTTAATCTAAATATGTTTTAAAATATAATTTATTCCTGTGATTTCAAAGCTGATTTTTTTAGCATCATTACTCCAGTCTTTAGTGTCACATGATCCTTCAGAAATCATTCTGAAATGAGTTTCAAGAAACATTTTTTCATTATTATTTTTATCAATATTGAAGTACATTTTTTTTTCAGGATTCTTTGAATAGTAATATCCAAAGATCAGCATTTATCTGAAATAAAAAGCTTTTGTAACTGGAGTCAGCGTGTATGTATATTTATTTATTGAAGAAAAAATATAGAAATGAATACTTTTATTTAGCAAGAATGCTTTAAATTGATCAAAAGTGATGATAAAGACATTTATAATGTTACAAAAGATTTCTGTTTCAAATAAATGCTTTTCAGATAAAAACTTTCTATTCATCAAAGAAACCTGGAAAAATGCAACTCAGCTCTAGCAATAATAATAATAATAATAATAATAGTTTTTTTAAGCATCAATCAGAATATTAGAATGATTTCTGAAGGATCATGTGACAATGAACACTGGAGTAATGATGTAAATGCAGCCATGATGACCATAAGAGACTCCATTAAAAACATTAAAAATCTTACTGATCCCAAACTTTTAAAAACCACTGTATTGAACTGTTTTAAATCATTCTTCCTTGCAAAGTTTCTTTTGTGATCATTTTTTCTATTTGTCTCCTGATTCATATTGATGAATTATCCTAGTTTTAGGTCATTAAGTAGTTCTTTTGAGGTTCCCATGTTGTTACTTTCAAGTAGAGCATAAGGAGAAGCAAAACTAGCAATTAGCTACGTTAAACATAGTTTTTCATAAGTCTTTGCAGTGTTAAGGTTCATTGAGCAAATCAAATCAGTTTTGTGTTGCTGTTAATCATCGTTAATGACTTACCGGTTTTCAAATCAGCACAGTTGAAAGGGTGCTCAAACTTTTGATCAGAACAGCCTATTTTTCACATTCAGCTTTGACTCAATACTGCTATACTGGGAATTTATGTCTGAAAAATTTCACATTATGCAGCTTTCTCTACAAACTGAATGGCATATCACTATGATCTTTTCTTAAATTTTGGTCAGATTTTATTCTGACCTTTAAAGGAACACTCCACTTTTTTTTGAAAATAGGCTCATTTTCCAACTTCCCTAGAGTTAAACAGATGAGTTTTATCTTTTTGAATCCATTCAGCCGATCTTCAGGTCTGGCGGTAGCACTTTTACCATAGCTTAGCATAAAACATTGAATGTGATTAGACCGTTAACATCTCGCTCAAAAATCACAGTTTCGATATTTTTTTTTTCTATTTAAAACTTGACTCTTGATGCAAATCAAGTAATATTAAATCAAATAATCAGTGGTTTGAAATAAAAATAAGGTTGAATGTTTATTTATACATATATTTTTTTTGTGTAAATGTAAATGTATATAAAATGCAAAATAATGTTAATTGTATTTAAAATAAATACAGTTTTGTTATTTAATTTACATCATAATTTATTGATGATAATAATAGTTTAATTTAATATAAAAATTAATACTTTTGACTTGAAAGGCTGAAATGTAAAGTTAATAATTTGTGTAAATTATGCTTTTTATAGTAATTTTACAGTTTAATATGGACATTGCCCTATGCTTATATGGTATTAATTTTATTTGTGTAGGCCTTAAAAAAGGTCTTAAAGTCTTAAATTTGAGCCATGTATGCGTTTGTGTGTGTGTATGTGTAAAATGTTTTTGCTTAAATGCAGTTTTGCGCTAAGCTAGTGTTTCATTGCTTTATAGAAAGCCAAAAGGTTACTTTCTAGGTCAGAAGTGATAAAAAAAAAATAGAAAAATAAAAATAGTGCTCCTAAACAAGTAATATTTATTTATTTAAATGTGCATTTTATTAATTTTAAACGTCTCTCTATATAAGCTGAGATCTAAAGTGTCTGTGGTGCCTGGAGGCATTAACTTGGCAGACTTTCATTAGTGTGTCAGTGTAATTGTGTTCGGATGTGTGGAGCAGATGCTGATGCAGATGTTGGTTAAATGAGTACATGGGCATATAGCTGTAGGTGTGAACGGACAGCTGGAGGACTTACTGACGACATCCTGCCCTGGTATATCAGGGTTTCCGCGGGCTTAAAAAGTCTTAAATTGTACAAGAAAGTCCTAATTATGATTTCAAGAGGTCTTAAATTTCGGGACAGAAAAACCAGAATTGGGACATGGCTAAATGTGACGATTAAACTTCAAAAGGCGATGATTTTAATAAATAAATATTCATCTATTATGGATCCTGTTACCAGGGAAACGGTACCAAATGCACCACCTGCTGGCAGAGAATAAATGTGCATAAAAACAAATGGTTACAAATGTGATACTGATTTTATACAGCAGTTATATAAACAAGAAGTTAATATTAAAATACTTAGTTTTAGGTGCCATATTTTCTGTTTTTGCTCTATTTTGCCAAAAAAATAATTCCAAACATTCCTAAATGAATCCACCGTTTAAATAATTCGGTTCAATCGCAATGACTCGCTTAACAGTGACTTGCTGACACCTATCGGCGGTTTTAATTTCATATGTACGGGGGTTGGACAATGAAACTGAAACACTGGCCAATATAGTGTTGGAGGTTTCATGGCTATATTTGCGCAGACTGGTGGCCAATCTTCACTTATTGCACATTCCACCAGTAAGAGCAAAGTGTGAAGGTTGACTATGTGCACCCAAAGGTTCAGACGTGATAATAAAGGATGATAATGCACTAATACACACAGCAAGACTGGTGACAGAGAGGTTTGATGAACATGAAAGTAAAGTTGAACATCTCCCATGGCCTGCACAGTCATCAGATCTGAATATTATTGAGGTACTTTGGGATGTTTTGGAGGAGCGAGTCAGGAACCGTTTTCCTACAATAGAATCACATAGTGACCTGGCCACTGTTCTAGAAAAGGAATGGCTCAAAATCCCTCTGGCTACTGTGCATGACATGTATTTGTCAATCCCAAGACGAAATGATGCTGTTATTGGCCACAAAAGGATGCCCAACACTGTACTGATTGTGGTCTAAAACCAAGTGTTTCAGTTTCATTGTCCAACCCCTGTATAGTATCTTCTCATTTTTTAAATAATTTCAAACATAATTTGAAAACATTCAGTGTTTTATGTTTAACATATCAAAACATTATTTGTGCATTCATTTGTAACTGCATGTTAAGGCATTCTGTGTCCCTCTGAGCTGCATTAAACAGTGTGTAAATCTTCTAATGCAGCCTCCATGTTTCCTCTGCACTGCAAAGATAAATTTTATTTTTACTGATTTCATTTGTAAAAAAAAAAAAAAAAAAGCCCATACAACTTATTGGAAAATATTATTTTCTATCACTGCTGAACTGGCCGCACAGAATATGAAGAATATAAAAAAATTCAGGAGTCAGCTGTTCACGGTAGTCCTTAAGATATCAGCACAATAACACACTCGGCAAAATATTGTCTAATTATCATTATTGATAAAATCACAGAAAATATTGAGATTATATATTGAGTCATTTTTTTTTTTATCAATATTTGTGTCTGGTCTCAGGTAACACCAGCTGGCTGATGTGTCTGGAGAACCCACCAAGCCCTTTCTCGTCTGAGCTGGGGAACGTCCCGCTGCAGGAGCTGTCCAGTGTGCTGATGGCCATGGACGGGGTGAAGGAGCCCCAGAGCGAGGCTGCTGTGGCCCAAAGCGACGTGCCCCAGCCACAGGGGAGGCCCTGCCCTATCCAGCGCTCCAACACCGGTGAGCTCCAGTCTCTTAAAACAGTGCCTGGAGTTTATGCAGTAGATATCAAGTGCTGCATTGTTTTAGAAAGCAGACGTTTGATGAGTCTGAGAATAGCATACTAGCATACTACTATGCTTTACTGCTGTATACCATTTATGCATTTCTGTAGCATGTGTACACATGCGTACTGTGCTAAATAATCATCATTATTTACTAGATCATACCTGGATGTCATTGGCTGAATAAAGCAGCTAAAGTGTTATGCTCAGTAGTATACATGTATGCTATTTTAAATTAGGAGATAAAAAGGCTAGATTAAGAATAGCATACTGTGTTTACTATTGTGAATCAAAAATAATAAAACTAGTATGCTAATTCAAATTCAGACATACTGTGTAGTGTGTAGTATAGATACTGTATGTTGCCTAGAATTATTTTATAAATGGTATATAAAACCACACACATATGCATTTTTTAGAAAATGGTGGGAAGTATACAGTATCTGGTGTGCAGCATGCAGTAAGCTAGTATTCTGTTTCATTACAAAGAGCCGAACATTTCCTTTTTGGGGAGGAAATTACATCTTTTATTTTATTTTATTTTATTTTTCAAACGCTTGCTGTTATATGTAAACAGGTCTGCTATAACCATAATGTCTGTCTGTCTATCTATCTATCTATCATTCTAATATTCTATCAGTCTGTTGTTCTATTTGTCTGTCTATCTATCTGTCTACCTGTTTATCATTCTATCTCTGTCATTCTAGCTATCTATCTGTTCTGTCTGTCTGTCATCTATCTATCATCTGTCTATTTGTTCTATTTATCGGTCTGTCTGTTGATCTATCTCTCGATCTATATCTATCGCTATATCTATATCGTTCTTTCTATCTATCTATCTATCTATCTATCTATCTATCTATCTATCTATCCATGTATCTATCTATCTATCTATCTATCTATCTATCTATCTATCTATCCATGTATCTATCTATCTATCGTTCTATCGTTCTATCTATCTATCTATCTATCTATCTATCTATCTATCTATCTATCTATCTATCTATCTATCCATGTATCTATCTATCTATCTATCGTTCTATCGTTCTATCTATCTATCGTTCTATCTATCGTTCTTTCTATCGTTCTATCTATCGTTCTATCGTTCTATGTGTGTCTGTCTGTCTGTTTGTCTATCATTATATTTTATGTATAAGGCCTGCAAAAATTATTTATTATTCTTATTATTTATTTCAAACTCCTGATTTTTTTTTTTATATAAACTGAACTGCTGAAAGCATTGATTTGTTTTTGTTGTTTTTTTATGTCTATCTATTTTTCACGCTCTTGCTTTCTTATATAACGACCTGCTGAAAACCTTTATTTTTGAGTCTATTTTTCAGACTGTTGCTATTTTATGTGAACATGCCTGCTGAAAACACAATCATTCAAACTTAATTTAGATGAATCTCAAGTGTTTCAATGATTTATTCCTCATAACGACCGTCTTAACTGTCCCAAATGCCATTTAGTGAATGAATGAGCACATTAAAAAAGGATTAAATAAATTTGAGCTGTCAAATACTACATCTCCGTGCGATTAGAGCACACCGCAGCTTAGACGGAAATGGTTTTGTGTGTTTATGAGCATCTGCACACATTTCTAGTAATAATAATAAATGCTTTGTCATTTTTTTAATGGCAAACCTCTTTGACGGCCTTCTCTAAGTGGGCCGCTCAACACATCTGTCCCTGTTTCAGCCTGAATCTCTTTGACTCTATGTGTGTTTCCTCTGGGTCCATGCGGTGGCTTTTTTGGGTTTTGTCTGGGTTTGTCGCTGCAGTGGGTGCTCTGGGCTCTCTCTGCTCCGCCGATACACCGGGCAGGTTACACAGGAGTATATCGTGGGCAGGTAGATATGTCTGATGTGTGTGTATGAGTCCTCGAGCACGTACACGCGCCGCTCTAGAGTGATTCTGTAGCTTCCTCTCTTCATTAACACTCAACAATCCAGAACAAACCAACTAATCCGCGGTGAACTCAACCAATCTCCACACAGAACCAGCGATGGGATTGATTCCTGTTTCAGGACGCTTTGATTTTATTTTTCATCCTCCTCCTTTTCCTGGGGCTCTTTAAACTTCTCTTTGCTCTTTTTCTTGCATCCATGAATTTGACATGAAAGGCGTCTTGCACTGTAATGTATTCCCTTTATATGTGTGATTTCAGTTTGACCCACATAAAAGTATTCCTCTTAGAGCTGGACCATGTGGATAAAAAAGGTTTTGACACTTTTTAGCCACTCTATATAAATCAAAAAATATATAGTTGTAGGTAATTGACATGTAACTTGTCTCTTAACTTGTTTTTATTCTGTATATTTATGTCAGAATATTAAGTTAAAAATGTACATGAATATGTAAGGAAAAGTGTAATTTTCAGGTGATAAAGACGTGTATATTTTGTTAAATCACTGGCTTTTTATCATTTTTTTGCTGTTATAAATTAATTTATGAAGAACATACATTTTTATGTGGTTTCACAATAATATTATTAATAAATTCTATGATAATAGAAATAAATACTTGTATTTTACAATGTAAAAATAATAAACCGCATATTACAGATGTCAGTCGCTTAAAAAAAAAAAGAATTTTATGAACTTTATGATAGGGCAATTTATTAATTGAATTAATGTCAGTGCATCAGTATTTAAAGATGTTTTAAGGCTAATAATAAGGCAGATTTTCTTAATTAAAGACAATTTTACGTAGTTGAAGTTAGGTAAACTTAACTTAATTAAACTTTGAACAAAAGCGTCTGCTAAATGACTAAATGTAATTGCAGAACAAATATGTAAATATTATTTTTGTTTTTTGTTTTTAATTATTATTATAATTTAATTTATTAATTATAAATAATTCCTTTTCATTAATTTTAATGTATTATATCTCTGTTGTTGTTGTTGTTAATATTATTATTATTATTATTATTATTACTACTACTACTACTACTACATTTGGTCAGATGCAAATTACATTTTCAGTAGTATTTCATTTTTATTCAGTTACTGTTAGAATCTTAATTCGTTCATTTTAAGATTAGATTATTATTATTATTATCAATTAATTTAATAATTTATATATTTGCGTCAACATAACAATTTATATTAATAAACAGCAATATTTACCTTCTTATCAGGGCTGTTGTTTATTAAACAAAATAAACTGAATTAATTACATGATGTGGCAATTAATTCATTGAATTAATCTCAGCATCAAAATCTAATGCACATGGATGTCAACTCATATTTCCATGTCATCGGGTCTCTAAAAGCATGTTTTGTGAAGCCTTTCAGTGTCAAATCCTGTGTTGAACCTGCTTCATGTGTCTGACTCAATCAGCTTGTGTGTGTTTGTGATCGGAGTGTGTTTTGTGCAGGTTTGATCTTCAAATGGCTCTGCATGTATTAGAGCGACTATAGGAGAGTTTCTAGACTAATCACAGATGTGGTAGACGCTCGAGGGCCTTTGTTTCGTGGATCTGATACAGTGTGTTGTGACGTCTCATTTACTGTGCTCTTGTTGCCGTCTCACAGATTCGGTCGTGTTGGAAGAAGGTGGACGGAGCAGAGCGACTTTATCAGCAGCTGAGTCCAAAGAGCTGGAGGATTTTGAGGCAGCACCATCTGAACCCATCTTTATGAGCGCAGCAACAACACCAGCTGGCATGCTGAGCCGAGTGAGTGAATCTACACACACAATAATACTCTAATCATTTTGACATATGTGACCCAGGACCACAAAACCAGTTATAAGGGTCTAAGGGTTTTTGAAATTGAGATCTATGTATCATCCAAATGCTGAATAAATAAGCTTTCCATTGATGTATGGTTTGTTTGCTGAGATACAACTATTTGAAAATCTGGAATCTGAGGGTGCAAAATATTGAGAAAATCACCAAATGAAGTTCTTAGCAATGCATATTACTTATCATATATTTAGGGTAGGAAATGTACAAAATATATTCATGGAACATGATCTTTACTTAATGTCCTAATGATTTTTGGCATCATTTTGACCCATTCAAAGTATTTTTGGTTATTGCTACAAATATACCTGTGCTATGAAAGAGTGGTTTTGTGGCCCATTTATTACTATTATTATATCATTAAAACATTATTAGAATACAGTAATACATTTTTTTAATTAATAATAATAAAAAAAAACATTTAATTTATTTTAAAGTTAATCATTGTTTCAGTTTAGAATAGGGCTTTCAAATGTATGTGTTATTGTAATTCTTCTGCTTCTTCTTATTGCTTTTTAAGGAAAAATACAATTAAAATGAATTAAAATAATACAATTTATACATAAAATAAAAATGCAAATTATTATTGTCATGTAATATGTATTTATGATATAAATAACAATTGTTTGTATTTAAATACAACTTAGTTGCACTTAAATATAATTTGAAATATTCAGAATAACTATAATTATTATTATTATTATTATGTAATTTATATTCATAGTTTAATTATAATAATTATAATAATTTGGAATTAACAATGATTAACAATGTCTATAAAAATTGTAATAATAATAATATATAAATAATAGATATATTCATGTGCATCTGTGTGTATATTACAATATATAAAAAATAAAAATGTAATCAACCAAAAAAAAATGACAAAAATAACTAAAAGTAACTAAATTACATTGTAAATGAAATAATGAAACTTTATTTATTAATTTATTTGTTTTCATTTATAAATCATAGATTGATTCATTTCTTTTGTCTCTCCTCAAGTCCTCCTCCACATCTAGTCAGGACGATGACAAGTCGACCCTGGAGGAGGTAAGTGAAGGCGGTATCCCAATTGATCAGCCTCCGCTGGCCCTCTCCACTCCGGGGCCGCAAGACGCTGACCTCACCTTCACACATTCAAGTACTTTAAATAAGTCCAGCTCCTCCCCGGAGCTCCAAACTCTCCCCGAAGCCTTCAGCAAAGCTGCGGCCCAGAGCGCTTCTGGCGGGGACTTGCTAAGCTCCAAGATCCAGACAGTCCAGGCTGAGAGAGAGGCCCCAGGTGAAAGCACTTGGCCGGGAGAGAGCGTCATATCGGCCGGCCCGTCCAGCTCCAGCGCTAGCATCTCTGTCTCCTCGTCCTCCACCTCCAGAATGAGGCTGGAGTTTCCCACTGCCCAGCCGGGAGCCCTGTCTCCTACCGGACACAGACCCCGCGGACACACCATCTCGGTGTCTGCGCCCTCATCCCGCAGGGAGAGGAAGATGGACAGAGACTCGTACCACAACCGAGGAGGTCCATCCAATGCTGAGAAGAGCTCAGGACTCAGTCCAAGGTAACATGAAGCCCAAATTCATATTCTTACTTCTTTTATTCAGATTATAAAGTCTGATTTCCATGCAATTACAGTGAACGCAAACTACAGTTTTAAAGAATTAAAAAAAAAAATACAAAAGCACCTTAAATGTATTCTAAAAGTTAGGAATGCATGATATATCAATACCATATTGGTTTTTAGTTAAAAAAAAAAATTTAATACAATTGATTAAATTGATTTAAAAGTCACTGTAAAGTTATTTGTAGTGTTACAAAAGATTTATATTTGAAATAAGTGTTGCTCTTTTTAACTTTTATATTCATCAAAGTATCCTTTTTGACAAAAATATGAAGCAGCACAACCGTTTTCAACATTGATAATAATCAGAAAAGTTTCTTGAGCAGCAAATCAGCTTATTAGAATGATTTCTGAAGGATCATGTGACACTGAAGACTGGAGTAATGATGCTGAAAATTCAGCTTTGCATCTCAGAAATAAATTATATTTTACAATATATTCACACAGAAAACAGTCATTTTAAATTGCAATAATATTTCACAATATTACCACATTTACAGTATTTTTAATAAAAAAAAGCAGTCTTGGTGAGCAGAAAAGTTTTCTTTCAGAAACTCACCATCTCCAAACTTTTGAACAGTAGTGTGTGTATACTTTTGATTTATTTTTGAATTATCAGTATTAGTCAGTGTAGGTATTTAATTCTAAATCATCAACTTTAAAACACTGATCATATAATAACGCTGTTCAGTGTAGTTTTTAAATGTAAGTGAATTTTCTATTATAATGTGGTAACATTACAAATGACTGTTTTAGTGTTTTATTTATAATTTATTAGACAAACTAGTATTGATAGTTTATTATTTGACTTGAATACATTTAATGTTTTCATCAGTTATCATTAAAAAATTCTTGTTTCACTCTTTTACATTTCAAATCTATCCCAGCAATAACCATTTGCTGAAAATGCACCCTGGGAATGTAACATAATAAAGGCAGTAAATAGGCTATTTTCATCTACCCCTTTAAATCACAGGACAGTAATTTGGTTGTTTTTCACTAGATGCACCTCATTAATAACACTATAAACACAAAATTAGAACCACATGTTCATAACCAATCTTCAACACTCATTATTTATTACTCCTGTTGCAAAATCCCTAGAAACGCAGTTTAGCACAGATGATGAAGTGTTTAGCGGTTACCATTGCATCAAGGGCTTTGGAAACATGTCTTTTGCTTGAGTCTCATTCTGATGGTCTGATGGTGCAAAAACATCAAAATATTGAGGGAATCGCCTTTAAAGTTGTCCAAATTAACTTCTTAGCAATGCATATTACTAATCAAAAATTATGTTTTGATATATTTACGGTAGGAAGCTTACAAAATATCGTCATGAAACATGATCTTTACTCAATATCCTAATGATTTTTGGCTATTGCTGCAAGTATACCCATGCGACTTATGACTGGTTTTGTGGTCCAGGGTCACATATTATCACTATAATTTTTTAATATCGTACAATATCAATGTTTATCATGATATTCATTTACCATTAATGGGGAAGGAAATGCTTTCCATATGTTTGTTAGGCCTTGAAAATGAATGTAAAGAGAATTTGTTTGTTCACAATTAACCCATTTAATTTAGAGCACCCTATTTTATTCTCCCCTAAAAAATTGACTCCGTCTTCCTTAAATGTCCATCTAGTTTGAACTTGCCACTGCCTAGCAAGGCTTTCTTCACTGAAGATTTATGTTCAAATATTTCAACTCGGATCATTCGCGTCAGGCTTTATTCTGCAATAACAACCTGCTGGATGTACATTGTCCCTTATGTAATGTCTTTGAACAGCATCCATTTGAACCCGCCGCACCAAGTGCTCTGTTTTCTAGGAAACGCAAAGCATTATTTGGAGAGTAATGATATGGCTGAAATGCCTCATTTTTTTCATTACTGTCATCATCTGTCGCCCTGTTGACATTGAATCATCCTGCCTCTTTCGCTCGCTCGGCTCGTTTTGTGAAGTGAGGCTCTTTCTGAGTCGAGCGCTTTCAAATTGTTGCCTTGAATTGGAATTACTTGTAAATTACTGCCATCCGTCTTTGTGAGGTTCGGTGCCGCTGGAGTCGCGCGATCGATAGACTCACTATTTATAGAGAGAAGCCCAGGAAAGCCTAGCGAGTTTCCCGTTAGAGCGTTTTTCCTCTGTCACGGGGGCCGTATGTGTTTTGTTTAATGGGGTTCAGTCAGGCACTAAAAGCTGTTGTCTGTCTTTTTCTTGAAACAGTTACAGAGCCTTTCACACTGTCGTGAGCAGATCGTTGCTCGATATGAAGCACGTCTTTTTGGATAATGTCAGAATTACATCCTAATAAAGATTGAAGGGCCCCGTCATTCAAAAAACATTTGCTGTATGAATAGAGGCATAAAAGGTGTAGTTTCTTTAGTGGAACAAGAGTTGTGAATGTGCTGGCTTTTGATTTCCATCCACAAAAGCTGGATGTGGATGGGAGCTGTCAAAAAGCAAAGCAAAACTGTCATGAAAGTGTTTTCTTCATGAAAATTGTGCACAGTATACACTAGCAGTCAAAAGTTTCTTAATGTTTCTTAAAGAAGTCTCTTCTGCTCACCAAACCTGCATTTATTACTATTTAAAACAACTGTTTTCTATTTGAATATATTTTAAAATGTAATTTATTCCTGTGATCAAATCTACATTTTCAGCATTATTACTCCAGTGTTCAGTGTAATATGCTGATTTACTGTTCAAGAAGCATTTCTGCACAGCAAAAAATGCTTTTCTTACTTAGTTTTTTGTCTTGTTTCTAGCCAAAATATCTAAAAAAAAACAAAAAACAAAAAACAAAAACAAAAACAAATCAAAATTAAAAATTAAAAAGTTTTTGCTTAAAACAAGCAAAATTATCTGCCAATGGGGTAAGCAAAATAATCTTATTTCAAGCAGAAAACTAATATACAGTATATCATTCAAAATCTTGATAGAAATGATAGAAATAATACCTTTTTTCTTTTTTTTTAGCAAGGATCAAAATTGATGATAAAGGCATTTATAATGTTACAAAAGATTTCTATGCCGTTTTTCTGAACTTTCTATGCATCAACATAATAATAATAATAATAATAAAAATGTTTTTTTGAGCAGTAGAACTACTACTAACAATATTAATATATATTGTTATTATTTCAATTGTTTTTTATATATATATTTGTTAAAAACATGATAATAGTATTTGTTATTAATTTATACAGATTTTTACTTTAAAATCTGGATAGGATCAGGGTTAACTAAAACAAAAAGCTGAAACATTTACATTGCTCAAAATGAAACAATTATTAACTGAAAATTAAATTAAATATAAAATTTTTTTTAGATTTTTTTTAACATTTTTTAAATTATTTTATTTCGACTAGCCAACATTTCACACTTTTTTATGTTTAAGTTTGAAGTTTTCTTCTGAACTTTCTATGCATCAAAGAAACCTGAAAAAATCAACATAATTTTCAACATAATCATAATAATAATAAAAATGTTTTTTGAGCAGCAAATCAGAATATAATTTCTGAAGGATCATGTGACTGCAGTAATGATGCTAAAAATTCAGCTTTGAAATCACAGGAAAAAATTACATTTTAAAATATATTCAAATAGAAAACAGTTATTTTAAATAGTAAAAATATTTCAAAATGTTGCCATTTTTGCTGTACTTAAGATCAAATGAATGCAGGTTTGGTTGAGTTGAGCACTTTTGGCTATCTTATCGTAACCATCCCAAATATATCTTCTAATAATGTTAGCAGTGCGTTGGAGCACATGTTTTCCATTGATATTGTCGAGGCAAGATTTATTTAAGTCTAGGCTTAAATCCACATTTGCAAATTTGTGCTTGGCCAGATTTAATGGGTCTCATGAGGTCTGGAGAGCATTTCAGGACACTTATCCTCTCCGAACTTCTTCACCTTTAACTTTGATATTTTCCCGTGTGAAGAGGTGAGATGTGGGTAGGCAGATGAAAGCGGTACAGGAATTTAAAGGCATTAAATGTAGTGTGCGTTTGTGCTGGAGTGGAGGTTCAGCAGATCAGAGCTCAGTCTGACCTTTGCTCTTCTTCTTTCTGTCGGCAGTTTCGTCTTCCTGCAGCTCTATCACTCTCCGTTCTTTGGCAATGAAGCCAACAAACCCCTCCTGCTGCCCAAATCTCAGGTGAGGAGACAGTATCTCTCTTATGGCTCGCAAAATTGGGCTATAATCCGTAAGTGAGCATAAAGGACAATTAAGATTTATTCCATTGATGTATGGTTTGTTAGGATAGAACAATGTTTGGTCGAGATACAACTATTTGAAAATCTGGAAGCTGAGGATGCCAAAATATCAAAATATTGAGAAAATCACTTTTAAAGTTGTCCAAATGAAGTTCTTAGCAATGCGTATTACTAATCAAAAATTTACTTTTGATATATATACGGTAGGAAATTTACAAAATATCTTCATGGAACATTTTTGGCAAAAAGAAAAATTCTTTTTACTTTACATTTAATGTCACCAAAAAAAAAAAAAAAAGTAAAATGTGACCAAAAAATGAAATATAACCTATCATGTATTAAAATATTCATTATATAGACCTTTATAATGATTTTCATTATTTTAATGACTATTTAAAGTTGTTTTGTGAAAAATATTTTTACAAATGTGTATATATATATCCATGATAATAGTATTTGTTGTAATTTTTTTTTGTTTAAAATCAATATTAATAATATAGTAAAATAATAGCAATGCACAATAATAATAAAATATTAGTAATATACCTACAGAAATATATACAAACAATACATATACTTGTATAATACCTTTTTTTTTTTTTTTTACATCTAATTATTATTTAACATTCTCTCACTACTACTTCTACTAACAATATTAATATTTATTGTTGTTATTATTATTTTAAATTGTTCTTTTTAATAATATGCAATGGTGTATATATGTAATGTTTTTGGTATATTTATATGTTTTTGATATATATATATATATATATATATATATATATATATATATATATATATATATATATATATATATATATATATATATATATATATATATATATATATATATATATATAATATTTGTTAAGGACATGATAATAGTATATTTATGCAGATTTTTATAAAATCTGAATAGGGTCAGGGTTAACTAAAACAAAAAGCTAAAACATTTTCAAAATGAAAAATAAAACATTGCTCAAAATGAAACAAATATTAACTGAAAATTAAATTAAATATTGAAAAAAAAAAAAAGTTGAAGTTTTTGAAGTATTGAAGTTTTCAAATAACTATAATAAAAAAAATTACAAATAAAAACTAGTAAAAACTAAAAATATAACAAAATGTGTAATAGTATATCAATGGTACTAAAATATCACTGGATAGAATAGGACTGGATAGTACTGAATTACAGTCATGAGAATGACTTTGCATTATAGTAATGAGAACTTTAAGGGAAAGTAGTGATTATTATTTCTAAAAATAACACTTCTTAGTCCTCCTTGTTGACTTCATATTAATGTAGTGTGGTTTCCCGTCCACAGCTGATAGATCGTGCCGTTAAAGTCTTGGATCAGATGCCTCCATATGACACTCATAAGATCGGTGTGGTGTTTGTTGGGGCTGGACAGGTAGAGTTATGTTCCTCTTTCCATTTTGCTGTCTCAGATGTTGTAGGAAGTCTGTATGATTGATGGTTGTTTATTATCAGGCGAATAACGAGGTGTCGATCCTGTCCAACGAGTACGGTTCCAACCGATACGCACAATTCCTCACAGGCCTAGGGAAGCTGATACACCTAAAGGATTGTGATCCAGACCAGATCTTTCTGGGTGGTCTGGATCAGTATGGTGACGACGGCGAGTTCACATACTGCTGGCATGATGACATCATGCAAGGTCAGGTTTCATTAGTGTATTTTAATATAATAGTGTATTATATTATTATTTACTATTGCTAATTATTTATTAAGAAAGTTCCTAGAAAAAAAAACCCTACCAGCTAAAAAGCAAATCTGAGAAGATCTCAAGTATGGGAAATATAATTTCTTTAGGCACTTCAGTCAGTGTCGGCTTTGAGTGTTTGAGCATGAGATCCATTATTATGTGATGCTCATTACTGCGTCTGAAGGCTCTTAAGTGTTCATAAAGAGTGTCTGGAGCACGAGGTGAAGCTGCAGCGTTAGACTAATGCAGTCGTTTTTGTTCCTCTGCAGCTATTTTCCATATAGCCACTCTCATGCCGAACCGGGAGAGCGACAAGGGCTGCTGCAATAAGAAACGCCACATTGGGAACGACTTTGTGGTGGTGGTTTACAATGACTCCGGAGAGGAGTATAAACTCGGCACCATCAAGGTGTGTCAAGTCATTTTTTACGTTTCGTTTCTGTTTTTGACACATTCTTTCCGAACTGTTTTTAAATTGTGATATTTTGTGTGTATTTTCTTTTATTTAGGGTCAGTTCAACTTTGTGGAGGTGCTTGTAAAGCCTCTCGACTACGAGAGCAACCTGGTCACGCTGCAGTGCCGGAAAGGTGAAATAAATCGTTTTTATTCAGACTTGTTTGTTGTATTTAAGGAGACTGTAGATGTATGTGTGTATGAGTGTGCTCAGTAACGCTGTAACTCCTTGTTCCCTCTCAGATCTGGAGGGTTTGGTCGACACCAGTGTGGCAAAGATAGTTTCAGACCGCAATCTACCGCTGCTCGTGAGACAGATGGCACTGCATGCCAATGTGAGACCCGTCAGCTTCTTTTGTCTCTTTGCTTTTTGTCTCTCTTTTTTTTTTTTTTTTTTCATATGCAAGCTTAGTTTCACCACGGAATAAAACAAAGTATTTCAGAATTAGTTTACATCTCTTACTTTTTTTTTATACAGATTTCAGAGTTTACATCTTGCAGTTATGACTCTACATTTCAGAATTATTTTTCACCTTTTTATCTCAGAATTTTTCAGTTTACAGTACAATTTTTTTTTTTCTGAGAATTCCAAGGGAAAAAGTGAGTCACAAAGATGTAAACTCAGAATTCTGTGAAAAAAAAATCTGAATTGTGAGATGTAAACTCAATATTCAGAGAAAAGTCACAACTGCAAGATATAAACTTAGAATTCCAAGGGGAAAAAAGTCAGGAACAAAGATATGAACTCGGAATTCTGAGTTTACTGTACATCTTGACTTTTTTCTTGGAATTCTAAGTAAAAAAATGAATCAAAGGTGTAAAGTCAGAATTCTGAGGAGAAAAAAAATCAGAATTGTGAGATGTAAACAGAATTCCAAATTTTTTTTCCTCTTGCAATTCTGACTTTTTTTTATGGAATTCTAAGTTCATATCTTTATGATTGACTATTTTTCCATGCAATTCTGCATTTATGTCTTGCAATTCTGACTTTTTTCTCAGAATTCTGAGTTTACATCTTTGTGACTCTTACCTTTTTCCTTTTAATTCTGAGTTTACACCTTGCAGTTCTGACTTTTTTCTCAGAATTCTGAGTTTACATCTTTGTTACTCTGACTTTTTTTCTTGGAAGTCTGAGTTTGCATCTCACAATTCTGACTTTATGGAATTCTGAGTTCATATCTTTGTGACTGACTTTTTTTTTCCTTGGAAAATGGAGCTAAGTTTACATCTTTTTAATTAGAATTCTGAGTTCATATTGTTTGACTTTTTTTTTTTTTTTTTTGCTGCAGTTTTTATTTAGATATTTTTTGGGGGTATTTTCTATATCCCTGGTTGAAATATCTTTTAATGTGTTTATGTAGTGGTATTTTTGGGCTGTTTTCATCAGGTGCAAATGTCATAATCTGAGGTATTATTTATGTGGAAATTATGCAAAGCGAGTGCATTAATAGCAAAGTTTGCCTTAACAAAAAGCACTAATATAGACAGTTTCCATTAGACAGAAAAGCATTTGTCGCATACAGATCTCATCGTCTGTTGCTCTCACCAACGGAGTCTGTTTAGCATAAATATGCTTTTTTTCTGGGGTTGTTCTCTTCCCACCTACTGTGATAAGTGGAGACTATATAATAAGGCTGTTTGGTGTGAGTCACACACCCACGCTTTCCTCTGAGACCCTCCAAATCACTGCCGGCTCCAGGAGAGCGCAGCCCACTGCCTCTGGCTCCAATTAGCAACACATGCCTCAAAATGGCCGGCAGGGTCAGGGGAGGATAAACGCAGAACTTGGGTTTCACCCGGGACACCGACTATTTTGGGGGGAATTATTAACTTCTTGTTTCCATGGTTACCAGGGAACTTTAGGAGACAGAAAGTACTTCAGTTTGGGAATTTATCTTTTCGATCCTGGCACCATGTTGCTATTCTAAAGTATGAATTATACTTTCCAAAGTATATTCAAGTCCAACTATCACACTTTTTTCCTTGTTCATTTTGCTCAAAAATCTGTCGCAATCACAAAAATGATCAGATGCATATCTAAGTGATATTAGAGAATGAACAGTTGCATTTGAACCTTTTTAAAGTGTTTCATCTGCTCTCTTGTCTTGTAAAGATGGCGTCGCTGGTGCATCAGTGTAGAGCTAACCCATCAGATGCCTACGCTTCAAAATGGCTGGCAAGATTGAGACACATCAAGAGGATCAGGACACGGGTACGAGAGCTCATATACAGTTGTGCTCAAAAGTTTACATATCCCTTGCAGAATCTGCAAAAATTCTTTTAGCAAAATAAGAGGGATCATACAAAATGCTTATTTTTTATTTAGTACTGACTTGAATAAGATGTTTTACATAAAATACATTTAGTCCACAAGAGAAAACAATAGTTGAATTTATAAAAATGACCCTGTTCAAAAGTTTACATACACTTGATTCTTAATACTGTGTTGTTACCTGAATAATCCACAGCTGTGTTTTTTTGTTTAGTGATAGTTTTTCATGAGTCCCTTGTTTGTCCTGAACAGTTAAACTGTCTGCTGTTCATCAGAAAAATCCTTCAGCTCCCACAAATTCTTTGCTTTTCCAGCATGTTTGTGTATTTGAACCCTTTCCAACAATGACTATATGATTTTGAGATCCATCTTTTCACACTGAGGACAACTGAGGGACTCGTATGCAACTATTACAGAAGGTTCAAACACTCACTGATGCTCCAGAAGGAAAAAACATGCATTAAGAGCATTTGAAGATTTGAAATTTGAAGATCATGGTAAATGTAACTAATTTTGTCTTCTTGGAAACATGCAAGTATCTTCTGTAGCTTCTGAAAGGCAGTGCTAAATGAAAAAATATGATATTTAGGCAAAATGTACACATTTCTATTCTGTTCAAAAGTTTTCACCCCCCGGGTCTTAATGCATGTTTTTTCCTTCTGGAGCATCAGTGAGTGTTTGAATCTTCTGTAATAGTTGCATATGAGTCCCTCAGTTGTCCTCAGTGTGAAAAGCTGAATCTCAAAATCATACAGCCATTGTTGGAAAGGGTTCAAATACACAAAAATGCTGGAAAACCAAAGAATTTGTTGGAGCTGAAGGATTTTTCTGATGAACAGCAGGCAGATTAACTGTTCAGGACAAACAAGGGACTCATGAACAACTTTCACTAAACAAAAAACAGCTGTGGGTCATTCAGGTAACAACACAGTATTAAGAATCAAGTGTATGTAAACTTTTGAACAGGGTCATTTTTATAAATTAAATTTTAAATATGCAATTATTGTTTTCTCTTGAGGACTATATGTAAATGTCTTTTATGTAAAACATCTTACTCAGGTCAGTACTAAATAAAAAATAACATGCATTTTGTATGATCCCTCTTATTTTGCTAAAAGAATTAACATTTTGCAGATTCTGCAAGGGGTATGTAAACTTTTGAGCACAACTGTATCTTTCTATATCTATATGTAACTTTTAAATGTTAACTACAACTATCTTTTTTTCCCCCCCATCAACAGGCTCAGGAGGAAATTCAGTCGCGCCCCACCCACGGAATCTCTCTGACCCAAGGCCACGCCCCCATGCAGAATAAACCCACCCACCAGCCCCCCGGCTCTGCTTCGAACACGGACGCCGGCCAGAGGAAGAGACTTGTGTCCACTGTTGATGATTTCACAGACTTTGTTTAGTGAAAGACCCGTTAAGTTCTTTTTAACTGAGACCGAGAGACGCTGCGTTCCCATCAGTCCAAACGAACGAATCCATTCCTGAAGGCATAGGGCAGTGAGGTTTGTTGTTAGTAAGATCTGATCACCTTTAAAACAACTCAACGTGGCACAGGAAGTAAGAGATCTGTTCAGCAAGGATGCAGCTTCACTCAAATGCTGTGACTGTATGAACTAAATCACAAAGCGCTGCTCCGTCTGCTGAAAGATGGATGTAAACACGCACTGGTATTGTCACGTGCCGTTTTTAGCAGTATGACAAAATTGCACACGCACACGGTTAACACCCTTTCATGTCTCTGTCCATCTTCATCCACACGTTTCTTTCTCTACAGCAAACTTCACACACTTGTTTTCTCTTGGTGAATATATCAAAACGGTCTATGATATTAACCGTCCAACCGTTTTTGCTTGTTTTCTGCTGGTTTCTTTGTGTGTGGTGGTTAAGCTTATCAAATGAGTTTCTAATAGAACAACAGATTTGCAGAACAACAGCTAGTACAGTAAACCGCATCAGACGTGTGTGCATGTGTGCGCATCGCTACCAAATAAAACACTGAAATGTGCAAATACTCCTCTTGTTCAGAGTCTGCTTTTACTCTCTTCTGTCAGCATCTACTGTCTGTGTTTGTGTAAATTAACTTTATATTGGAAATACTGAAGAGTTTATTTTATATATATATATATATATATATATATATATATATATTTTTTTAGATTTTGGTGATTTTTTTTTTTTTTTTTTTTTTAAATTGAAAAGATGTTAACAGTCTCTCTTGGAAATGGAAAAAATGCACAATATTTTCAGCAAACATTGGTGCATAGTTACATGGTTACATTTTACATCATAAATTGAACAAAGAAAAAAAAAATGTGCAAAAGTGCAAAATGTGTGTGTGCATGTATGTATGTGTATATATATATTTATTCCATGGAATGTCTGGAGACTGATTCTGGCAGGTATGCATTAAAATCGTTTAATGCACAGGTAGTTCCAAGTCAGTTTAATCACCGTTCTATATTAATGCGCTGCTTTAATTGATGCACGCAAACAGAGAGAGAAAGAGAGAGAGAGAGATCGCATTGCGCTGTGCACATACATAAAATTGTTGTCATTGCTTCTCTGCGATTCTTATTAATAAAATAGCATAGATGCTAGATCTACATTATATTCCTCAGCAACGAGGTGGTAAAACCGCTGTTTTTAAATTAATTTGTTGTTTGTAGAGAGAGACTTGTCTATACATTTGCAAATAACCATGAAATAAGCGGGATAATCAACGGCTTGCCGTGCGTTAAAGGATTTTAAATGCGCTTCACGTCGGGTGGTTATTAGCCTCCACGTCGTGCATTTAAAATCCTTTAACGCATGGCAAACCGTTGATTATCCCTTACGTGTGTATATATATATGTGTGTGTGTGTGTGTGTATGTATGTACAATAGGTACAGAAAGTATTCAGACCCCCTTAAATTTTTCACTCTGTTATATTGCAGTCATTTGCTAAAATCATGTTCATTTTTTTTCCTCATTAATGCACACACAGCACCCCATATTGACAGAAAAACAGAATTGTTGACATTTTTGCAGATTTATTAAAAAAGAAAAACTGAAATATCACATGGGCCTAAGTATTCAGACCCTTTGAAGCACCCTTTTGATCTAATACAGCCATGAGTTTTTTTGAGAAAGATGCAACAAGTTTTTCACATCTGGATCTGGGGATCCTCTGCCATTCCTCCTTGCAGATCCTCTCCAGTTCTGTCAGGTTGGATGGTAAACGTTGGTGGACAGCCATTTTCAGGTCGCTCCAGAGATGCTCAATTGGGTTTAAGTCAGGGCTCTGGCTGGGCCATTCAAGAACAGTCACGGAGTTGTTGTGAAGCCACTCCTTCGTTATTTTAGCTGTGTGCTTAGGGTCATTGTCTTGTTGGAGGTGAACCTTCGGCCCAGTCTGAGGTCCTGAGCACTCTGGAGAAGGTTTTCGTCCAGGATATCCCTGTACTAGGCCGCATTCATCTTTCCCTCGTTTGCAACCAGTCGTCCTGTCCCTGCAGCTGAAAAACACCCCCACAGCATGATGCTGCCACCACCATGCTTCACTGTTGGGACTGTATTGGACAGTTGATGAGCAGTGTCTGGTTTTCTCCACACATACCGCTTAGAATTAAGGCCAAAAAGTTCTATCTTGGTCTCATCAGACCAGAGAATCTTATTTCTCACCATCTTGGAGTCCTTCATGCGGGCTTTCATGTCTCTTGCACTGAGGAGAGGCTTCCGTCGAGCCACTCTGCCATAAAGCCCCGACTGGTGGAGGGCTGCAGTGATGGTTGACTTTCTACAACTTTCTCCCATCTCCTGACTGCATCTCTGGAGCTCAGCCACAGTGATCTTTGGGTTCTTCTTTACCTCTTCTCCCCAGATAGCTCAGTTTGGCTGGACGGCCAGCTCTAGGAAGGGTTCTGGTCGTCCCAAACGTCTTCCATTTAAGGATTATGGAGGCCACTGTGCTCTTAGGAACCTTAAGTGCAGCAGAAATTTTTTTTGTAACCTTGGCCAGATCTGTGCCTTGCCACAATTCTGTCTCTGAGCTCTTCAGGCAGTTCCTTTGACCTCATGATTCTCATTTGCTCTGACATGCACTGTGAGCTGTAAGGTCTTATATAAACAGGTGTGTGGCTTTCCTAATCAAGTCCAATCAGTATAATCAAACACAGCTGGACTCAAATGAAGGTGTAGAACCATCTCAAGGATGATCAGGAGAAATGGACAGCACCTGAGTTAAATATATGAGTGTCACAGCAAAGGGTCTGAATACTTAGGACCATGTGATATTTCAGTTTTTAATAAATCTGCAAAAATGTTAACAATTCTGTGTTTTTCTGTCAATATGGGGTGCTGTGTGTACATTAATGAGGAAAAAAATGAACTTAAATGATTTTAGCAAATGGCTGCAATATAACAAAGAGTGAAAAATTTAAGGGGGTCTGAATACTTTCCAACAAATTTAGTCAATACAGACGCTGTATCTATTGTCTATAGTCTTTGGCTGCGTTTATTGCATCAGATATGTTTTCTCACTAACACGCCCCCAACTCGAAAACTCGGGACATAAAGAAATTTACACTCGGGACATATTTCCACTCGTAATAACAGTTTTGCGGATTGCGTTCATGTGTGTTCAACTCGAAAATAAGATCTATCCCACATGACTTGAACGCACCAGCCAACTGCCGAAAGTTTTCCTGAGTGGAATAATCTTAATTCAAAGGTAAGAAATTCACCATTTTCACCATCATCATGAATTTTTTCTCCCTAAAGACTGAATTGAGTATTTATACAAAGAGCAGGGTTGCCAGGTTTTCACAACAAAACCTGCCCAGTTGCTACTCAAAAGTAGCCCAAAACTAGCCCAATTGCAGGGGGGGCCTCCGTTAAAAATCGCGTTCTGGAGGTTGAAATACACGTTTTTGCTCCGGGTTCCACTAGCATTTCAGGGCTAAATATGACATCCCTAAAGACTGAACGGAGTATTATACAAAGAGCGTTGTTTCCTAACTGTCGAAAGCAGGTGCATATGAGGCATTTGATTGGATTGGATGCTAAGTATCTAGTCATAACATAATTTCAAACTGTACAAGTTTGGAGCAGCAAAAGCGCTACTAGACCTGCTCTGGAACATGAATTCATAAACCCAGGTAAAAAGCTGGGCTAACCTTGCTTCTAAATTATCTACGTTTTCTAGCCACAAGAGGGGACACGGCTGTTTGTACATTTTATGGGTCTGGCTTCTGGTCTAATCCGAGTCCAGCTATTTTTAGATGTACAAAACAGTTCGTTTTGCTGCGTGATATTGCAAATTGATGTGTCTTATCATATTATTTTAATGTATTCTCTTAATTATGAGCACATTGGTTTGTAGTGCAGTCTCACCCATGGTATTCATGGAACATGTTTTTTGGCATAAAACAAAAATCTACAATTTTGAATGTATTTTTGGCTGTTGCTAATTTACATTGCTACTTAAAACTGGTTTTGTGGTCCAGGGTCCAGTGACCAAAATACTTAAAGAGAGGTAAAACATTAACATTACATATTAATTTCTGATCTTAAAGCCACTGTTATATGGAATTGTTTTATAGTTTATATTTAATGCAATGAAATCAGAAGCAACTAACAAAATTAAGAGCAATTGCTCACATTACCTAAACATCAAGAGCCAAAAGACTATAGAGAGTTTTCAGGTGTGCTTTGAAAGACGAGAGAGTGGTGAATCAATATCTTGAAATGAAGCGCTGCGGGAAGCACAGACTCTCAGCTGTCAGACTCTTTATTTGACTTTGTCAAGTGCAAAAGCATGTAAAGCGAAGTGCTACAGCGTTACAAGTACAACAGCACAATAAAACACAAAATGGCAAACCTGCAATCAAAACATTACCTTCAGCATTTAATAAACAAAAAAATGAAGACTTTACAAAATATTGCATGCACATACGTTTTGGCACTTGTGGCTGGTTTGAAATGGCAGACGTGATTTTTTTTTATTCTGACACACCTAAAAGTATGAAATATTTCAGCGGCAGTACTATTCTGCAAAGAACTACTAAAAAGCCACTATATTTAAAATGACTGCTTGTGCTGTGTGTAGTTCTGTTGAAAATGTTACAAAAACAGCAATGCTTCCATACTTTTTTTGGGCGTTATTTTTTCCCTTGGCCAGCACCAGGGAGAAATGAAATATGCAGCAAAGCATTTGTGTGAAATGAGTGTGCATATGGTCATCCGTTTTATGTATTGAAATCAAAACAGAACTTTCTGCTCAGTGCGGTGAAGGCAAATGAGATTACAACAATGCAATCAAACTCTAATACAATATTTACATCAGGGCACACCAATATGTACAGATAAACATGACCTTTCAAAACCTCATCTGGAATGGCCCGAATAAGGACGTTACTGTAGTGGAAGTGACCTTTGACAGAATCAAAACTCCCTGTAGTGGATATTTTTGAGTGATCACTCTCAACTACTCAAATTTCATTATATGAGACCTTAACACATGCATTGATTAAAGCGGAAAACAACAACAAACAAACAAAACAAATCCTGGTTTGGGTTTTTAAAAAGAGGGTCCCTGAGCATCATCACGGTAAACAACAATTTAGTACTTCACAAGAGACATAAAATCAACACAAATACACGAAAATGTACGGTAATTAATATCCTGATGCAGCTCATGTATAATACTCCAAGAGAATAGTTCTGGAAAAGCTGTACGTGAAGAAATATTACATACTAGTTTAAATATGGCAAAGCACTAAAGCTTGACATTGAAATAAAGTGCTAAGTTCAAAAGAAACTTAAGTTAATCTCGTTACTTGAGTAGCAAGCTTTGGCAAAATTATATGGAGAGTAATGCTGTCGTAACTATCTCTTATGTTCGTACCAAGCTTATTTTATTATTTCCGCAAAACACATTCAAACTAAATCACACTGGTGCCATCACAATCATTCATATTATAAAATCAATACAAAGTGCTTTTTAAATTAGATTCAAAACATCGTAGAAGGCAGCAACAAACATACTTCCATTTATCCTAAGCTGTTTTTTTTTTCATTCATTAACAAACCACTTACAATAATAATGCTTTATGAAACATCGTTTTTACCTGCTGGAATAACAAATCCCCATACAGAGAATTCTGGGAGTTGTGCTTGAATGAGGGATGTACCTTTGTCTTGACGATCTCTCAACATTTTCCTTACTTCATCTAACATTTCTTGTCCTACTGTTAACTTATCCCAAATTATGTCTCCCTTTACAATTCATACTTTCTGACACACTACTACTTCTTCTTCTTCTTCTTCTCAGTTTTCCTTCTAATGTCATCTTCTCTCACTCGCCCTCTGGTCCGTTTCGCTCTGAGAAACCTCTGAATGGAGCTGACATGCAATTATGTCAGAGAAATACATTTGAAATCCTGAGGATTACTAGTTGTTTAGCACCCTGATGGCCTCTTCAGAAGTATGTTAGTGTGAGTGTATAAGTGTGGGTGGCTAAATCCATACATATTTTCTGATATGTTTGTGTCTATTTTTCGCAAAACATGCCATTATATTAAGAAGCATGAATTATGCATAAGTACCTCGAAGCATAGCTCAATAGTTATGTAATGGCATTAAATATGTACCTGCAAATCTAGGTGTGTTTTTTATGTCTGTGTGTGTGCGAGTTTGTCAGTGTGAGCCCTTTTTGAATAAGCTGTGCCTATTCTGCATCGATGGGCAATACATACACCCATGACCTTAATATAGCTTCCTTCAACAACAACAACAACAAAAAAAGAACACAATTCATCTAACATAACTAAAAACATTGTACAACAAATACCATCAAGCTTTAGCCATCCTGCATCAACAGGCATGCTGTTGTAGTCCTTCATTGTCTCTTTCAAGAGTTTGATTTGTACTGTGACAGCACAAGGTGTGCTCTTGTCGGTTTCAACCCAGTTGACCACCAGGGTCAAGAGGTTGGACTTGAGGTCACTGCGAGAGGGGACGGAAAAGGGCAACTTGCATCAAATGGAACTTCTTGAGGATTGTAGAAACCATGGTGGCCCGCACCGAGTTTCCATCTTGAGACTTGTGGGTTGAAACTTAAGGCTAAGGTGTATTATTTGGTTAAACTCTTCTTGAGGGCCTGGTTACAAAACCTGCTGTCACCAGGTCCTCCTTTCTTCATGAAAAGCTGTAACTCTTGAGCTTCAACATTCCTTGAGTTCCTAAGCCTTACGACTCAATTCCTAATTCCTGCCTTTACTTGTTGGAACCTTGGCACTTTAAGGTTTGGGGTGTCCTGAGATAGGTCTGTCTGTGTTGGGGTGCACCTTGTTTTTAAGTGGGGGAGGTTTGTGCTTGCGTTTGCGGGTGGGATTTGTAGTGGTGTGTGCAGGGTGCCGGAATACGCTGGTAGGAAGGTTCTCACTGGGAGGAATCCACTCATGGGAACGAGGGATCGGTACGGGGGTCGTTATGGCAGAAACAGGAGCAGTTGAGGAAGTAGATGCTGGAGTGGGAACTGGGGTAGGGATAGGCTTGCTGGCACAGCCAGCAACCTCAGAATCCCTTTGGAAATTTGGGTCCACCTTGTTGAAGGTTCCTTTCACTTTATGAGAGGCTTTGTCAGCCTTTTGGCCTTTGGGTGGACTACTGTTCTCCTCAAGTGGACTTGCTTTGAGTGGACCTGAATCCACCTTGCAAGGGTCCTTCTCAGTCATTCCAACATCTGCCACCACAGTACTAGGGGTTTCTTGAATCTTTTGGAGGCTATCAGTCCTGTGGGGACTTGAGTCCACCATATTAGTACTTGTGATTTGTGAGAACTTGTCTGATTTTCTTGATCTGCGATCTCTCTTGTGAAGATTTCTCTCAGACGCAGATGCACTTATTTCACTTCTTGGGGGATATCTGCTACTCTCTGCCACTTGTGCGCTCCTGTCTGTCCCCTTGTATCTATGTCTCTTCTGTCCTGCAGATTCCAGACTTCTGTGGCGGCGTACCCCTCTGCCCCGTCCTCGACTCTTCCTCAGGAGCCTCTCTAGGTGGCACTCTGTTCGATACAGATCCTCTGTGGCGTGGGTGACCCGGTCCAGCTGCAGAAGCAAAGCATCGAAAGCTGGGAGGATTCTACGGAGTGTCGCCTCCATCTCGGCTCTCTCTTTCCAGCCTTGGCCTCCAACTATCACCCCAAGGCCTAAGGTGAGGCCTAGTCCCAGACCTGGGGCTTCAGCCAGACTACAAGGGCTGCTGGATGTGGGCCGCCAGGAGGCCTCAGATCCTCCATCAACGCTGTCAGGAGTTGGGGGAGCCTCGGGAGTGTCCAGAGGAGGAAGACACAAGGACTTGCAGTCACTAGTTGAAGAGGAACGTGAAGGAGGGAGCTCCATACCTTCAAATCGCACCTTGTGCCGGAACTGTTGGCGAAGAAAGAGAGATACAGGGTCAACACAAGTGTGTAGTGGTAATTTAAAGAGCAAAGCTATGGGATGAAAGTTCAATCTGGAGGACTGGTGACTCAAGAGCAAGTAGTCATTTATCCAAAGCAACTTACTGGACACTTGTGCCCACAAAAGATCAATGTTAACAGCGCATGGCTCATTCTTATCAAGACCCTGTGTTTCAGGGGGAATCTTTTGCTCTCCAAATTGCTCTCCCTCTACTAATGTGCTACCAATCTACACATAGGGAAAACACCACTAAAACAAAGGGCAACAAGAGAAGCAATGCAAGTCTTTATTGCTTTCCTGGCAATAAGAACAGGTGAAAAGACATTTGCCTGTGGACAAATAAAATGTCCTAAAGACCTGATGCCTTTCAGGCTTTACTTTCGAGTTGTGATTTTGTAAATGTACTTAAAGTTTATAACACACTAGATACTTGCAAGAAGATCTAATTCAAGACAACAACTTATATTGGACAAAAGGGCAGAGAATATTGGGTATTATGGAAGCACACACCTCTTTAGCACGGCTGAGCCCCATCCACATTTTGAGGCGTCGCAGGAACAATTCCACCATCTCGTAGTCCTGCAGGTCAACGGCTGGACGGTACAGTTCCGCCCTCGCTCGGCGATAGTTCCTTAGCAACGCCGACATCAAAAGCCACAGCAAAACAAGTCGGAGGAGAGTGAAGCTAATGTGGAAGATGAAACAGGAAGCAGAACATGGCGAGAAGCCGCTGTCTGGTCGCCACGACAACAGTCCACGCCCATTAGAGCCTAGTAACTTCAAGCAAGTGGAGCTAACAGTTCCATAGCCCTCCATGACAGAGTGGAAAAGCTAGAGGGGGAAAAAAGACAGTGCTTGTTTGAGATTTTGCTGAACTTTTTATAAACACTGTTCTGGACTAACTCCAGAAAAGACGTATTAGAGTTAATGATCAGAACAGACTGTTTTTAACACACATAAATGTTCACTAATGGCTCATAATTGAGCCATTAAATGCTCTAGGTAAGCGAGGGAGATAATTTAATAGTCTCCTACATCCGCTTCACCATTTTGTCAACGTTTTTTGCATATACTTTACATAAACAGACTGGAACTTGAATTTGAATTTGAATGTAATAATTCAGGAGGAAGGAAAGGATGGTGTGTTCAGATCCAAACATGAACATGCATACAAATATGTACACAGGCATGTAGACTGAACCCACAATTGTTGCCAGGGTATTGTTAAGTTGTTGCTAGGGTTGTTAAAGAGTTAGTTCACCAAAAAAATTAATTATCCCATTATTTACTCGCCCTCAAGGCATTCTAGGCATATACGACTTTCTTCTTTCAGTCAAATGCATTAAGAGTTATCTTAAAAATTGTTCTGGCTCCTCCAAGCTTTATAATGGCAATGGGTCTGTGTTTCTCTTCACCAGTCCAAAACAAGTCTAATAAAGTGCATAAATCCTTAGTAAAAAGTGCCACACATGTCTCTGGGAGGTGAACAAAGGCCTTCTGTAGCGAATCAATGCGTTTTTGTAAGAAAAATATCCATATTTAAAACATAATAATCACTTGTTGTACATGTAGGATAGATGCGTAGCGCATGTGCCTGTGAGTCTCGCAAAAAACAATGTCTGTTTACAGGAGCAAAGGAAGCAAAGTTTCCTTACTAAGTCTCCTCTTGGCTTATATTGAAATCCTCTGACATTTTTCTTTGCAAATCCACATTTTGTACTTCTGACCGTTGTTTTGTTTTGCTCTTTTCACTGCATGTCCGTGTTTGTCTCTTCTGAGTGGCGCATGCACAATGCCATCATCCGCCCAGAGCTGCTTCAGTGTACCATTGTTAGCTCAAGCAAAAAAAAAGTGATTATTATGTTTTAAGTATAGATAATTTAGTTACAAAAACGCATCAATTCGATACAGAAGGCCTCCCCTGGAGCTGTGTGAGGCACTTTTTATTATAGATGGATGCACTTTATTGGACTTTATTAAATTTAAATAGTTGAAGAGAAACACCCACCAATATAAAAGCCTAGAGGAGCCAGAACAATTTTTAATATAGCTACTTTTCTTTTTTGGATGAACTAACCCTTTAATGTGATAACCCTATGGGATTTTGCACCCGTTTTAAAAATTAAAAGCACAACTCTCCCTAACAAGCCACATGATCTGAGCACAAATAGTTATGCCCTGATGTTTAATACATCAGTTTTGTGTGCTTGTTCAAATCCCTCTAAATGAGTAACAGCAATGGTGATGCATGGCTTAACAAACACCTAATAACAATAGCCAGTTTATGCAACTGGGTATACAGAAGGTCACTGCGGCACAACAAGTTCTACCTCCCTCCGTAGGAAATTTGTAATTCAGGCAGAATCAAGGTCCTCGTGTTATGTACACAGTTAAAAGACTCAAACATTCAGCTCAGATAAATCGACTGACGTCAAGGATATGTGCTGCTTTTATGAACTCATGTCCTTTATACATCTAATAAATGTCTTTAATTATACTCATATCCTCTGCATTAGTAGGAAATTTGTTGATGTGCGTAGGTCACCGGGATAATAATGGCGAAATACGTTATTCATTTTCCAGAAAAAACACTGACAGGTTTGTGTTTACCAAGAAACCATAAGTGCATGTCATATTGCAGATGGTGTGCATCTGTGCGTGTGTCCTAACCAGGTGTCCAGTGTGTGAATATGCCAACAGGAACACGAGTAGAGTGACTGCAACCGTTAGCAGCTCCCAGAAAGATCTCCTCAGTGTTCTCCCGAAAACACCCCATTCTCTCATGAAGCGCAGCTGGTGTGATGCCTAAAAAAAGAGAAACAAAGTGGGTGATAAATGCTATCTGACCGGTTTATATTCTCATACCATTAATTATTGCAGAAGTAAATATTTAGCGACATCCGGCCTACAAGAGAAGAGCATAAGGTTGGAATTTATAACTTTGCAGATGTGTCTCTTCATAAAGTTGCATTCATTTAGTTGTCTTGTACAAACTTAAAGGGATAGTTCACCCAAAAATGAGAATTAGCCCATTATTTACTCACCCTCCATATATATATATATATATATATATATATATATGAAGAGCTCTTTTCCAAAACAGAGTTATTTTCCAAAAGAGTTATTGCCAACATCAGTATTGTATCTGGTTGGTATTGAAAAGTGCATTATTAATTTTACACAAAATGCAATTTCTGCAGTGTTATTCTGTCATGTTTTCTTCTTTTTTTTCCAAACCACAACAAACGCCAGTCTCCTTTCTCTGCAAAATGCGATACATCCACTCAACCAGCACACTATTCCATGCATTGTAAACAGCAAAGGCGGTGCTTTGAATACACCCGGCATCGTAGTTTTCCTCATCTACTTTGTACTTTGGGATCAACAAACAAACAAAAAATTTTGACTGCATTGATGAACCTATGATGATTTCTGCAGTGGGGAAGAAAATAAGCCATAACTTTGTGAGATTGCGATGAATGAGTGACAGCTTTTAATGATTTTTAAGGGAGTTTGTAAATGAGATGTTGATTTAATACAACAGTTAAATAAACAAGAAGGTAATAAGTTACTTAGATTGTCTGACTCTAACACTATTGTCTGATTTTGCTCCATTTCTTTGTGCTAAATAGTTTGAAACAAAGTCACAACTGAGGCACTGCACAGCTCCATTCAAACACAGCGGTGATGGTTTATGAATGAACGTGCATTTTACACTAATCTAGTGAGTCAATTTCTCATTCATAAAGTCACTTGCATTATTCCTCAATGAATCAGCTGTTCGAACGAATCAAATGAATATGATTCAGTAATTAAATGAGTGTCTTGGCACCACCTACTGGCTTGTATATTTTCAGTGATTTAAATCATTTAATATTTCTGTATTCAAAATTGTATATTTAATACATTAATCTCAACATGAATTTATGAATTTGATTGCACGCATGCCTCTGAGCCTCATTAAACATATGAAAATACACCTGCAAGCCACTTTGGGGTTCTTCTGTGCCACCTCTGTAGCACAGATTAATTTTGTTTATGCTGATTTGATTTGATTGGTAACTTATTCGTATTCTGTTGTTTTAATTAGAAAGATTAAAATGCTTATAAAATATAATTTGTAAAAATGTAATTATATATATATATTTTTTTTTTTTTTTTTTTTTTTTTTTTAAGTTTAAGTTTAGCAAAAAGTAAGCATAAAGGCCCTGCTGGATGTATTGCATTTGGGGGAAAAATATTCAGTTTTTATAATAAATCTTGATAAAAATCAAAATCTGGATGTGAATTTTTAATGTAATTATAAACTTAAGATGCTAGGTGAAAGTTTGAAACAGAAAATATTGGTTTTCATCTTGCCACTTTCTTGGTCAAGAAAACAAGTGTTTTGGAAAAGAGCTCTTATATATATATATACTTTGGTATATGACTTACTTCTTTCAGACAAATGCAATCAGAGTTATATTAAAAATTATCCTGGCTCTCCCAAGCTTTATCATGGCAATGATATTTCTGTAATGAAACTGATGCATTTCTGTAAGAAAAATATCCATATTTATAATGTAATAATCACTTTAATCCAGTTTGCGCCACCTTACTGCACCTGTATGCAAGCATTGCTATAATAAATCATTTGTTGCCACAGGAAGCACACATCAAATCTTGCCAAGCATTTGTCACTTGCTCATCCTGATCTTTAAAGCAAATTTAGAGATCGACAGGTGAGTTCATCATTTATAAATTCAGGTTTAATTCACTTTTATTCACAACTGATCAATGCATATATCTAAGATGTGATACAAAGTAAACACGAAAGCTCAAATGTGCGCGTGTGACACGCTATCAGTTTAGCATTGGTCACATAATATTAGCACTTTCATTTCAAACAATCAAATATTAATCGAATTTAAATGAAGCAAGAGTTTTGTTATATTAATTTTAGTGTCAATAATATATGAGGGAATGTTTCTCCCGTTTCTTTGGCTAAGTCTGAAATCTGAAAACAATCGGAGAGAGAGAGAGATAATAACATGATTTTGAATACTTCATAGCAACCTTTGTTAAAATTCATTAGGTAAGCTGACCTAACAGTTTTACAGCACTTATTAAATAAGCTCAATAGTTAGTTACAAAATGATAAATGAACTAATACATGTTTGGTATGTTAACATTACTTTCTAAATTGTTTTTAATTTACTTATCTTTTGAGGCAGGTTATTTGTCACCTAAGGTATCGAGGTATTACATTCTGGTATTGTACCAAAGCCAAAATTATGGTACAGAGCCATCCCTAGGATGGATGCACTTTATTGGACTTGTTTTGGACTGTTTTGGCCATGATAGAGCTTGGGAGAGAGAGGATACTTTTGAATATAACAGATTCGTCTAAAAAAAGGGAAGTCATATACACCTAGGGTGCCTTGAGGGTGAGTAAATAATGGGCTAATTTTCATTTTTGGGCGAACTAAGCCTTTAATAGCAGGAAAGCCATCCTGCTGGAATAACCTGAGGTTAAGTGCCTTGCTCAAGGGCACAAAGGTTCATTCTTCTAGCTGTCAGATGTCAAACTACTCCATATTTATAAGCACTGGATAATTTTATAGTGTAGACTTTGCTACACCATTTATTAAGGCATCCTGTAGCTTAAACTTTACAGCATGTCTCTAACATGCCGAAGTTATGGGTTCGATTCCCATTTGCTCACCTTGAGGACTAGCAGGAAGAGCAGAGTCGCGCTGAGTTGGGCCAGAACCTGGTTCTGTTGAGCCAGAGGAAAGAAGTCCGTAAAAGCGCCCCGCTGTTGTAGAAATGACCTCCACTGCTGGGCGGACAGCACGGAGCGACTCAAGTGTAGAGCGGCGACACAAATCGCCAACAGCAGGCTGCAAACACTTGCTATGTTCCACAAACGCAGGAAGTAGCCACATCCCTGTTTCCAAACCACTGCGCCCTCACGTACAGCGAAATAGATCACGAAGACCAGGAGGACGAGCTGTGAGAGAAAGAGAGAACGTAATGATCACCCTGTCTTTTTCAGACATCATAAAATGAAATTAAATAATAGGATCCATTCTGATAACCAGAGGAGTGTTTTGTTACCGTGAGGAACAGGGGCAGGTCCATGCCATGACTGAGTGTGTGGAGGCTGCAGGTTTTGAGGTCCAGACTCAACTGAGCACGCTCAGATACAGGAAACTCCAGCAGGAACGTGAAAACGGCCATTAGATCTGTGTTGATGTTATAGAGGGGAAACTCCACAAATAGAGCCCTCGTCCTGAACACAAACACAAAACAGAGAACGATCTGTTTCATTCACTTTAGTCAGTTAGACTACTGGAACATTAAAAATTGTATGAATGTTTGTGCCATGCTATAATAATTTGAGAAATCAATAAAGAAAACAATAATCTATAATATAATATAAAAACATGCTTAAAAAAATATATTAAGCAAACGTAAAATAAAACTCTTAAAACTAAAAAAATACGACATGCCTAAACAAGTAAAAAACAACAACATAACAACATAATATAATAATATAAACATGCTTTATAAAAGCAATTTTAATGAATGAATTAATTAAAGGATTTTATTAATTTTTTTTTTTACAAATACTTAATGTAAAAGAAATAAAGCAATAAATTATGACATACCTAAACAAGGAAAAATATAATATAATAAAAAAAAACGTTGCGTAGAATGTAAAAGAAATCACTAAAAGTAAAAAATTATGACATGAAAAATAATACATAATATAATATTAAATAAAAAAATAAAAAAATAAATAATAAAAAAAGGAAATAAGCAATTAAAAAATTGTCGTCTTACAAAAGCAATTTATTTTTTTTTTTTATTTTTTTTTTATTTTTTACAAATTATTAAAATGTAAAAGAAATTACTTAAAAAAACAAAGAAATTAAGCTATCAAAATGATTGAAAATGTATTTTTTTTTATTATTATAATTATTATTATTTTAGTTTTTTTTTTACAAATAATTAAAATGTAAAAGAAATCACTAAAAAAACAAAAAACAAAGAAATTAAGCTATCAAATGATTAAAAATGTATTTATTTATTATAATTTTTTTTTTTTACAAAAGAAATAATTAAATAAAGCAAAAGTCTGACATGCCTAATATCATAATTTATATATAATGTAATGTAATATAATAAAAACATGTTTTAAAAAAAAAATTAGGCAATCAAAAAAATATCTGATTGCTTTATAAAAGCAATACTTATGTGTGTATGTATTCATATATATATATATATATATTTATAAAATAAATCAAATTATGACATGCATAAACAAGGAAAATATAATAAATAATATAAAATAAAAACTATACAAATATTTTTTATACATTTTAAAATTTTATTACAATATTTTTTTGATTATTATATTATTTGATTAATAAAAACAAAATTTGAAAATAAAAATTATTATGACATGATTTGTAGCTGACAATTAATTTTTAGCTCAGTTCTGAGAAGCAAATTATTGTTTTTTTTTCATGCATTTATCCACATTTATACAGCTCATGATTGATTAAATTGATCTGCTCAGTTACCTAAAGGACTACTGTGTGATGCAACCGAGTGTCCAATAATTATTCCAAAACAACTTCCTCTTACTTCTTCAGTCTTTTGCTGAGCATCTCCTCCCTAACTGATCAGTATGTATTGGCTGTACGCATCAGTGTCTGTGTGTGAGTTTATACTCACAGCGGGTCGAGCCACTGGTGTGTGTGGAGCTGTTTGATCAGAGCTCTGGAGTCCTGCATGGTCCTGCTGAGATCCTGCACGAATCCAGCGCTGCCATAGACAGAAACCTGCCCCCAGTGCCACACACTGCACACACATCAAACCTGCATGAGAATCTCACTGACATGCGGACGAGGCTCCAGAGCAAAGAAGAAAACAAAGACAACCTCCGAATATGAAGACCAGATCCAGGATTAGCCCGGATCATGATTTATTCATCTAGAGATCTGTACAAACACTAATCCAGGAGCTTGACAGACTACAGTTTATTTGGCCCTTATATTCCAGAACAAAAAAACTTGAGATCAAAAGCCAAATTTGGATGACAACAGTTGTACAAGTGGTCCCGTGTAACAACAAAGCTTCTTTAATCTTTTAGATTAAATTGCCCAATTGAAATTCAGCTGAATGCACTGAATGTTCATCCTGTGGTCTCACAAGTGACATTTCACTCTTTTGTGTAATGAATCCTTGGATTTTATGGATCATGTGACTCTTACCCGCTGCTCTCAGCTGTGCTTATGCTCCAGTTCTGCACCAATCCTGAGTCTGACTCCGCCCACCTGGCCGGGACACACCCAAACCACGAAGCTGCTGGGAAATAGCCAATAATGGGGCATTCTGGAAGACAGAAAATAATTTCATTAGTGATTCGTCCTTTTCAAGGTGATCATTTCGCCACTGTCGAAACAAGACAATAGGCCCTTTTCACATGACGTCACACAACTTCCATTCTGACGCGAAGCAGGGTATTCTTACTTCTGCCAGCATAGTAAAGCGTTATCTCTACCAGCATGGAGTTCGCCAAGATGCTTTTAAATCTGCCACAAATATGGTTAGAGGATGACTGCCGCTGTTTACTCGCATCCTCATTCATCTGGCATCTCAAACAAACTTACCGAATACCGATCGGCGTAAGTCACTGACTACAGTGGTAGTGTTTGCTGTTTTTATTGCAGTTAGATGACGTTTATGTACTGCTTAATACAGCACTTGCATGTATAAGAATGAAGTTCAACATAAGTTTGTACTATTACTATAACATCAATAAAATAGGGTCTATATTTTTCGGTTTTATTTTTATAAACATGACACAGTATAATCCATAAATAAATATTAAAAAAAACAGATTTGTGAGCATTTGTGTAAATAAATATAAACCGCACATCATAGCTGTTTTTAAGATAAAATTGCATATGGCCTATAAGGAAAATAAAATACGATCCATCATATCGACCTTTCTTTTGAGAGCACTTGCATCTATGATGTGAAACTTGCTCTCTCTTGCATGGAACGGAGAATTTTAATGTACACATTGCACTCACAAATAAATGAAATAAATTATCCAGGAAATGACATAAACTGAAAAAACAAGTGAAAATGTTTAAAGTATATATTTTGTGTGGACACGTAAAAGTTATCAAACAAATCTGCACACAAGGATGACATTTTCGTTAACAAGTAAAAACGAGACGAAAATGTTAGAGAGGGATGATTTGGGATTGTATCATGGCCTATTGATCTATCCGGCAGGACATAAGCTGGCATAAATTTGCTGTACTTCTCATAAAACGTCAAAAATTTCAATAGCTGGAAGTAAGATAAGAGCAGATGTATGAATAAATTTGACAACGCAAAAGAGAACTCAATTTGCTCCGGTTTTCTCAGCGCACACACCAAAGCAGCGCACGATTGAAGAAATACACACAAATTTATGTTGAATTGCGCATTTTGACAAGTATATACGTAAACACACTCGGTCCCGTCTTAGGTGAACGTAAGCAGTAGGGAGAATATCGCATGTGTTTTAGGTTTTAAAGGGACAGCAGTTGAATTTGCCACTGTCTGTGTCACTGATGTTAATCAAGCACCAAAAGAAAGACAGAAATCTCTCACTACTCTTGACTGAATCTCTTTAGTAGCCCTAAAAAAAGATTAATCCAAATTTATTTCTATAAATAAATATGTCTGCTTGAAAGAATGAAGAATGTGGTAAACAGTTTGCTATAAAGAATGCATAATTTGCCTGTATAACCACTGGCATTTCATTGAGAAGACGACCATGTTCTTGTTTCTTTATGAGAAGTAGTTTCATTTAATTTTAATATAAAGGCATGTTGCGTGTCACAGCAGTTAAATTGGTGTCTATCATCATATTGTGGAGAAATGGTTAACTGCATTACACTGTAAAAAAACCCATTCGATTTTAGATGACTAAATCTACTGTAGACTAAAATTGTGATTAAAATATGACTAAAACTAAACAGCATTTTAGTCAGAAGACTATGACTAAGACTAAATCAAAATTTGCTGTCAAAATTGACACTGATCCGTTTATGATTTGTTTCCTAAGAATAGATGTAGTAAAACTTTAAATTAGCAAAGTTTATTCGTCATTGCAGTGTATTCTGAACCTGTCACATGAATGTGCGAGTCTTTGAGGAAAAATCAATTTCAGTCAGAATGAAACACTCTGTGTCTCAGTCTGACATCATCGCTGCCTGAACACACTTTGTCGCTCTCATTGTTCTCGGGAAAATGAAAGAACATTTTATCCATCTGCGAGTGCTGAACTCTCAATGACAGGAATGAAATCACACACACGTCCTTTACACAGCCTAATGCAAATCTGAGAGAATAAGACCAACAAAGGTAATAAAAAGCATGAAATGAGCCGTTTAATGTACGTTTGAGATCAAAAGTTTACATCCACCTTTCGGAATCTGCAAAATGTTTTTTTTTTTTTACCAACATAAGAGGGATCATAAAAATGCATGTTATTGTTTATTTAATACCGAGCTGAATAGGACATTTCACATAAAAGATGTTTACATATAGTCCACAAGAAAATAATAGTTGAATTTACAAAAATTACCCTTCTTAAAAGTTTACATACACTTGATCCTTAATACTGTGTTGTTACCTGAATGATCCACAGCTGTGCTTTTTTGTTTAGTGATAGTTCTTCATGAGCCCCTTGTTGAACTTGCACAGTTAAACTGTCTGCTGTTCTTCAGAAAAATCCTTCAGGCCCCACAAATTCTTTGGTTTTTCATCATTTTTGTGTATTTGAACCCTTTCCAACAATGACTGTATGATTTTGAGATCCATTTTCTTCACACTGAGGACAACTGAGGGACTCATATGCAACCATTACAGCAGGTTCAACAGCTTACTGATGCTCCAGAAGGAAAAAAACATGCATTAAGAGCTGGGGGTGAAAACTTTTGAACAGAATGGAAATGTGTACATATTTTTTATTTAGTTCTGCCCTTCAGAAGCTAGAAAAGGCTAAATAAATAAAATTTACATTGAACTTCAAATTCAAAAAGTTTTCACCCCGGCTCTTAATGCATAATATTTCCTTCTGGAGCATCAGTGAGCGTTTGAACCTTCTGTAATAGTTGCATATGAGTCCCTCAGTTGTCCTCAGTGTGAAAAGATGGATCTCAGAATCATACAGTCATTGTTGGAAAAGGTTTAAATACACAAAAAAGGATTTTTCTGAAGAACAGTAGGCAACTGTTCAGGACAAACAAGGGACTCACTTTTTTACCACTAAAAAAAACACAGCTGTGGATCATTCAGGTACCAACACAGTATTAAGAATCAAGTGTATGTAAACTTCTGAACAGGGTCATTTTTATACATTCAACTATTATTGTCTCTTGTGGACTATATGTAATCATCTTTTATGTGAAATATATTATTCAGGTCAGCACTAAATAAACAACATGCATTCTGGTAAAATGATTAACATTTTGCAGATTCTGAAAGGGGGGGTGTAAACTTTCGACCTCAAATGTACATAATGATTTCCTGAAATAATAATGAATAAGCAAGTTTGTGTGTGTGTTTGTGTGGTGTTTGAGCACCTGGCTGAGCTCTCAGCTGTCTGAGGCGGGGTCGTCCTATCAGCAGGCTGCCTGTCTTCTCCATCAGGTCAGGTCCATTCAGTAACCGTGGTAACAGGGAGTCTGAGAGCCACGCCCACACATCCTCACGTCTGCAGACAGAAGATCAGACAAATTAGAGACGTGTGTGTGAATGTGTGTGAATGGTCTGTGACGCTCAGAGAGGCTCATGGTGTGAAACAGCATCCACCTGTCGAAAACACTACATCAACATACTGTCAGCTCACCTCCCTCTGTCTGATCTGATACATCAACACACAGATACTCACTTCTGTCAGGCTGACATGCCTGGAGTCTAACCCGACAGATGGCTGAGCAAGAGAAACTAGACAAGGAACGGAACACTGTGAAAGTGTCCTGTTAGACAGGATTCAGCAGTGCACAATATCATAAAGAACAACATAAGTTTATTTCCACCTCTGAAAAACATCTGTGCTGACGTAACCAAAACAGCTTTTGTGCAGAAAAATAAAGTATTGTTGTTTTAATACTAATACACTGCAAAAAATGCTTTTCTTACTTGGATTTTTTGTCTTGTTTGCAGCCAAAATATCTAAAAATTCTTAAATTAAGAAGGATTTTCTAGACAAGCAAAAAATTTTGTCTTGTTTTCAGAAAAAAAATAGTCAAAATTAAGTGAGTTTTTGCTTAAATCAGGCAAAATAATCTGCCAATGGGGTAAGCAAAAAAATCTTATTTCAAACAGAAAACAAGATTATTTTGCTTACCCCACTGGCAGAAAAACACATTTAATTTTGTCTAGGAAATCCTTCTTGTTTTAAGAATTTTTAGATATTTTGGCTTGAAACAAGACAAAAAATCTAAGCAAGAAAATGATGATGACAAAAGATTTCCATTTCGGATAAATGCTGTTTTTCTTAACTTTTTATTCATCAAAGAAACCTGAAAAAAATCTACTGCTGTTTTCAAGGCTTGGTGGGAAGAAGAGACTTCTTTAAAAAACATGAAAAATATTACTGTAATACTTTTGACTGCTAGTGTATTTTATTACTTAGCCAGAAAAAAAAACTTTTAAAATCTAAGTATCCAAATTATATTAAATTGAACTGAAAATATGCTGTCTAAAAAGTTTAAATAAGTTTTAAAATGATTATAAAATGCAGTTATATTTGTTTTATATAAAATATATTTTTTAGAAGTTTCATTAGTTAACATTAGTTAATATGAACTAGGAATAAACAATACTTATACAGCATTTATTGAACTTAATATAAATTTCAACATTTACTAATACATTATTAAAAACTTTAAAAATTAAAATGAAAAATTTGTGTTTGATTGATAAATATTGTAATAAATGTATTGTATGTTTATGTTTAATACATTAATGTTAACAAATGACACCTTAAGTGTCAGTTTTTTAAATTACAATTTTTTAAATTTGTTAAATAATCTTTCAATTCATCAACTATACATAGATGAAAATCAAACTATTAATTATACACAATAATTAATACTAATTAAGAAATATAATATTAACTTCATAATAATATTAAAAGTTAAATTGTAATTTATTAATACCAACTTTGAAACAAATATTAATTAGAAATTGCATAACATTTATTATAGAAGGGAAGTATGTCAAGATAAATTTAAATTCAAGATGTTGGCTTGCCAAAGGATTGTCTAAGACATTTTTAAATTGTTGAAAATCCTTTAAAAGGACAGAACAGTCTTCAATATCTAGTCTATCCCTTGTATTTGCTGCTTGACAAAAGTTGCGTAATGCTAAATGACTACATAGTTGTGTGTGTGTTTGTGCAGTACCTGCTGATGTTGTTGAAGTGCTCTGTGAGAAAGTGATCCTGCAGTTGAGTGTGAAGTCGTAGGCGATGGGCGTCTTTGGCTGAGTCGGAGTAGTTCAGCAATAAAACCACCAGCAGGAACAGCATGTACAGCAGGAAACCCTGTCAATCCGACACAAAACACATCTATTATTCAGACACCCACTCGTTCACATTCACTGCCACCGCGGCTACAAACACCTGTCAATCACGGCTCAGAGAGTCTAATGAGGAGAAGCCAGTTCCTGTCTAACAGCCAATCAATAAAGTCCTTTATTCGTAAGAGTCGCAAAAAGCAGCCTGGCAATCACAGTGACATTAATGGAGTACGTTATTAGTATGTATGGCAGCTGTCAGCCATGGCAAAGATATCTTCAATGGCTTTATAATATGGGCTAACACTGGTGTTTTGAGAACTAACAAAAGACTTCTAAGAAAACTATTGAGCTGTGGCCAATTGATAAACTTTGAAATGGAGCCTTCATTCATTGTTGATTACAATGCATCAGACTTTCCAGCGCCGTGACCGCTGTACCTTTAGCATGGTGTGCAGCAGGCGGACTTTGCGCGCCTCTTCTCGGGCCTGTGAGAGGGCGAATCCCTGCGGAGGCCTCACTCGCGGGATTCGCTGAACCACTCTTTCTACGCGCGGACAGTCCACTAGCACATCCTGCTCTTCAGCTCTCAGACGGCCCACGATCAGAGAGAAATACACACCCTCCAACAACGCCTGAACAAACACACACAGAGTAGAATCAGCCAACACATCTGCATTTAAAACATTTTCACTCTTCATCTTCACATTTTCAGGAAAACTTATTTCACATTGTACCATTATTTCAGTGTCATCAAAATGAGTAAACTACTAAAACGCTATGACTATAACTGAATATTGGCATGTAGATGTCTTCAGGCCAGGAATTTTATCAAGTTTAGTGCAGATTAAACATGGTATGTTTGAGTAAATGCAAAGCATGATGTATCCCGTTGCTAGCAGGTGGCGCTATGATTATAACAGAATATTAACATGTTATTAATATTAACATCTAAACATGTGAGGTTTGGTGCAGATTGGACATTGCATGTTTAAGTTAAGTTAGTGTAAATCAAGTCATTTCCTGTTGCTAGCAGGTGGTGCTATGATTATAACAGAACATTGGCCTTCAAATGTTTTCAGGCCAGGATTCTTACCAAACATGTGAACATGTTTTCCATGGCGAAACATCAAATTTTGTCATGCTGCCACAGACACGCCCTTCAAAGAAAACTCAAGATCTTCGCAATTTAACATCGCAAAATAAGAGTTGGACTCTTATTAAACGTGAATTTTAGTGCAGATCAGACATCGTATGCCTAAATTATAACAACTTCCTTTTTCCTGGCGAAACATCGAATTTTGTCCAGCCACCATGGACACACCCTTCAACGAAAACTCAAGTTCTTCATAATTTAACAAAGCAAAGGCCTTTAGATTAGACTGACCAAATATAATGTTAATGTCATTAAATCTCTATGAGGAGTTTGTTACAGCATAAAACATGTCACTTCCTGTTACCAGCAGGTGGTGCTATGACTACAACTGAATATAGGCATGAGACTCTTATCAAACACGTGAATTATAACAACTTCCTTTTTATGCCAAACATCGAAATTTGTCAGGAAATGCCCGAAATGCTCAGGATCTTCACAATTTTACTTAAAAAAGGGCTTTTTTTGGTGTTGATCTGACTAAATCTCTAGGAGGAGTTTGTTAAAATACAATGCCTTGAAATGCCAACGACTTCCTGTTGGGTTTTGGACTTCGGGGGAGTTTTTTGTATTTATTGGTGTGTTACATGTGTCTCCCGAATATCATACATGTATGTGAAACGTAGATCGAGGGGAACTTCGTTGAAATTTTATAGGTGGCGCCGTCGAGTCATCTTCGCCACTTCTGGGGCGTGTGCAAACTTTCATGAGTTTGAGCATGTTTCAGGCCCTTTTGTTGATTTTGAAAAAAAAGAAAAAGCTAAACAGTTCCAATAGGGTCTTCGCACTATACACAGGTGTGTAACTGGTGTTGTGCATGTATGTACCTTCAGGGGTTCGAGAATGAGGAATGACGACAGGAAACTGACAATGCAGGAGATAAGCCACATTAGAGCCACGCCCTCACTGAAGCTCCGCCCCAACCACATTGATAGGCTGCTGGACAGGATTAGCCCCACCCAGCTGGCCCACAGAGCAGCCAATCCGCATAGAGGAGGAAACGGCCTGGGCTTGCACACATCGGTCACCACTGAGATACAAAGAGAGACGCTCAGCTGTTTGTGTCTGTTATTGAGGTAAAAATAATTTTAGGAATGTGTTTGTACCTGTGCGTGATGTAAAGGCAGTTTTGGGTGGGTCTCGTCTAAATGTTGCACACGGAACTGGTTCGTTCATCTTTTGTAGTAGAATCACCTCCGTTTTATCACCGAATATACTGGAGCTAAGCACAAACAGCATTCATTCAGCAAGCATGCATCAAATTGATCAAAAATGACATTAAGGACATTTAATGTGGTTTTACTGTGTTTTTGAACAAATAAATGCAGTCATAAGAGACTTTTCAAAAATATAAATCTTTTGAAAGATTGGGTATATGCTTTATAAAGTGTTAAAACAGACTTTTTTCATGCACTTGAAAGTTGGTCATTGCATAATGCATGAAAAAACATAAAAAAAAGCACTGAACAGCAATTTAGGATGAATCTGATGCAATTTCATCCACATACATGCTGCATTGAAAAAACACAGTATAATCAGTTTTATTTATGGATTTTATGTTAATGTTAATGTCCTTTATATTATTTCTATTTAAATATTTTATTTTATGGACTTTACTACCTTTGTGTGCATTGGGATTTTTTCTGTCAACATTAATAAATTACTTTTAAAATCTTATCTCAATGAATCATTTATCGACTTCTGTGGACTGCATTCAAGATTTTTATTCCATTACATACAACATTTCTATACTTTTTAAGGATCCACAGACACCCTAAAAAAGGATGAGAAACTGCGGTGTGACTTACAGATCGCCCATGTCACTGTCCGTCTGAGACAGCAGCTGTCCGTCGGCCAGAATGCGCTTGATTAGATCCTCATCTGTCAATCAAAACCAGCATCCAATCAACAACCATCTCTATTCTTCTGAAACATGCACTAAATATGCACTTTGATACAAAGTATGCAAAATAATAAACACAAGTACAGGAGAGGAATTGGGCCAACGCGTCACCTGAAGAGGAGAAGTACTTGTTCCTGTTGTCACAGATGGTGTCCTCCTCATCGGGACTGAAGGGAATGTCCACACCCAGATGTCTGCTGCCCTGACCTCTCTTGAGCCGAGGCGGGAACACTGGCCCCATTTCCACAGACGGGTCGGTCAACACATCTGGCCAATCACAGTCAGGAATGCTCCACCTTTGAAGACTACAGCAGAAGAACAAGCACAGAGATTCAGTCTGATTCACTCACTCATTCTCTCTTGTACTGACTCACTCTCAGTCATTCCTTGACTCTGATTTCATTCATTCATTCACTGACTCTTTGATTCACTTACACTCACTTAATTCTTTTACTTTTTGAATCAGCCATTCACTCACTAACTCATTGACTGTGATTCATTTATCCTCACTTGTTTAGTCTTGCAATGACGGTTTTACATTACATTTACATTTAGTCATTTACCCACAGCGACTTGAGGACAATGAGGACAATGGAAGCAATCAAAATCAACAAAAGAGCAATGATATGCAAGTGTCAGTCAGCAAGTTTTATTTACTTGCATTCATTTCATTCACTTTTTGAATCATTCACTATGATTCACACTCACTCGTTCAGTCATTCACTGACTCTTTGATTCATATACACTCAATGGGTTCACTTTTTGAAACATTTGCTTATTTAGTCAGTCACTCACAAACTCATTCAGTCTGATTCTTTCATACTCATTCAGTCATTCACTGACTCTTTGCTTCACTTACGCTCAATGCATTCACTTCTGAGTCATTCACTTATTCAGTCAGTCAAACTCATTCAGACTGATTCATTTATACTCACTCATTCAGTTATTCACTGACACTTTACTTCACTTGCGCTCAATGCATTCACTTTTAAATCATTCACTTATTTAGTCATTCACTCACAAACTCATTAAGTCTGCTTAATTTATACTCACTCATTCAGTCAGTCAGTCACTCACAAACTCAGTCCGATTCATTCATATTCACTGATTCATTCACCAACTAACTTTTTAATTCATTCACACTCAATTAATTCACTTTTTGAATCATTCACTTATTCAGTCACCCACAAACTCATTCAGTCTGATTTATTCATATTCACTGATTCATTCACCAACTGACTCTTTAATTCATTCACACTCATTTAGTTCATTCACTTTTTGAAACATTCACTTATTCAGTCACCCACAAACTCATTCAGTCTGATTCATTCATATTCACTGATTCATTCACCAACTGACTCTTTAATTCATTCACACTCAGTTAATTAACTTTTTGAATCATTCACTTATTTAGAGTCACCCACAAACTCATTCAGTCTGATTCATTCATATTCACTGATTCATTCACCCTCATTTAGTTCATTAACTTTTTGAATCATTAACTTATTCAGTCACCCACAAACTCATTCAGTCTGATTCATTCCTACTGATTCAGTCACCAACTGACTCTTTAATTCATTCACACTCATTTAATTCATTCACTTATTCAGTCATTCACTCACTCACTCACTGAATTGGTTTTCATTCAGTCAGTCCTTTATTCAATATCATTTATTAAACTAATTGATTCAACCACACAATCATTTACACTCAGTTGTTGCTGTTGTTTTCACTGCTTATTTGATTGGTTTTTACCCACAACTTATGGATTATTCAACAATTGTTTATAAAATAAATCAATCAAAAATAAAAACCAACATACATTATTAACCATCAGTTTACTTATTCACTTGTGTCAGTTTTCGTTTGTGCTTTTATCATTCTATTTTATTTTTTTTTCAGTTTTTGTTTTAATCATTTTAGCACTACAACTTTTCAGTTAGATGCCTAGGTGACGATTTTAATTTTACGTGTATTACCCAATATTATATTTGATTTAAATTTTATTATTTTAATTAACAATTTTAAAAAAAATCATTTTAGCTATCAATAACAACACTGGTAGTCTCATTTAATAATTTATTTATTCTCACTAAATCATTTAGGCTAGGTATTTACTTGTTCATTCAGTTGTGTATTTGTTGTGTGTCGGATATAAAGGATGTTTCGCATTCTGCAGGTCTCTCTTTAATGAGCTGTGTTATAGTGTGTCGTGACCTCATGTTTACCTCTTAGTGGACGGCGTGGGCAGGTCAATGTTGGTCTCCTCTGAGTATGTCTGCAGTGAGAGAAACAGCACATGGTGAGTTCATTCTGCTGCAGGAACACAATACACCCAGTTCATCTCAGGATACCTGTTTGCTGTATATACATCTATATATCAGCTCATGCTGATGTGCCTCACACAGTTCATGGCTAGAATCTAAATGGAGCTTCTTGTCTCAGTTTTGTACCTCATATTTCTTCAGACTGTCTGTCTGTTCATCATGTTTTGCATTTAACAAAAAAAAAGTGGCCTGGAAATGTGACATTCGGGGACGGCTGTGACAGACTCAACTGCAGCACATTTAAATGTTATGAAGAGGACAAAAGCACCTTTCAAGGCTCAAGACACTCATTTTCAAACCATTTCATTTAGTTTGTCCTCATGCCGCACCGCAGAGAAATGGAAACAAATCAGCTATGACTTTGAGAAACATAATGAGAGAAAGGTCTCCGTGAAGGTTTCTCTCAGCCTTCGTGTTCCTGGGCATCAATTGGAAACATGCAAACAAAGTATTCGGCAAACGCATTTCAATTTGCACCTCATGAAAGCTACGAGAGAAACACATCTGGGTCTCTGTCAGAATAAATAAAAATACATATATTGTGTTCTGCCTTTGAATAAAAGATATTTCTGCATCAAAGTCTCTCTAGCAGAAACGCTGTTCAGTGACAGAGGGATCAGTTTAGCTCTCAGAAAACAAAATCATATATCATCAAACTCATCAATTATAGGGTATGGAGCATTTGTAGTAGTTACAGGGCTGCTTTTAATTAACAAAATCAATGTGTGAAGACAGAATCTAATTACTACAATGAGAGTCTAATGATAATCATCAGCGAGTGTTTTAATCATCAGTGATCCAAACTCTATGATCTATATAGTACATGCTATATAGTACATAGTATAGTGATGCATAGTATTTCTAGTATACATACTGTGACCAACATATTATGTATTATCAATATTTATAATAGAATATGCAAATTTCAACAATTATTATATATGTGACCCTGGACCATGAAACCAGTCATAAGGGTCAATTTTTTTTTTTAAATTGAGATTTATACATCATCTGAAAGCTGAAAAAATAAGCTTTCCATTTGTGTATGTTTTGTTAAAATGGGTTTGGTTTGTTATGGTTGTTGATAAAATACAACTATTTGAAAATCTGATATCTGAGGGTGCAAAAAAATTTAAATATTGAGAAAATTCTCTTTAAAGTTGTCCAAATGAAGTACTTAGCAATGTATATTACTAATCAAAAATTTAGTTTCGATATATTTATGGTAGGAAATTTACAAAATATCTTAATAGAACATGATCTTTACTTAATATCCTAATGATTTTTCAGCATAAACGAAATATCTATAATTTTGAACCATACAATGTATTTTCAGCTATTGCTATGAATATACTTGTGCTACTTACGACTGGTTTTGTGGTCCAGGGTCTCATATATGTTTTTTACATACATACACAGACACTTACATTTATTCATTTAGCAAATGGTTTTATGCTAACCTATATTAACAATATTTGTCGTAGTTCACAAAGAAATTTAGTAAAGAACTAGATTAAACAAGGTAGAAGATGTGAAAGACAATAAAAAAAGAGATAAAAGAATAGTTCATAAGTAAAATAAAATGTACTAATTAAGTAACAACTAGAACAAATCTAAAAATAATTCTTATAAATAAATATAAATAAATAAATAAATAAATACAAATATTACAGTAATAAGTTACTAAATTAAAATAAAATAATAATAAAAAACTAATGAATAATTAAAAAAAAAATTAAAGAGGTAAAAAAGTGTAATTAAATAAATTAAATAAAATTCACTAATTATTAAATTAACAACCAGAACAATGTAAAAATGATTCTTAAAAATGGAAAAAATGAATACAAAAATGTTTACAAAATATATTAAAAAATAAATCACAAATTAACAAATGTAAAAACATTACTTATAAACAAAACTAATATTCAATTTAATAAACAAGTAAACATTCAATAATTAACAAAGAAAATACTGATTAAAAATTATTAAAAAAAAATTATGAACTAATATAGGAATGTACAAACTTCAAACAAAAACTAAGGTTTTATTTTTATATAAACATATATCTAAATTAATAAATGTACAAATCTAAAAGATTTTATATAAAATAAATACAAATAATCAATTCATAAAAGACAAAAAAACAAGTAATATATAAATATAAAAATATTAAATTATTCTATTAACAAATGAAAGAATTGTATTATACACACACACACACACACACACACACACACACATATACATATATATATATATATATATATATATATATATATATATATATTTATATACACACACACATATATATATATATATATATATATATATATATATATATATATATATATATATATATATATATAAAATATTACATTATTATTTTTTTAAATAAATAAACAAATTAACAAATGTAAAAACATTACTTATAAAAAACAAACAAACAAGTAAATGAACAAGTAACCATAAATAGTTTATATAATTTATTTATTAATTATAAAAATGAAAATAAATTATTTAAATTATTATTATAAAATAAACAAACTAAAAAATAATACTTATAAACAAACAAGTAAAACTAACAAATAAATAGTTAGAAGTTAGTTATTTAGTAGTGGTAGTTTCTGTTTGTGGATCAGCGTACCTCTCCAGGAATTCCATTCAGCATCAGAAAAGAGCTTCCTGTCATCGAGTTATCCAGGAAGTCATCGATCTCCAGAGACTCCTGGTCCACCTGAGGAGGAAGCTGCTCCACAGAGACCTGCCAAAGGCAGAGAAACAGCTTTTTCATTTAACACACCGCTGCCCTGATGTCTTTAGAGATGATTATATACGTATGTGTGTGTCTCACCTTGCTGCGGCTGAGTCTGAACAGACAGAAGACGATCAGGTAGACAGGATACACCAGCAGACAGCTCACAAGCCCCGCCCACAGCGTCTCCGCATTCACAGACACCAGAGCAGACACCGGCGTAGAGCTACATCACAGATTCACACAATTAATCAGAATTGAATCGAATTGCAGAATAAAACGACTCAGAGCCTCATGAGTGGCGCTGCTTTCACCTGTTTCCGTAGGTGACGGTGCCGTACCACACAGCGTTGGCCAGCATGCAGAGGTGCATGAGCAGTGAGCAGCAGGTCAGCCGCTGCAGACGCGTGAACGGGCTCCGCGGAGGTCGCTCCCATAGCGAAAGCCACACGTGGCTCTCGCACACGGCCCTCTGCAGCTCCCAGGACAGCATCCGCGGCCGGTCACGCAGCTCCACCTCCTCTGCACACAGGAAACACAGCGGTCAGACAACAGGAAGTTGTGCAAAAGCCATCCTTTTAGCACAAGTTACCAGTTGACATTGGCGTGCGCTGGTTTTTTAAAGTATTTTCATAGCTTTGTTAAATTATGGTTGAACCACTGATGGCAAATGGACTATTTTGACAATGTCTTTCATACTTTTGTGAGCCTTGACAGTGTTATTTACTTGGCAGTCAATGGGACAGCCACAAAGCTGTCGGTTTTCATCCAAAATATCTTAAATTGTGTTTCCTGAAGATGAAAGATGGGTTTGGAATGACATGGGGGTATGTGTCATTTTGGGATGGAGTAACCCTTTAAAATGATTACAACACCTTTAATATTATATTTATTTCATATTTTATATTATTTATATATAGTTTAGAACCGTCATTAAAAGTTTATAACAATTGATTTCTATTGTTTTTTTAATTGGATATTTACATTTGTTTTCATTCATGAATATTTATTCATACATATAAAATAATAAGAAATATCAATTAATAAATGCACAAATCTAAAAAAATATATAACAATTTTTTATTTATAAAAAAAAACAGAAATATTACAGTATTCAAAAATAAATGAAAGAATTTAAAATTACATAAATTAATATGAATATATTTTATTAATAAAAAATTGTATTTAATTATTATTTTACAAATTACAAATACAAATCTCTCTCTCTCTCTATTTTTTTCTTCTCAATTTTTTGTACCCTATTATTTAATTATTCAAATTATTATAACAGATTTAATATTATATTTATTTCTTATTTTATATTTATATATAGTTTAGATATGGTGTAACAATTTATAACAATTGATTTATTATTTATTATTTGTATATTTAGATATTTACATTAATTTATATATATCAATTAATAAAAGTACAAATATAAAAAAATGTTTTATACAATAAGTAATTAATAATTAATTTATACAAAAAATACACTAATGAAATAAAAATATTAAATGATTTATAAAAATAAATTAAAAATATAAAAAAAAAAATTATATTTATAAATTATTTTTTTAAAATTAGGCTGTTAACTTATACTAACAAATAGCCCTTTCTGACTCCTGTTTTATTAGGACTAACACAAACAAAGCAAATGAATTAAATTATCTGATTAGAAAGTAATGTTTTTTAAAGTAACAATTTACTTATTTTATATTATTTATATACAAGTTTAGATATGGTTTAACAGAATATAACGATTTATATTATATTTATATTTAGATATTTACATTTGTTTTATAATCATTTGTGAATATTTATTAATATATATTCAGGTGTGTGTATATAAAAATAATATAAACAGATTGTATATCCTAAATCCCATATGTAATCATTTTGATGGAACTTTACTATACTGTATATAAATAACAGGACAGATATCGTTTGGTCTGTGAATATTCATGACATTATACATCTAATTTCAGCACCAACAAATCACTACAGCGGCTTTATCTGAGGAGGCGGGGCTTTACCTGAGGCTTCCACCTCTATCTCGACTCTGCCGTCTGTTTTCTCGTTGTCGACCGAGAGCCATTCCTCAACCAGAAAGAAATAACTGCTGCCCGTCTGTAAGTCCTTCACCAGGACGTACTGCAGCAGCCACGCAGGAGACAGACCTGACAGACACACAGAGAGAGACAGACGGGTTTATCCTGACTGATCTGCCCCATTCCAGAATGGTAGTGTTGTTTATGGCAGATCCGTTCAGGTACCTTTGTTGTCGTGCCACACGCGGATCTTCAGCACGCTTCCCAGGCTGGTGTCGGAGGCGATGTGGAAGATGTCCAGGCTGTTGCGAGCGAACGCGCCGATGCTGTCCAGGTGTCTGTGTCCGCTGCGGCTCTCACTGCCGTGGAGACTGATGCCAACGTGAGCCGTGGTTCCTGGAGCGGGAATAAACACGCTTGTGTGAAACCTCAGACTCCAGCCATCTCAGTCAAGACAACTGGCAGTCGTTCAGTCAGGGATACAGTTCTGGAAAAATTTCATTGCTCTAATGCATAAAACTGATGAAAAATGATTCATCGAGACTCGCAGTCTGTTGGTAACTGATCTGATGTAAGCAAACCAGCCAGGGTTTAGTTAGCTAGAACTGAAAACAAACAAACTAAAAGTGGCAGAGGCAGAAACTAGTCAGCGGCTGGTCACTTTAACATTGTCCGACGGTTTCTTTCTGTTTAAGTGGACAGTCAGACTTTTTTTTAACCTACTGATGATGTGTTAAACATCTGGATCTCACCTGCTCCATAGGCCCAGCCGGTCTTGACCTGGATCTCGTACTTGTACAGACCATCCTTCCCGCACAGCGGCACCACAGAGGCTCGCCTCAAGTCCATCTGATCCAGTTTGCGCATTATAGCACCAGCCACAGCGTAACACAGCAGTCCGATCACACACACCAACACCACCACCAGACTACGAGTCACCGAAAGCTCCTGAAATATTATATAATATAAGGGTGATTTTAAAAATATTATAAAAATATATAACAACATATAATATAATATAGTTAAAAAAATAAAAATTAACTTTTTAACATAAATAAAGATGTATTAAAAATTACCATTTAGTATCTATTAAACTTCAGAAAAAAAAAATTATATATATATATATATATATATATATATATAAATTAATTAATAATCATTACTATTATACTATTATATTATACTAGTATAATATAATGGATAAATTAATATTTCAATTTAAAATTAAAATATTCCGAAAATTAAAACAGTTTTTAAAATTTAAATATAGAAAATGTATAAAATAATATTTTTTATATTAATAATTTAAAATAAATCATTTGTTTAATGTATTTTAAACTTATATAGAAACACATACATTACAAACAAATTTTATATCTAGACAGAAAGAAGGGTGATGTTAAAATATAAATTTTAATATAATATAATATAATCTAATATAATATAAGTTACAAAAATTCAATTAAACTATATAAAATAAATAAAATTGTATTTAAAATGATTTATTCTAATATTAATGTTTCTGAAAAACAGAAACGTATATAAAAATGTAATAATCATTACCAATATACTAATATATTATACTAGTACAATATAATGGAAAAAAATATATTTCAATTTAAAATGAAATATATTAAATTCCAAAAATGTAAAAGTATTAAATATATTTAATATATTTTAAACTATTTTACAATATATTACATATACATGATATATAGTAGTAAATATATTATTACTACTATGCCTGGACCAAAGGAATGCTGATTTAAAACAAAACAAAACATTTTTTTTAATAAATTAAAATTTTAAGTATTTTTAATTATAATATAATTGAACACAACAAAACATAAAACAATTAAACTATATGAAATGAATAAAAATTTATTAAAAAACATTTTGTATATATTAAAACTTCAAATAAAAAATAAAATAAATAAATAAATACAAATATAAAGAATCACTGAGTAAATCATGAGGTAATGTTCATTTTTGGGTGAACTATGTTCATTGTGTATTCACTCCAGTTAATACATTTACTAACATTACCTAATGGAACCTTACTGTAAAGTGTTACCTTGTAATTTAAAATATAAAAGAAAAACTAAATGGCCATGAGTTCAGTAGTAATACCAAAGACTTAATAATCCCGCCTCCTACATGAAAGAATCAATCGTTGATTAGTAAAGTCATCGCGTCACTACAGCTGTTGTTAGAAACTCCAGTTTCTATAGAAACAGGCAGAGTTAGCAAACTCACGCTCATGACTGCGCATGTGCATGGGCTGGTCTACCATCAAAAACAAGCTTTTTTAACGCTACTGGAGCATAAGGAACACCATTTATGAGGCAGTTGATGTCAGATTTCATTTGTGATTTCAAATATGAAATTTAATCGTAAGCTTGGTAAACACTTTTGGAGAATTTGTTGTCTCCCCATTTAAAGAGATACGAGCTCCATTTGCATCCCCGAGGGGCATTTCAAAGATGGCCGCCGAGTGGAATGACTTGCTTTAAAGGGACTTTGGTAATACTCACAGGAACGATGAAGGAGACGGCGTCGGGAGGAACGAACAGGCTGGCAGCGAAAGCGGTGAGATGATGTGTGCGACACACGGCTCGGCCCACGCTGGTCTCGGGAAGCGGATCCATGCCGTCCGTCCGCCACTGTTTGGCGCTCTCGCTGAAATACTGACACAGCGACGTGAACACGGCCACCTCCAGCCGGATCAGATCTGGATCGTCAGTGCCGCAGCCCGCGGACACGTTTATAAAGTGATCGCGTGTGGTGTCATAGGACCTGACAGAGAACAGAAATTAGAATAAAAAACTAATTTGTGTGTATTAGTGCGTAATCACAATGCTTTTATTTTATTGGCTGAAGATCAACAATGTAATTTAAAAAATTAATAATTCAGATGACAGGATGAGCCACTCATCTTCACTGATGATATTAATAAACGAGTCACTCTGCAGGTTCTCCTGTGGCAGCTGGAGTTGATTTTAACAAACAAAAGAGCTTCCAAACGAATCATTTATTATACATGAATGGCCTTCCATTAACATGCACTTTTGTTCAGTCATATACAGCAGAGAGAAACAAGCTTTACTTCACTGCAAAAAAGGCTCATCTTACTTAGTATTTTTGTTTTGTTTCTAGTCAAAATATCTGAAAATTCTTAAACTAAGATGCAAAACAATAAGATAAGATAAGCAAAATGACATAAGATATTTAGTCCTGTTTCAAGGGGGGGGAAAAAAACTAAACTAAGTGCAGTTTGCTTAAAATAAGTAAAATGATCTGCTTATCTAGTAAATCCATCTTAGTTTAAGAATGTTTAGATATTTTGAGTAGAAACAAGAAAACAATACTAAGTAAGATAAGCCTTTTTTGTAGTGTTTATGATGCATCTTACTTTGGAGACAGGAAGAAAGTGTACAGTCGGTGGTCCAGGTCTCGCCCCCGTGTCATACTGAGTGTTATGCGTTTCCTGTCAGTGCTGTTGTATTCATTGGGCCATTCGGAGGTATGCAGATAGGCTGTGATGACTGGATCCAATTCCCACATTTCTGGAGAATCTGAAGACAAAGTGATAAAACGAAAAAGTGTTAAGAGATAAATCAAAAACACTCGAAAGTAGGATGCATGTTCTTTTTAAATGCTATTTCCCCTCTAACAGAAAGAAATACAGTGACTTTTGCTATACTTTGCTATACGTACAGTGCCTTGCGAATGTATTCAAACCCATTCGTTTTTTGTCCTAATTTTAAACTGCTTAAAATTATATAAAAAAAAAATCCACAATCTACTCCATACACCATAATGACAAAGCAAAAGTCTGATTTGTGACAACATTGCAAATTTTTACAAATGAAAAAAAAAAAAAAAAACTGAAACTGAAACTGTTGTATTTAAAAAATGAAATACAACAACAACAACAACAACAACAAAAACCACTTGCTACATATACTGCATTAAGCTAATTTGAGACTTAGTGTCATAGCACTTACATGGCATTGCTCTTTATTTGATTTTGATTATACATACATTATTATACACTGACCATTTAAAAAGTAGATATGTTGGCCTGGCAACTAACAAATACATTTCAAAATAAAGTACTAAAATTACTAAAACTGAAATAAAAATAAAATCTAAACAGAACTATAAAAACACAAACAAAACAAACACTAATAAAATGACAAAACCATATATCAAAATTACTAAAACTACTAAAAAAAAAATAATAATAAAAAAAAAAAAAAACTTAAAAATGACTATAACAACAAATAATACATTACACTAGTTTTAAGTTAATGTCTTTTATTAATCAAATATTATGAAATATGTTTGTGGACATTTTATAATATTTTCTCATTTAGCTTTCTAAATATTAATAAGACAGCATGAGATTAATTGTGATTATTTTATTACAGCAAGTACAATTACAGGAATTTTTTAGAAGTGCTAATCGCAGATACATATTCTTATAATTAAAAAATATTAAAATAATATTTATATTTTTATTATTTACATATTTACCTTTATTATTTACACAGTAATATTTTTAGACAATATTTTAACAACTTTAAGTACAATAATCCTATAAAAGGCAATTATTTACAGAAACAACAGGTTATCTTTATAATATGACACCTCTAATTTTTTCATATAAATTGGTCTTTAGTTTTTAAAGGATCACTTCACTTCTAGAACAAAAAAATCCTGATAATTATTCACTCCCATTTCATCCAAGATGTTCATGTCTTTCTTTCTTCATTTGAAAAGAAATTAAGGTTTTTGAGGAAAACATTCCAGGATTTTTCTCCATATAGTGGACTTCAATGGGGATCAATGGGTTTAAAGTCCAAATTACAGTTTCAATGCAGCTTCAAAGGGCTCTACACAAGCCTAGCAGAGGAATAAGGGTCTTATCTTGCAAAACAATCTGTCATTTTCTAAAAAGAATAAAAATGTTTATACTTTTTAACCACAAAGGCAGAAGTACTGACCCAGTGTTTACAAAGTGAACATGAAAAGGAAATCAAATTGCTTAAAAAAAAACAACAACAATGTTGGACGATTTTGAAATTGGAAAAATTAAGATGTTTTTCGCCCTACCCTACCTGTTTGAAACGAAGTACACTAGCTAGTGCAAAATGAGCATTTGTGGTTAAAAAGTATAAATTCAAATTTTTTTTTTAGAAAACTACCTTCAACCCGCTGATCCCCATTCAAGTCCACTATATGAAGAAAAATCCCGAAATGTTTTCCTTAAAAACCTTAATTTCTTTTTGACTAAAGAAAGAAACACAAAAGTATCTTGGACCACATAGGGGTGAGTAGATCATCAGGAAATTTTTATTCTGGAAGTGAACTAATCCTTCTTTTGCCAAAGTTTTGATTGATGTTGAACTATTTTGTTTATTTTTAGTGGCTTGCCTTTGTGTTGGGCGTCTTACCTTCTAGTACGGTGAAGTTGAGCTGGACGTAGATTCCCGCTTGCCTGTTGGTGTTCCTCGTGCTCACTCTCACAATGATTGAACTGCAGCGGCTGATGTTCTCGGCTCCCGCCGGCGGCAAGATGGCCTCAAACCCTTTAGCGTCTAGCCCAGCCACGCTACCATTGTTAACGGCAACTGTTATGGCATGGCTGTCATCCAAATCCGAGATGGGAATCTGTGTGCCATTTACCGTGCGAAACTCCATGGACGCCACCTCCGTCGACACGGTGTAATTGGCAACGTAGTTGAACGGAAACGGATTGGGCTCCACTTGGAACAGGAGCTGCACAATGCCATCCTCACTGTTGGGTGCCAGAGCACCTTCTGCTGCCCGTCCCAGACTGTCGTTGAACGCTCGTGGAATGGAGAAACGCTGGCACTCGGGCGCGTCGCTCTCGCCGTAGCAGAGCAGGCTCTGCGGGTCGGCGCGTTTGCCGGCGGCTGCGATTTCGGCTCCGCGGAGGATCAGCGGCTCCTCGTTTAGGACACGGCCCAGCATGAGGATTCTCATGAGGACGGAGGACAGGGTGTAGGCTTTAGCAGCCACCCGCAGCGGGTGATGCTGCTGCTCCTCTAAGACAAGTGGAGGCTGCTGGGAGAGACCGCCTCGCTCCTCGGCCTCCTGAGGTGGAGAGGAGGCAGCCTGGCTCACTTGGTGGATCAGGTCACCTGAGGGGGGAAACAGTGTGGAGGTCTGATTTACTGACCAGATGAACATTGAAAATCAGCAGGAACAGGATAAAAGGCTCCATGAAAGACCAAAAAGAGGAGCGATAAGTGCTGTAAGACTGATGACAGTTTGATTTAATATGGATATCATTTAAATACATTTTTTTTTTCATTTGCGGTGTCGATAAATCATCTGAATTTATTGTAATTAATCACACTGTTCAGAAGAAAACCCTAAAATGAAGAGTGGAATATAATATAATATAATATAATAGAAATGATTAGATATTAAGTAATACTTTACATTAAAATGGAGATATTCAAATCTTTTAAACATACGGGGAATTTTAAAAATAAAAGCCCCAAAGAGAAGACAAACCAAAGACATTGAAGAGAAAGAAATCAAAGAAATTCTAACAAAAATATATTTATATTAATTCATTTTATGGAAGTAATAATTACCTTATTTTATTGAGTATATAGTCTGGCATATAGTCTTATATATAGTTGATTATATAGGCTGTTATGTAGTTCAGTACACAGCCTGGTATATAGCTGAGTATATGTTGTTATATAGTCTGGGATATAGTTCAGTTTATTGTCTGTTATGTAGTCTATTATATAGTTAAATATATACTGTTATGTAGTCTTGTATATAGTTAAATATATAGTCCGTTATGTAGTCGGTTATATAGTCTTGTACTGTTGAGTATATATATATATATATATATATATATATATATATATATTTTGTTATATAGTCTGGTATATAGTCTTGTATATAGTTCAGTCTGTTATATAGTCTGGTATATAGTTCAGTATATAGTCTGTTACTCTGGCATATAGTTCAGTATGTAGTCTAGTATGTAGTTGAGTATATATTCTGTCACATAGTATTATATATAGTTCACTACATAGTCTTATGTAGTCTAGTATAAAGTTGCATATGTAGTCTGTTATATAGTCTTGTATATAGCTCAGCATAAAGTCTTATGTAGTCTAGTATATAGTTGAGTATATATTCTGTGATATAGTCTGGCTTTAGTTCAGTATGTAGTCTGATATGTAGTCTAGTATATAGTTGAGTATATATTATATACTCCGCTATATTGTTGTATATAGTTCAGTCTGTTATATAGTCTTTTTGTGGCAGTAATAATATAATATAATATAATATAATATATAATATAATATAATATAATATAATATAATATAATAATTATCTTTTATTAATTAAAAAAGACATTAATACTGAATTAATATTAAAATAGAAATATACAAATCTTTTAAACAGAAAGATAGTTTTAAAAACAAATGAAAGCCCCAAAATGAAAATAAATCAAAGACATTTTATAGCAGATGAGTAAATAATTGAACACACATGATAATATAATATAATATAATATAATATAATTTCTATAAATAAAAATATTAATCTTAAGAAACAAATTTTAAAATTGTAAATTTTTTATTTACATTATTAAATACGGAATTAAAATAAATACAGGTTGGGCCATTTTACTGTAAAATATTTTATTGTATTTTCTTTAGAATTTCTTTAGGAACTAAACTATTTGACACCAATTTTATACGTAGATTAAGCTCAGATAAGATTTATTTCAAAAAATGAAAACTGTAAACAAGTAAACAATAACAGCTTGTTGCCCCCAGGGTTTTTTGCTTGTTTGTGAGTGTGTTAGCATAACATATCCATGAAATGGATGATTCTGTTTGCTGTCTCACTGGAGTCACTGAATGTTTGTATGTGTTACCCATGATATTGAGGATGTTGTCTGCAATCTCGGTCGGGGTGACTGTGCCCTGTTTAGTGTCTGTCTGCAGGATCTTTAACATCGACTCCAGTTTGTCAAGAGTGCTGTTTTGACACTCTTCACACACAAACTCTCGACTCACAGCCTGCAAACAAACACACACATTTTAGACAGATTTTATGAACTTTCTCGCTGTGACCGATCATGTGTCACATCTTTGAAGTGGTTCAGGATTCAGACTTTGCTGCTGAAGGCATGTGAGGGCATCTCATCTCACCGTGCACTGCGCGAGTGCCGCCGATGTCTGCTGGATGTCACTGACGGTGGTTAGGTCCAGTGACGTCAGCGCTCTGGTGATGTTTCCTCTGACGCTCACTCGATACTGATGCTCTGCCTTAGACACACGCTCACGTCGGCGGGAAACACCCTGCTCGTACTGACACACACAGAAACGCACGAGACGATGAGCTCACGGAGAAAGACATCGACAGATGAAAGATGGATAACTGAAAGGTAGACAGACAGATAGATAGACTGATAGATGTATATATTCTTTTTTAAAGCCTGGCATAAAGTTGAGTATATATTCTGTTATATAGTCTGGCATATAATTCAGTACATAGTATGTTATGTAGTCTAGTAAACAGTTGAGTATATATTGTTATAAAGTATTCTATATAGTTCAATATATAGTCTGTAATGTACTCTGTTATATATAGTTCAGTATATAGTCTGTTTTATAGCCTGGTATGTAGTTGAGTATATATTCTGTTATATAGTCTGGTATACAGTTGAGTATATAGCTTATGTAGTCTAGTATATAGTTGAGTATATATTCTGTTATATAGTCTGGCTAATAATTTAGTATAAATTCTGTTATGTAGTATAGTATATAGTTAAGTACCTAGTCTGTTGTGTAGTCTAGTAAATAGTTGAGTATATATTGTTATAAAGTATTTTATACAGTTCAATATATAGTCTGTAATGTACTCTGTTATATATAGTTCAGTATATAGTCTGTTTTATAGCCTGGTATATAGTCGAGTATATATTCTGTTATATAATCTGGTGCACAGTTGAGTATATAGCTTATGTAGTCTAGTATATAGTTGAGTATATATTCTGTTATATAGTCTGGCTAATAATTTAGTATAAAGTCTGTTATGTAGTATAGTATATAGTTAAGTACCTAGTCTGTTGTGTAGTCTAGTAAATACAGGTCCTTCTCAAAAAATTAGCATATTGCGATAAAGTTCATTATTTTCTGTAATGTACTGATAAACATTAGACTTTCATATATTTTAGATTCATTACACACAACTCGAAGTAGTTCAAGCCTTTTATTGTTTTAATATTGATGATTTTGGCATACAGCTCATGAAAACCCAAAATTCCTATCTCAAAAAATTAGCATATCATGAAAAGGTTCTCTAAACGAGCTATTAACCTAATCATCTGAATCAACTAATTAACTCTAAACACCTGCAAAAGATTCCTGAGGCTTTTAAAAACTCCCAGCCTGGTTCATTACTCAAAACCGCAATCATGGGTAAGACTGCCGACCTGACTGCTGTCCAGAAGGCCATCATTGACACCCTCAAGCAAGAGGTCTGTGGGAAGGAAAAAGTGTGGCAGAAAACGCTGCACAACGAGAAGAGGTGACCGGACCCTGAGGAAGATTGTGGAGAAGGACCGATTCCAGACCTTGGGGGACCTGCGGAAGCAGTGGACTGAGTCTGGAGTAGAAACATCCAGAGCCACCGTGTACAGGCGTGTGCAGGAAATGGGCTACAGGTGCCGCATTCCCCAGGTCAAGCCACTTTCGAACCAGAAATAGCGGCAGAAGCGCCTGACCTGGGCTACAGAGAAGCAGCACTGGACTGTTGCTCCGTGGTCCAAAGTACTTTTTTCGGATGAAAGCAAATTTTGCATGTCATTCGGAAATCAAGGTGCCAGAGTCTGGAGGAAGACTGGGGAGAGGGAAATGCCAAAATGCCTGAAGTCCAGTGTCAAGTACCCACAGTCAGTGATGGTCTGGGGTGCCATGTCAGCTGCTGGTGTTGGTCCACTGTGTTTTATCAAGGGCAGGGTCAATGCAGCTAGCTATGAGGAGATTTTGGAGCACTTCATGCTTCCATCTGCTGAAAAGCTTTATGGAGATGAAGATTTCATTTTTCAGCACGACCTGGCACCTGCTCACAGTGCCAAAACCACTGGTAAATGGTTTACTGACCATGGTATTACTGTGCTCAATTGGCCTGCCAACTCTCCTGACCTGAACCCCATAGAGAATCTGTGGGATATTGTGAAGAGAAAGTTGAGAGACGCAAGACCCAACACTCTGGATGAGCTTAAGGCCGCTATCGAAGCATCCTGGGCCTCCATAACACCTCAGCAGTGCCACAGGCTGATTGCCTCCATGCCACGCCGCATTGAAGCAGTCATTTCTGCAAAAGGATTCCCGACCAAGTATTGAGTGCATAACTGAACATAATTATTTGAAGGTTGACTTTTTTTGTATTAAAAACACTTTTCTTTTATTGGTCGGATGAAATATGCTAATTTTTTGAGATAGGAATTTTGGGTTTTCATGAGCTGTATGCCAAAATCATCAATATTAAAACAATAAAAGGCTTGAACTACTTCGAGTTGTGTGTAATGAATCTAAAATATATGAAAGTCTAATGTTTATCAGTACATTACAGAAAATAATGAACTTTATCACAATATGTTAATTTTTTGAGAAGGACCTGTAGTTGAGTATATATTGTTATAAAGTATTTTATACAGTTCATTATATAGTCTGTAATGTACTCTGTTACATATAGTTCAGTATATAGTCTGTTTTATAGCCTGGTATATAGTCGAGTATATATTCTGTTATATAATCTGGTGCACAGTTGAGTATATAGCTTATGTAGTCTAGTATATAGTTGAGTATATAATCTGTTATATAGTTGATTATAAAACCTGTTATATAGTCTGGTATACAGTTGAATATATATTATGTTATTTAGTCATATATATTGTTCAGTCTGTTATATAGTTGAGTATATTATAGTCTGTTATGTAGTCAGTTATGTAGTCTCATATATAATTCAGTATATAATCTGGTATATAGTTGAGTATATAGTCTGTTATATAGTCTTGTTTATAGTTCAGTATATAGTCATATAGTCTTGTATATAGTTTAGTAAATAGTCTGTTATGTAGTCTTGCATTTATTTGAGTATATAGTATGTTATATAGTCTGCTATATAGTTCAGTATATAGTCTGTTATATAGGTTGGTATATAGTTGAGTATATAGTCTTATGTAGTATGTTATAGTCTTGCACATAGTTCAGTATATTTCAGTATATAGTATGTTATATAGCCTGCTATATAGTTCAGTATAAAGTCTTTTATGTAGTTTAGTATATAGTTGATTATATATGTTGTTTTATATTCTGGTATATAGTTCAGAATATAATCTGCTATATAGTCTGGTATATCTTGAGTATATAGTCCGTTATACATAGAAAGACGGATGGATGGCTGGACAGAAAGATAGATGAATGGAGGGACGGATAAATAAATGGATAAATAGACAGACAGACAAGATGAACATAGACAGATAGATAGATAGATAGATAGATGGTGTGGTGGATAGGTGGACGACGGGTCTTACCTCATTGAGGACAGTGATGAGAGCAAGTGAGAGCTCCCGTACTCTCTGTGAATCTCCCTGATGGAGCAGCTCTCTCAGGGTGGAGTCGGTCAGATTGCTGAGCCAGTGAGGGAGACAGCTGAATCCATCAGGAACCGCCGGCAGCACCACCTCCATCGTCCTGACACACACAACACAAACCATTCACAACACTGGCAGCTAAGAAAGGAACACGTATAGTCCTTACGCCAAACCGTGTCTTACTTGTTGCGGGCCATGACTGTCGCCCCCTGGTGGTCTTCCACCATGACAATCGCAGTCACTTGGTACTGGGCCGAGCTGAAGCCAGGTGGCAGGAAGGCCGAATGTTCTGGACTCGTGCCTTTATACACACAGAACTCCTCGCAGTACGCCACAGAGCAGCGCAGCGCCATCAGACTATAGACCAGCGGAGACTCGGTCTCGTCCATATCAGTGTAACCTGAAAACGAGAAGTGATTGCTCAGCACTGCTCTTTCTCAGCATCCTACATAAAGTCCTTCTTCTCCAGTCTCACCTGAGCAGTTGAAGTGCACTCTCTCGAGCAGCGTGCGCACCTGAGGCCCGTCCCCGTCCACCCACAGAGAACACGTACCACCAGCTGGTGGCAGGTTGGGGTGGAGCTCGATGTAGGCCACGCCCTCACGGTCCATGCTGTCATCTGTCACATGGAGGCTGAAAATGTAGGAGTTTCCGTCGCGGAGGATGCCCTGTCGCAGGACCAAGTTCATGCTGTCGCTACCCGTGGTGGTGGTGTTCAGATCCAGCACCAGCGTCTCATTTCCTCCGGTCATCGCTGTCCACCGCTAACAACAACAGACAAAGCGGACACATTAATTATATACTAGACTATACACTGAACTAAATACCAGACTATATACTCAACTATATAACAGACTATATACTGAACTACATACCAGACTATATAAAAGACTATATACTGAACTAAATACCAGACTATATACACTAAACTATATACCAGACTATAGGCTCAACTATATACCAGACTATATACTCAACTATATACCAGACTATATAACAGACTATATACTGAACTAAATAACAGACTATACACTCAACTATATAACAGACTATATACTGAACTATATACCAGACTATATAATAGACTATATACTGAACTATATACCAGACTATATTCTCAACTATATAAAAGACTATATACTGAACTAAATACCAGACTATATGATCAACTATATACTAGACTATATAACATACTACATTCTGAACTAAATACCAGACTATAAGATTATAAGCAAATAAATTATAAATTATATTAACGTACACCATTTAAAAATGTATTTTAAATGCAAACAAACATTTACGTAGTTACAAAAAAACATTTTTTCAATGCCATTTTTATGCATTTAATTTCAGATGATTAAATTTCAGATTACTGAAATTAATTAATATATAATAATAATAATAATAATAATAATAATAATAATAATTGTATTTTATATATAATAATGATAACATATAACAATTATATATTATATAGTAATATATAACAATTATATATATATATACATACATATACATACACACACTTCTCATTTAAAATTTCTAGTTATTATTAATATAAAATAATATATATATTTTTTTTTACATTTTTAAAGAGCTCAGAGCAGGTTTTTCAGTAACCTTGCATTGACCTCCATCACCATCAGTCCGAATCAGCACTCATCTCAGACCATTTGTTTGAACCACTAAATAAGCGTCTGTCAGTTGTACCATAATATTTACCGTCTCTGGCTCACGGGAACCAAACCAAGAGGGAAGAGTGTTTGACCGCTCGGTCACCAAGCAAATGACGGTGCGTGTTTAACGAGGACTGGCATGCCGTTAACGGCTAATGCAGTGGAACACATCACATCATGATGATGACATCACCCCGTACACCCACTCAGGTTTCCCCTCCCTCCGGTTCCCATAACCATAACATCACTCGAGTTTCAGTCTAAACATTATGAGAAAGCAAGTCGGAATGAGGAATGCCTGTGAAAAAAAATGACATCATGCCTCTAGCTCTCCATGTACAGCTCTCTTCGATAAATTATGACGGCATATTTCCTCTAATAAATAAGGCACGAGTGACTCACAGAATCTAAATATGTCATTCCCAACATTCACATTCTATGAGGACAATGCTAATCCTGGGGAATAATTATATCATGATTTCCATGTTTTTTAGAAAGCTAAAAGATAAAGAAATCAAAATGCTATGAAGAGATCTATTTGCAGGGAAACAGCAGGGAGCATTTGTGTAAACCTGCTTGAAAAGTAATTATTTTTTGCATTCCACACTTTCCCGTAGGCAGCACTGGTTTAATAGCAACCCTGTGGTTGATGATGAAGTGTCATGAGTGGGCTGTGTGTGTAAGAGTTGTTCTCACCCCTCTGTGTGAGCTGAGACAGTTAATGCAGGTGCCAGCCAGGTAAACGTAAGAGCTCTGACTGATCTCATAGCGAGACTGAGCTTTGCATGACACGCACTGCAGTGACACCATCGGGATGCGACCGCTCTGCACCCACACCTGTGACCAGAAGAACAGAGAGGAAAACAAACCATTTTGATTAATTTGAAACTTCTCTCACTCTTTGAACCGAAAGTGACACAGGAATAATGAACTTATGAAGAAATAAAAGGATTGCAGGGATCATTAGAGTTTTTTGTGACTCTGACGACATGGTGAATTAGCTTCATCATGTTCCCAAAGCAATCAGTTAAATCTCATGAAATATTCCCTTTAGCGTCCGTCAAATCATTACAGTTCAGTAAGTGAAATAATTTTCATATAGACTACCAGTCAAAAGTTTTTGAACAGTAAGATTTTTAAAGAAGTCTCTTCTGCTCACCAAGACTGCATTTATTTGATCCAAAGTACAGCACAAACAGTAAAACTGTGAAATATTCTTACTATTTAAAATAACTGTTTTGTATTTAAATATATTTTAAAATGTAATTTATTCCTGTGATTTCAAATCTACATTTTAGTATCATTACTACAGCCACATGATTAAGATCAAGATATTCTGATTTGCTGCTCAAAAAACATTTAATATTATTATTATGCTGAAAAAAAGCTTAGTAGTATTTTTTTTTCAGGTTTCTCAGATGAATAGAAAGTTCAGAAGAACAGCATTTAACTGAAATAGAAATCTTTTGTAACATTATAAATGATCAATTGAAAGCATCTTTGCTAAATAAAAGTATTAATTTCTAGAATTTCTTTCCCAAAACAAACAAAAAAAAATAAATACTGACTCCAAGCTTTCGAATGGAATAATATATAATGTTACAAAAGCTTTTTATTTCAGATAAATGCTGATCTTTGGATCTTTCTGTTCATCCAAGAATCCTGAAAAAAATGCACCTAACTGTATTAAATATTTATAATTATAATAATAAAAAATGTTTCTCGAACAGCAGGTTTCTGAAGGATCATGTGACACTGAAGATTGTGACAACATTGAGAACGTGACATTTTATTGTGTTTTGCTACACTTTGGATCAAATGAAACAGGCTTGATAAGCAAAAGAGGCATCTTTAAAAGATTATCTTTAAAAATCTAAATGGTAGCGTACATACATTCTCATTCAAAACTCGTATCATAGCAGGCTTTCACATATAGCTTCAAATTGCGAGGGTAAATTATGTTTTGAATTACGTAATGAACCTTTGTTCAGGTCAGTTAATTATATCTATACACAGAGTATGCTAAATAAGAAAGAATACTTTGTAATGATGATCGCGACTAATTTGAATGCTGTAGAACAAAACAAAAAGGTGGGAAGCGCTAACAATGAATAGCAACCGTTTATAACTTTGCTCTTTTGCACGCACCGCATTGTTTTCTCTCACGCTTCACTATTGTAAGTATGCATATCAGCTAAATGCATGAAAATAGACAATTCCACATCTTGCAGGCCGGTTTTGAGTAATGAGATGGTGGAGGATGTGCTTTTGTTCATCATTTGATGATTTACTGTGGTCATGATCGCTAGAAAAATGTAAACAAATGTGTCTTTTAAATTAAAATCGGTTTACCGCCAGCTTTCCATGGGGCGGCAACAGCGTGGCGTTAATTGCTTTTGATTGTGCTTTTGAAAGGTTTTGATTGTGGATGATTAGTATTCTTTACCGAACCTAGTTTAAATAGAAAAGAGGTGTGTTTGCACTGAAAAGAACGAGAATGACTTAGAATAAAATAGCTTAAAAGATTAAAATATAAAGAATTAAACTGTGATGAGATGCATTACGCAATATAAAACCAGAAGGCAATATTTGTACATGCTGATATAAACATGTTTGGCATGAAACGCTTGCAATAATCTATAATAAGAGCACTCACCGTTTGGTTTGTGGACTCTGGGGTCATGCCCTCTTTGCTGACAGTCAGGCGAAAGGTATACTCAACATCTACCTCCAGTTCAGAACCAGAGATTCCCAGAACCGGGTCGCTCGGACCCAAGCCGAAATGCAAAGTCGAGCAGTGAGCCGGGCCCTGCGGGGTGAAGTTAAAAGAGAGAATCACAACAGATGGTAATTAATCAACTCATTTACCTGCCTCAGGATATACAAGACAAGAGCATAATCAAACAAGTTTTGGTACCTTTGTTGTTTTAATGACTTTACCTAATGAGTTTTCTAAAAGCATTTTAACCACTGACAATCACTATGCATCCCGAAAACATGTTTGACACCCACAATGTGTACTTTTTGTCTTCAATATTGGACAATACATCTACTGCTTTATTATTTAGCATCTCAAAAATGTTGTTTTGAGACACATTTTGCTTAAAGGGTGTGCTTGTGCTTCTTTTAAAATAAATGCCACTAGGTTTTTTATTTTATTATCCAATGCAATGGCATTCATACATTTTTAATGTGGCTTAAGTGTTATTTTTTGGTGCCAGTGGAGCTTGAAATATTTCATTATACCTAATACAATATTCCTTTGAATTTCTGCCAGTGATAAAATGTTTTAATAAAAAGCAGGAATCTCTGGCTTCCCTCCGGCAGTGATTCTGATAGGCCGAGAGAACTCGAAGGAATGCTGAGTTTATCCACTGCTAGTTATGTAACTGATCTCAAGTATACACCACCCAAACATCCACGTTTGTGGCTCATACTTAACATATTTTGTCTTTCCGAGCTGCTGTGTGCAAATTTAAGCCTCTAATACTATGATTTCTCTCTCAAATTCACACATTCGCTTCTCTGTTAAGAGTTCCCAGCTTTAAATGAACTCAGTTGCACAAAAACACTTGATTGTTCATTGTTTTAATGCCAATTCTTAAAACTCTCCAACCCTCTCTCAACCACACCATTAAAAAAAAAACTCTCAAATTAGATTGTTCAGCTTTAGACACTTGAGCACTGAATGAACAGTCATTAACAACAAAGTCCTTCACATATTAGAAGTATCTAAACACCAAAATTAGCTCTTGAATCTATTGCTATTTTACAGCTTAGACCAGGGATGTCCAATCCTGCTCCTAGAGAGACTATTTCCAGCAGAGTTTAGCTCCATTCCCAAATAAACACAGAGGAACCAGCTAATTAAGGTCGTCAGGATCAACAGAAACTTCCAGGCAGGCGTGCTGGAGCTAAATCCTGTAAAGTGGCCCTCCCAAAACAGGATTGGGCAACCCTGGCTTAGATCCATTTGTCTTTCAATGCAAGTTTAAAAGGTTACTCCACCCCACAATGAAAATTTTGTTATTAATCACTTACCCCCATTTCATTCCAAACCTGTAAAACCGTGGCACTACGGTGACACGGTGGAGACAAATTGGGACAGTTACAAACCTCCCGACTTTCACCCAAAATATCTTAAATTGTGTTCTGAAGAACAAAGCTTTTACGGGGTTGGAACGACATGGGGGTAAGTGATTAATGACAAAATTTTCATTTTGGGGTGGAGTAACTCTTTAAGACATCAAAAAACACGTGTTTTTTTATATATCTGTGACATATCAGTCATGATTACCTTTGAGGTGCTCACACATTCCCAGTGGTAGTTGAGCAGGGACTGGTTCTCTGGGCCCAGGTTCGGGTCATAGGACTGCTCTCCGCTTAAATGCAAATCTTGTGTTTTGGACCATACACGGTATGTACCACCCTCAATGATTGGTACAAGCTTTTTTGACATGACTGAAAGTTGAATACAAGATGCCTTTCGTAATGGCACCCCCTTATAGGACAGAGAAAAAACTAGACTATAGTTGCCAGCAGAAATCAACATCTTCGGCACCGAAAGTTGGAGCCTCTGGACTTTGACTTCTGGAGGTAGACGGACCTTAGACGGTGGTGGACCTTTCTTGTCATCTTCCTGACAGTGAGGGGAGTTGAGGATTTCCCAGAGGTACTCTACTCCATAGAGGCCACAGCCTTTTAAGTTCACGTTGGCCTCTACCAGGGTTGGCTGGTAACGCCAGATGACGAGTCGTGGAGCTTGAATGATCTGAACTTCTGGTTCGTCGCACTTTAGGACCGAGATGTTGACATCAACCTGTGATGTGACCCAGCTCACCAGGTTACTGACATTTACTCGCACAACATAGTGACCAGGGAGGATGTAGACATGGCTAAGAGAAGGTGTAGTTGTGACAGCTGCAGAAGTACCATCTCCAAAGTCCCACTGATATGTCGCTGGAGTGAAAACAGGAGTGATTGCCACATGGAATCTGACCGTCTTGTTGACAAAGGTGTCGCTTGGTTGAGCATCCAAGGTGGCTGACCGGATACTGTTCTGAACTCGTATAACCTTGGTCACATTTAATCCATTCAGAGAATTGAACGCTCTAAGGAATATGGTCAGATTGCCTGGCTGTTCTGCCGCATATGTCACCGACTTGCCAACTCGAGAAATCTTGAGACCATGATGAAGGTCAAAAGTCCACAGAATGGTCAGCGGCTCACGTGTCGGCGTGGACGCTACATAAGTCCTAGGTACTCCAACAGGTATAGCGGCATCACAGCAGTCCTGTATAGTCAACTTGGTCACAGGCTCCATGACTTCAATGTGCAGAGTCCTTCGTTCTGAACTCACATGGTTGTAGGCAGTAAGATTGACGTAGTACTTGGCCACACTAGTGAACTGGTGGATGTAGGTTTGATTGTTCAGAACGACAGTTGCATCACCACTAATGCTCAAGATGAAATTAACAAAAGTTCCAGACAAGACCGATATGGTAAACTCAACATTTTCACCCACCGCAGCAATTTGTTTGCTGGCCTTGAGCTCCAGACCCTGGATACGGTCTTGAACGGTAAACTCGCGTGAGTATGTGTCTCTGCTGATGTCATTAGTGGCATTCAAAGTGACAGTGAACATTCCCGGTTTGGGGAAGATGTAGGAGGTGGTGCGCTGGCTCGATTTTGTGTTGTCTGGCAATAGCCACATCCACGAAATATTGGATCCCATCTGTGTGTCTCCACGCAGGGTAACATTGTCCCCTGAGGCTACAAAGCTCTCTGTAACATTTGTGGCGATGTAAGTCAGTCCTGTGATTGGTTCTTGAATGCTGATCCACTGCGAGCGGATTTCCGAGCTGACCTTGTTGAAAACCTCCACTTTAACCAGTTTCAAACTTGCGCTTCTGAAACGGTGCACGACGGAGGACATGTCAGATGTTAAGAGTTCACCATCTGCCCACCATCTGTAATGGAGGGCTGTCCCAAAACGTGCAGATACTGTCATGTTTATCATGGAATTTACTGCAGCAGGGTTTGGTGAAATCCCAAGGTCGAGCTCCCTCACAGGATCCAGAAACTCAATAGTTTTGTTCACAGCCAACTGGCCGAGCAAGTTGGTTGCCTTGAGGAACACATCACAAGGACCTGGGGTGGAAAAATTGAGGTCTATGGTCTTGCCCGTGAGGTTAGAGTCATGGTTCTCATGTTCCCTCAGAAGGTTCCAGCTGAAGGTCATGTTGGTGCCCTCTTTTAATGAAGCTTGTAAGTGAAGGACACGGTTTGTTGCAAAGCAGCATCCTTCCATAAGCTCATCAGCCACTATCTGCAAGCCCTCCAACTCGCGCTGCACAAAGATGGAAATGCTTGCCTGAACGGTGCCGATGTCGTTCTCTGCAGTAACGATAACATTGAAAGTGCCGACAGAGCGAAACGTGTAGAACATGGTGTGAGAGCCTTGGATAGACGTGCACCGGTCACAAAGAATCCAAGAGAACCTTACATCATCTCCTTGATCGAGGTGTGCCTCGAAGTGGACGGAAGTGTTCAAAGGCACATTGACAAGGCTGGCATTTACCGACAGTCCTGTGATTGGTGCCAGGACCACAACGGTAGTCTCATTTGTGGTCTCACTCACTTCATTCTTGCCTGTAACACTGATGTTAAACTTGCCTGAGGAATTGTAAGCGTGTGATACACTTGTCCCATTAAGTCGAGTCCCATCTCCAAAATCCCAGATGTAGACATTCGCAGAGTCTGAAGACGCTCTGAAAGCATAGTCTTGGATTAAAGAAAGATTGTTCCCTTTACCTCCATTATGGCTGATCAGCAAAAACCCAACAGATTGTTGCACCACAACTAAAACAGAGTCATTGATACAGGAGATGTTGTTAAGCGCAGTAACCGTGACTAGATATTCCCCAGGACTCTTGAATGTAAAAACCATCTCCTTGGCACCTCGAACAGGACCTCTCTTGTCCAGCACCCCAAAATCCCACAGGTAGGTGTAGTTAAATTCTGGGAAGGCAGCTACTGTAAATCTGCTCTCCTCACCAAGCTTGATGTGTGTTCTCAGAGGGAACAAAGACACTGTTGTGAGTTCAGGTTGGACGCAGATCCTTGTGTAAAAATTGGCCTTGTTCGCTTCACTCGACATAAGTAGTGAGAGGTGGTATTCACCACTCTTAACGTACAAGTGCGTTATCATCGGCGTTCCATATTGAGTTTCATTGGGGCTTCCGTCTCCAAAACTCCACACATACTGATGTCCTGAAGCATTCCCTGACACAAATGCGTAGAAGCGTGCCACTTTGTTTTCTTGAATGCACCCGGAAGGTTCTAGGGATAACACTTGTAGCACAAACACCTCAACAGGTATTGCTAACCACTGAGAACTCACAGCATTCTTTGCGGTGACATTGACCGTGTAGTTTCCATCTTTCCTGTACGTATACTCAACTTTAGGCTCCACACCCGTGAGCACCTTTCCATCACCCATGTCAAAGCTCCAAGTTACACTGTTGCCCGCTTCCAGACTTGCCATCACAACTGTAGGCGTGTTGCGTTCTGTGGGAGCAGATGACTTCACCGCCAAGCCCTTAACGTCCTCATAGACGATAACGTCCAAACAAGTGTCTGTCGAGCTAATGGTGTTGTTCACATTCACGCAGATACTGTAGACTCCGCTGTGAGCGTAAGCGTGAGGAACTCTACGTTCACGCCCCTGCTGTATGCTCGAATTATCACCAAAATTCCAGGTGTAGATGATGCCGTAGGGAGATGGTAGGGGGTGGGCCTCAAATTCAGCTGTTTTTTCGGCATGCAGCGGAGGGGGGTCGATCTCAATTCGCACACTTGTCAGAATGCTAAAGACGTAAACGTCGACCTTGCACGTCTTGTTCTCATAGCGATTGGAAGCCGATAACAATAGGGTGTACTCCCCTGCAAAAAACGTGAGTTAAAAAAAAAAAAAAATCAATATTAGATATAAAATAGAATCAAAATGATAGAAATACACATCTAAAATCTATTTTAAAAAGTTTTTTTTTACCTGGCTGTGCATAAATGTATTCCACGTCATCATTAATGACCACCTGGTTACTAGAGGGGTTATCATAAGGGGGCTTAAACTGATGTGTACGGTTTCCCCCATCTCCAAACCACCACCTGCGACACATGAAACCATCAAAAGATCACAAACACAATTTTTTTGAGAAAATGAGAGGGGAGTTTTTCAACCTATACCCTAACTGCTTTGACCTGGATTACACAGAGTACGAGCATTTGATGTGAAAAAGTATATATTTTATTTATTTATTTATTTATTTTTGACAATATCCATTTGGTTTGCTAGACCTTTATTTCTTGGCTGGGATCATTTAGAGCTAGGGTTGAGTATCGTTTGGGGTTTTTTCGATACCGGTGCCAAATAGATACTTTTAAAATGGTACCGGTGCCAAAACGGTGCCTGAGCCTGAACCGATGGTGAATTACACAAGAATATCTTTTTTATTGGACAAAAATTCTTTAAATTGAACAATATACTAAAAATTTTAAGTATACATTAATATTTAAGTAAATACAAAACACATCGGCAAAAAAATCTAAGCCACCTAACCCAACAGGGCTCATTCTACCCACGGCACTACATCTATACACTTTCACTTTTTAGGACTAAAACAAAAGATGGATTCATTGTTATTCTTAATTAAAAAGCAGGACAACAATAAAACAGTAGGCTAAAATGACACACTAGGTAAAATAACGTTTATTTACAAAAACGAATAAGATGAGGCATGGCATATACCACATGCTGTATTATATACCGTCTAAATAAATTACAGAACGTTTAGCTAACACTGAGGAATCAAATAATAAAAAATAAATAAATAAACGAGGTAAACCGCACAGGCTTTTCAAAATCAAAAGTGAAACTAAACTGCCTGCCGGTGACAGTGTTTGCATGCTTTTCCCACAAGAATACCAACATATTCACCTTGTCTTGAATTATTATTAAATATTCACGTCATTTTTGCCACGCGCACCTTTGAGTATAAACCCGGCTCTACACCCGAAAGGCTCAGAAAACTGACTACAATGCAATATTTGTGAAATATAGCCACACTTTTGAACGTTTAGTTTTATGCATTTTAAGTTAAGCGTGTTTAATGTAGCTTACTAAGCTAACGGCAGACCACCTGCTGCAATCAGAGCAAGTGTAACGATAGTTGCTGCATTCACGCGCGTCTTGGATGGTCTCATTTCCTGATGATTTGACATCCACTGCCAATGTGAAAATGGACAGTAACAACAAAGATGTCTTGCATTTGTATCATCAAAGCTTTCCGATGTTCATGTGAGTTTTCCCATTCAGGAAATAATTTTTCCGATCATTCTGACACATGAATGCAGTACTTAATTTTAATTAGTGATCATGCAGGTTGATGAATCAATGCTTCTTACATTCGTGTCATAGCACCAGAAGACACATATTTCAATTGACAGTTCAGGCATTTAAGTGGCACTGAAATTCATGCTCTGATTCGGTCTAGTAGATACCGGTCATATGAGCACTGGTGCCATATTGGCACCGGGTTTCGGAACCAAACCCCATTTAGAGCCATTTGAAGCTGCATTGAAACTGCATTTTGGACATTCAAACTCAAGTACACCATTTAAGTCCACTATATGTAGATATTTCTTTTACAACTGAAGAAAGAAAGGCATGAATATCTTGGATGACAATGAGGTGAGTACATTATCTGTAAAGTTTGTTCTGTAAGTGAACTACTCCTTTAACATGAATTTTTACTTAAAGAAAGACAACATTTTATTTTTTAAGCAGGGATTTGATTGGACTGTGGTTGGGGAGGAGTTAAAAAAAAATACATCGACAAGTCACTTCATTTTTAGATTACAGTTTGCTTTTTTTTCCTTTTGAATAATGATATACTGTGCACCTAAAGTCCAGGAACATGTATTGAGTTCACTCTGGTTTCACGGTGGCTTTAAAGGCAAGCTTATTGCAGTATAAAAGAGGTGACTAAACTAAAGGATGGGGGGAAAGACAACTTTGAGTCTCTTTTGGTGCCTCGGGAATCTGTAAAAGCAAGGTGGCAGGTCTGTTTTGAAGATATTTTTAGCTGGAGGGAATAAAAGCTCTCTCTTGCAAATCTCGCTGTCTGACTCATCGCTGCGGGAGGGAGAGGCGGAGCTGCTGTTGAATCATCGCCTCGGCTCCCGGCGATACACCTTCATCTCTCGCCCCATCTTATCCCCACTTTCTCTATGGAAGTGGAACCCAAAGGAGAATCAGGTATCACGATTGACTGAACAAGCGGCGGGCTGAACTCCAGAGATACTGAGCAGACTTGATAAAAGCGCGGGGAAGAAATTGCCCTACAGTACTTGTCTGACAGACTTTTTTTTTTGACAATAAATAGAGAAATCCAAGAAATAAATAAATAAAGCAGACATCTGCAGTGGCGCGCAGCAGGCTTCTGGGGGATGGAATGGAAACTTTGGGAATCTTTCTATGCTCGGCATTGAAGGGAAAATTCTTGTCAGCATTCTGCGCTAACCACAGACTGTAAATCTAGAGAAAAGTGCCATTAAAGGGGAGCAGGCTGGGAGTGTGTGAAGCTGTGGAGAAGAGGTTTGTGTGCAGACTGCACATTAACCAGACACGAGACGTGAATGTAGAAAGCCATTTAACTCTCCAAGAAAACAGAGCATTCACAATCCGTTTTACTTCCATAATGTAATAAATGAGAAAATATGCATGAAAGAACTTGATTTTACCCATCAGGAACTTATTAGATTGCAATTGGGTGTTTCATCTCAATGCATCCCAGTTCTAGGATTTCTTCTTCGAATCTATAATTATGTATTTTTTATGACAACAACAGTCACAGGCATTAAATTACTGCATTAAACTGCATTCAATTTCCAAGACTAAACTAGGAATACATACAATACGATGATAGTGTATATTTAACTGTGCATGCTCATTTCATCCTGTTTTTATGTTTATATTACATTTGCCATCATCTAATGTTCACTTTTTAAATTGAAATGAACTTAAAAATATTAGCTGTTAATAATTAAATATTAATGAATATTATATTAATTAACTGATAAATTTGAATTAATATTAATTCCAAAATGTATTTGTAGCATTGAAAACAGTTTATTTAGAAATACACAGGTGTTCAAAAGTTTAGGTAAGTTAAGTAAGTTTCTCTCTTTTTTTAATCATTTTTATTATTATTTTTTTTTTTTGGAAATAATAAAATTAATACTTTTATTCAGCAAGATCAAACATGACTGTAAAAGACATTTATAATGTTACAAAAGATTTCAATTTAAGGCAATTCTTGTTATTTTGCACTTCATCTATTCATCAAAAAATCCTGATACAATGTATTACAATTTCCACCATAATATTAAGCAGGAAATTAATAATAGAAAACATTTATTTTAAATCAAATCAAATAAAAAATATTTCTGTATTTACTGTATTTTTGAGCAAATAAATAATTATTTGAACTGTAGAGTATTTTTTTATTTATTCTCATAAAATATCATTCAATTTTATTAATAAATGAGATGAAAGTAACTGTTGAATATTAATATAAGTGCAACCCTAATTTAAATGACAATTTTTTCATATTAAAATGTCCTTCGTATTGACCTATGAATCATGAACCTGGTGAAAGCTTTTATTTTGTTTTATTATGGTGAATTTTTACACCTCAGTCTTTAATTTGCCCAATCAGAGCTTCACTGTCACAGAACGTACCAGAAGCTGACGTCCACTGCCATGTCAATCTTCACTGACGCAGAGAGGTTCAAGGGCAAACCCTGCTGGACGATTTTGGGGACTCCATGGACGGTCAGGTCAGTCATCGGGCTCATGCTGTCCACTGTGACGTTGAAATGCTCTGTCAGCACACTAACCTGGTTCATAGCCGTTACCTAGGAGACAAGAGATGGGTCAGTTGCCAAGCTGATGGCATCAGTGCAGCCTTTACATAAACTGGTCTGAGTTCAATGAAAACCAGTCACCGTGAGTTTGTACACCGCTGCGTTCTGGTAGATGATATTTAACATGCTGTTATAATACGTGAAGTATGGTTTATCATCCACCGTCCATTTGAACGATGGGTCCGTACCTCCCTCCACAGAGGCCACGTAACTCTGAAACACAAGAGACAGAAGAAGAGCAAAGCAAATAATAAGACCATTAAAGATGAAGGTCAGGGCCATAACAAAGGCGATATGCTGGATAATGAACAGCGTGAAACCTTCATGTTTTATAGACAAAAACATAAAACATCAGCAATAAATAGCATATCCTTGGAGAACAGATGTTTAGAAAACAGTTTAAACAAGCCTAAAACTAGCAAACCAGTTTTTAAAAAAAAAACAGCATAAATGATTTTAAAATATCAAAACACCATCCTTGGAGAGTAGATGGCATGCTGAAAAAAAAAAGTTTAAACCAACTTAAGGTGATTATCTGATATGTTTTGATGGTTTTAAACAGGTTTTGAGGACTTTTTTAGGCTGGAAAAATAGTTTAAACCAGCATAAAGTCAGCAAACCACCTGATTTAAGTAATTTTAAGCTTTAAACCAGCCTAAAGTGGTTAACTTGTTTAGACATGTTTAAAGCACTTGTCAGTCCAGGAAACCAGTTTAAACCAGTAAACCACCTGGTATAAGCAATACATACACTATCTGTGAAAAGTAAATTCATGCTGAAAAATGGCTTAAACCAGCCTAAGGTTAGGTTGGTCTGCTTTGATGGTTTTAGATGGGTTTTGGGCACTTTTTGGACTGGGTAGCCAGTTCAAACCAGTACAAAAACCAGGCAACCACCTGGTATTCACAACAAATACATTATCCTTGGACAGCAGATAAAGCTTGTTTTTCAGATAAAGGCGTGCTAGAAAATGGTTTAAAACAGCCCATGGTGGATACCTTTAGATGATTTTAGACAGGTTTGTGCACTTGTCAGACAATGAAACCAGTTTAAACCATTTAAAAACCAAACCACTTGGTTTAAATGTTTTTTACAATATTAGCAATAAGTACATAATTCCTAGGACAGTAGTTGTGTAGAAGGTTAAAACTATAGTTTAAACCAGCCTACCCAATCTGGTCCATTTTGATGGTTTTAAGGGTTTTGGGCACCAGTCAGGTTGGAAAACCAGTTTAAATCAGCGTAACAAGCCTGTATAGACAGTTTTAGATGGGTTTTGGGCACTTGTCAAGTTGGGAAACCAGTTTAAACCAGTACAAATAACAATAAATACACTAGCCTTGGATAGTAGATAAGGTAAAGTCACACTGGAAAACTAGTTTAAACCAGCCTAATGTGGTCCATTTTGATGGTTTTGGATGGATTTGGTCACTTGTCAAGGTGGTAAACTAGTTAAAACCAGTTTAACAGCAAACATCTTGGTTTAAATGTTTTTTACAATATTAGCAATAAACACATAATCCTTGAAACCTTAGAAGGTTGAAACAGGCTTAAACCAGCCTAATGTGGTCCGTTTTGATGGTTTTAGAAGGGTTCTGGCCAAATGTCAGGTTGGAGAACTGGTTTAAATCAGAGTAATGTGGTTTGTTTAAACGGTTTTATGGGATTCTGGCACTTGTCAAGCTAGGAAACCAGTTAAAACTGGTTTAAAAGCAAACCTCTTGTTTTAAATGTTATGTATAATATTAGCAATAAACACATAATCCTTAAAAAAAATACAAGGTTGAAACAATAGTTTAAACCAGTCTAATGTGGTCTGTTTTGATGGTTTTGGTGGATTTTGGAAACTTGTCAGGCTGGGAAACCAGTTTAAAAGCAAACCTCTTGGTTTAAATGGCTTTTACAATATTACCAATAAATACATAATCCTTGAAACCTCCACAAGGTTAAAACAAAGGTTTAAACCAGCCTAATGTGGTCCGTTTTGATGGGTTTGGATGTATTTTGGGCACTAGTCAGGTTGGGAAACTAGTTAAAACTGGTTTAAAAGCAAACCTCTTGGTTTAAATGGCTTTTACAATATTACCAATAAATACACAATCCTTGAAAGCTAGACAAGGTTGAAACAATGGTTTAAACCAGCCTAATGCGGTCTGTTTTGATGGGTTTGGATGTATTTTGAGCATTAGACAGTTTGGGAATCTAGACCAGTTAAAACTCCCCTAGTTTAATATTTATTTTTCCACAGAAGTGAGGATTTCACTCACCACTACAGACTCCATGAGGACTCTGTGAGCAGGATGAGGTTTGATGACGAGCCCATAGAGAGGTTCTTGCACCCTTGTCTGAATGTGTAGCGATGCTTTTGTAACGTTGCTCTGGACAAGAAGCAGCATGTTGGTCTGTCCCGGTGTGGACCCGAGCTGAAGGTCAAACCACGCGAACATGGTGTCGTTGTCTGGATTGGGCCACCTGCATTCAGCCACTTTCGCCACCAGGTTCTCAGGACAAGCGCTGTGAATGGGAATGGTTGTGTTGCTGCCCTGCCAATCAATCACAGCGTCATGCTGCGAGCGGACCATGATGAGAATCCACGTCTGATTGGGCAGGAAGTACACCGTCCCGTTGTGATTGGTGGGATAGATCACGGTTGGGCCCAGAGGTGGAACGACATGAATGGGACAGGACGCGGTGGCAGGAAAATCGTCATCGCTGGACGTCACTTCCAAACTGTAGTCGCCAGGCTGAGGCAGGCCAGAGTGGAGGAAGGGACCCTGCAGCGCGGTGCTGTTCTGCCCCACGTACAGCACCCTCACCTGGCACACCACACCCTCCTCCCAGCCTCCCTCTGCATCCGCCTGCAACGTCTCATTTGCGTCCCACCAATCGGAGCGGTTCTGGATGAGAATGCTCTGTTTCCATGGCGACGAGGGGTCAGAGGAGCACTGGAGGAGGCCTGACGGCCCAGCGTCGTGCTGCAGGGCGATGAAGTCGCCAGGGGAAACTAACAGGTCCTCTATGTCCTCCTGGACCTGAGTGAGAGCAGGGCACAGAGTGAGAGGCAATGAAATCAGTCCTATTGTATCAAATTACAGACCTGTCCATCAAGGTTTTTTTTTTTTCATACCCCCAATGTGTGGCATAACGAATGCGAATATTTTTACATTGGGATCACTATTAAGTCAACTAAAAAAAACACTGATAACACTTAAATGTAGCATGGATCCATTTTTCATATTGTAACATAGTGATGCTTAAATAATAACTTGTAGCATTAAAAGATATTAATTGTAATGATCTAAAGTGTTTTATTTTTGATTCATTAAGCTAAAACAGTATATACATAAGCCATTTATTACTTTTTAAAGTGATCTCTGAAGAATCATGTGACACTGAAGATTGGAACAGCTGAAAATTTGATCACAGCAATGAATTACACTTTAAAATATATTCAAATAGAAAACAGTTCTCTTAAATTGTATTTAAAATTTTTTTCTGTTTTTTCATAAAATAAATGCAGCTTTGGTGAGACTTGGTGAGAGACTTCTTCTAAAAAAATAATAAAATCTATATATAGTGTAAATAGTGTAAATAAATGATTTACTTGTGGAACGACCTCCAGCTAAAACACTATATGAATAAGCCATTTATTGCTTATTAGATAGATTTCTGGAGGATCATGTGACACTGAAGACTGGAAAAATGATGCTGAAAATTCAGCTTTGACCACAGCAACAAATTACAATATATTCAAATAGGAAATATTTATTTTAAATAATAAAAAATATTTAATGAAATTACAGTTTTTCCTGTATTTTAGATCAAATAAATCAAAAACCTTATGAAAATAGTGCAAATAAATGATTTACCAAATGCAGATTCTCACTTTCATATTCTGTGAATTTTATGTAATTTTTGTATGCTCAGAACGCATAATATTCAATATTTGTTCATATACACACTGGTTTAGTAAAGATCTCTGAACACAGGCAGCTTGTGGAACAATCTCCAGCTTAAACACTATACAAATAAGCCATTTAGCGTTTATTAGAGAGATTTGTGAAGGATCATGTGACACTGAAGACTGGAAAAATTATGCTGAAAATTTAGCTTTGATCACAGCAATAAATTAGAATGCATTCAAATAGGAAATAGTTCTTTTAAAAATATAAAATATAATTAAAAATATTTAATAAAATGTTTGTTTTTTCCTGTATTTTTCTTTATCAAATAAATGCAGCATTGGTAAGCAGAAGAGATTGCTTAAAAAAAAAAAAAAACCATTTCAACCTTCTCACCAAAAAAAAAATAGCATAAATAAATTATTTACCAATCAAATGTAGATTCTTACTTTCATTCTGTGAATTGTATGTAATTTGTGTAAGCTCAGTATGCATAATATTACATTTTTGTTCATATGCAATGTGTTTGAACTGGTTTTGTGAAGCTCTCTGAACACAGGCAGTTTGCTGAACATCTGACAGCTAACAGAGGAGACATATATCAGAAAATGTCCTTTTAGGCGACATATAGCTTATTCTGAAGAAACACACCTGCTTTATTTATTTATTTTTCTGTTCATCATCTTTCATTTCCAAACACTACTTGCGGTAACACCCTATCGTTTATAAAAATAATTGTTCTGAGACCAAATGGCAACGCTGCGGTGAACGCGAGGGGGACAGTGATTACCCTTAATAAGGTCCCGACCTCTGGAATTACACCGTGCCCCGAAACAGACCACAAATACCACAGAAAATACACAAAAACAGCCCCAAAAGAAAGCTGTGAAGAGAAGCTTGTCTCACTGTAATGTGCCTCTTCATTAGACAGACTGAGGGTCGTTATTAGGACTGGCTTTCAGGCAGCAGAGAGGGAGTGGAAATAATTAACTGTGATCTGAACAACACTCGAGGACATTTTAAACCGCCCCGCATTTACTCTTCAAACGCTGTGTTTAGGAAGAGCACACTGAAGGAGGTGAAACAGACGACCCACAGGCCCACACACACTCAACCTCTCATTAAAAGCTTAAATGCTCTCGCATTTCATCCTGGAGCTCAATCGTGCTGGACATGAGGTCTATCCAGAAGGCAGATATCAGATGAGAACTATGACATTCAGTGGGTGAATCTAATGAAACCTGGCAAGACACATTCATATTTCACACTAATATATATATATATATATATATATATATATATATATAAAAAGGACATTTCCAGATATACCTCTCTTCTTTTAGCTGCCAGTTGTTCAGCAAAGTACCTGTGTGTGTGTGTGTGTGTGTGTGTGTGTGTATAAATATATATAAATATAAAACCATGAAGAATGTTTTGCAATGAGCTTGTCATGCTCTTGCATTTTGAGATTTTTCCCATAGTGCTCAAAGACGAGTGATAAAGACAACTTTTAATAGTTGTTTTTTTAATACAAGATTTTTTTAGTAAAAAAAACAACAACAAAAAAATAAACAATGAAACATAACATGACAAATATGTCTAAATAATATACATTTAAATTTTATATCAATTTCACATTATAATGATATTTAATATATTTTCATATATAATATAATGGAAGTGTTATTTTAGTATTACTATATACTACTGTATTATTTATTAATATTTTCAATGAGCTTTATTTTTATATTTTATTTTAGTTTAATTTGCAGACATTTTGTGTGTTTTACATTTCTGTTTAAATATTCTGTTATTTATTTTGTTTCAATATTTCTATTTAGGTTTTTACATTTAGGCCCACACACACTCCCTAAGTCTAATTTATACTTTAAGTATAAGTTTTTTAAGTTTAGTCTAAGTCTAATATTTATAGTTTGTTTTAGATTTATTTCTAACAACACTGATCAGTAATATTTTTTTGTATTACGATAATATGACTTTTTAGAAAAAATGAGTTTAATTGTTAAAAATAATGTCATAATGAAACAAATCTTTGCTTTACACAAAAAAAAATTTAATATCTTTTTCTTTTGACTGGAATGAAACATGATACAGAAATGTTCTTGGCCGTTTTTGCCATTTTTATGTAATACTGTATTTATATTTTGTTTCAGATTTATGCCAATTAACAAAAACTGTTTTTAATAGTTTTAGATTACAAAAACAACAGATGAATAATGTTTTTTTTTTTTATTACGAAAATATAAATTTGGGGGAAAAATTGGTTTAATTGTCAAAAATAATATCATAATGAAAAAAAAAAATCTTTGCTTTACACAAAAAAAAAGTAATTTTTTCTTTTGACTGTGGAATGAAATATGACACCGAAATGTTCTTGACCATTTTTTTGGAGTACAAAATTTTAATTTCCTTTTTCTTAAGTAGAAGTTAATATTTCAGATGGAATCCAGTCTGCACTGTAAAAAATTATTTGTTGAGTCAACTTAAAATAATTTGTTACCTGGCTGCCTTAAAAATTAGTCAATTTGAAATGTTAACTTTTACTAAGTGACAGCTTAGATATTTGAGTTGAGTCAACTTAAAATTTTAAAGCAGCTGAGTAACAAACATAGCTGTTAAGTTTAACAAACAATTTTTTAGTTTAGTCAGCTCGAATATCTAAGTTGTCACTTAGTACAACTTTACATTTCAACTTGAATAAACTTATTTGAGTTCAATGACATTTTAAGGCAGATGGGTAACAAATAATTTTAAGTTGACTCAAAAACTTGTCTATTTAAATACTTTTATTTATTTTGTTTCAATATTTCTATTACACTTATTTTTTTATATAGTTAATTTACTATTAAAACTAATTTTAGTTAATTGTCAAGTCAACGTTTCTAATTTTTGAATTTTTCTAAATTTCAAATTCTTTAAGTTAAGGTTAGGGTTTTCATCTAATACTGTATTTATATTTTGTTTCAGAAATTAATAGTTTTTAATAGTTTTACTTCACAACAACACTGATGAGTAAATTTTTTTTTTCTCCATTTTGATTGTGTGAATTTTTGGGAAAAATTGGTCTAGTTGTCAAAAATAATGTTACAAGTAAAAAAAAATTTTTAATTTTTCTTTTGACTTCAGAATGAAATACGACACAGAAATGTTCTTAACTATTTACATAAAACAAGGCTTAAGCCTAGTCCCAGAGTAAAATGTAAGTCCGAGCTGTTTCAACTGAAAGAAACTTGCACTGACTGATCCTAAAATATATTAGTGCCTTTGTTTTGTCTCAAGATGAACCAGTAATGTTTATAAAAATCACTTAAATGCCCTAATTGAACTATGGCCTAATCCTGGCTTAGTCTAAACTCTGTCTGTGAAACCAGGCCTGAGTATTCAGTCAAACTCACCAGGACGTTGGAGGGTGGTCCGGCCGGTAGGGAGAACAGCACCTCCCCGACGAGTCTGTATTCAGGGTACTGTGTGCCTGCAGGCAGAGGACTGACGCCAGAACAGTTCACACATGCCCCAGGATGACATGGGCTGGCCAAGGGCAGACAGCGCTCAGCGTACGGACAGTACTGGCGTCCCGCTGGACACGGTGTGGCCCCTGGTGGGACGGATGTGTCGTTAATCCACTCATCCGGGGCCTGACAGACAGTGATGGGGGCGCAGAGGTCACCGCAACCTGGAAAAGTCCATACAAGTCAATTTTATATGCATTTAACATCCACCAATCATGTTCTGTTAAAATAAACTGTTTTGCACCAACAAGACATCTCTAAAATTGTTTTGCTACAGTATGTTTTATAAAATAAGATCTAAATCTTCATCAGATTTGGTAGTACTTTTTTGTTTGCCAGAGTTTTTTTAGCTAAGCGAGCAAACAAACTTTAAATCTATAAATATAGTGAATGTTTCTTATATTTGATCATAACATTATTAAAACCCCAAACACAGCTTTACTGAATAACAGTATCACTGCTCACTTGACTATTTTCTCTCAGCAGCCTGACTGAATGGATCAAGAGTTGAACTTTTGGCAAGTCGATATGTGTCTGGAGGTTGTTTATTAGTTCGCCCGGTTTGCAAACACAATCGACATGAAGAAAATGAGCTTGAATGACAGGAGAAAGCAAACTCCGGTCCGCAGAGAACAATCTCCACATCTGATTTCATTTAAAAGTAAAATTATGAACTACTTTCGTGCGCTAATCGCTTGCAGAGCTGCTTATGCATGTGTTTGTTTGTTTGTTTATCTCTGAGCTCCGTCTGCCAGTCTGTTCTCTCACGGCAAATGGCCAAGTCATCAAACAAGCCTGTTACCATGACGATAGGCGTCCGGAGATAACGTCAATGTACCGAGAGAAACACGGCGCATTAATAGTCATGACTCTTTAGTAGTCAAGACCTATGACAGATGAGTGTGAGTGTGTTTAATCATTTCTTTAAAAGAGAAGTTCACTTCCAAAATAAAAAAATCCTAATAATTTACTCACTCCCATGTGATCCAAGATGTTCATTTCTGTTTTCAGTCGAAAAGAAATGAAGGTTTTTGAAGACAGTGGACTTTAATGGGGATCAGCAGGTTGAAGGTCCAAATTGCAGTTTCAATGCAGCTTCAAAGGGCTTGACACGATCCCAACTCAGAAATAATGGTCTTATCTAGTGAAATAATTGGTCATTTTCTAAGAAAAATAAAAATTTATATATATTTTGCACTAGCTCTGTGATGCGCATGCGTCACAACCGACATTGTTTTACCATTTTCTGTAAAGGGCGTTTGACTTTCTTGCACTTTGGCTTTGTAAACACTGTACTTCTGCCTACGTCACGCGTGTGTGATATATATCGTCTGCGATAATATTGTAATTGTTGTTTTAACGATGTGCGATTTGACATAATCAATCCCGAAAAGCAAACAAAACACACCTGCAGACTAGTCCATGCATACATTGTGTGATGAAGTCTAGTAAGTTAGGATAAACTAGTGTCCATAAGTGCACAATTCAGTCTATTAAAATGCATTTCGAATGATCACATAATTCAAGATATGGGGGCAGAAAATGTATATATTTATATCATTGCACATAGTTAATCAATCTCACACAAAGAGTGCCGTTATTTTACCCCAAATCATTGTGATTACAAATGTGATATTGATTTTATACAACAGTTCAATAAACAAGACGTTAATATTAAGAGACTTACATTTTAGACACCATATTTACTGTTTTTGCTCTATTTTGCCAACAAAAATCATTCCAAACACAGCCACAGCATTGTTTTGCCTCTATACACAACATGATGGTGTTTTGTTACTGAAAGAATCAACTACTTAAATGATTCGGTTTAATTGCAATGACTCACTAAACAGTGACTTGCTGCCACCTACTGACGGTTTTAATTTCACATTTAACATTTCAAAAATCATCTTACAATGCTGTTTTACCTTTTTTTGTATTATAGTAACATTATATATACACACAATAAACAATTAAACATAAATAATCCAGTGGCAATTGATAAAAAAAAAAAAAATTATAATAATAATAGCATATTTTTCCTGAAATTAATTGTGATTAATTGCAATTAATCCTACCTGACATTAAATTTTTTAATTATACTTCTATATTGCAAAAATTTAGAAACAATAACGTAGAAACAACATAAAGAATGTATATTTTTAATATTTGTTTAATGCCATCTTTTCTTACTGAAGGCTAGTATCACTGATTCCAAATGATGTTTCTATTAATTTTTTTCCTAATATTTAACCAAGAATATAACCATTTAGCATTACAGTATAATGGAAAGTTATCACTTTAACATTTATTAGAATTTAAAAAATAACTTCCAAATTAAGTGAACTTGAAACAATCAAAAACCCACTATAATAAATATCATATAGGCTGTACCTGTGCCCTTCAGCAAGAAAATACAGCCTAAAGTTATCAAACACTAAATTGTATAAAATTCAAAATTCTATAATAAAGCTTAAAACTAAATTCTAAGATTAAGCTTAAAACTACAGAAGTTATTCATTTACATTTTTATTTTGTTGTTGGATTAACAGACATCACAGCAGCTGGTTATTATGATATTTTGGCTGCTGTTACTTTAAAAGCTCCTGCTGCTAAACTTGATGCGGATCTGACACTGCTTTAAATGTGATCTATGAATAATAAATATGTACATGCACAGTTTTAAGGCAGCTTTGATCGCCTTTTTTGTAAGTTCATGTCTTAATTGACGCCATAACTACGACATTGCATACTCGCAGTTTCATTTGGTTTTAATGTGATACAGCGCTTTAATATAGCCAGCACATTTGTGCGTGCATTTGAAGCGTGTGCTACGATCACAGTATAACGGCTGATAGGACAGGTAAATTCTTTTTAGCGACATATGGCCTGACAACATCTCATCTGACCGAAGTTCACTGATGTTCTACTGAAGCTCCTCGTCACCGGTTTCCACTGAAGTGAAGTTGGAGCGTTTAATGTGTTCATAAAGACGCTCTGCGCATCTAAATAAACACTTTTTTTAGCAGTTGCGAGTGGGAGGCCAAACCTAGCCCCGCCCATGCGTTAACTGCGTTAAATATTTTTAACACGTTAAAATGAAATAATTAATCGCCTGTGTTAACGCTCTAATTTTGACACCACTAAAATAATAATATCTCTTGTTCCCCCTAAGCTTGGTCTTATTTTGTAGCGGCAGCGCCGCTTATCTCTTTGTGTTGGATCGATTGATGTTTGTCATTCTTCTGTCTCTGCTCATGTCGTATTGATCAGAACAAAAGCAGTAGCAGAGGCTTTTGGATAACGGCTCAGACGGGAAGGTGTCTGTGCAGTATAAAGTGACCTTGATGGATGACTCTCTCTGTGCCGTTATCAGTCAAAGCGAACAGAACAGCCACTATCTGTCCCAGTAACTACATTTCCTTTTCGTTTCTCATCCACATACATTCCAGATTCATCCTTATAGAACATGTTCAGGTTAATTTGGTTTATGAATATGAATCTAATGTCTGTATAATGGGTTTTCAGCACTGATAATAATCAAAAATGTTTCTTGTGTGTCAAGTCAAATATTAGAATGATTCTTGAAGAATCATGTGACACTAAAGACTGGAGTAAATGGTGCTGAAAATTCAGCTTTGACATCTGAGGAATAAATTACATTTTACAATATATTTACATAGAAAATGGTTAATTTAAATAGAAAAAATATTCCACAATATAAAATACATGCAGCCCTAGTGAGCAGAAAAAATTTTAACATTATAAAATCCTACATGCCCCACATTTTTGAACACTAGTGTATAGTATGTCCTCATTTAGATAAACTAATGTGTGTGTTTTGTACCTGGCAGCAGCTTGTGTGTGAATCTCTGGCAGTGCGGTCGGTACACCTGAAAGCGCAGCTGAGCGTTTGCGCTCAGAGGCTGTGTGATCAGCTCCAGAGACGACAGACGTCCTGCGCTCAGAAAACTCAGTCCTGGGAACAGCAGCAGCTGCACACACACACACACGTAAACAAGACAACATCACTCAATCAAAGCTCAGCGCAGATATTATTGTGCCTGCAAATGAAACCTATTGATCTGCTGTCATCGGGATATTACGAGATAACCACTCAGAGTCAAATCTGACAGACTCGAACTCAGATATGATTTGTTAATAATAGCCAAAAGCACCTACAGCAATTTGATGTGCTGTTTTATTGATGAATGTGAAATACTTAAATATTCTCTTAAAATATTGAAGAATTAAGGTACGCCAGGTTACACTGGCTAAAATAAACTAACATATACCGTGGTAATTTGTGTAATATGAGGCAGCATCCTGTTTATTTTGAGATACTGAAGCGGTTGCTATTTTTTCACGTTTTCATATGACATCACACATCCGTCTAGTTGGAAAAGTCAGTGCTTTCATTAATTATGAGTTCAACAAAGATGCTTTCCACTACTAAAGAACATGTTCTGCTATTCAGAATGATTTATTATAATTGATTGCATTTTACTGCAAAATAAAAAGAAAATAACTTATACAAACATTTCTAAAACATTTATTCCTAACTATACATGATCTTTCAATTTGATTAAAGTCCTAGAATTTGTCCTGTGCATAAATAGAAAGTAAATTTAAATAATATTTTTTTAATGTATTGTATTAAAGGTTTGTAGACTTATTTTTTAGTGTAATGTTGTAAGGTGCGATAAAATACTAAATATTTAAGATCTTTGAATTTGATTACATTTTTAGAATTCGCCTGGATGTAAATATTAAGTTAATTAATAATGCAAATGTATGTACACTACCAGTCAAACATTTTTGAACAGTAGGATTTTTAATGTTTTTTAAAGAAGTCTCTTCTTCTTACCAAGCCTGCATTTATTTGATCCAAAATACAGTGAAAAGCAATAATATTAGTAAATATATTTACTATTTAAATTAACTGCTTTCTATTTGAATATATTATCAAATGTATTTTATTCCTGTGATCAAAGCTGAATTGTTTATCAGAATCATCACTGCAGTCTTCAGTGTCACATGATCCTTCAGAAATCATTCTAATATGCTGATTTGCTGTTCAAGAAACATTTATTACTATTATTATTATCAATTTAAAAGAGTTTACCATTTTCAACATAATAATAATAATAAATGTTTTGAGCAGCAAATCAGCATATTAGAATGATTTCTGAAGGATCATGTGACTGGAGTAATGATGCAAAAAATTCAGCTTTGAAATCACAGGAATAAATTACATTTTAAAACATATTTAAATAGAAAACAGTTATTTTAAATAGAACAATATTTCAAAATGTTACTATATGTGCTGTACTTTGGATCAAATAAATGCAGGCTTGGTGAGCAGAAGAGACTTCTTTAAATCTTACAAATCTTACTGTTCAAAACTTTTGACTGCTAGTGTATGTGTGTATTTATTTAATTTTAATTTGATTAACTGCATAGATTTTGTCCTGGTGAAAATATGAATAAAATACAACAAAGTTAATAAAAAAAAGAAATATATGTGTATTTATGTACGCATGTATGAATTTTTATGTACAACATTACAATAAAAACTACAGTATATAAGATCTTTACACTGGTTTGAATTTCCATGGTTTCTCATGATGAAAATACAATAAAGTATTTAAAAACAATTCAATAAATTTATGTATGGCGTAATTGATTGATTGATTGAATTTTACACTAAACGATACAAAGAATGCACAAATAGGTTTCTTACAACATTAGACTAAAAACTATATAATCTTATTGAATTCTTAGAATTTCCCCTGGTACATATACATACAAAAAATTGTTCTGTAGAGCTGCTTTTTTGTGTGTGTGTGTGTGTGTGTGTGTGTGTGTGTGTGTGTGTGTGTGTTTACCTCGACTGTCCTGGAGGGTGTGCTGGGCACAGAGGCGTGTGCTTTGGGGCTGCTCAAAGGACTGTGGGTATGAAACACAGCGGTGCCCACCGCATACACGCCGGCATCAGGAACACGCACTGCAGACAAACACAGATGTTCAACTCCTGCTGAGGCGTCCTAATGCAATTGAAAGAGTGTCCTGTGTGCATTCAGACTCAAAACACGTCTGTCCAATCAGCACTCTTTTCACATGAATCAGTTTTCTTAATATGTAAAGCTGAGCACACAAACACACACCTGCAGAGTTACTGATTAAATCGACTTGAGCAGACCGCTGTTTGAGCTGCTGTGCGTGTTTTGATCTTTCTATGCATCACCGTTCTGAGGTGTTCAATACGTCCTACTTTGAATAATGAAAAGAAAAGCTGAACATCACATCAGGGAGAGAATAATAAGTGAATTAAGCTCAACTGGGTGCAACGAGAATAACGGCGTGTCGTGACATAATATCTCCGCTGTTTCAAATGAAAAGTGCACTTTATTTTTTAGCGGCTGTGTTATTCGGGAACTTAACATTTGAATTTCATCTCATCTGTTGAATTTGCTGTACTGAAATAGTACAGACCTTCAAAGAAGCAATGGTCACTGTAAGGTCATTTCCAGTGGAAATTCAAATCAAATATGATTTACATCATTGTGAGTCAATCTGAACTGTGCTCATGTGCTTTGACTGACATGATTGGAGCAGGTTGGCTCCCCTGACCAATCAGATCGCAGCAGGAATAATGGTTTTATAGTTTAGTTTAACTTCCTCAGTAATAAATCAAACACGCAGGCTGCATCCCAATGCACACACTAAAGAGTTCATGTGTCATATTTAGGTGCTCATTTTTATCATTCAAACAAAACTGATTTGACCTGGAACCTATTGCCTTCCGTAGAGCTGCTTTATAGCTAAACTAAATTAAACTGAGCTAAATAATGAAATTATAGTTTTCTGTAGAGCCGCTTTACAGCTTAATTAGTTATAACGTATGAATTCTGCAGCATGTATGACTAAATTAGTTTTATAATTGATTAATTTCACAACATTAACACTGTTATTTTTCTGTTTATTACCGTGGAGCTGCTGTGAAATAATCTATATTGTATAGAGTTCGATATAAATGAACTTGACTTAAAAATACACAAAAGATGAATAATACTTTTGAAAAGTGTTTTATATAATATACAGCTGAAGTCAAAAGTTTACATACACCTTGCAGAATCTGCAAAATGTAAATATATTAACCAAAATAAGAGGGATCATACAAAATGCATGTTATTTTTTTTTTAGTACTGACCTGAATAATATATTTCACATTAAAGACATTTACATAGAGTACACAAGAGAAAATACTAGTTGAATTCATAAAAATGACCCTGTTCAAAAGTTTACATACACTTGATTCTTAATACTGTGTTGTTACCTGAATGATCCACAGCTGTGTTTTTCTTTTTTGTTTAGTGATAGAGTCCATTGTTTGTCCTGTATAGTTAAACTGTCTGCTGTTCTTCAGAGAAAGACTTCAGGTCCCACAAATTCTTTGGCTTTTCAGCATTTTTGTAGATTTGAACCCTTTCCAACAATGACTGTATGATTTTGAGATCCATCTTTTCACACTGAGGACAACTGAGGGACTCATATGCAATAATTACAGAAGGTTTAAATGCTCACTGATGCTCCAGAAGGAAACACGATGCATTAAGAGCTGGGGGTGAAAACCTTTTGAATTTGGTTTTTGATTAGGGTAAATTTGTAACTTATTTTGTCTTCTGGAAAATATTCAAGTATCTTCTGTAGCTTCTAAAGGGCAGTACTAAATAAAAAAAATAAGACATTTTGGCAGAATAAGAAAAATGTACATATCTTAATTTTGTTCAAAAGTTTTCACTCCCGGCTCTTAATGCATCTGGTTTTCTTCTGTTTACCATTTTCATTGTTGGAAAGGGTTCAAATACACAAAAATGCTGAAAAACCAAAGAATCTGTGGGACCTGAGTTTTTTTCTGAAGAACAGAAGGCAATTCAACTGTTCAGGACAAACAAGGAACTCAACTATCACTAAACAACAAAAAAAAAAAAAAAAAAAAAAAAACACAGCTGTGCTTATCATTCAGGTAACAACACAATATTAAGAATCAAGTGTATGTGAACTTTATGAACAGGGAAATTTTTATAAATTCAAATATTATTTTCTCTTCTGGACTATATGTAAATATAAAAAAAGTATGTATCTTTTACGTGAAATATCTACTAAAAAAAATAACATGCATTTTGTATGATCCCTTTCATCTTGGTAAAATAATTCAAATTTGGCAGATTCTGCAACGTGTATGTAAACTTTTGACCTCAACTGCATATCCACTGAAAACAGTGCAGAGTTTTACATTTGGAATGCACCAATTTAACTCATGCATACTACATAGTATGCAAAATAAGATGCAACTGTAGACTTCACAAGTTATATGCATGAGTCTGCATTTATTAAGGTACAACTTGTCACCAAAAAAAAATATATATATATATATATATATAAATAATAATAATAATAATAATAATAATAATAATAATAATAATTATTATTATTATTATTATTATTATTAAGAACTAGTGCAAATATATGGACATAAATTCCACTGAAATCAATTTACATGCAAGATTTTTATTTATTTTATTTTTAATTAGGATGCGCCATTTTAAATAATGCATGCTATATAGTATGCAAACTGGGATGCAGCTATAGATTTTAGAGGTGTATTTGATGTATACCTTGGCGTGTGAACTGGCAAACAAAAGCTCGTTTGGCGGTGCAGGAGTGTGAGCTGGGCTGTCCGCTGCCATCCAGTGACACACACACTTTTCCAGGCTGCAGCGTGGACCGGTCCCTCGTGCCCTCCTCGCCTGTCCGGACCTCCGATCCGTCCACCCATCGCAGGACACGGGGAGAATACTGATCGCTCAAACCCAACCACACACCACGCTCCCTGGAACGCACACAAACACAGACAACATCATCACAAATGAGACCCCAGAGCTGTTTTGGGCCTAAAAGAAATAGCTAGTTTAAAAACATTATTTTTTTGTTTTCCACAGATTCGGAATGACATGAATAAATGATGACAGAATTATCACTCCCGGCTTAACTATTGCTTTCGCTCTCTGTTTAATCTCATTAGCATCCAGGAGCAGCGACTAAGATTTTAACGAGATGTCGTCTGTGGTTTCTTTCCTATGAGTTTCCCGTTGGAATCAAACACATGCAGGACGTTAATGTGAGGTGAATGCGCCCTCAATATTTTATGCATAGCGCAGCTTCAGTAACCCTAATAAAGCAGCAGCCGACGGGAATGTGGGCCTTAATGACGCGTTATTGAACCCGACGGGACGCTGATCATTTTGAAGTTTCATTTGCCTTCAAACGAAACACGAAACCGGTGATGGAAACTGGGACCAAATAGGCCCCAGTGCAAATATAACAGCATAAAGTCATGCGTATGACAACGGCTCAATGATATTTTCCATAATTTCCAGCAAAAATGTGTTGAATAATTTGAGTTTGAGATTGAGTTTTATTAGGCATAAAAAGTGGCAATACAACTGCATTACACTTCTTTGTCAAGAGTAGCACAATAAAGTAACAAGACTTACTTCCACTGTGGTCCTTGATATTATAATGCATTTTAGATCAGGGTTATTATACTTACTAAAACATTAGAGTTCAGATGCAAAAGCCCCTTAAAGCCAAAAGTCAAAATAATTTTACTTCAAACTCACTAAAATCCCAGCCTCAGCCCAATCAGAAGTACCGGTACTTAGGTAGAAAGCCTATACATCGGAGTAAAATATAAATAAAAATGCTTTTTTTTTATTATGTATATTTATTATGTATATATAAAGACACACACACATAAAAATATATATTTAGAAAATATATATTATATATATATTATATATATATATATATATATATACATATATATATATATATATATACACACACACATACATACAATATATTTTTCTAAATGTATACATGCATGTATGTGTATTTATATATACACAATAAATATACAGTACACACACATATATATTTTGTAAACAAAAACTTATTTTGGGCAATTAATCTTTGCCCTAAAAAAAAAAAAAAATATATATATATAATTATTAGATGAAAAAACCTAAACTAAACAAAAATAAAAAATGTTCCTTTGACAAATAACTGGGAAAAAAATTAAATAAATAAATAAATAAAAATAATAATATTAATTCGCAAGTTGAAGCACTAAAATACTACAATAAAAAATAAATTAAACATACACAGAAAAAAAATGACAAAAGCAAATAAAATTTAAATTATAGTAAAAAAAATTTAACATAAAAATAAAACCTAGTTCAAAAAAATGTATAAAAAACAAACAATACTAAAATAACACCCGACTCATGAAATCTTTAGAAAAATATTAAGTTCTACAGATTCTACAAATTTTGTAAGATATTCTTAAGAATGTTTAGATTCTTCAAAAATTCTCTACTATTTTCTCAAATATTAAAATATTTGAAATATTTTGAAATTAAAGTTCTCATATTTTGAAATTAAAGTTCTCAGTTGAAGTCTATTTATATATATATCCTTTAAAATAAAATAACAGGCTTTACCTTTGGGGATTTAAAACAAATTGGAGTTCACTTTAACAAATTATTTATGATGATTATTATGATTAAAATAACAAAAAAATGTTAAAACATACATTTTCTTTGAAAATAAAGTTAGAAAACAATAAGAAACTGGCAGTTAAGAGGAATTTAATTCTCAATAATGTTTTCGTGAATCCAGCTTATTTAATGTTTTACATCAAGACGTTCATCTTAAGAAATTAATTTCCAAATAATTTATGTACGCATAATCTTACAAAGGGCAATAAATCCCATGTAGATCTTTTGGTTTGACTGTCAAATATTTTCTCTGTATTTATTTATAATCTCTGTAATCATTTAATTGCATGATTTTTGCATTCACAGATGAAGAGGGAGGGTCTGGTCCTGATGGGTACCAGCGTGACTGTCCCGCCCGGACCACCGGTAGTAACACCACAGCCTTTGACAGGCCTATTACACCCCCCCAACACACACACACACACATCTAACCGGCTGAAGCCAACATCTCACATCTGTGAAAACTACAAACGAAAGAGAAAAAATGAGGAGGGAAAGAAAGGGACAAAAAACACGACTCTTTTCGCCAGAAAAGAAACAATAAAAAGTGGTCTGTTCGCTTGTGTGTTCTTACATAAGACTGTGTGTGTGTGTGTGTGTGTGTGTGTGTGTTTGGGGTATGTGGTCCATCTGGAGCAGGTTAAGAGATAGAAAACACACTTCCTCCAACACTCGTTCTGTCTCTCTTTCTCGCTCGCTCTGGTCAGTGGAAGCTCTGCCCTCAAATTAATGATGGGTGTGGAACAGAAGACAGGAAACACACACACACACACACACACACACACACATTCGCATAGATAAACACACATAAACACATAGAACTGGCTTCTCCTCCCTCCTGGAGTGTAACGTATTTCCACAGCTGTGTTTCAGCAGATGTGTAACACCACAGTGTATGTGTTCACACCTGTAAACTTTCCATCGCAAAAAGAGTCAAGAGTTTGGACACTACTCATTTTTCTAGTTTTCACATTTTCTGATTTTTAAGTCGTGAAAACGCTGCATGAATGTATGGTGATAATGTGTTGAGCAATACAAATGAAAACTCTCTTATATTTGCGCTCCTTCTTTGTCTAGATTCCAGCAACATGAAGTGCATCCTGGGATGCTTTTATAAAAACTGGTGTGGAAGGGACACGCTTTCCTTTTAGATGAATCAATTAAAGAGAGTTTATTTTCAAAAACAGTTTAACAAAATTTTCAAAAATCATGTTTTTTTATCGTTATCATGTTTTTATTGTGTTAGCTGTATTTTTTTGTTTATTTCTACTTTATATCAAAATAACTGCTGTCTGATTGAGATTCATTGAAACGCACTCTGAAAAAAACATGATTTTTGAAAATTGTTAAAAACAATTTTCAATCTTTTTGCAATCTGTTTTTGCAAATGAACTCTCCAAATAAATACTTTAAAAATACTTTTAAATAAATGCATAAACAAAGATCATTCTAAATCATGCTTAACGATTAAAAACACATAAAAACTTTTCATATTCTACCAAATCATAAAGAAACATAACATACATCAGCATTACACTACCAGTCAAAAGTTTTTGATTATTAATGTTTTTTTTTTTTTCTTTTTTAAAGAAGTCTCTTCTGCTCACCAGGCCTGCATTTATTTGATCCAAAGTACGGAAAAAATAGCAAAAATGTGAAATATTTTTACTATTCAAAATAACTGGTTTCTATTTGAATATATTTAAAAATGTAATTTATTACTGTGATCAAATCTGATTTTTTAAGCATCATTACTCCAGTCTTCAGTGTCACATGAGCCTTCAGAAATCATTCTAAAATGCTGATTGGCTGCTCAAGAAACATTTTTTAATAATTTTTATCATTATTATCAATATTTAAAACAGTTGAGTGCATTTTTCTTTAATGAAAAGAAAGATCCAAAGACCAGCATTTATGTGAAATAAAAAGCTTTTGTAAAATTATACACTATACCATTTTTTTTTTATTTAGCAAGGATTTTGTAATAAAGACATTTATAATGTTACAAAAGATTTCTATTTCAGATAAACGCTGTTCTTTTAAACTTTCTGTTCATCAGAGAAACCTGAAAAACTTCTACTCAGCTGTTTTCAACTTAATAATCATAATATATTTTTTTGAGCAGCAAATCAGAATATTAGATTGATTTCTGAAGGATCATGTGACTGGAGCAATGGTGCAAAAAAAAAAAAAAAAAATCCAGCTTTGAAATCACAGGAATAAATTACATTTTTTATAGAGCAATGGTATATATATATATATATTTAAATAGAAAGCAGTTCATTTAAAGAGTAAAATATTTCAAAATGAAATATTGAAACTGTTTTTGCTGTACTTTGGATCAAATAAATGCAGGCTTGGTGAGCAAAAGACACTTCTTTAAAAACATTAAAAAACATACTGTTCAAAAACTTTTGACTGCAGTGTACATATTTAGAAACAATACATTAATAAATATCAGAATTATGATTTTCAGACTAAAGTAAGATGGAAAAGGAAGCAGCACTGCCACAGTTAATTCATCTGCAGACGTTTGACTATCAGCATAATATCAGGTCCACGTCAGAGCTAATGCTGCCTTTAGGCCACGCCAGGATGATCGTTTTTACAAGATTAGCACACACAAACACCTCCACAATGCCATTATTATCAGTGGGTAATGATTCCCTGAGCTGGAAAAGTCAATTAAAGAATCAGGGGGAAGCAAATCGGTCATAATTAAGTTGTAATTGTGAATATCAACTGTGCAATTTAGGTTCTACGCATTTTGCGCATCGCTGATGAGTAATAAAGATAACGATCGCCAGACAGACTTCCCATTTAGTCCAATCATGTCCAAATGAGCTATTTTTAATATGACGTTTACGAGCCTGTCAATTTGTAATCATTTAGCATGATATGAAACTGTTTTGCAAAGCTGTAGTTCACTCGACATAGCAGCGCTCAGAAAATACAATAATTTCATAACTGCTCATTACTGACAAGCTGCTTTGAAATAATCCCTATTGTAATTTATGTGATCTGCAACATGTGAGACTTGGTGGTCAGAATTTCTGTCCAAGCAAAAGCAATAAATACCGATTATTTCATGGACATGAACTCTGAAAACAAAGCAGGATTTACAGTTGACAGAGTCGTAAAAACTTGTGCAGTTCATTTCTCAGCTCTGGGAGATGATGAGCGCACTCAGACCAAGGGCGAACATTGGCTCGATCTCTGAACGCAAACATGTGGCTTCATTATAGAAAACAAAATAAGCTATTAACGGATCTCTTCGCTCTCGGTGCAAAGAGATGAGGTGCTCAATGTACAACCAAACAACAAGAGAGAAAAGATGAAAACAACAAATAAGAAGCAGACAAAGGCAGAAATATTCATTAGGCGCATGAATAACATTACATGGCATTTTGTCTTTTCTAGTAGAAATGTCAGAGCTTTTGATAACTTTAGTTTTCTGAAAATGTATCATAATTAGATGGGTTTACTTTATGCTTGAATGAATAGTGCACCAAAAAATTTAAGCTTGCTGAATCAAAGACGTAGATGAGTTTCTTCTTCAGAACAGATTTGGAGAAAAGTAGCATTACATCGCTTGCTCACCAATGGATCCTCTGCAGTGAATGGGTGCCGTCAGAATGAGATAAAAACATAACAATAATCCACACCGCTCCATTCCATCGGTTCAAATCTTCTAAAGTAAAAAGATGCATGTTTGTGAGCAACTAATTGATCAAATTGTTGCTTACGGCTGAAACACAAGTCCTCCATTCATAATATTGCTTTCTGTGAAAATAAATCATCTTGTCTGAATCAGAAGAGAAATATTCACAGATCAAGCACTGTTTACAAGCAAACATAGGCCAAAACAGTTCTAAACAAATATGTGGGTGGATTTTGATGTGACAAAAACAGACAGACTTTTTCTAATTATAGAAAGCATTATTACGAATTTTGGCCAGAAGCGCAGTTTGGAGTTAAAAACTTCTGAAACAAACGCTGGATTTGCTTCTTACAAACACATATTTTCACTGTTCTCACACAAGACATTAACTGATGGACTGGAGTGGTGTGGATTACTTGTGGATTATTGTGATGCTTTTGTCAGCTGTTTGGACACTCATTCTGACGGCACCCATTCACTGCAGAGGATCCATTGCTGATGATGCTGCTGCTACACTTCTCCATGAAGAAACAAACGTTGTTCTTGAATGACCCGAGTACATTTTCAGCAAATAATCATTTTTGGATAACTAGAAAAATAGGGGTCATAAAAACTAATAATACCTCAAAATAAGCTTGTTTTACCTTGTTGGCAGAATTTTTTTCTTGTTTTAAGCAAAAACTTAATTTTTCTTAATTTAGACAACTTATTTTTTTCCAGAAAACAAAACGTAATATGCTTTTCACGTAAAATTATTTTTTGCTCTATGCCTGTAACAGTTTCACACATTCAGTATTCTATTAACACACTTTGCCACATTATGAGACACATTTTTCGGTGTCCTTGTGAACTTTCATCAAGGCTTTTTTGGCTCTGAATGTTCTGGCCTTTCTGTCTGTTCCTGTGAGGAACTCACACATTTTCAGTCCTTTTACCGCAGGATCGTGAACTGGGCAGCACTGTGTGACTTTAAAAGGCCTTTCCCATGGTGCCATGCTGCTGTTTCAGAGTCAAATTCTAGAGGACTCGACAGCACATGCCTTAGTAGAAAATGTTGTATTGGCAGTAGAAGTAACTTAATTCAGCATGTCTATGAGTTGCCTGATGTAATGGTCAGAGGTTATTTAATGGTGAATCTATGATGGAATCCTCAGATACAAAGTCACATTAAAATCAAGGTAGATTTTGGAATTCTGGAATTTAAATTTTTGAAATTTGGAATTTAGAATGCCTACAGACATTTTGAAACAACAGTTGAAAAAGCATTTTTAGAAGTTCTAAAGTTTCCAACTCACTGTGTGATTCGGGGGGCCAGAAGGTCCCGTACGGTTTGGGAATGTACCACAGCGAGCTCCCCACCACTTGCTGAACAATTCCGACGAGCGTCTGACCAGCTGACTTCTTCCGACACCAACAGGAAACAGCGGGATGAGTCAGCATGATGGATCGCATCTGGCAAACACAGCGGCTCCGCTAAAGGGCGAGACAAGTTGGAATTCATAAATATAATTTAGAACCATATTCTAATTCTGAACAATTTAATAATATTATATATGTGACTATATGTTTTTGAATATACACTGATTCAAGTCTTTTCTGCTCATCAAGGCTACAGAATAAAGGATACAGAAAAAAATGTAATATTGTGAAATATTATTGCAATTTACAGTGGTGGTTTTCTATTTTAATATACTTTAAAATAGAATTTATTCATGTGACGCAAAGCTGAATTTTCAGCATCATTACTCCAGTCTTCAGTGTTACATGACGAAAATTCTGATGAAAGCTGATAAAAATTCAGCTTTGCATTACAGAAATAAATAATATTTTATTTTCATTATATTTTAAAGTAACAGAAAATGGTTATTTTAAATTGCAATAATATTTCAGAATTTTTACTTCTTTCTGTATTTTGGATCAAATAAATGGAACTTTGATGAGAATAAGAGACAGTGTATATAATTTTTTTTTTAAAGAATCACATAAAAAACATTTACCAAAGCTCCATTTATTGGAATAAAAATACAGTAAAAGCAGTAATCCGGTAAACTGTTATTGCAATTTAAAATTATGACTAAAACTTTTTTCCAGTAATTAACTTTAATTGATTTTAATATCGTTAGTGTCACATGATCCTTCAGAAATAATTTTCATATGCTGATTTTAAAAGGCTGTTTTGAAAATTCTAATTTTTATTAATGCATAAAACAACAGCAATATAATATTAACATAAATAAGGGCAAATATTATATTCTAAATATGATAAAAAACATGATTATAAAATGCATATCAACATATCATTTCAGTGCAACAACAATAAAACAGCCAATAATTCACCTTACAAAACACTGTTTATTTATTATTTACTTTTATGGATGGGTACTTTTATATCATTAACCCAAATGCCTAATATCATTAGGATATTAAGTAAAGATCATGTTCCATGAAGATATTTTGTACATTTCCTACTGTAAATATATCAAAACGTAATTTTTGATTGGTAATATGCATTGCTAAGAACTTCATTTGGACAACTTCAAAAGCGATTTTCTCAGTATTTAGATTTTTTTTTGCACCCTGAGATTCCAGATATTGTCCTATCCTAACAAACCATACATCAATGGAAAGCTTATTCTTATTTATGCAGCTTTCAGATGATGTATAAATCTCAATTTCAACAAACTGACCCTTATGACAGGTCTTGTGGTCCAGGGTCACATATTGTTGTAGTTCTGTTAATGTTTTTGGATGATCTCATACAACCATTTCATGTTATGACATTAATTTCATGAGCATCTTCCAAGTGACAGATGAATGTAATCGGATGTCATCAACAAAATGTTTTAAAAGCTGATAAGCCTGTTTATTGTCTATGGTAAGTTGCATTAGACATTGTTTTCCCTGCCGTAAGTAAATCAGTAAAGATTTCCTCTGCTCAGCCCTGCTGCTGTAACCCGTTTTCTTCTCGCTCCTCCTCTTGGGATCAGCGGCGTGCGCTCTTATCTGTTCTCTCAAAGCAAACAATGACGGACAGATCTCTGCAGGGCTGATAAACAAACGAAAGAATCTTCACATGCCATCGCACGACAGGGACAGCCACGCTTTGTGTGAGAGATGGGCCGTTTATGGCTTGATAGATCATGAAAAGCAGGATATTTTAAGAGAGAGTCCCATGGTCGTTTCAGAGCGTGTTATATCTAAGCTGTCCTGACATAACCGCGCCTGTGAGAATGCGTCTTTAAGATGTGCTAGTTTGTATGCGACTGAAAGTACAGCAGTGCTCAAGTGCTAGTGCCACATTCCTGACAAAAAGTCTGTTTCAAATCATTATGCAACAGAATATACACCCAATATTACAATGTGTATCCTTTCTGATAACAATCTGAAAATACTCTAACAAATACAGTGAAAACAGTTTTAAAGGCTGCATTTACTTAAAAATACAGCAAAAATATTAGTACAATTTACATTTCTGTTTTTTATTTAATTATAATTAAAAATGTATTTTTTTCAATTTATCAAACCTGAATTTTCAGCATCATTACTCCAGTTTTCAGGGTCACACAATCCTTCAGAAATCATTTTAATATGTTTATACTGTATTACAGTTGAAATCAAAAGTTTACATACACCTTGCAGAACCTGCAAAATGTTATTATGTGACCAAAAGAAGAGGGATCATACAACATGCAAAATGCATGCACATTATTTTTTATTTAGTACTGACTTGAATAAGATATTTCACATAAAAGATGATTACATATAATAATAATAATAGTTACATTTATAAAAATGACCCTATTCAAAAGTTTACATACACTTGATTCTTACTGTGTTGTTACCTGAATGATCCACAGCTTTTAGTGTTTTTTATTGTTTAGTGATAGTTGTTCATGAGTCCCTTGTTTGTCCTGAACAGCTAAACTGCCCACTGTTTTTCTGAGAAATCCTTCAGGTCCCACAAATTCTTTGGTTTTCCAGCATTTTTGTGTTGAGCCCGTCCCAACAATGACGGTGTTATTTTGACATCCATCTTTTCACACTGAGGACAACTGAGGGACTCATATGCAACTATTACAGAAGGTTCAAACGCTCATTGATGCTCCAGAAGGAAAAATTATGCATTAAGAGCCGGGGGTGAAAACTTTTGAACGGACTGAAGTAGTGTACATTTTTCTTCTTTTGTCTACATTTTTTTTTTTATTTAGTACTGCAACAGAAGATACTTAGATGTTCTCCAGAAGACAACATAAATTAAATTTACCCTGATCTTCAACATTTTTCAACCCCCTGGCTCTTTATGCATTGTGTTTTCTTCTGGAGCATCAGTCCCTCAGATGTCCTTAGTGTGAAAAGATGGATCTCAAAATCATACAGTCATTGTTTGAAAGGCTCAGCTACACAAAAATGCTGAAAAACCAAAGAATTTGTGGGAACCATCAATAAATAAAAAAACAAAGCTGTGGATCATTCAAGTAACAACACAGTATTAAGAATCGATGTATGTAAACTTTTGAAAAGGGTACTTTTTTATAAATTCAACTATTATTTTCTCTTGTGGACTATATGTAAACATCTTTTCTGTGAAATATCTCATTCAGGTCAGTACTAATTAAAAATAACATGCATTTTGTATGATCCCCTTATTTTGATAAAATAATTACATTTTGCAGATTCTGAAAGGTGTGTGTAAACGTTTGACTTCAACTTTATGTGTGTTTTTGTGTTGTACCTCTTGCTATCTCTCTCCCATCCTTCCTGATCCTCCAGTCCACAGTTACGCCCACTCCGCCCCAGTTGACCAGAGAAACCGCCTCCTCCAGGCTCTGATTGGCCACTATGAGTTCGGGGCAGTGGAGCTCGAGTCGAGGGGGCAGTTCCACGCTTACATTCCCCTGCGCCACGATCTCCTGGTGACCCGCTGAGAGACTCACTTGAGCCTGGTAGCGTCCCGGGACTCCGTACTTATGCCTCGCAGTGGTGTTGGGCGTGGAGCTGTTAACCCGGGGTGAAAGGTCACCGAAGTCCCACGAGAAAGAGGCGGGGAAGACGGACGAGGCGACAGACAGGACAGCCTCGGAATGAACGGACACACGGCGAGAAGGAAGAGAGGCGGAAAAATTCACCTGTGGGTGGAGAGCATAATCAATGTTTTTAAAAGAAGTCTCTTCTGCTCACCAGGGCTGCATTTATTTATTCAAAAACTCATTAAAATAGTAATATTGTATATTATTACAATTTAAAATAGCTGTTTTCTATGTGAATTTACTGTAAACTAATTTATAGCATCATTACTCTTCAGTGTCACATGATCCTTCAGAAATCATTCTAATATGCGGATTCGAAAATATGATTTCTTTGTACTGTTATTATCATCTAGTATTTAAAAAAAAATGAAACCAGTTCCCAAAAAGCATTAATGGCTATATACTTTAAAAAATCTACTAGGAAAAGTACACAATCCAGGTATTTTTAGCATACTATTTCAAGTGTACCATGATTAAAATGCATTTATTCTAATCAAGACTATGTAAAGCAAATGCTATGTGAATTTGGATTCAGACCATATGTGAGCTCATCTAAGTCTGTATGACTTCACATCTAAGTGTCAGCGATCACAGGAGTCTAATCAACTCTAAAGGAAGTTAAAGATCTGAACCTGAAACACATCCTGCGCCACAGTCCAGCGGCACTCCTTCATGACCAGTGGGTCCGAACACGCGGCCGAACACTGGGACTCGCTGATGTGATTGGGCTCGGAGTTGGTGCTGCACAGACACTCTCTCTGCTGACCCAGTCCGCCGTAGCGCTGGTTCTCATGGAAGCATTTGGAGTTGCACTCCTCACGCGAGTACGGGCCTGGAGTGGAGGAGGAGAAGATGACCAGCTCCACACCTGCCGCATGCTCCTCATCATGCAGACAGCCCGCATACGTCAGGCCTGAGAGAGAAAGAGACAGCAAAGGGTGATTCAAAGCTTTGAATCTAATGAAAATCTATGTCCTAGTTTCTAGAAAGTTTATATTTGCTGTGAGCTGACAAACAAATGAACTTTAAAGGTAAGGTAAGGTTAACTTGACTTAATTTAATTTGATATCAATTCCACCGGATCACAACTGATTTGTATACAAACATTTCAATTGCACTTAAGGGAGTATTTCTAATCAAAATATTTTTTTTGTTAATAGGTGATAAAAGATAAATACGAGCAGTATTAATTAAGATATTAGCCTAATATTTCACCTTCCTGACTGGAAATGATAAGAACAAACACAAATGTTGTCATGGTTCTTGCCCTGGAAATCCTGGTTCAGTTTGGCCAAACACAAACGCCTTTTGTTCCTCAGACAGTTTTTTCACTCTTCTCTTTGATTTGTTATAACTTTTGGTAGTCTATAGTTCTCCAAACATTTTTCCCGGTCAGCTGTACCGATTAGTACAGCCCAAAACATGACAATAATTGACCATTTTCAGCAGCAATAATCAGCGAAATTTGCAAGTTTCAGTGGCATTGTTTATGTTCAGTGCCACCAATATGGCTGACTGATGCATCATGCTGAAAAGATTGCAGTAAACAGCTTGTAAACAATACGTTACATTTACCTCAGGAAAGAATTCAGTAATTATCAGCTCGATAGTTAGCTAGAAAAATAACTCTAGAAAAGAGAATTTTGATAAACTTGTTCTGCAATATAGAGTTTTTGTCCTCTTTTGGCAGTCTATAGTAGGCCTACTCCATGTTTTTCCTGGTCTGACTGATTAGTACAGCCCAAAACATGACAATAATTGACCATTTTCAGCAGCATTATTCAGCTAAATATGCAAGTTTTGTTTAGTTCAGTGGCATTGTTTATGTTAAGTGCCGCCAATATGGCCGATTGAGGACGTGTCTAGAAAAAAAACTTGTTCTGCAATATAGAGTTATCAAAATGCTCTTTTCTAGAGCTATTTTTCTAGCTAACTATCGAGTTCATAGTTACTGAATTCTTTCCTGAGGTAAATGTAACATTGTTTACAAGCTGTTTACTGCAATGTTTTCAGCATGATGCGTCATCAATCGGCCATATTGGTGGCACTGAACGTAAACAATGCCACTGAACCAAAATGAAACTTGCAAATTTTGCTGGTTATTGCTGCTGAAAACGGTCAATTATTGTCATGTTTTGGGCTGTACTAATCGGTATGACCGGGAAAAACATTTGGAGTACTATAGACCGCCTACAGTTATAACAAATCAAAGAGAAGTGCGCAAAAACTGTCTGAGGAACAAAAGGCGTTTGTGGTTGGCCAAACTGAACCGGGATTTCCAGGCCAAGAACCTTAACAACATTAGTGTCTTGTAATTTCAGGTCAGGAAGGTGAAATATTATCTTAATGAATACTGCTCATACATATCTTTACCACCTATTAACTTTAGTTTGTCAAAATATTGCGCCCTTTCCTGATTACAAAGTGCTTTTCTATATGATTTAGAAGCTTCCACGCAATTTTTCCATGGTTTAGACAGCAAAACTACATATTCAGTAATACACTGATCATGCAATTCATGCTGTTGTTTACATCCAAGTATCTCCAATATGGCCACGCATATTGAAAAACTGACCAAACCATGATGCAAGTAAAAACCCTTTGTAGTCAGTTCATGCATAAGACTTGTTTGTGAAACCGGTGGCAGGTTAAGTTTTATTTAACTGTAACGCTTACTTGAAATTGAGCACATTGCATTATGGAAAACAATGTTTCATACAGTGTGCTCTGCTATATACTGTACATTTTAATAAATATTGAAGGTCATAGGGCTCAGTTTGGGCACAGCATGCTTACTGCATACTGCAGAAACAGCACAAGGAGTGGGGTAGTATGTAATTGGCCTAAACGCTTCATAAAGTGAATACATAAACACAGCGCATCCTCTTCACTCACCGCAGGTGTGCACACTGACATTGAGCAGCGGTTGGTTTTTCACCTCAGGCGGCCGGTCACAGAGCATAGAGTTGGGCCGCTTTACTCGAACGCCCTGGTCCTGCAGCCAGCTCACCAACCGCACGAGCTTACAGTCGCAGACGAACGGGTTAAAGCTCAGATCTCTGCGAAAAGACAAAGGGAATATTTCATAAACCCGCACAGGCTGAAAACATAATGTAGCCCTCATTCAAATAGCAAAAGTATGATAAGGATAGTAATTTAAAGAGGACGCGGAGACCTGGGGTTTAGTTTAAGCCTTGTTTTATTTGACATGTACACAAATGATGGTACGGCAGCAGCAGTGCAATCTGTCACCGCAGACTCACTATTTTATCACTCCAGGAAACACAACACACGCTCTAATCTATAATTATTGTGGAACTGAAAGACGTCCACCAGGGAATTTTTAATCAGCGTATGAAAGCAGTACTTGAAAAGTCACAGAGGGAATGCTATACCAGAAAATTAAGCTTTGGAAAATTAAACGGCAATAGAGTTCGGATAAGGCCGTTTAAACACTTGATATGTGAATATTAAATCACAAAGGGAAAAGAATCTTAATGTTTCTTTCAACTATAATCATTATCACTTGGCAAAAAGTTACTGCAAAAGACTCATAGGACCATTAGGATTTCCTAACATTATTTTCATGACAATTAAGAACAATTTCTCTTTGGATTCTAATTAATGTCTGGACAGAGTGCTTTTAAAATTTAATTCAGTACAAATTCTACCACCAAGAAGACTTATAATTGTATTTTGCAGTATAAATAATATATCATGACATCTTTTATTGGAGAAGGCCCTACTTAAACGGTCAACTTCTGTGTTTGATTTGCCTTTGTTTGACTAGCATTTGGCTGATTTGCATATCAGATGACATGATATATTATTTCATTTATCAACTTAAAACAAAAATGTCTGCTTTTCTAAAGGATGCCACAATATATTAATATTACTTAATTCACTCGGTTTCTCATAAATAAAATATAAACCTACCGCAATAAAAGATTTGAACTGCGATTGTACTAAAGTAAACATGACTGCAGTATTTGTGCTAAATCTATTATACAAATTTATGCACAATTTCATGAAAAGAACTTTGTTTCCAGACATACTTTCATTAATTTATTATAGTAGAGCCTAGAGGAAAATTAATGCTGAAAATAATGTCAAGAAATCTTAATGGCCCTGAAAAGAAGCTCCATCATCAACACTGTTATATAATCACTTTTTTAAAGCATTAAAGGGATAGTTCACTTAAAATGTAAATTCTGTCATTAGTTACTCACCCTTATGTCGTTCCAAACCCATAAGACCTTCTTTCATCTTCGGCGCATCAATTAAGAAATTTTTGATGAAGTCCGAGAGCTTTCTGACCCTGCACATAGACAGCAATGCAACTGAAATGTTCCCAGACCCAGAAACGTAGTAAGGACATTGGTAAAACAGTTCATGATTTGAAGGAGCAGAATTGTTGAATAACTTTATTTTTGCTTTCTTTAAGCACAGAAAGTATTTTCGTAGCGGTGGATGTCACATTTTATAGACGTCCTTACTACCTTTCTGGGCCTTGAACGTGTCAGTTGCGTTGCTGTCTATGCAGAATGAGAAAGCTTTTGGATTACATCACAAACATCTTAATTTGTGTTGTGAATATGAAAGAAGGTCTTATAGGTTTGGAATGACATAATGGTGAGTAATTAGTGCCAGAATTTTCATATTGTGGGTGAACTATACTTTTAACAGGCAAAAACATAAATCTGTGTGTCTTAAAAACTCTATTTGTGTGTAGGTTGGTTCTGAGGAAGAAAGTCAGAATCTCATAATTTTGAGGAAAAAAGTCTAAATTGCAAGAAATGTGAATTTATCTCTCATAATTCTAAGGAAAAAAGCCAGAAATGCAAAATTAAATCTCATAATTCTGAGGGAAAAAGCCAGAAATGCGAATTTATATCTCATAATTCTGAGGGAAAAACTCAGAAATGCGAATTTATATCTCATAATTCTGAGGGAAAAAAGTCAGAAATGCAAATTTATATCTCATAATTCTGAGGAAAAAAGTCAGAAATGCGAATTTATATCTCATAATTCTGAGGGGAAAAAAGTCAGAAATGCAAATTTATATCTCATAATTCTGAGGAAAAAAGCCAGAAATGCAAATTTATATCTCATAATTCTGAGAAAAAAGTCAGAAATGCGAATTTATATCTCATAATTCTAAGGAAAAAAGCCAGAAATGCACATTTATATCTCATAATTCTGAGAAAAAAGTCAGAAATGCGAATTTATATCTCATAATTCTAAGGCAAAAAGCCAGAAATGCACATTTATATCTCATAATTCTGAGAAAAAAGTCAGAAATGCGAATTTATATCTCATAATTCTAAGGCAAAAAGTCAGAAATGCGAATTTATATCTCATAATTCTGAGGAAAAAAGCCAGAAATGCAAATTTATATCTCATAATTCTGAGAAAAAAGTCAGAAATGCGAATTTATATCTCATAATTCTAAGGAAAAAAGCCAGAAATGCACATTTATATCTCATAATTCTGAGAAAAAAGTCAGAAATGCGAATTTATATCTCATAATTCTAAGGCAAAAAGCCAGAAATGCACATTTATATCTCATAATTCTAAGGACAAAAGCCAGAAATGCGAATTTATATCTCATAATTCTGAGGAAAAAAGTCGGAAATGCGAATTTATATCTCATAATTCTGAGGAAAAAAGTCAGAAATGCGAATTTATATCTCATAATTCTAAGGAAAAAAGCCAAAAATGCAAATTTATATCTCATAATTCTGAGAAAAAAGTCAGAAATGCGAATTTATATCTCATAATTCTAAGGAAAAAAGTCAGAAATGCGAATTTATATCTCATAATTCTAAGGACAAAAGCCAGAAATGCGAATTTATATCTCATAATTCTGAGGAAAAAAGTCAGAAATGCGAATTTATATCTCATAATTCTGATGGGAAAAAAGTCCGAAATGCAAATTTATATCTCAGAATTCTGAGGGAAAAAAGTCAGAAATGCAAATTTATATCTCAGAATTCTGAGGAAGAAAGTCAGAATTGTGGGATAAAAAGCCACAGTCATTTTTATTTTTAATTCAGTGGCAGAAACAGGCTTCCATACAATGAATGTCTCTTCTAATGACAAACACAATTTAGACAATTTAGACAATTTAGAAATGAATCCCTCTCACACACACACAGACAGATTGAGCTGTTAGTATAACGTCCGGATGCTGGACTCTGAGCTCTGGGTGTGTCTGTTACTGAATGTGACATAATGATGCCAGAGTAGATCTTCTGCTTTCTTCAGCTGAGAAATTCATTACATAAACCAGACCGGCCACACAGTGCAGTGCTGGAGTTAAACTAGTTTTCAAGTTTAGATTCAGGTCATTAAGCTTTCTTTTTTTTTTTTAAAGTTAGACAACACATTTGAAACATGTGCGTGTTTATACTCACATTGTAGTTAAATTAAATAAATTATCACACGTTCGTTCCTCGATGGTGGTGATCTGGTTGTTGCTCAAGTCTCTGCAAGACAAAAGTGAAACATTATTATTGCTCAGCCTCAGTCCCTTCTTTCTTTTCCTCTCAGTATAATCGTTCCCTTGTTCAGCCGCTGGAGCAGCATATGGAAAAGTTCTGGAGTGATTTTGGTGTACCAGACATTGTGTGTGTGTGTGTGTGTGTGTGTGTGTGCTGCAATAGAGCAGGAAATGGTGCAGTCAAAGCCTGAAGCAATGACGTTTAATTGGTTGTAATGGGCATGTGATTGAACGTACAGTGTGTGTGTGAGTTAAAAACGCTGTAGCTGAGGTGCTTGTGTGTTGCTGCTTACACAGTGAAGATAAACATCTGGATCATGACTGATTCACTTTGCATTTATTTTGCTTTTGTTTGAGCTGAAAGAATCGAGTGTGTCCGGTTGATTCGCGTTCAGTTTCTTCAGGGTTTGACTCTGCGGTTCGGGAGAAACTCCAGAAAGATCCGCCTACACATTCTCACCATATGAGCTCAAAAACGTCTGGGAACTAGACCATACTGCCACCCACACACACACTTACAGCACAGCTAACGGCCCGCAGTTGAAGATCCCGTGAGGAAGAGTGACCAGACGATTGCTCTGAAGAAACCTGAGGAAAAGAGCGAACAGGAAGTTGTTTGAACTGAAAGAGTGGCGTGCGTCTGGTTGAATCATGTTCAGTTCTTCATAAATGGAAAAAACAACTTATTAAACTTAGTTATTAAACTTAAAGTTATTATTATCATTATTAATACAGTCATTAAAATAAAATATCTACTGCAATTGATGTCATGTTACTCATAAGAAAATACTATCAAAAAGAAAATGTATAATATCAACAGCAGCAGCAGCAGCAATAACAATATATATTTTTTGCATTTTGTTTATTTTAGTATAACTAGGGCTGCCCCCTAATAGTCGACTAAGCGTTAGTTGACCAGAAAAGGCTTGGTCGACCAAAATTTTATTAGTCGTTTAGTCGCAGAAATAAATAAATAAATCTCACGGAGAGATCGTTATGGCTATAGTCTGTGTGGTAATAGTTATACAGTATACATTGGCCAGTACATCCAACATTCGCCTATCAACCTCAAATATGGCTTATTATCTGAAACGTAAGTAGTAGCAACTTTACATGTAATGTTGTACAATGTAATGTTAAGCAGTGGTTTTCAAACCCTGGGTGGGTCGCGGGACTTAAAAAATGGGTCGCCAGGACGGTTTAAGCAAGATGTATAGGCTATGTATGTAACAAAGTTCAAGATTCAGGGAGAAGGATGCGGGAGGCTGCAAACTAAACCGAAAGTAAAACGCGCGCACGCATTCAAAAGCTATTTTAATATCCCGCTTTCAGAGAGCTACTATCCCAATGCGCGCAAATTAGGCTATATATATTTTTAAAAAGTTTGAAAACCACTGACCTAGAGAAATGTGTGCTGTCTGTGTGGACGCTAAACAGACATGCGCTTACTGCAGAACAGATGGATGCCGGTGCGGTAATTTGCTCTTATAATAGCTTACTCCATCATTTTAGACAGCATAGACAGGTAAAAGTAAAACATCTTTTCGAAAGACGCATATTCGTGTACACTCACAATAAAAACGAAACATGCGCTTTTGTAAAATAATGAAAGCAAACAGGATGTGCTTTCTGTCGTTTCTTTTCTATGAACTTGCGCGCGAAATTCAGTGTATATCTTTGGCTTTCAGACATTAAAATATATCTATAGAGAGTAAAATTTCTACTTTCTCAGATTATGTAATAGCCTACATATGAAACATGCATTCAGGCGCATCACAACTGACGAGTCGAGGACTTCATCTCTTAAGCCGAAAACAAAGAAAGCACTCCTTTATCAATTATTATAAATTATTATATTATTAAAATGTTAATGCAGTCTACTTATTGTTTTTCCCTGACGCATTTGTATATGTAGGCAATTAAAGGCTCATTATAATGATCTAAATGTTTTATTAATAAACGTACGATTAGTCGACTAATGCTTAAAATGAACGACTACTAGTCGACCAGAAAAATCCTTAGTCGAGGGCAGCCCTAAGTATAACTATACAAATATTTTCCAGAAAATGTCTACTGCAATGAAAGTTGTCACAATATATTATTTAATATTATTTAGTTATTCATAAAAAAACACTGTACTACTAATAATAAATTAACAGAAAACAACTAGATTGTGCTTTTTAGCACATTTTAATATCGCTTTATTTAAATATAACAATTTAAATATTTCCCTATCAATAAAGTCATGAAAACAAAACATCTGTTGATATAAAAGATGTCATGATTTATTATTGAATATTATTCATGTATGGAGTTACTCATAATACAATATTTGTATTATTAATAATATTGATGATAATATAAAAAATTAATAAATCAATATATTTCACATCTAAATGTTGTCTTTTTGTATTTTAATTAAGTTTATTTTAATATAATCAAATTTAAAATAAATATGAGTAAAAAATACTGCATATGCAATATGTCATGATATATTATTTAACATTTCATTTTAACTTATTCAATATGAACATCCTATTCATTCAAGTCATGAAAATAAAATATCTACCGATATAAAATATGTTGTGATATATTAAATATTATTTATTTATTCAATTACTGATATAATGCTTTTATTATTAATAATAATGATAACAATAATAAAATAATACATTTATTTCACACCTAGGTTTATCTTTATTATTTAAAATAATCTAATTTAAATGATACTTTATTTTAAAATATTTTCCACTTGTTAAAATAATTAAAATAAACCATATACTGAAATAAAATGTCATTATATATTATTTAATATTTCATATTATTTACCTTATTCAATATGAACAACAAATTCATTAAAATCATGAAAATGAAATGTCTGATATAAAAGATGTCATTATATATGAAATATTATTTATAAAATTCACATCTAAATTTTGTCTTTTAGAATTTTAATATAATTAAGTTTAAATATTAATTAAACTTCATTTTAAATATCTTACAGTCATTAAAATAATTAAAATGAAATAGTCCACTGCAATAAAAGATGTCATGATATTTTATTTAATATTTCATATTATTTCACTTATTCAATATGAACATCATATAAAGTCATGAAAATGACATGTCTACTAATAAAAAAGATGTCACGATATATTAAATATTTTTTATTCAGTTACTCATTACAAAATGTTTTTATTATTTATAATAATGCTAATAATAAAATAATGATTACTTCACATCTAGATTTTGTCTTTGAGCATTTTAATTAGGATTATTGTAATATAATAAATATTAATTAATATACAAAATATTTAATATTAATTTACCTTAATTTAAATATTGTCCAGTCATTAAAATAATAAAAAAGTAGTCTACTCCAGTAAAAGACATCATGATATATTATTTAATATTCAATATGAACATCTTATTCATTAAAGTCATGAAAATTACGTCGACTGGTATAAGATGGTATAATATATTTAAATAGTATTTATTTAATTAGTTACATTTAATTTAAAAAAAATTAGTAGTAATAGTAGTAATAAAACAATAAATAAATTAATTTGTTTCACAACTAGATTTTGTCTCAGCATTTTAATTAAGATTTTAATAATTTTAATTACATTTAAATATCAATTGAACTTTATTTTAAATATTTTCCAGTCATTAAAATAATTAAAATAGTCTACTGGAGTAAAAGATATATTATTTAATATTCAATATAAACATGTTTCATTAAAGTCATGAAAATAAAATTGATTTTTTTTCTATTGATATAAAAGATGTCAGGATATATTAAATATGATTTATTTACTTAGTTACTCATGATAAAATATTGTATTATTATTAATAAATACATTTTTTTTTTATTTTAGCACTGTAATTAAGATTATTTTAATACAAGTTTAAATATTAATTGAACTTTATTTTAAATATTTTCCAGTCATTGCATATAATTAATCAAATAATTAAAATAAAATCTACTGCCATTATATATATTATTTCAATTGACAATAAATTTTATTTATACATTTTATTTTATTTATTTTATTTTTATTTTAATTATAAATGATGGTAGTATTAAACTGCATTACGTCTGGAGAGAAAAGGGCTGAAAATAATTTCAAGAAATCATAATGGTCCTAAAAAGAGGTTTCATTTACACTGTGGAAAATATAATTAATCTATACCCAAAGGCTGAGGGGAAAAAAGCGAACAGGAAGCTGCAGATTAGAAAACAAGTAGGCCTATAGCTTCAGCACAAAGAAACACACTCATGTTTACACCAGACCACCTATTATACAAGCACCAGACCACCCATTACAGACATACATGAACGACTGCGTCTCAAGCACACGCACAAACAAACACACGCTCACGCATGAGAGACGTGGCACTTACAGCTCCTTGAGGGAGGTGAGGTGATCAAAGAGGCTTGAATCCACTGAGGGAATGTGGTTTCTGGACAGATCTCTGCAACAGAAGCCAGAAAAGAGACGCTTAGAGTTTCACACACACTCAAACTCAAACTAACAGCTGCAGAAACCTGTTCATGAGGGAAGGCTGAGATCAAGTTAGCCGTTTCAAACCCCTATGCCTTTCTTTCTTCTGTGGAGCAGTAAAGGAGATGTTTAGCTAAATGTTCCTGCTGTACTTTCATCCAGATTCTCTCTCAAGTGTTCTGCCATGTGCTTCTCATCCGTGCTTGTTTACAGCAGAGTGCACACGCTTACAGTGGTGTTTAACCAGTTAATGGGAAAAGTATTCTTAAAATGCATTCAAATTTCTGAATAATTTTTAATAAAATGTTTTGTGTGTGTGTGTGTGTGTGTGTGTGTGTGTGTGTGTGTGTGTATTTTGAAGTGCCCACAATAGCAATTCTGTGCATATTCATTATTGTGATATATTGCATTACCGAATACTGACACTAGGGCTGGGATATATAAAAAAAAAAATATAGCAACAATCGATATTCATTTTTTTTCTTTTTTTTTTACAATATTCAATAAATATATCCATATGTTTGCATTTGTTTTTAAATAATTAAAAAAAAAAAAGATTTTCTTTTGCCCCCATTAAAAAAAACACACACAATACAAATAGAACAGCTATTGGTACAAGTAAATACAAAACGTTTAGTGCAAATTTAAGCAGTTAAAAACTGTAGACCAAATGGGCACTTACTGCGTTTTATAAAATGAACATGTAACTGAAGTACTGCAAAACAAATAGCCTACAGAAAGTGCATCCTGTCAACTTTTTAGCGCATGCAATTCATAATTTACACTGCGCAACTAAAATAATAAAACAGTATTTTTTTTTAGCTACACAAGTCTGTCAACTGTCTCTGGTTTAATTAAAACTCCGTGGCATGAAACTATGTTCCCACTGGCAGTAAAAACCCTCTCAGACGGAACACAGGTATTTCTTTTTTTAAGATTTATTTTTGGCGTTTTGCCTTTAATTAGATAGGACAGATCAAATTGACAGGAAGTGAAGCAGGAGAGAGAGAGGGGATGGGATCGGGAAAGGGTCTGCGAGCCGGGACTCGAACTCGCAACGCCCGAAGTGCAACAGCACTGTATGTCGGCGCACTGCCCACTAGGCTACCGGCGCCAATGGAACACAGGTATTCCTTAACTAATTTAGCAAATTTGGAGAAATGTGCCGCACTGATGCTCCACCACCATGAGCACAAATCATAGTGGACTCATACATGGTTTATTTTACATCTACAGAGATATATATATATATATATATAAATATAATGCACTCTCTCTGTCTACATTATGAAAAATAACTCCTAACAGTAATTCCAAATGGCAATAGCCTATGTTTCTCTATTCAAACAACAGCGGTTGGGTAAGTGTATTTATTCAGCGATCATAATAGCAAACAATACAGTCGAGATTGCTTGCTTAAAATAAGCAAAACACGGGCATAAAATGTATCCTTGTAACAGCGAAGCTGTGATTCGGGGATTTGAATCTTGATATCTGGCAACCGCACTCATGAACGCTCGCGTAGTAGAGGCGTGTACAGCAGTTCGCAACAACACGTCTCCTTTTTGTTTTATGTTTTATTTTATTGGTTTTTGGTAAGTAAAAAAAATAAATAAATACATTTTAGTAAACTAAATTGCATGTTGATATACTCATAGCTTTCGACCTTATTGTATACTATTGTGTTAGTCATGGCGGAAAAAGCTCTTTTTTGGTTAAAAATGATACAGAATACATTTCTGAGCAAGTACATAACCAGCTAGCCAGCTCGAGCCCCTGCCGCTTTGAGGTCCGAAAGCGAAAGTGCCCTTTCAGTCTGGTATATGTGCCCTCATGCGAACCAACCCCCATCCCCCAGTCACTCCCACCACAAAGGTGCGGTGACTGACAGCTACCGAAACATTACATTCATCCGCGCTGGAGACGTGCCAGAGCACAACCCAGGCGTGAAAGATAATTGCGCAATTAACTGCAATTGCAGGTGTTCAGAGAGAGATGGCGACAAAGAGGCAAAGCTTATGGACTGCAGCTTTAAAGAAATTAACACTAGTCTCCATTTTGCTAATGTGTGAAAAAAGAAGCTCCTCCACCTCACATCTCTTGCGTGGTAATACGTAAGGGAACATAATATTGGATGTTCGGCACGTTCTTTTGGGAAAGTATGCTTGAATTTTGAATATTCGATATTCACAATGTATTTTACATTTTATCACTAATATTCGATCATATCATATATTGCCCAGCCCATCTTTTACATACAGTGAATATGCAAAGTATACATATACAAACAGGATCAGAATAATGGTCAATCAGCATCAATCTATCCCATTAACACACAATCAATTAAAGCAATAGCACAATACAACAGACGGGTGGCAGCACATGTGTGTGTGTGTGTGTGTGTGTGTGTGTGTGTGTGAGCTCTGTTCCCAGAAGGAAACATCTGTCCATTCCAGACAGACTGTGTAAGAGAAAAGGAGGAGTTTTACGCAAACTGACCGTTGATGCTGTTGAAAAGCCTCTGCTAAAGTCATTATTGTGTCAGTTCTTCACTAATAGGAGGCGTTCTTACACATCATCACCTTACATAACATGGCTTGTGTGTGTGTGTGTGTTTGTGTGTGTATTTGTGTGTGTGTGTGTGTGTGTGTGTGTGTGTGTGTGTGTGTGTGTGTATGTGTGGAACTATGGTAACAAATCTGAACGTTATCAGCGCAAAGTGAATGAAAGCAGAGCACTGTGCTCTTCTGGCATGTGTGTCAGTCACTGAGGGATTGAGTGTATTTTCAGCACAATCAGATTTATATCATGTTGTGTAAGGGTCTCGGAAAGTTTATTCAAGCGACTGGGATGAAAAAGAGTATCTTCAGCTCACAGTCATGAGATGTCAGGCAGGTAACAGCGGAGAAATCAGAGAAAAACTTCTGCTGTAAAGTTGTTTCAGGTTGTTTCTCGTTGTTTCTCCTGGTCAGGTTGCAGGTTGCAAAGTTGATTTATGTAAGTGTGCTGTCAGTCCTGTTTCTGACAGCAATAAATAAATGAATAAATAAATAAATAAATAAATAAATAATTGAATTAAATAATAAATTGTGTACACCACACACTAGAAGAAAAAGGTCATAAAAAAAAAAATAATAATAAAATAAAAATATTGGTTGTCAAATGCATACAAAAACAACTATACTGTAAAATATTTACAATAAATATATTAAAAATACTCTGTAAAAAAAAAAAGTATTAAAAAAAGAATTTCTTTTTAAAAAAAAAAAATAAATAAAAATAAATAAATAAATATGTACACCAAAGACTACAACATATAACACTAGAAAAATATATTAATACTACTATGTATAAAATCATTAATTTAAATGAAGAAATTGGATGCAAATTTGATCGTCTAAGCATGTTGTAGGTCTACTTTTGGACAGCAGAAACATCTAGAAACAAATAAATAATAACAATAATAGAATACCTTCAGTCCAAAATGTAGACACGATCAGGGGTTCAGTTTCTGATTTAAAATAAATAACGGATTTAATTTATTTAAAATAAAAAGATAAATAAATAAGCCGGATAAAAAAAGTGTCTCTCAAATGCACATAAAAATAGAACATAATATCAAATCATTATATACATTTTCATAATAAATGCATAAACATATATTGTATATATAATCATTGATTTAAATTAAGTTTTTTTTATTGCATGCCAAATTAATTATAATGCAACTGCTAAGATGTAAAATCATTTCTGCACAAGCTGTTTATTCAGCTTATTTTTAGGGTTTTTTACACTATGCTTAATGATAAATTAATATCTTTAAACCTCAAGTTAAGACCATTTTTAAAACTGGGTTACGTTAGGGTTAGGAATTTGTAGAGTTAGGATTTTAATTTCTAGCACTTCTTTTAGTTGTTTAGCAAAAGACAGCCAATCATAAACTAAACCATGCCTGCCTCTTCAATTACTGATGCACTTACAGTCACAGAAACTTTAAAACGCTGGATGAACAGGCAGTTAAAAAAGGTCACGTATTAAACTCATAAATATGGACAGAAAGAACACCCATGATTAATCTTTAAATCTTTCGCTGTGGAGAGTTCTCTCTTCGTTTGTATGTAATTTCTCCGTGTATTTATTTTGGTTTATTGATTGCAGAGGGAAGATCTGAAGCTGATGATTTCCACACAGGCTTCAGTGTTTTTGCGCCTAATTGCTGGAAAAGCGAACGGCGGGACGGCCCGGCTCGAATATGAAGTAGCTCTCACGTGTGGCTCAGATTTTCCATGCCGCAAATGAAAAGGCTTGATTTAGCGTCCAGATTCACTTCAACAGACAAGAGCGGATTGTGGTTCTGCTGTTTTTCTGCTGCGAGCTCTGGACTGTCTGACTGCACACTTACTTCATAACTACAGCTGGAAGAAAAGCTCACAAGCAGACACTAACCGAAGGGCAGTAACAAAAAGTATCATGGTTTGTTTTGTAAGGACATTCACCATAAACTACATAAATACCATGGCACATAAATATGCTAAAGAAATAGATCATCCACAAATACTCAACTCTAAGGCCATCTAAGATGTAGACGAGTTTGTTTGTTCATGGGATGGATTTAAAGAAATGTAGCATTACATCACTTTCTCACCAAGGGATCCTCTGCAGTGAATGGGTGCCGACAGAATGAGTTTCCAAACAGCTGATAAAAACATCAACATCAAGTAATCCACACCACTCCAGTCCATTAATTAATGTCTTGTGAAGTGAAAAGCAAATACATCAAGAAGTTTTTAACTTCAAGTCGTTGCTTCCAGATAAAATAGGTGTTCTCTATCCATAATATTGCTTTCTACGGTAAAAAAGTCATCTCGTTTGAATTAGGAGAGAAATATTAAGTACTGTTTACAAGCCAAAACTATGATGGCATTTTAGTGCCACATAAAAAAAACAAACAAAAAAAAAACTAATTAGAAGATTAAAGTCGTATTATTTCAAGAATAAGGTTTAGAGAATAAAGTCGAAAAATTACGAGAATAAAGACAAAATACTAAAAGAATAAAATAAATTGAAATTATGAGAATAAATCAAAATACTACGAGAAAAAAAATAATAAGAGAATAAAGTTGAAATATATATAATTGATACATATATAATAATATATTTTAAATATTATGAGAATAAATTCAAAGTACTACGAGAATTAGGTTGAAATAGTTTGAGAATAAAGTCAAAATAATATGAGAATAAAGTCGAAACACTACGAGAATAAAGTTAATATTACAAGAACAAAGCCAAAATTAAGAGAATAAAGCCAAAATATTACGAGAATAAAGTTGAAATACTACCACAAAAAAGTCAAAATAGTAAGAGAATAAAATAAAAATATTACGAGAAAAAAAGTCGAAATACCACAAGAATAAAGTCAAAAGTACTACAAGAATTAAGTTGAAATATTTTCAGAATAAAGTCAAAACATTACAAGAATAAAGTCACAACACTACAAGAATAGTCAAAATAGTAAGAGAATAAAGTCAAAATATTACAAGAATAAAGTCGAAACACTACGAGAATAAAGTCAAAATTCAGAGAACAAAGTCAAAATATTATGAGAATAAAGTATAAATATTACGAGAATAAATTCTAAATACTACAAGAATTAAGCTTAAATATTTAGAGAAAAGTTGAAATATTTTCAGAATAAAGTCAAAATATTACAAGAATAAAGTCAAAACACTACGCGAATATAGTCAAAATAGTAAGAGAATAAAATCAAAATATTACGAGAATAAAGTTGAAACATTACAAGAATAAAGTTGAGATATTACAAGAATAAAGTCGAAACACGACGAGAATAAAGTCAAAATTCCGAGAACAAAGTCGAAATATTACGAGAATAAAGACAAAATACTACAGGAATTAAGTCAAAATATTTTGAGAACATATTACGAGAATAAAGTTGAAATACTGCAAGAAAAATGTAAAAATAATATGAGAATAAAGTTGAAATATTACAAGAATAAAGTTGAAATATTATGAGAATAAAGTTGAAATATTACAAGAATAAATTAAAAATAGTAAGAGAATAAAATCAAAATATTACGAGAATAAAGTTGGATCATTACAAGAATAAAGTCTAAATATTACGAGAATAAAGTCGAATTATTACGAGAATAAATTTGAAATATTACGAGAATAAATTCAAAATATTATGTGAATATAGTCAAAATAGTAAGAGAATAAAATCAAAATAAGACGAGAACAAAGTCTAAATGTTTCGAGAATTGAAATAATAGAAATGAAAGTTACAATGTTTTAAGGGTATAGCCTATGTTGCGCATGCAAATAGCCCAGCTGAAAGCACCAGGAGAAGTTGCCAGGCCACCAGAATAAGTTGCACACTTGAGTACATTTTTAACAAACTTTCCTTTTTGGGTGCACTCTTCCTTTAAATCACTCCATGTTATGTATCAAAGTTAATGATCAAATTTCACCTCAAACTCAAAAAGGAAAAGGAAGATTGATAATAAATATTCACACTCTGCTTTAGGTAAAATACTCTACTGTGTATATACATATACACACACATATATATATATATATATATATATATATATATATACACACACACACACACACACACACACACACACACACACTGTGTATTGACCACTAAACTTTAAATCAAACATTCCTTATGTGTTAAAGAGTATCTGCGTGACCAATCCCATGAGTCATTGGAAGATCCAAGTTATGACATCATGCTTCTAAAAAGAGGTTTCTAATGATATCATAGAGAAGATCCTAATGCATGAGATCAGAAAACTTCCTGATTCACAGCTGGCACAAGCGTGGAAATGGGGTATTATGACAAATCCATATTCACAACAACATGAGCTATTCATAAAAAGCCGAAATAAAGTTACTGCAGCGTATGAACACACAACGCAGTTTCCTCCCTCTCTGTAACATAAAGCACCAGTGTGCGGCCCGAACACGACCATATAAATGTGACCTCTTCGGTTTATATTAGCAGGAGTTAGGCTCCTGTGCGCAGCTCCGCGCCAGAGCATGAGCCCCTTGGCAGAGCTGCGTGAGAGAGTCAGCGAACGACATATGGTTCTGTTTTATTCTACCAGGCGCGCCGATTTCACCTTATAAGGGCCGAAGGGCCGTCTGGTGCCACTTCCAGTAGGAGAGAGAGAAAGTGAAACGGACAGAAAGAAAGATGGCAAAACAGCCCAGAGAGTGTGTTTCGTTCCACGGTTGGAGAGATTCATATCAGCCTCTCTGGCCGGAAGAAAGACTGGAAAATGAAGGGAATATGACTGAAGTAGTCATTGTCATGTCAGCGTCTCCCTTAAATTCTTTCTCTTAAACTCAGTCTACACTGCAGACTTTGTTGGTTCACTATCCACCTTTTTCTTCTGCTGGAAGCAAGCCTATGTGTGTGACTTCCGGTTCATTATCCACTATAGGAAAATGACGAGCAGAATAACAACGTGCAGTCAAAAGTAAAACTGTTTGCAATACAAAGTGTGTTCATAATTAAGATAATACATTAAAATTATATGATAAGACACACCAGTTTGCAATATCAAGCAGCAAAATTAGCAGTTTTGTACAGCTAAAAATAGCTGGACACGGATGAGAGCGTAAGCCACGCCCATAAAGTTTACAAATGTTCACGCTCTTAGAGGAAGAAAAAGGTGGATAGAATGTTCTAGCTTTGTTTGGTCACATCGCTTAATCTTAGCATAGATTAGTTACATTCAGAATTGAATACTAATATGTTGGTTAAGCAATTTGGTTTACCAAATTGACATCAGACGATATCTACCGTGAAACATCGCAATGTACGATCTAGGGATATGCCGCTAATGTTTTTTTATCACGGTATACGGTATTATCACGATAGTTTCAAAAAAGTGATGTCATAATACAGTATAACAGGTTTAATAACAAACATTTCTGAACATTAAAACACTATAAAGCAATAAACAAAAATATTTTACACAGATTTAAGTGCAAAAGAATTAAAAGATCAATATGTATCACTTTAAGACCCGGTCAGACTACACTATTTTTTTGTCGGTTACGACAGGCACTGTGTCAGATTATGCGATTTTGACTCATAAAATCTTGTCGTGAACCAGAATCATGTCAGACTACAGGATGCTACTGGAACATTCATCGTATGCCGACATCGTATAACAATGTGCATGCTGTCATCCATACAGCGGGATCAAGGTGCTCTGAGTGTAAACAAACAATGCTAGCAAACAGCGTGTTTTGCCCCAAAAAGAAAGATGACCTGACATTAGACACAAATCTGGATTACATGACAGGACAGCATGAACTGTCAAAGAGAACTGAGGTAAAATAGTTTTTATTTTACATTTTTTCCACTCTGTCACGGTAGTCCCTCATCATAAATGCGTGAGTATTGCTGCCGTAGCTCCACACACGTTTCCTCCATTGTAAAATTCCTCCTAGCAGGACTGATACCAATTGTCTCGCTTTCGTTTCGGCATGTTTGAAAGCTTGTACGAATGCGTTTCTGTGCTCCTATTGGCCACTGTCACAGATGTGACGGAACTTGTCGTATACCATGTAAAAAATATTAAACATGCTAGTCTTTCTGTTTTGATGTCGTGAAGCATCGCAGACATGTTGTGGACTATGACACACTACACGATCTTGAAGCGTTCGAATCTTGCGTCCTGACCAAACGGTAACCTCCCGCTCTCGCTCTTGAAACAATACGGAAGTGACTGAAGCTGCAGTTCATCGGCTGGCCGCTTGAGGCTGGCTCCAAAAGGGAGCAAATCCCCATAGACTCTTGTGTTAAAATGTTCAACTTTATAACAGATAAAAACATGTTTACAGCCTGGTACAAAAAGTGGTTTTGGTTTTGACAGCTAGTTTTGCCCTTCATGACAACTCTGAGGGGGGTGAATTTTTTTCTAACTCACCCGTTTAAATTATATTAAGCATTAAAATTCTGCATAATTAAGGGCGTGGCCACTTGAGTCACAGGTGTCAGGCAGCCGTCACATTACCTCAGCTTATTCCAGCAGTTGAACTTGGCATCTCAGCCGTGTTATTGCTTTGTTTTTTCTTGGGGTGTTACTTTATCAGGATTATTTTAATAAATTAAAAAACATTAAAAGACATTAAAGACATCTTAGCTCCACCCACGTCCCGCCTCTTTGTCCATTTTCTATTTTCTATTCCTGGAGTGACGTGCGGTGATGCGCTTCCAAAATGGCGACGACAGGCCCCGCCCAACTTTTGCTTCAAAAACGCTCTTCAGAAACCTACGGGTGACGTCACTGACACTACGTCCATGTTTTTTACAGTCTATGGTCCCGACGCCCATTGTCGTATACGAATCCCCACGACACCCTACGACAAACAAATCGTGGCAAAATCGGGCTAAAATCGTGTAGTCTGACCGGGGCTTTACAGTAAGAGTTTATTAGCTACATTTGCTACAGAAGTTATTAATCTTTGTTAAAAATAACACAACTTTTAGTTCATGTTAGCTCTGGCTTATTTAAAAAAACAAAAACGTTTATAACTTTTGATTTTAACAATGTGCTATTATTATTATTATTATTAATATATTGGAATTATCTTAGATTAATGAATGTTTGGAAGAATTTTTAATTGGGAGTTTATGTTAACTAATTAATTGAAGGTGCTGTTTGTAAGTTTTTGACTCTTCTTAAGCCAAAAAAAATAAAATAAAATAAAATAAAAATACAATATGTTTGTAGATATTTAGAAAACATGTTATGTTTACATAATTGTTTCTCTGAAAACTAATGCTATAGCCAGTAATTCTACTCTGAAATGTGCATTTCGGGCAGATTCAAGGACGGAATTGCAGTACCCATTTCAACCACTAGCTGTCAATATTAAATATGGCACAATGATCTATAAGGAACATTAAAACACAGTAAATCAACTCATCAAATTACAGTGCAAGGCCAGTTGCATGTCCGCAAACCTGTGTGAACGTCGAGTCTGAGTAGGAGAAAGCAGTAGAAATGGTTCTCTAAAATATTTTGAATTTGGACTGCAGTACCCATGTCAATCTTACATACTGCACCTTTAACTAATGTTAACTAATGAAACCCTAAAGTAAAGTGTTAACGAACAATAAAGATTCAATACACTTTCAATATCTAGGGCATGTTGTAGTCCAGATTAAAATGTAAAAAAGTCTTAAAATAGCCTATTGAATCTAAATAGTAAAGTATTTGGTGCTGTGATGAAAGCCACTGTGAATACAAAAATCTGAATGGCTATTTAAATAGTTTAAATATGTTTTAGAAAGTAGCACAGCTGCTTTGTTTCTGGGGTAACGTTGCATTTGCTGTTTAGCAACATTTTCTACAGAGCCACTAAAGGGACAGGCTTAGCTGGTTGTTTGTGGTAGCCTGTTGCATTATAGTACATACAATTACACTTACCACACAAACAGAGATGTCTGATAGGACAATTGCGAATAATTTGCAGATCCTGAGCACCACTGACAAACATCTAATCTTCTGGTGGAGACACTGGCCACTACGTTGCACCCCAAAATTTTGGGGTAATCGTCAGATTTTATGATATCGTTCACACAGTCAAGGCATCAAGTGCTAGGAGAGGCAAAGCAACCCCAAAACATCTTTGAACCTCCACCATGTTTGACTGTAGGGACTGTGTTCTTTTCTTTGAAGGCTTCATTTTCTGTAAACAGTGCCACGACGTCCTTCACCAAAAAGCTCTACTTTTGTCTCATCTGTCCACAGTACGTTCTCCCAAAAGGGTTGTGGTTTTGTCACATAAGCTTTGGCCAACTCCAGTCTTGCTTTTTTATGCCTCTCTGTCAGCAGTGGTGTCCTACCATAGCGTCCTTTTTCATTCAGATCAGATTGAACTTGTTTGGAAGTCAATCTGGGTTCTTTATCCACCATTCGAACAACCCTTTGTTGTAATTTTTCATTAACTTTGCTATTCCATCCACATCCAGGGAGGTTAGCTACAGTGCCAAGATGGACTGGTAGCCTTAAGACTGTCCATGCTTTTCCAAACATTTTTTTCTCTCAAATCCACAGACAACTCTTTACACTTCTTTCTTTTCTCTGTGCTCAGTGTGACACACAACACAAAGGTTAAGTCAACTTTTCTCCATTTTAACTGGCTGCAAGTGTGATTACTATATTGCCACAGGTGTGTCTAAATACAAATTACAGGAGCATCACATGCTTGAAAAGCAATTATTTCATGCAATTTTGACAAGGTGCCAATAATTTTGTCCAGTCCATTTTTGAGTTTTGTGTGAATTTTGAAGGTTGCTTTTTGTGTTATTCTAGTGCAAACGAAAAAAATTAATCATGTGAATCCCAAAACATTTGCACTTTGAACAATTTTCTGGGAAAAGTGTTGCATTTTCTGACAGAATTGCAGGGGTGCCAATATTTTTGACCATGATTGTATTTGAATACAATTTTGTGTAAAATGTCTTAATTTGCAAATACAACCAAAAGAACCAACGAAAAAGTTAAGAGATTTAAAAAGTTAAATATATATATTTTTTAAAAAGTATGTTTTTGATTCATGCATCGCACTGGTAACGGAAGGTCAGATTTAGCGCATTGCATTTTACATTACACTTTGCAAATTTAGTAGATTAAACCGGTATTCTATGCATAATGACATTTTGCCTACTGTGCACTGTATACTGAATACTGCTAAACTGTGTAGTATGGTAGCATGCAATTGTGAACACAGCCAAGGTGTAAGATGAAAGGACTCTGGCGATGAGGCTGACAACACTGACCATCACCATGAGCATTAAGCAGAGGAGAGGCGTAATCGCCACGGCAACACAGCCAAACCGCAATTGGCTGTAACCACGGTTACACACTAACCCACTAAACAGCAGTCTGTCTGTTGTGGCCGAGTCAAAAAAAAAAAACGTAAGGGTGGGAGGAGGAGGAGGGGAAAAGGAAAGAAAAAGGAAAGAATTTTATGGTGCGCTCCGTTTTGTTTATGTTCGAAATTTCAGGAGGAGGGGGCCAACGATTCTGGCCAGCGCTCGTGTGTGTCTCTGTGTGTGTGTGTGTGATCATGTGTCTCATTTGTTTAAGTGAGTGTGTGTATAAATAAGAGCCAAAACGTACGTGTGTTTGTCTAAATATTAAGTCTGAGTGAGTGTGTTTATGTGTGCATGTGTGTGTATTTGGGCCTGATAAGTACCAGAGTGGTACCGTAACACCTCCAGGGCTTTCGGGGAACAATCGCCCACTGTGAGCTGCTCGGATCTGGCTTTATTCCTCAGCTAGGCCCTCTGGATCTGTCCGACCCGGGCAGGGCGCCTCGTCCTGGGCTCATATGTGGCAGAGTGGCCCCTCTCTCCTCCTGGAAGTCCGTCCCCAGAGGATGATTAACAGGGTACTTTCCAATTGCCGGGAAAAGAGGGGAGGAGGAGAGAGACGCGACTTAAAAGCTAGCGAACTGCAGTGCTGCCTACTACCTACACAGGCAGCTGCTGTCTGGGGGCCGTTCACACTAGACACACTGAACGGATTATAAAGCAGTCGAGACATGTCTTTACTGTTAATAATTTGACACAGTGCCTTAATGTAAAGCTAATGGTGTGAGATGCTAAAAAAAATGTTATAGTTGAATTTATAAAAATTATCCTATTTAAAAGTTTACATACACCTGATTCTTAATACTGTGTTGTTACCTGAATGATCCATAGCTGTGTTGTTTTGTTTGGTGATAGTTGTTTGAGTCCCTTGTTTGTCCTGAACAGTTAAACTGCCAGCTCTTCAGAAAAAAATCCTTCAGGTCCCACAATTTCATTGGTTTTTCAGCATTTTTGTGTATTTGAACCCTTTGCAACAATGACTATATGATTTTGAGATCCGTCTTTTCACACTGAGGACAACTGAGGGACTCATTGATGCAACTATTACAGAAGGTTCAAACTTTTTAAATTTGAAGATCAGGGTAAATTTCACAATGTCTGTCTTCTGGAAAACTGTAAGTATCTTCTGTAGCTTCTGAAGGGCAGTACTAAATTGAAAAAAATATATATATGATATTTAGGCAAAATAAGAAAAATGTACATCTTCATTTTGTTCCTGTTCCTGAAGAACAGCGAGCAGTTTAACTGTTCAGGACAAACATATGTATGTTTTCATTTTCAACAGTTTTTTTTTTCTCGTTTCATCATTTAAATAAAGCTGAAATAAAATATACAGAAAATTTTTGGGAATTTTCTGGAAATTTTTCTCTACTTTGCAACCCTTCACACTTTAGATTCAGGACCAATTCTTACTATTAACTACTTGCCAAAAGTTTCCAGGAAATTTTAGGAAATTTCAAAAACCTTTGAATTTTTTTGGGGAAATTTTTTAGAAACTTTCTGGATTTTAGAATTTTCTGGAAATTTACTGGAAAATTTTCACCACTTTGCAACCCTGGTTGCACATCAGTTTCTGGACCAATTCTTACTATTAACTAACTATTAACTACTAGCCAAAGGTTTCCAGGAAATTTTAAGAACTTTTGCGAATTTTCTGGAAATTTATCAGAATTTTTTTTCGCCACTTTGAAACCCTTGTTAATTCTTACTATTAACGATTAACTACTAGCATAAGGGACTCGTGAACAACCATCACTAAATAAAAAAACACAGCTGTGGATCATTCAGGTAACAACACAGTATTAAGAATCAAGTGTATGTAAACTTTTGAACAGGGTCATTTTTATCAATTCAACTATTATTTTCTCTTGTGAACTAGTTGTAAACATTTTTATGTGAAATATCCTATTCAGGTTAGTACTCAATAAACATGCATTTTGTATGACCCCTCTTATTCTGGTAAAATAATCAATATTTTGCAGATTCTGCAAGGTGTATTCAAACTTGTCTTCAACTGTATTTATAAGTGTAATTTTTCTCATCCCACCATCATAAATAAATCTCGTCGCAATGAGATTGCATTCTCAATGAAGGACATCTGCGATTCCGTCTTATAGCCCTATCTTATTAAGACGTATTAAGCTCTTACACTTTGATTGAAGCTTATAAAGACTTTGTTTGTAATAACTGCCAGTCCTTCACTCTTTGCTTTGTCCGTTTTTACTCTGCCGCTGCGTGAGCTGTCTGGATCCCAGCTGGCTCTCGCACACAACTGCAAACCTACAGATATACGACACGCGTGTAAACAAACCGAGTCACAGTCAAACAACATCAAACGTCATCTGATCTCAAGATGTTTAAAACGCCCGTAACAGACGGACACATTAAACAGGAACAGACACACATACATGCTTGACAATGACTGATTTTCTGCTTTCTTAAAATTGTCATTGCTAACATAGAACTAGTCCTAGAGTAACATGGGTTTTGTGCATGTACTTAGCAGTGTGTGAGAGATCTAATGGAGATTACACATAATATCACACCTATCAAAACAACACACACACTCAGTACAGTGATGGCAGGGGCCGACCGCAGAGCAGCTGCACAATGACTCACTGAATCATTTGCGGACTGATAGATTGACTCACTGAGCCAGAGAATCATTTGCTGCATGAGTCGCTGACTCACTGTTTGTACAGCCAAATGACTCTGAATCAATGAGGCCCAACCACCACAAAGGCACCTCAGAAGTCTGTTTATATCCAAAAGTGACACCATATATTACTGAAAACTCCCTCCTTACCGGATGAATCTCACAAGTCCTGTCAGAAACACGTCAAGGTTACATTTCAGCCCAATAGAAAGATATGAGAAATTATGCTTTTGTCCATAATAAAACAGAAGCCTGTTTTGCATTCGCATTGTGACATTTTCACAAGTAAAATAAACTGTCAACAAATGGGAATGCTTACACCGCAAGGTCCATCCAAACCAAAAAGAACTTGTTCCGAAATCATCATGACATCACAGCTAAGCTCATTAACATAAGACCGCCCACATTTACCTCAACACCTAAACTACGACATACCATTTAGCCAACCAGAGGTCATCCACATACAGTAGTCTTAAAGATACAGTAACACAAAAAATACCCTGCTTAGTCGAATGTGGAAACGGTCATGAACCTCAGGAACTAATGTGAGATGTGGTCAAACTGTACTCGCAGCCGACCGTCCCGACACAGTAGGCACAACTATTTCAGCTCCAACTTTATTTATACGGTTCTATTGCATAACATGTTATCTGCTCTTATACGACCCCTTTAAATACTCGCAGTAGGAGAAGCCCAGCTGCCTGGACAACAGAGAGGAAAACATCAGCAGAGAGACAGAGAAAATGCTCCAGACGCAGGAAATAGAGGCTCAAGGTTCTGGAGCAGAGAGGAAGTCATCAGAGAGAGAGTAGAGACAGAGCGAGATTGAGAAAGCCAGATTAATACAAAGAACGAGTGTGTTTATACGCGTGAAGCGCTCATATAAGGATGTTTACATCTGCTGTGAGCTGTTAGTGAACTTTTTGCTGTGGAAATGACGTACATATGTATGTAAAAGTAACTACTAAAAACTCCTACAGTCCACAGTCTTTCTTTTTCAACAGTGTTTTTTTTATTTTTTCGTTTTGTCATGTAAATAAAGCTAAAATATACATATTGGTCATACTTACTGTATGGTTGCAAAGGGGCGGAAAATTTGCAGTACATTTCCAGAAGTTTGTCAACTTTCCAGGATTTTTTGGGAACCTTCAGAAAATTTTAGGAATTTTTAGAAACTTTTGGGAATTTTCTGGAAATTTGCCGAAAATTTTGCGATTAACTACTAGCTGAAGGTTTCCAGAAACTTTTAGGAATTTACAGAAACTTTTGGGAATTTTCTGGAAATTTAATGCCACTTTGCAACCCTGGTCACACTTCTGTTTCAAGACCAATTCTTGCTATTAACTATTAACTACTAGTTAAAGGTTTCCAGAAAATGTTAGAATTTTTCAGAAACTTTTGGGAATTTTTTTGCAAATTTACGGGAAATTTACCTGAAACCCTGGTCGCACATCAGTTTCGGGACAGGTTCCTACTATTAACGATTAACTACTAGGTAAAGGTTTCCAGATTTTTTTTTTTTTTTTCCTGAAACATTTGGGAATTTTTTGGAAATTTACTGGAATTTTTTTTGCCACTTTGTAACCCTGGTCTCACATTAGTTTCAGGATCAATTATTACTATTAAAGATTAATTAGTAGTTAAAAGTTTCCAGAAACTAGGAATGTACAGAAACTTTTGGGAATTTTCTGGAAATTTAATGCCACTTTGCAACCCTGGTTGCACTTCTGTTTCAAGACCAATTCTTACCATTAACTAACTGTTAACTACTAGCTAAAGGTTTCCAGATTTTTTGGGGGGGGATTTTTCTGAAACTTTGGGGATTTTTTTTTGCAAATTTACCAGAAATTTTTCGCCACTTTGCAACCCTGGTCGTACATCAGTTTCGGGACCGATTCCCATTAACGATTAACTACTAGCTAAAGGTTTCCAGAAACTTTTAGGAATGTACAGAAACTTTTGGGAATTTTCTGGAAATTTTATGCCACTTTGCAACTCTGGTCACATTTCCGTTTAAAATCCTAATTCTTACTATTATCTAAATATTAACTACTAACTAAAGCTTTACCTAAATCTTAAATTAAATAAATATTAATTTAAAACATAAAAAGCAGTATTGTTTTTTTAAATAAAGTGTGCACTAAAATTACTAAAACTGAAATAAAACTAAAATTGAAATTCAGAAAAAATAAAATAAATTAATATAATTAGATACATAAAAAAAAAAATAATAATAAATAAATATACACAAAAAGAATAAAAAGGACAAAACCACATGAATTATCACTTAAACTAAAATTAAAAAACTAAAAATATATTATCAAATTCTGAACATTTTGAAAAAACATCCTTGCAAACTCATTGAACATATGAACATATTTCAAAAAAGAACCAAAATCTGACATAAATGTTATCATAAATGTTGGTTTTTATCATCAAATAACGATAATAACTATATATTACTGGTTGGTTTCCAATTTCTGGTCCGTCTGATCTATATTCAGTCTCTGCTAAAGCTCTATCAACAGCAATTAATGTCATAATGTTTTACGGTGTCTTTTAAATAAATCTTACAAATAATCGCAGCGCTCCACATTATTTATGGTCAGTATTTCAGTACTTTGTGTCCACAAAAAAAAAAAAATCCTCAAAAGACCTCAACATAAGTTGAGCTGAAATGGGGTTAACAGATATGGACTAAGAGCCACAAAGGTCTAGTTTTCATTTCATGAGGTCTTTCGGCGAAGACGCTTACAGCTGCTCCTGAATTGGTGGAAAAACACAGACATGCAAGTCAGGGACAAATTTATCAAGGACGTAAATACATGTGCAGAAAACACAGGCGCTCAGGGTTATCGAAGCTCTCACAGCATGTTATTATTCTTCCATTTGGCCGTTGTGCAGTAACTCAAGCAAAGTCTTCATGCTGTTTTTTTGCTTCAGGGTTTGACGCTTTACCACCTCGGGCTCCCAGTGCCAGCGGAAAGAGATGTGAGAGAACGGGGAAAGGCATGATAGCGGTTATTTTTACTTGCATGGGAATGAACAGATAGATAAATACAGGAGTGAAGGAGGAGGGGAAGGAAAAGCACACTGTGATGAACAAAAACATTTCCAAATATAAGCACACACACACACACACACACACACACACACACACGCTAGCACTAGCGAGTTAATGATGAATCAGTGTTCCTCTAAATGAAGCACAGCCACGCTACAAATGACTTACATAACCAGCTGCGCCTGGAACAAACATTCCCGGGCATTTTCGTCAAAACTAAACTGTCTAAACTTCATGACCCTGGTTGTGCAGAAGACTAACTGAGTGGAGTTTTTAAGGTCAGCCATCACTAATGCTCATACTCTCGAATCTTTGAGGTGAATGTCGATCTTTAACTTCATGAGCACTTCATTTAAGCAAATAAAGATTTAAACCATTCTCAAAAATCATTCTCAAAGTCTAAAATCATTGCTATCTAAACAGTGAACAATTATTGCTATCAAAACAATTAAAAATCATTCTTGGTAAGCGGAAAACATAAGAATTAGAAATGTTGCTAAATAGAAATATTGAAAATTAAATAAATTAGAAATACAACATAAAAATCTACTTATAGCTGCCTTAATGACTAACTAAAAATACATCTAAAATTACAAAAAAAAAAAGCTAAAGAATAATAAAATAAAAATAATAAAAAAATATAAATTATAAAACATAAATAAAATAAATAAAAAATATCTAAAAAGAAATATACAGAAATAAATAAATACTAGATAAAAATCTACTTCATTTAAAAAGTTGCCTTGACAACTAGCTGAAAATAAGTGTGTGTTGAAGCATTAAAATTACAACAAAAAGATAAAAATAATTTAAAGCTAAATAGAAAAAAATAATAATGAAGTTACTAAAAATAATAAACAAAGCTAAACAGAAACATACAAATAAAATAAAAATAAATTAGAAATACTACATAAAAATCTACTTAAACTTAAAGGTTACCTTGACAACTCACTGAAAATAAGTTTAAGTTGAAGCATTAATATTATAAAAATTAATAACTTTTGTTTTATAAATTAGAAATACTAGACAAAAGAATTACATAAAAATAATTTAAAGCTAAATAGAAAAATATATAAAAAATAAATCAGAAAGTAATAAAAATATGCCACCTGATTGTAATATGAAAATATGTAATTGCTCATACTCTTAAAAGCCCCAAGTATTAAAATTCAGGCTGAATGTCACATATTTGTAAATAATAAATTTAAATAAAGATTTAAACCGTTTTCAAAAATGTACTGGAGTCTACAGTCATTGCTTGTTTCTAACTACAAACTACAAACATTAGATTAAAAACATAATTAAAAAAAAAAAAAAAACCTTTGAAAAATGTACGTTTGTTTTATAGGTCTATATAAAACAAACAAAAACATGCCACCTGATCGTTAATTTTATTTTTTTTATATTGCTAAACGGTTTAATTAATTCTGAGTGTTGTTTTCATCACTACTGCTCAGACTCCCAAACCCCTAAGTCTCAAACTGCTGTCTGAAAGCCAATCTTTAACTTTTTGAGCACTTATTTTCATCTAATAAAGATGTAAACCAGTGTGAAACGGCAGAGACGTGCTGCTGGCGTGAAGCACTGCTCTCTGCTCCGTCTGTATTGCTGTGGGTGTCTGTCTGTGCTTCTGTGTACGCTGATGTCATGATGTGAGACTGTCATGGCAACAAAATAAACCTCCCAGCGCAAACGGTCAGTGAGTTCCAGCCCAGCCTGTGAAACACGTACACAGACACAGACACAAACTCACGACTGCTTGGCGTGATTAAACCATCTTGAGAGAGAAAGAGAGAGAGAGCGAGAGAGAGAGAGAGAGAGACAGAGACAGGGAGAGGAAAAAAAACAGACAGCAGGAATTTAACCCTTCTTCTCAGCCTACTGTCTCCTTTTCACACAGTAATATCTCCATTTTCAGGTTCAGACAGATGAGGAGCGAATTAAGACTCGCAAAACAGTAAAGACCACTACAGACCTCTGTAGACCAGAACAGATAGTAAAAAGTGCAGACTGCTAAAAAAGCCACACCTTTTTTATTTCATATTTATTTTTTAATTAATTAATTATATATATGTGTGTGTGTGTGTGTGTGTATGTGTATACACACATACACCTTTTATATAATATTAATTAATATTTTTAAATAATATGTATTTATATAAATAATACAAGTATTTTTTCCCCCCAGCTAATTGCTTATTAAAATAATATTTTGGTATATATACATACACACACACACATATATACATTTATATACACTGCCGCTCAAAAGTTTGGGATCAGTCTGATTTTTAATGCTTTCTAAAAGGAGACTTTTCTGCTCATCAATGCTGTGTTTATTTGATTAAAAATACAGAAAAAAATGTAATATTGTGAAATGCAATTTAAAATAGTTGTTTTCTATTTTAATATACTTTAAAATATAATCTATTCCTGTGATGTAAAGCTGAATTTTCAGCATCATTACTCCAGTATTCATGTTCACATGATCCTTCAGATATCATTCTAATATACTGATTTATTATCAGTTTTGGAAACTGCTTAATATTTTTTTTTGGAACCTGTGATACTTTTTTCAGGATTCTTTGATAAATAAAACGTTAAAAAGAACAGCATTTATTTAAAATAGAAAACTTTTGTAACAATAAACACCTTGTTCAAAGTTTGGGGTCAGTACTTTTTATTCTTTCTTTCTCTCTTTGAAAGAAATTAATACTTTTATTCAGCAAGGATGTGTTAAATTGATAAAAAGTGATAGTAAAGACTTCTATTGTTAGAAAAGATTTCTATTTTGAATAAATGCCGTTCTTTTTATTTTTTTATTCATCAAAGAATCCTGAAAAAAGTATCACATGTTCCAAAAAAATATTAAGTAGCACAACTGTTTCCAACATTAATAATACAAGTAATAAATCAGTATATTAGGATGATTTCTGAACCGTTATTTGACACTAAAGACTGGAGTAATGGCTGATGAAAATTCAGCTTTGCATCACAGAAATAAATTATATTTTAAAGCATATTGAAATAAAAAAACTGTCATTTTGAATTGCAATAATATTTCATTTCTCTGTATTTTTGATCAAATAAGTTGAACTTTGATGAGCATTAAAGAGACTTTTTAAAAAAAAAAAAATCTTAAAAAGATCTTACTGATCCCAAACTTTTGCACGGCAGTGTATATAAAATATTTAATAAAATAATGTTTAATAATAATAAAAAAGTATTTATATAAATAATATATATTTATATAGTTATATATATATATATATATATATATATATATATATATATATATATATATTAACAGAATATTTAATAACAAAATATTATTTTATTAAACATTCGATATATATATTTATATTTAATATCTTAGTATCACCATAATATTATTTTAATAAAAAATTAGTTAGAGAGAAATATTATTTATTATTTATATATTAAATATTCAAAAATAATATGTATTTATATAAAAAATAACATTTTATTTCTCTCTAACTAATTGATTATTAAAATAATATTATGGTGTAACATAATATATATAATTTATAGAATATTTAATAAAATAATATTTTAAATAATAAAATAATATTTATATATATATAAATAATAACATTTTATTTTTTTCTTACTAATTGACTATTAAAATCATATTTTGGAGTAAAATCCTACTTAGATCAACAAGACACTAAAGTAAAATAACAAATTGTGCTAAACATATACAGATCAGCAAAGGCCACTAAAAACCATGAAGATCCTTCACACATCAGACCATGAAACATCACTTCAGCTGAGGAAGACTTAAAGTAAAACTATAAGATTTTAAGTTGTCACACTGCTGCTGTCTTCCCACATATGAAGCTACTTAAGAACAATTACATCACTGCTGAGTCAATCATGGTTCCCATTAAACACCAGCGAATCAGTGAATCACTGCATGAGCAGAAACAAAAGAGAAAGTGTAGCAGCTCCAGACCGTCCGCCAGTTTACTGTAAACAACTCATTCACTGTGAACCGCTCACTGCAGCTCGTACGTCAACACCAGCCACGTTCAAATTAAAATGGATTTCCAATACACAATCACACAACTTCTAAGGAAAGATGCTACTCTAAGTTTGGAGAGCAAGCCATCTTCGATGTGCACACTTATCGAGATCTTAGTGAGTTCAGAATGACACGAGTCGAGAAGGAAAAAGAGTGAAGAAACCTCCTAGGAATGAGAACGGGAGTTAGATCGGTGTGTTTTTTTTCTGGAAGGGTGGAACGAAGAAGCGGATGGAAGGGGAAAAGCGGCGATCCTGCGCACAGCAGCTGTGAACTTGAGAGACGCGGCGCGCTGCCAGAACGCGCTCCAGCTAAATATCCTGCGCGCGTGTGTGTGTAAGCGCGGTGCCGCTGCCATGACGACAGGCGTTTAAACTTAATTACTTTACAACAAAGTAAAAGTTACCGTCTATCTCGGCCTTACAGACGCTTAAATATGAAAGATCATGGGCAGCCGCGGCGGCTAAAGGAGAAAAAAGAAGTGAGGTCAATGATTTAAAACTTTCTAAGCCTTAAAGCTGTTAAGACGCCGCGTCTGTGCTCGTCTCCGTGACCTACGGCGAATGTCTCTGGAGATTGCAGTCTGATCTGCAGCTTTAAAACCTAGGACTTACTAACTTTATCCTTCTTTTAGCATCTCTAGACATAAAAGCACCAGAGAAGCTCCAGACGTTTCTAAAAGTTTGGCTTCTGTGTATTATTAGATGAAAGGTTCATTTTGAAATCGTTTTTCGTTTCATTTCAATAAATCTCTCTGTACTTATCTTAAAATATCCACTTCAAAAACACGCTTGCCTTCCAATTAGAAATCACTTAATTACCTTTTTTTCAACGAGGAAGTAAGTTTATGGGTGAGACTTCCGGTTTATTAGCCGATATTGGCGACACTCAACAACAGCATGTGTGTGGAAGCTGCTAAATCATATAGAGAAGGATGGGGCGCAATATTTTGACAAACTAAAGTTAATAGGTGGTACAGATACATGTGAGCAGTATTAATTAAGATATTAGCCTAATATTTCACCTGACTGGAAATATGAACAAACATGAATGTGATCAAGATTCTTGCCCTGGAAATCCTGGTTCAGTTTGGCCAAACACAAACGCCTTTTGTTCCTCAGACAGTTTTTGCTCTCTTCTCCTTGATTTGTTAACTTTCGGCAGTCTGTAGTTCTCCAAATATTTTTCTTGGTCCGACCGATTAGCACAGCCCCAAACATGACAATAACTGACCATTTTCAGCAGCAATAATCAGCAAAATTAAAAAGTTTTGTTCGGTTTAGAGGCGTTATGTTCACTGGCGCCAATGTGGCCGATTGATGGCGCGTCGTGAAAACACTGTAGGAAAATAACAAGCAGAATAACAACGTGCAGTAAACAGTCAAACTGTTTGCACTACAAACCACTGTGCTCATAATTAAGATTTAAAATAAAACAATATGGTAAGACACATCAATTTGCAATAAGCAGCAAAACAAGCTGTTTTGTACAGCTAAAAATAGCTCAGATTTACAAATGGCTGTGCCCACTCTTATGTGAAGAAAATAGCATGCAATTTAAGTTTTAAAACTGCATAATAAACAACAATGCAAAAATGCTAAACTCCAGTTGTCCATAAAATATGTTCATAAACTTTCATAATACTGCTGCATTAGCATGACTTCTTGCAATCACAAAGCATTGGTTATTACAGTTAATAAGAGATAGCAAGAATTCAAGTTCAAAGCCCAGTTGCACAAATGCTTGTTTCAGTATAATTTCAATATAACCATATTTGGCCCTTCTGTTCATTCAGTTTGTGTTCAGTGAACTGTATCTTTTATTTCCGCAAGCAATAATGGTGGAAAAACCAATAACTTTTTGTAGCCAAGACTTTATGCTTTGTGTCTACAGAAATTGACTTCCAGAAACAAACAGCCTGAGAAATATTCACATGCAAGGCAAGCCGCCTAATGGAGAACCCTGTAAATGTGAGCTATAGTATTATAATTATTGCCAATTTTACAACAGTTGCCTGATGAAAGATTTCGGTCTTTAACTTTATGCCCTAAAAAAAAAAAAAGTTCAAAGTATCACATTTGATCTTTCTGCACATACATCCGCAGCCTATGTGAATGGATAACACATGCTGGAGCTCGAGCGCCACAGAAGCGAGAGTAAAGAACACAGTGTTCTCGACGCAAGAACACGTAGCGAGTCTACCTGCACAAACTCTTCATGCATCTACTGGTGCACAAGATGTGTGCATGTGTTAAATCGAGTGCATTTGGACCTTTTTCTGGGTTGAGAAGTTTTTCTCCACTTGGAGAAAGCTAAAGAACCACTTTTTGACAGCTTTAACAGACTGAGATGAAGACAGCATCATGAGAGTTCAGCTGAAAAATGATTTATAGTAATAAGAATTGATTGTTTTGGGGTTTTTGCAGGTCGAAATGTCTAGCCGATGTAACTACAGTATATTAAAAAAGAGGGGAGAAAAGTCTCATGAAAAGACGTAATAATCTGCAGAATTGTTTTATAACTAATGTTTTTTTTTTTTGTTTTTTTTTTTAAGTTTAAAGTTTGACAAACTTTTGGTCGCCAAAACAAAGTGTAGCATTAGCCATATGCAGGAAGCCATTTTGTTGTCATGTGACAAAACCACAAAATAGATGGTTTACAAGTCACATAACCCTCATCATTACTAAAATTTCATAATACTAAGGGATTTTTTACTAGATGGTTTAACCAGTTGACATTTAGAGTCACTTCATCTGAATGTTTATAAAATACAAAATAGGCTATATAGTGTGTATTTGCAAAAACTTGTTAAAAACAGCCTTCAAAGACTACTTTTCTAAGATCTTGGCACTTCTGTTTTAAACCAGCCTTTCAAAAGATTCCCCTTTCCCCCCTATCCCAGACATCCTCCGTTATGACTGATTGACACATAAACAGTGGCAGTCTGAAGTATTACACCAGCCATCAGCCAACATTCTCCTCAAGTCAGATCACAACAAACACCCGCATCATCACCCACAAACCCGCCCGGGGCTTTTCGGCGAGTGGCGGACGGACGGTCACTTACAGAGTGTGCGTGTCGGTCGGTAGGTCGGACGCCGCTGGGGCCTGATCCAGTCCGATGTTGGAACAATTAACCACGCACGAGTTTTGCGGTCCCACCGCCGTGCACGAGCAGTTACCCGGACACGGGCTGCACGCTCTCCCATCTGCCGTGACGCCCGAGCGCGCCTCGAGGCAACAGAGTGCAAAGAGCAGACTGGAAAATAATCCAAACTTTGGGAGACAGACGCCATGTTTTCGCTTAAACACAATCTGTCCATTTCTACAAGGCATAGCTCACTCGCATCTCATCGCCCCTTCTGTTGGTGAAGTTTTCCTCGGGACGCGGGGAGGAAAGTTCACTCTTTTCCAACTTTTTCCATAAAAGAAACGGCGTACAAAGCAAGAAAGCGTCGGAAATCGCGTTTTCCCCCAACTTCGATGACGTCCCCCCTCTATTCCTCCGTTAACGGAACTAGATTCACTTCTTCTCCAGAGGAGGGGAAAAAAACTCTGGATTCTGCTCTGCCAGAAGTTCCTGAAGAACTTCCTCTCGTTCTCCCATCCTGCAGTGCCGCTGCTCTCCACTGGATGAGGCTTCGTCTTACAAAACACAAGCTACTGATTATTACAAACCAATGTATTGCCATAGCTTTATGTTTTAGACTTTTTTTATTGACTTCAATTATGCGGCCCATTTTACTGTTTCTGTCATATGCAGTGATCACACAATTTACCGTTTGACACACGCAAATGCACTGGATGATATAAAGGCAAGTGGTATAATAAAGAAACACCATCCAAATATTGTTCACTAGGCGCTGAACTTGAAAATTGTGACATGAAAACATGTATAAAATAAATAAAGCATTTGTAAGCAGTATTATTTAGATTGACTTGGTGATGTCTTCAATAGCACTGTCCATTAGTAATATTTTGAATAATTTGCAATTAGGGCAGTTCCTAATCATCGTACATCATAAAAAAATGGCATCATTTTAGGTGGAAAAACAACAGCATTTATCATTTTGTTTCACTTTCCAAATACTGGTTAGAAATCAAGACATCAATTCCAGTTATTTTATATCCAGTTATTTTCCAAATAATAATTTAACAATTTGTTTAAGTTTAATGACAATGTAAAAGCCAATTGTTCATTTCTGGAAACAATTACTTGTTTTAGTTCTCCAAGTTACTATTTTAAGACATTTAATATTTTCCTCACACAGTATAAACAATTTTTTTTACATATAAAGATATACAGCTGCCTTTATATTTACCATCAAAAAGTTTAAAAAACCCTCACCCTAAAACATTCAGTATGACAATATCAACACTTCAACAGATTGTTAATAAATATAGCAACGAAGATGACGACCTCTTTAAGGAATGCTAATTTTATCTCCACATTTTCATGCTGTTCATTTTCTTCCCGCTGTATAAATAATCAAGTCATAATTAATAAAGTTGAGCTTGAACGGAGCATCTGAGTCTGATATTCCCTTTTATAGGAATACTCTTTAAAATTACAACACAAGCATATGAAGAGTTCAGATGGAAAAGCCTCTAAATCCATCTGACGTCTTTCTTTTTATCAGGCTCAGATGTATAGGTTTCTACCCAAGTACCAGTACTTCTGATTGGGCTGAGGCTGGGATTTTAGGTCAAAGTATTTGATGGACGTATACTACATGTCGAGAGCATTCACTCATATCATTATCATAGAGTATCATTATCTCATTTTTGACTGAGATGGCTTTTAGGGGGTTTTGCATCTGAACTCTTCATATTCATTTTTTAAAGAAAGTTCATAAGGTACTGCAGAAATGATCCTGAAATAACACGGCATACATGAATAAACTATAGGCTTTCTTTCTTATCTCTTCCTAAGAGAAATCTACCAGATATGGCTAATTCATCATTCATGCAGATTGTTTTGCACTAACCAGAAGAAATTTGATCTCTGGTAGACCGTGGATGAATTATTCAGGTCTTGACAGGGTGTGTTGTGTGTTCAAACTCTAGGGGGAGCCGTAGAAGAAGTCCGAGATCTTCAGATCATCTGTATTAGTCCTGTGTACTGGAACAGAACCCAATTAGCAAAAAAATATCCAAGACTTGAGGAGACTAAATCATCTGCTGCTGGGGGAAAAAACAGCTAAAACTAGCCCACAAGGCTGGTTTTACCTGGTCATAGCTGGTCAGCAGGCTGGTTTTTAGAGGGGTTTTGGCCACTTTCCCAGCCTGGCCAGGCTGGTCTTAGTTGGTCATGTTCGGAGACCACCAGCTAAAACCAGCTACGACCAGTCAACCAGCCTAGGCTGGTTTTAGCTGTTTTTTTCAGCACATGGCCAAAGTTTCAGAAGTGACAACCGCATTTAAAATAAGCTACGGTAGTGAATCTCCTAAATTATAATTTCTTGTGTGTACTGAATAGACCTCACACTCGAAACTGCAGCGATCTTTAAGTAAAACTAATCGTGCAGATGAAGCCAGAAGTCGTAGAGACTTGAAACTTGGAGGGATGGTAGTAATCTCACCATCTACAGCGTGACCAAGGCTCGCCACAATCGGCCTGACGGGGGGCGCTACAGTGATCAAAAGTATGAAATCGCTCATAACTCCCAAACCATCAGCCAAAGACTCAGGTGTATTATGATGTTGGAGTCCTTGGCCCACGCCAGACAAAATGTATTTCCGGTATTTTGCATTTTTTGAAAAACCTACTTTCGCAAAATAGTCTTAGTTTTCTGCCCGATTGGAACCAAACCAGTGCAGAAAGATTCTCTGGAGACTGAATATCAATAATTATCAAAAAAAGTTGAACTTTTGACTCACCGTCGCAAAGGAGCGCCGAAACGTTTGAAAGAGGCAGGGTCTATAACTCCTGAACAGAATGAGATACACTATAATGCCAAAAGTATTAGGAGACCCCCTTTTAATGAACAGGTTTGGCTACTTTAGTAATTTTCATGAGTACGAATCTTGATGTTTAAGCATAAAATGATATTCTAGGGAATTGTGTCTTTCTAATTTTATAGCAAAAGTTTGGACAGGAACATTTTTTATTCTAACATGACAGTGCCTCTGTGTATGAGGCAAGGTTCACAGAGAAATGTTTGATTCAGTCAGTGTGGAAGAACTTGACTGGTCTGTATAAAGCCAAGCCCTTATCCCAGCTGAACACCTCTGGTGTGACTTTAAATGCAGACCTTGAGCCAAAAACGTATCACTAAACACTAATGACTTGTACATACACTATATGGACAAAAGTATTGGGACACCTCCTTCTTTAGAACAGAAAAGGCACTTCCAAAACAGTAGCAACAAAGATGGAAGCATAATAAGCATAAGTATTGTATTTCCATCTCTGTTGTGTTTAGAAGTTTTGAAAGTGTCTAAAATGACTGTACCCATATGCACAAGTCATTGGTGTTTGGTCTGTTTTTTTGGCTCAAGGTGTTCAGCTGGGATTAGGACTTGACAAGTTCTTCCACACTGACTGAATAAAAATTTCTCTACGAACCTTATCCTGTTAGAATAAAAAAGGGTCCTGTTCAAACTTTTGCTATAAAATTAGAAAGACACAATTTCCTAGAATATCATTATATGCTTACACACATTAAGATTAGTGCTCATGGAAATTACTAAAGTAGTCAAACCTGTTCATTAGAATGGGGTTTCCCAATACTTTTGGCAATATAGTGTATCTTCGCCAAACTCAGAACACTTATGTAAGAGTTCAATCTAAGGTCATGAAAAACAAAAAACAAGGAGCTTGGTGGTGCTATAAAAGGAAACAAACATAAAAATGGCTATAACTGCACAACCATTTGTCCTATCAACATATATATAAAAAAAAACATGTCTTGGTCCATGCCACAGTTGCCACAAATGTTTATGAGGACATTTGCTCATCTCAAAAAACATGGCTGCCATTGTCCGATGAAGTTTGAGCACCTGTTAGACAAGCTTGGTACTTGGTAAGCCTCTTTGGCTCACGGCCCCAAAGAGAAGTCGGCCACTGGGGGGGTGATATTGCATTTTTAAGCTTTTTGCACATTTGCACAATATTTGTATCAAACGGTAAACCTCCTCATTCCGGACAACTTTGCCTCTAGAACCACTGCTGTCAATCATATCATTTGTTAAATGATTGAGAAAATGTAAAACACATCAAAACAATACAAAAAACAAAAAACAAAAAAACAAACAACAAAAAAAAAAACACTTTCACAAACTAGTCCTAGGTAAAAAACTTTTGGAAAGCCATAACTGGGTCAGTTAGAAAAGGGGCCTTTCCAGATTTACCCCAAATCCTGTAAAGCAGAGGTCTTCAGCCCTGTTCCTGGGGACCCACTATCCTGAAGAGTTTAGCTACAACCCTAATCAAACACACCTGAAGCGGCCAATCAAGCTCCTCAAGACTGCTTGAAAATTGCAGGCAGGTGTGCTGAAGCTGGTTGGAAATAAACTTTCCAGGAGAGTGGGTCCCCAGGAGCAGGGTTGAAGACCTCTGCTGTAAAGCCTAAAGGAAAACTCAAATTTCATGAAACCATGTGATTCTAAACAAGCACGCCAAGTTTTAAGGGAATTGGACCACAGCTGGTGCTAACAGTCATAAATGTCAAGAAAACATGATATTTCTATAGTAAATTACCTGGATTTGAAACCCGGTAATCGCTGCTCGCAGCTATATTTCTTCTTGTTGTTTCCCTACAGCAGCTAATGAACTGGAAGTCTCACACACTGACAGAAAACGGCTTACTTTTGCATAAAAAAAATATATGGTGGATAGGCTTGTTCTCATTTGTTGATTTTTATGTCAAGATCTAGCAGTCAATTCATTTGTAGAATTTGGTTATCACTCCCTTAAATTACTGAACTGTGTGTGTGTGTGTGTGTACAGAACATGATTGAGCACTAAAAAGTCAACGGTGAATAGTCACGTCCATATCTGGTTGTTACAGCACTGATCAGTGTCAAATCTGTGCTTTTCTACATCAAACTGGAAGAAAGAAAGTTATCTAAGGACATGAGAAGAAGTAAATCTCAACCAAGAAAAGTATTACCACCCAACTTGTCTGTCCTCACAGACTTTTTGTCCCCCAGCATGCACTGCGTTTTAGGAGTTAACGTGCCCGTTAGCGCCCGCTGCGAGTCAGTCATCCCAGTGGATGTCATTAAAACACCACAGACGTCTGTGATCCTCCCTTAAGATAAAAGAACAAGACAAACCGAGAGACAGAGCTATCATGGCTCTGTTGCTCAGAACAGAGAGGTGTGATGAAAGGAGGAAGAGAAAACGGGAAAAGTGATAGGAAAAAAGAGTTGAGGAGAAGAACACAGCGAGAGACAGCAGCTCACTGTAACTACAGTGCTGTTTATTGCAGACTAGCACACAGAAGACTTACACAGATTACACACGCAGGTTTAGTTCATGCATTTGCTTACAAATGATAAATTTGTAGGAAATGTTTGGTTTCTGAATTAAAGTCACATGTAGCCATAATGTGAGGTGTCAGGCTTCACCTTGATCCTGAGCTGTTCTGCAGATTAATTTGTCTCATCATCCTGGGATGAGATACAGGACGTTCCCATTCGTCTGCTCGTCTCTTCTCCCACCTGCTTTGTTTATTAAGTTAACCTTTCTTTATTACATTGCTCTGTTTATTTTGAGCCGTGCGCTCTGCCAGTCTCCACGTCGGCAGCAGGTGAATGTTGAGGTAGTTTATATGGATATTTCTGTAATCGTTTGTACTTACATGTGTCTTTGAACAGTCTGAAACTTTCTTTATTCAAGCTGTGCCGTGTTTGCAGGAGCCACACAAATCAGCGGCACAAAGATTTCCATTTTAAATTTTAAACGCTGTTCTTCTGAACATCCTGTTCATCAAAGAATCCTGAAAAAAAAACATATATCATTTTTTTACCAAAATATAAAGCAACATTGACAATAATCAGAAATGTTTCTTGAGCAGCAAATCAGTACAGAATGATTTCTAAAGGATCATGTGACATTGAAGACTGTAATGATGCTGAGAATTCAGCTTTGATCACAGGAATAAATTACATTTAAACACATTTAAATAGAAAAAAAGTTTTCACAATGGTTTATTATTAAATAAAATGCAGCCAAAATCTTACAGACCTTTAAACAACTTTTTAATAATGTCACTGTTATGGAGAAATTAAACATATTAAACTACTCAAATACAATTACAGAAACATCTCGGTGCATACTCATAAAAATTGTATACAGTGCCTTGCGAAAGTATTCATACCCCTTCATTTTTTTTCCACGGTTTGTTATGTTGCTGCCTTATGCTTAACTGTTTTAAATTACCCACATCAATCTACACTTCAGGCAGCATAATGACAAAGCAAAAACAGAATTGTACTTAGTTGAAGCACCTTTACAGCCTCAAATATTTTTGGGTATGATGCAACAAGATTTGCACATCAAACATTTGGAAATTCTTTGCCATTCTTCGCCTCACCTCTTCACCTCTCAAGCTCTGTCAGCTTGGATGGGGCCTGGCAGACATTTCAGGTTTCTCCAGAAGTGTTTGATTGGGTTCAAACCCAGGCTCTGGCAGGACCACATTCACAAGCACATAGCACACAGGTTCATTGTTCTGTTGGAAGGTGAACCCTTGAGTCTGAGGTTCTGAATGCTCTTTACTGGGTTTTCATTAAGACTATCTCAATATCTTGGTGGACTGAGCTTTCCTTCTAGTCTGATGAGTTCCTCAGTCCCTGCTGCTGAAAAACAGCCCCACAGCATGAGGCTGCTACCACCACACTTTACTTTTGGGATGGTGCTCTGCAGGTGATGAGCAGAGCTGGTTTTCTCCAAACACGATGCTTAGAATTGAGGCTCATCAGACCAGATAATCTTGTTTCTTAGAGTCTGAGGGTCCTTCAGGTGCTGTTTTTTTTTCCAAATTCCATGTGTGTTTTCATTTGTCTTCACTGAGGAGAGGATTGAGTTTGGCCACACTGCCATAAAGCCCAGATTGGTGGAGTGTTGCAGTGATTTTCCATCTGCATAAATGATCACGAAGCTCAACTAGAGTGACCATCAGTTCTTTGTCACCAGTCTAGACACTTCTCCATTAATTGCTCAATTTGGTAAGAGTCCTGGTTGTGCCAAACTTCTTCCATTTGAAAATTATGAAAGCCACTGTGCTATTGAGAACCTTCAGTGCAGCAGAATTTTTTTTGGTAGCCTTCCCCAGATCTGTGCCTTGATACAATTCTGTCTCTGAGCTCTGTAGGCAGTTCCTTTGACCTTGGTTTTAACTCTGATATGCATTGTTATCTGTAAGGCCTGTTTTAGGCCTTGTTTACACTGCAGGTCTCGATGCCCAATTCTGATTCGTTGCCTATATCCGTTTTTTTGGCTGTCCGTTTACACGTTCTTTCGATTTGTGACACATAACTGATTCATGTGTTTACACTTGTCATGCCGTCTGAAACATTGTGCATGCGTTGTTGTTGTTTACCGCCTTCGCATGTGCTTCCTCCTAAGAAAAATAAGTTGACCTGTGCTGACCAACGAGTCACAATTAGTGAATTAAAAAAAAAAAAAGTTATTTTATTTTCACATTCTCCATTAAAAGACCTTGAAAATTATGTATGATTTGTTGGAATCGGACCAAAATGACTGTGACAGCAAAGTTAATTATAAGAAAGATTAAAGTTTTCCTCCAGCTCTTTTATTATTAATAATTACTATAATAATAATCACAATATAGCTATTTTTTATTTCTCTTTGCTATTATAAATAAGAACAGATGCAAAGAAAAGTATAACAAACAGCCTAAAAAGAAACAAATAATGCATTACCTTTATCATTTTATATCCAAACAAAAGCATTCATGTATGAAAAACATCGTCAAATGTGTTCATTACAAATACATTGATTATTACAACTACAAAAGCAGTTTAATAAAGTGCATCTAGTGTTCCCCAAGCATTCACTTAAGAGAGAACAGATTATGTTTGCGTGAATAGGCCGACTAAATACTGTAATTCTGTGTATGTGTGTGTTTATTGGGATCATGCGCCGCTGGAAGCGCCATTATGCGTGTACTTCGGATGACAGCGTGAGAAGCGAGCGGAGAAAAGGTAATCCTCTCAGAAAATTTACAAATAAAATTGTATAAGTTTTATTACTATTTGGGGCATTTGGGATCACTAGACGAGGGCTTAATGAACAATTTTTTGTGAAAACCTCAAATTCGACTAAAATCAACATTTTTCACTTTTTTGCCTGTAGCTCAAAATAGCCGTGTGCATTTACACTCATTTCGCCAGCACAGGTCACATAAGACGTCATTAAACCACGGATGAGTACCAGACTGCAGCCATTTTAATGACGTACAGAATGCAATGCCTCAGAAAATCCGATCTGCCTGTTTACATGACAGTCGCATTGGCACATATCCGGTTTATATCTGATTTATTTCCTCATATGAATAAGGCCTGAAACCGATCTCGAAATATCCAAATGCATGTGTTTTTTTCCTGTTTACACTGTCACAGAACAGATCCGATCTGGGCCTTAAGCCGGGGACACACTGAACGATTTTCGGCCATCCCAGATAGTGTAGAAACATCTCAGCAATGATCAAGAGGAATGGGAGGCACCTGAGCTAAATTTCAAGTGTCGTTGCAAAGGGTCTGAAAATCATTACAAGTGATGTCGAAATTCGAAAATTAATGGCTCTTTTATTTTGAACTGATTTTTGCTTGAAAGAGCGGTTCCAGCTTAAATGAGTCATTCAACTGATTTGGTTCATCTGTTCCTTGTTTTGCATCCTCAGCCATGTTTCCACGACAATGTCAGTACTACTGGTTTAGATTAGTTTAATGACATTAACTGAAATAGGCAGAAAAAAGTATGTGTGCTTATAAAAATAAACGCTTATTTCATAGATCCATTGTCTTTCAATAATTCAAGTACCTCTTCAGGAATATTGCTATGTTCCAGGCCTTAAATTTCAAAAGGTGAAATTCAAGTACTTTAAGCACCTTGTACAAATCTTGATAATATTAACCACCAGATAAAATATTTATTGAAATACTGTTCTTTATGCATTTTAAAAATTCAATCTTTTAGTTCAGGCGTTGTATATCATCTTCAAGTAGCACCCGACTTCACATTCATGATCAAATGCATCTATCGTTCATCAATTTTTAACCAACAACCTAGAAATGAAAAATAAACAATTTAAATTGAAAGGCATCAAAACATACAGCTGAAGCAGAAAAAATCTCATTTTCTCACATCTCAGGCAGACTCTACTGAGCATGTGCTTTGTAACTGCCAATGCTAGCCTGACTATGATTGAAGAAATTGCAGTCTCTGATTGCCGTATGATTCATATACCACGGCATTTACATGCTAGTCCAAGGTATACACGGCAATCAAGAACGAATCCAAGCACATGCATGCTACTTTTCCATGTAATCTGTCATTATGTCTGTTGTGAGGGATAGCCATCAGACCCTCTTAAACCCTAAACATCAACCTATTCATTTCTGCCACAATTGCGCTGATTGAGAAGATTGTCTGCATCTTTACATTTCACTGATTTGGGATCGTTGGGATGAACCTAACACTGACCTCGGGTCCAGTGAGCTCAGTAAAGTGAATAAAAGATGCCGAGGAGTGTGTTATGATCGGTCAAGCTGGAGGAGGGAAAATAATCTGCGATGTATGTAAGAGCTGCAGTGGTCTCGAACTCTCACCAGGAGAAATTTCACATCAAATTGGCACCTCTTGCTGTTCTCTTTGAAAGCACTGGTCTCTTTGAAAGCACTGGCGTTCATGTGAAATTTCAAAACTCTGAGTTTGGAGCGGAATGCTCATGTTAGATCTGACAGAACGCTTGGAAATGGAAAGTCACGCTTCTTTATTTTTGCAAATTACTGCTTACCAAGCTCCAGATGAGATTGAAATTGCACTGGTGAGTGAATAAGGCAGTTACTCGCTATTAGACTGGAACATTATCAGAAACTGCATAATAATAATTGTTTAAATCTGGATTTTTATCTTGTGTAAGTTGCATTAGAATTATCTCTGTGATCAGTGAGTGTCACGAGACAAATTTAACATTGCTTAAATTTTTAATCAAAGTTTTACCTACTACAGTGATGTTTTGGTATCACAGATATACCATTTTAGGTTTGTCAATATTTTGAATTAGATTTTAAAACAAAATTTTATCTTATACAGTTTTTTAAGAAGTTTTATTATTTAGTTTTAATTATTTCAGTACTTCAACCACTTCAAACTAAACGAAAATGAGAAATTTTGACTTGGCATTTTGCTGAAGTTAATGTTCAATTCCAAGTAAAGAAATGGTTTTTAGATAAATAAATTTACTTTATTTAATAATTTATCAAATATTTGATTAAAAAGTAAAATAATACAACAAAATAATATAAGCATTATAATTTATATTATATATTAAATTATTATTAAATAATTTGTGACAGGTGCCTAGTGACTGCATATACATACATAAATAAAATGCAATAACAAAATAATATACATTAAAATAATATACTTTATATATTAAATTATTCTAAAATAACTTGTGACAAGTGTCATTTCACCTAGTGACTGTATACGATGTAAAAGTGACAAAATGACCATTGCCATATGACAAAAATAAATATATAAATAAGTAAATATATATTTTTTTTATTTTATTTTATAAAAGGTCAAATAATACAATGACAAAAAGAAAATTTCTAAAATGTATATTTTACATATTAAATTATTATAAAATAATTTGTGACAGGTGCCATTTCACCTAGTGACTGTATATGATGCAAAAGTGACAAAATGACCATTGCCATATGTCAAAAATAAAAATATAAGTAAATATATATATATTTTTATGTAAAAAAAAAGTAAAATAATGCAATGAAAAAATACAATTTCTAAAATGTATATTTTACATATTAAATTATTATAAATAATTTGTGAAAGGTGCCATTTCACCTAGTGACTGTATACGACGTAAAAGTGACAAAATGACCATTGCCATATGACAAAAAGAAATATATAAATAAGTAAATATATATTTTTTATTTTATTTTATAAAAGGTCAAATAATACAATGACAAAAATAAAATTTCTAAAATGTATATTTTACATATTAAATTATTATAAAATAATTTGTGACAGGTGCCATTTCACCTAGTGACTGTATATGATGCAAAAGTGACAAAATGACCATTGCCATATGTCAAAAATAAAAATATAAATAAGTAATTATTTATTTTTTTTATTTAAAAAAAATGTCAAATAATACAATGACAAAAATCAAATTTTTAAAATGTATATTTTACATATTCAATTATTATAAAATAATTTGTTGAAAGGTGCCATTTTACCTAGTGACTGTATATGATACAAAAGGGACAAAATAATCATTGCCATATGTCAAAAATAAAAATATAAATAAGTAAATATATATATATATATATATATATATATATATATATATTAGGGCTGTCAAACGATTAATCACGATTAATCACATCCAAAACAAAAGTTTATGTTTACATACTATATGTGTGTTTACTTTGTATATTTATTATGTACATATAAATACACACATAAACTTGTATATATTAAAACAAAATATTTATATGTGTATATATTTATACCTGTATACAATTTAGATCATGAATAAATATAAATATTTTACATAGAAATCTAAAATATTTTTCCTTAATATATACATGCATGTGTTTGTATTTATATATACATAATAAATATACGCAGTACACAAATATATAGTATGTAAACATAAACTTTTATTTTGGATGCGATTAATCGTGATTAATTGTTTGACAGCACTAATATATATATATTTTATTTAAAACAAAAAGTAAAATAATGCAATGACTAAAATAAAATTTTTAAAATGTATATTTTACATATTAAATTATTATAAAATTATTTGTGACGTGCCATTTCACCTAATGACTGTATACGCTGCAAGGGTGACAAAATTACCACTGCCATATGAAATAAATAAAAAAAGCACATTCATATAATAACCAAAATCAAATAAATAAAGATAATATAAAAATGCAATTTATTAGACTGTATTTATTTTGGCTATACAGTACAAACATATAGCTGGAAGTTTAGAAAATGTTTTCTAAACATTTAGGCAGACTGTGCGTGCGGCATGTTGTCTGCATATTCTTGATGGTCAGAATAATTTGCCCATTTCTATGCTAAAAGGACAGTTCTAGAAATGAATGATTCAGTAGAATTCAATCTGCAGCTGGGTCAAAGTTATATTAAACATATTTCAGCACAGAATCAATTGGATTTTCTGACTCTAAAATATTTCATTTGTAAATACCATACCTAGAGCAGCCCAAGCTGTCCATATCAATTTACTTTTTCATTTATGTTCTTGTCTGATCATACCACCGTGTCCTCTAATTGCATATATTTGCGCTCGAGAACATTACAGAACAAATGTCTTGAGATCAAACATCAAAGCGCCGATATAAAATGCAATTTCGCTGCTTAAATTGAGGTGAAACCATAACATATTAGTAGGAAACAAAACTAATGCATGTTTTGGTTATATCCTATCTGTTATGTAAGAGCTGGACCTTTGTTGGCAGTAGTAGAGCAAATGGCATTAAAATGCAGACTGGGAATTATAATAAACTGAATTGAATCTCCTTCCCTTCTGTCCAAATGGAGGTAAACTATATTAACCCTCTATAACAGCATGATGTAAAATAAATCACCACAGTGACAGTTAGCAAGCACAAAACACAATGACACACAGATATCGTATATCGTATAGTTATAGCTATGACTGCCAAAGGGTTATTATTAATACTCCAATGTTAACGTAATGTTGCTAAAATTCTTTTGACAACGTTTTTCTCTTGAATTCAATTGCGACAATGATATAACCTCACTTTGGCCTGTTTTTATGTTTGCGGCTGAGGAAATTTTCCATGCTAACTGCAATGTAAGTGAATTAGACTGGCGGAGAAGCGGAGAGAGATCAACACTAATTTTGCGGAAGATACCACCACCTGTCTCAACGTACACTCAACACACTCACAAACTCAATATATGTCTGCGGATAGTATTATGTTCTTCATAAAGGTCACTGCTGAACGTGATTTACAGCAGCAGAAACACCTGCGATCCCCAGACCTCCTTGTTAACCCTTCACCTGCCGTCTTCTGTCACGACCTTCCCTCTTTAATCAGGGTTTCAGAAAATAACTTAATCAGTTACACATTTATGCTGTGTAATTTATTGTATTGAATATAACAGCTGTGGAAACAAGAACCTGATCCAAATAATAATAGATTCAGTATGGCCTTTGGCCAGTAGGGGAGGCTATCAGCAGTTGAAAAGCAGTTGAAGGGTATTTGTGATGCTTCTACTAAGTGTACTTGAATGCTAGTCAATATTTGTCTAAGTGACTTAGTTCAACATAACAAAGTCTGGCCAAACTTGTATATATATATATAAATATGTATTATATTGTGTTCATATTTATATACAATTCATATATATAATGAACTAAGATGGGGAAAAAAAGGGAAATGAAAAAATGTGTCATTGAAAAATCCGAACACTGAGAAGGTGAGTTCATCTACATTGCTATAGTGCATTATTATGCATTTTATATGAGATTTGTATCCTAAAAATACCCTGTGATCCGTTGATTAGTGAGGCAGAATGTGGCCTGTCAGAGCCGTCTAGGAAACATTGATGATTTAGAGAGAAGCTGAAGATTTGCAGGAACACATGTGGATTCTAGTTAATCGATATCTGTAATTATCCCACTGTGTACTTGTCAAGTTCAAAGCTGCCTCACACATGAATGAACTCGACTTCAATTGATCTCTGGTGCGTGTATGTGTGTGTTTTCTGGATTTGGGGATTTTCTCAGCAGCAAACACCCCTACTGTCTTAACACGGACTGCGTGTTGACTGAGAGATGTTGAATTTTGTGCATTTTTTTGGCTATCCACCAGCAGTACTACTACCTAAAAAGCATGTTAATGTTCATGAGTTTAAACTTTAAAATTATTTTGTTTGAATACAAATGTGAGTCCATGCATTTATGCACTTGTTAAAGATGCAGTAGGCAGTAGTTTTATGCACTTTGGCCATAATCATGTAGAGTTGAGGTCAAAAGTTTACATACACCTTGCAGAATCAGAAAAATGTTAATTAATATACCAAAATAGGAGGGATCATAGAAAATGCATGCTATTTTTTTTATACTAACATGAATAAGATATTTCACATTAAAGATGTTTACATATAGTCCACACGAGAAAATGATAGTTGAATTTATAAAAACGGCCCCATTCAAAAGTTTACATACACTTGATTCTTAAACAAATATTTGACTTTTTAGCATTTCTGTGTATTTGAAACCTTTCCAAAGATGACTGTATGATTTTGAGATCCAACTTTTCACACTGAGGACAACTAAGGGACTGAGGTTCAAACGCTCACTGGTGCTCCAGAAGGAAACATGCTTTAAGAGCTGGGGTGTGAAACTTTTTGAAATGTAAAGATTAGGGCAAATTTAACCTATTTTTATTTTCTGGGAAACATATACGTATCTTCTGTAGCTTCTGAAGGGCACTACTAAAAGAAAAGAAACATGATATTTAGACAAAATAAGAAAAATGTACACATCTTCATTCTGTTCAAAAGTTTTCACCCCCCGGCTCTAAATGCATCGTCTTTCCTTCTGGAGCATCAGTAAGTGTTTGAACCTTGTGTGATAGTTGCATATGAGTCCCTCAGTTGTCCTCAGTGTGAAAAGAAGAATCTCAAAATCATACAGTCATTGTTGGAAAGGGTTCAAATACACAAAAATGATTCTTTTCTGAAGAACAGCAGGCAGTTGAGCTGTTCAGGACAAACAAGGGTCTCATGGACAGCTATCACTAAATAAAAAAAAACACAGCTGTGGATCATTCAGGCAACAACACAGTATTTAGAATCAGAATGGGGTAATTTTTATAAATTCAGCTATTGTTTTCTCTTGTGGACTATATGTGAATGTCTTTTATGTGAAATATCTTATTCAGGTCAGTACTAAATCAAAAAATAACATGCATTTTGTATGATCCCTCTTATTTTGCTAAAATTATTTACATTTTGCAGATTCTGCAAGGTGTATGTAAACTTTTGACCTCAACAGTTTATAAAAGGGAAGTATGTTTGTTCTTTGCAAAACACTGACCTCCAAAAATGTCATAAATCTCCACTGTACAAAATGATTGACAGCTATAAAGTGTTTTGTAATGGTTAGAACAGCATGGGCCGCAAAGAGGTATTTCTTACAAAATGTCTTATTTTACTGATATCTGTCAGGTAGCATGAATATTTTATATTAAGCACTTAAAAAAAATACATTTTCCCCAGTGATGCGGTGATGAAAGACACCATCTGTTTCTGCGTGATTAACACCTACAGCGATGTGTTCTGTGTACCTCAACTCCACACGCACCTCAAAGCTCTTTTGTTGTCTGTTCGCGGCATAATTATCGCAAAATCAACCAGCTGCAGGTGAGATATGAGTATAGGAACTCAAGAACAGGAATGAGGTACTGCCGTCTAACCCCCTCGGTACAGATGTCATGTGTGAAGGGAGACACCTGTAAGCCGTAGGCCTCAACGTTGTCTCGCACCTTCTTCGTAAAAGTTACTTTAAGCTTGTTAAAGACACATCTACCTCCAGGTCATGTCAGGATTCAAAACTTTCTCAGGTTTCCACATGGGCCGCGCCTCTCATTTTAATGGATAAAGCTGCTATAGTCCATATTGGAGGTGCTATTTTGTTGGCACTCTTGAGAGATGGATAAAGAGGTGAATTTCACAAGGCCTGTCAAGAAAGGTCAAAAATGCAGAATAAGAAATTCTTTTTAGCTATTTTTTAAGATTTCCTGCATTTTGACATTATTCTTCATCATAATGAGAATCTTTGAAAGTAGTGGAAACGTCTGTCACTAAAGTAAAAGTCTCAGCGCATTACAGTAATGAACTTTTGGAAAGAAAATGTGATTAATTGCTGTCAACATGTCCCAAAAATAAGACCAAATTATCCAGGTTTGAATGCAAGTTGGTGGTCTCAGCAAATTATGATTTTAAACAAATTATAAATATCTCAACAAATTATGTCTTGTATTGTTTTTCCTTAAATTATTCTATCCCTATTTTTTTTCGCAAAATAAGCATTCATTATATTTATTCATTACGAAAGGTTGCGTCATAAACGTTTTGCTTTATCCACCTTTTTCTTTAACATGGAAGCAAGCCTATGAGTAAGACTTCCAGTTCATTATCCACTATAGGGAAATAACAAGAAGAATATCAACGCGCAGTAAACGATAAAACAGTGTAAAAACAGTGCGCTCGTAATTACGATAATACATTAAAATAATATGGTAAGACACACCAATTTGCAATATCAAGCAAAAAGGAGCTGTTTTGTACAGCTAAAAATAGCTGGACGCAGATGAGACCGGAAGCTAGACCCATAAAATTTACAAATGGCCTTTAAGCAAAAGGTAAATAAAGCCAGTTTTGAAAGAAAAAAAATGATCCAATTCTACCGTTACGGTCTGGCTAACAGCCAGAGGGTACAAGATTTCGAAAGCAAGTAGCTACTTACATTTGATACTCAAATAAACACGCTTTCAGTTACAGTAGATACACCACTACTGTCCAAGGGAATTTCAAAAGTGCTATTAAAGTAGTCCATACGTTTCATACTTACCATTACAAGTGTTCTCCTAAGCATATATGAGAAACAGAACAAAATTTCAACGTTTACTCACATAAAATCGTCCGTTACGCTCTGCCAGTTCAAACTAATTTCACCCGCGAACTTTGGTAACATTTAGGCAAACTTGAAGCGCTCAGCGCCATATAAGGTGAAAAGGGAGGAGTTGAAACCGCGCATAAACTTCATTGGCCCTCGTTGCATGTGGAATTTGAATATGCAGAAACAATAATTAGAACTCGCCTCCCTTCAAACTCCATATAATTGGCAGCATGCAGACATTTTTCAGTCTGGAAAATGCTCGGGTTAGAGAATTATGCGGGATGATCAGTTGTGACTGGAGAACGCGCGTGGTTTGACTGCAGGATTGCCACTATCTCTCTCTCACACACTCACTCACTCACTCTATCTCTCTCCAGGTTTGGCGGGGAGGTTTAGCTCGACCTCAGAGTGAATCGGGCAGCAGATGCCATCACCTGTCGCGAGGCTGCACGCTGGTGCGAGAGCGCGCACGCAAGAGGCTGTCCTGTGGCGAATTCAACAGATACTGCTGCTGATATATTCAAACTGCACAATGTTTTCTAGTGTTTATTACATTTATATACTCTTCTCGTCTCCTTTGAGGGGTACTTCACACCGTCCTGCGTTTTACTGATACATACCCAGGTAAGCACAGTTTACTGTTTATGACTGATTATTTAAATTATTTTATTTAACAAACCATCTAAGTTAAGAAATCTTGTAGTAATAATTGTAACGAGATGCTTAATTTACTGCAGGACTGCTTTCGTTAATACACTCGGATCGTATAGGACGTTGAGCAATATAAGACATTTAAAATATTTTTGCAATGCAATTTTATAACCATGCTGTTTTGTTAAAGCGCACTAATTCTTGATCTCACCACAGATTAATAACATAAAATATGTGTTTTAGATTTCACGCGGTTTACAAAGTGTTATTTCTAAACAGAAATCCTAAATAATGTCTCTAAAGAATGCAAACAAGCAAGAAGAACCGGCACACTGCGTTCTTCTCGATGACGACTTTAGGCTGATTTCGTCAAGATGAGAGCAGATAGTTTAGCCTAAAAGAAATTGTTTTGTAATAACCAAGACACATCCAGTCGAAATCTTTAACGCATCTTCAGCGCCAGTGCGTTTTTTTCTTTCCGTTTGTTCTGTGGATAAATGAGCTGAATAGACCAGCAGTAAAGTCCAACAAATTTAAATTAATCTTTAAACATAAAATTTATATAAAGACCAGTATTTTTGTAAAACCGGTGTCATTTTCTAGTCAATTCCTGTATACACGCAAGTTTTTGACAGCGTGACACAATCGTGACATGTCCCAAAAATAAAGCAGCTGTTTTTACCCTTATTTTTTAATAAACAGTTATGAAATGCAAGCCAATGACTGCAACAGGCAAATTTAAAGGGTATGACGTACATAAGTATCAATCCATTATGATAGCAAACAAATATTGTAAACAATAAACTGTATAAATGTATACATTTAAGACATGGAGAAGTTGCCCCAAGTTTTCCTCTTGTCTTGAGAACACAGTTCAAACCTTTAGTTAACATAAACTTTAATTATTTAGTTAACTGTTGTCTAAATGCACGTCATGGTGTTTTTATTGTCGACACTTATTGAGGGAGGTGAGAATTTACAGAGATGATCTAATGGTTTTGAGCAAGATGTTTTAAACCACTTAGAAAAATTAGTCTGTTTGCCTATACATAGAAGGGAAAACCGCTACACATAAAATTTAGTTTTAGGTTGACTGAAATCAGATCAGCTGTCTCAGATTATGGTCTGTGTTGACAGGCGGCTTTGGCTCAAATTGAGAGAAAACAGACTGTAAAAATTGTCTCTGGACTAATTGAGATATCAGAATAGATCTAATCTAATCAAAAAACTTTATGACATTTTTCCATTGCACTTGTTGCCATAATTAACAGTTTTTTGCCTTTGTAGGCCAATAGCTTGACAAAGTTTATTTGGCTCAGTAGATATCAGGTATAATGTTTTCGAAACCATGCTTTTAGTATGGTTTATTAATGTATGAGCATCCTCTTCCACTACGCAAGGCTGAGGAGAGACAGAAAACAGGAGACAGAAAGAAATGCATGCATGCGTTGTGTCACTTCAGTCTCCTTGTGTGGGTTGCTGTTTTGGCTCTGATCTTTATAGCTGAGGTGTGATCATCTTCACTGATTCAGTCTCTCTGATCTCTCGCTGTAAAACAAGCCAACGCAAGCACATTAAACAAACACAAGCCGTATTCTCTCATTCTGACAAACATATACACACACATAAAGAGAAACTATGTGCCTTTCCACTGAGCTGTAATGGATTCATTGCTGCTTTATGCTCTCTCTCAGTCACTCTTCATTTTCCCACCACTACACTCATTCCTGACCATTTTTTATCTTTCTGTCAATTCCAGATCCAGAATGGAGTCATTAAACCAATCCGGGTGGGCAGGGCCAATCCCAGGGGATTATAACTCCTCTTTTGGACTGGGATTTTCAGGAACTCCAGTTGGGAATTACACTGGCAATGTGTCTGATCAAAGCATGCCGTTTCAAGGGAGCAGCACGATGGTTACCGCGGTAATATCATTCACTGTGTTTATCGTTGGACTCACTGGCAACACTCTGGCTATCTACGTGGTTTTGCGCTACGCTAAGATGAAAACTGTCACAAACATTTATATTTTAAATTTGGCCGTGGCCGATGAGCTGTATATTTTGGGCCTCCCTTTCCTTACGACGCAAAATGTACTTTCCTACTGGCCGTTCGGCTCATTCCTGTGTCGAGTCGTAATGACGGCAGACTCGCTAAATCAATTCACGAGCATCTTCTGTTTGACAGTGATGAGTATTGATCGCTATTTAGCGGTCGTGCATCCTATCCGCTCCACTAGGTGGCGTCGACCACGAGTAGCTAAAGCGGTTAGCGCAGCGGTGTGGGCATTTTCGTTCATCGTTGTCCTTCCCGTGGTGATATTCTCTGATGTCCAGGACATGTTTAACTCATGCAACATGAGTTGGCCGGAGCCGCGAGACGTTTGGTCGACGGCCTTCATACTTTACACCGCGACGCTCGGATTCTTCGGCCCCCTGCTGGTCATCTGCATGTGTTACCTGCTCATCGTAGTCAAGGTGAAGTCGTCCGGAGCCCGGGCGGGATTTACAAAGCGCAGACGCTCCGAGCGGAAGGTGACCCGCATGGTGGTGGTGATCGTGGTGGTGTTCGTCCTCTGCTGGCTGCCGTTCTACATCATCAACATCGTAAACCTGGTGTTCATTCTCCCGGAGAACAGCGTGATGGCAGGGGTGTATTTTTTCGCTGTCATCCTGTCATACGCCAACAGCTGCGCCAATCCGCTGCTCTACGGGTTCTTGTCCGACAACTTCAAGCAGAGCTTCCGGAAGGTGCTGTGCGTGCGCAAGGCGAACGGCGTGGAGGATGGCGATCCCAGTGTGCCGCGGACGGAGAAAACGACGACCCACGACTCATTCTTGACGCCTCGAAACAACGACTTTAATGGACACGTACAGGGCAGCCAGGTACGGTCACTCTGAAAGCACATTTCACATATTTCACATAGGCTTACTGAATTTGTTGAATGTTTATTTTGGGGCTGTCAATAGATTAAAAAGATTAAATGTGAGTAATCGCACTATTAACATAAAAATTAAATACAGCATTTATTCATCGTCGGCTTGCTCAGACTAGACTTCAAACTCGATGAGATTTAAAGAGAACTCTGGGTAATAAGACTTGTATAGCTTTATATAACGTAAATGATGTCTCTAATTGAAATCTGCAGTAGAAAACCTACGAAAGATTTACGTTATTTTAAAAAATCCACATTGTTATAAACATATTTTGTACTATGGGGGCGCCATTATTTTGATTACGTAGAACAGTTGCACTTGTGAGCTACTGGCACACTATTTTTACTGCATCACAACTCAGTGAAAAAATCAGCTGGGTCCTAGTTTTAGTATATGTCATTTCCATTGTTTTAGGCATGTTATTTTAAAAAAGTAATGTTATAGTTACTAGTTACTTCTCACAAATAGTAACTAAGTTAGTAAGCGTTAGTAACTGAGCTACATCATTATAAAAGTAACTAATTACCAGGAAAAGTAAGTACTGTGTTAATTTTTGTTTTCCAAATATGTCAAATGACTTGGATGTCCCCAATATTAAATATGTTAAATGAATCAAATGGACACTAAATAGAATAAATTATTATTAAAAATACACTAATCTACACTATGCTGTGGTGCAATGTGAAAGACACTTATCATTTCAATAAATTATTGTAAATATTATCAACCCTCTATGGACACCTTGGCAATAGAATCGCCATTGGGTAGTACATTTTTTAGTTTACTCACCGGACTTAATATTAAATATCTGATTAATGCCACAGTTATTTAAATATCGGAAAGTACACTTAGCATCAGTCAGTCAAACATTATAATATGGTTATTAAAATTTAGCATTAATTTAGCATTTTAGCTTATATAACCATGAATGAATGCATATTTGTCATGTTGACTGAATTTAGGACTGGTAACACTGTTTATTTATAACGCCGTTATTCCCATCACTGGTCATTTCCAAATCAAAACTACATATTTTACAGTTACCGTTATGCAGATTGATCATAAACACTAAAAAGCTTCCTACCACAGTTGCCATCCTTCACAAAACTAACATCTACCAGTTTTATCACAGATATAATGCAAAATGTTTCAGTACAAGCATTTCAGTCAAATGGAATTTATTCAATATTTCAAACTTTTAACCCACGGGAGAAAATCAACCCGTTTAAACAGTTTAAAATTAGCCCCATTCCATGGAAAAAATGCAGATTTGGCAACCCTACATCCAACATGAGCTGCATCCAAAGCGATTTGAATACTCTGCATATTAATAGTGACTCTGTGATGCGCGGAAATTATATTCAATATTAGAATGTTTGCAGGAGCGGGATTAACAAAACAATCCTACACAAGGCTTTAATACAAAAACGCACACAATGAATGGCGACTGTAGTAAGCAAAAAATGAATCCCAGACATTTTGGTCGATTTAGAAATCCTGGCCGGACGTTTTTTTTTTTTTTTAGTTCAAAAAGGGGACATATGGTGACCCTTACTAAAAGCCTCAAAGGAATCAGGGCTGAAGTGGAGAGAACACAGACGTGGGTCTTTAGGAAGGTGTTTTTCATCCACAGGCATCTTCTCATTCTTCTTTCCTCTTCTTATCGCTAAGAAAGCAGTGAAGACTTACATCGCTTTTCTTGTTGCCCTTTGACTGAAAATTACAACCAAAAGTCGCATAATGTGGCATATATGTATTTTATTTTCCAAGTTGTGTATTCCGAGTTGTGTTGCGGTAAAATTAGCAACAGTAGTTCACCGAGTGTAACTGCGCTGCGTAATCAAAATAATTGCCCCCGTAGTCCAAAATATCCATCAAATGATGTGGATTTTTAAAAGAATGTAAATCTTTCATAGGTTTTCTACTACATATTTTTTAGTAAGAGACATCATTTACTTTTATATTAAGTCTTAATACCCAGGATTCCCTTTAAATGGTACTTTTAAACTAAATGAAAAATTGTTTTATGCATTTTGGTCATTCATTTACACAACAACTGCTTTTGGGTGTCTGAAAATGTAAACTTTTGAATATGGATTATGTCGTTAAAGACAGCAAACAATGAATGGTTAGATAGCAACATGTTTCTTGTTCATGCCTTTTTTTCAGATTTTAGGAGTCAAAATTGCATAATCTGACACAGTGACTGTTGTAACCAAACCCCCCTCCCCCTTCCAAAAAAACAAACATGTAGCCTCAACCACCTATTAGACATGCATTCTTTTGTTTTCAGTGTTTTAGATTTAAGGTTACAAAGGGGCAGAACATTTCTTAAGAGTTTTCTAAACTTTTCAGAATTTCTGAAAAAACTTTCCAGGACTTTTTGGAACTTTTGGAAAGTTTCTGGAATTTTCTGCCCCTTTACAACCCTATTTAGATCAAACAATTTCAGTAACACTTTACAATAAGGTTCCATTTGCTACATGAAAAATACTTCTAAAGCATTCTAAATCAATGATTTTGACATTACTAATTAATTATTAAAATCAAAAGTGGTATCCATTAATACTATCTAATGCCTACACTAACATGAACTAACAATGAACAGTAGTATTTTTATCAGCTAATGTTAAGTAGTACAAAGTAAAATACTGTAACAGAAGTATTGCTCATTGGTAGTTAATCCAGTAACTAACGCTAACTAATGGGACCTTATTGTAAAGTGCTACCAAAAGTTGGTTGTTTAAGGCATAGAAAATCCTCTAAGCATTTACTCATGCTCTTTTTAGCAATCAATGCATATGGACAAAAAGGACAAGCATAAAAAGATTCAGAAAACCTACAGAATTTAAATCATAATATGATCCACATGATAGCATCCAAAAGTCAATTTTAAACATGTTTTATATTATGACATTTCGTGAAGGGTTTAGATCAACATGAGGGTGAGTAAATGACAACAGAATTGTTACTTTTTGGTTTTCTAGAAGAAGAAAAACAAAGGGTACAGTTGAGGCCAGCCAGTTTTTAGCCCCTTGCTGGTGTGTTCATGAATTCTCTGTAGATTGCAAACATGCTGAGAATTTTACATTCGATACAGCTGCCAACATGTTGCTCCTTCCTCCCTCCCCAAAGAGACAATCTCAGTGAAATTGATTTAGTGAGCAGCAAATGGAGCGAGAGAGAGAAAGAGAAAGAGAAAGAGAGAGAGAGATTGTGTGTGTCTTCCTGTCCATCAGTCCTAACCCCCTTAGTGCCCTTAGGGACAACAGTACTCATATGTTCCCAATAAACATTCCCAATGTCCATGTATATTAGCATCTGTGTATGTTTGTGAGTGAAAGAAGAAGAAAGAAAGGCCTGAGCGACAGTATGACCAAAATCTTACATAAATGGTTCATTTTATATCACAGTAATGGTATAAATCACCATAACGCAAGAGAGTTTTTTTGTTACATATCATTGTGATGCCATTACACCTATTCTAATCTGTAGGAAAAAGTCAAACAATTGTCAAAATAGTTCAATTTTGAAAAGTAATAGTTATTTCTGGTGGAAATTCAACAAATAAATTATTTATTTATTAAACAACCGTGTGTAAAATATTACCACAGAATTATTGGACATTAACTATTTTTGGATGTTGAAAATCATTAGATTTTATTGTTTTTTTTCTTCTATAAAAATATATGATGTTGTTAAAATAATTAATATGCACCAAAGGTTTGGAATCAGTAAGATTTTTTATGCTTTTAAAGAGAATTCTTTTATACTCATCAAGGCTGCATTTACGTCATCAAAAATACAGAGAAAAAAACATAATATTGTGAAATATTACTAGTTTAGAAAAATGGTTTTCTATTTTGATACATTTTAAAATGTAATGTATTTCTGTGATGCAAAGCTGAATTCTCATCAGCCATTAGCATCAGCAATCCTTCAGAATCATCCTAATATGCTGATTATTTTTATTATCAATGTTGGAAACAAGTTGTGCTGCGTCATATTTTTTTTCGAACCTGTGATTATTTTTTTCAGGATTCTTTGATGAATAAAATGTTAAAAAGAACAGCATTTATTCAAATTAGAATTTTTTTCTAACAATATAAGTCTTTGCCATTACATTTTTTTTTTTTTTTTACCAATTTAACACATCCTTGGTGAATAAAAGTATTAATTTCCATCAAAAAAAGAAGAAAAAAGAATAGAATAGAATGGAAATGAAAAGAAAATAAATTTACTGACCACAAACCTTTAAATGGTAGTTTATTATATTACAAAATATTTATATTTTAAATAAATGCTGTTCTTTTTTACCTTTCATTTATTAAAGAATCCTAAAATGTATCACAGGTCCCAACAAAATATTAAGTGGCACAATTATTTTCAACACTGATAATAAATCAGCATATTAGAATGATTTCAGAAGGATCATGTGACACTGAAGAACGGAGTAATGATGCTGAAAATTCAGATTTGCATCACAGGAATAAATTACTTTTTAAAACATATTCACATAGAAAACAGTTATTTTACATTGAAATAATATTTCACAATATTGCTATTTTTCCTGGATTTTTGATCTAATAAATGCAGCCTTGATGAGCATAAGAAACTTCTTTAGAAAAACATTAGAATTCTTACAGATGCCAAGCTTTTAACATATTTCTCATCCCAAGCAGAAGACATTATGAGTAATTGACAATAAATAGTCTATATACAATACACAAAGTGATTTGTTTTTATTTGGACCTTAACTGATGTCAACCAAGAGATAATTCTTCAGAAAATGTTAAAATGCATTTAGTCCAAAAAAAAAAACTCTAAATGGTATAAATATGTTTTAAAAATTATATTTATGACTCATTTGTAATTGGAAACACACTTGAAGTTGTATACACACCCGTTTTTACCAGCTATATTTTATCATATTGCTCAGCCCCGGTTAAGGACATGATGAAATGCTAGTATTTCACTGTGTTATAGTTCATCTTGACCAAGTGGACCATAAGGGAGTACAAGTATGTGTGTGTAGAAATGTGAGTGTATTATAAGAGTGTCCTTCCGGGAGTGAGATCAGACGATCCCATAGTTCATTCAGTGAGGAAATCAGAGCCGTACGGCTCTAGAGACTGAATCAGATCTATATAACTGAAGAATTCCTTGCCTTTGATGGACATCACAGCATCTGATGTAGGATCAATGTGAAAAAGCCAGTCCTTTTAAGTCATTACTGTATGCGCGGAGTTGATATCAGCTCTAACGTCTCTCTGTGGCAGACTGGCTTTCCCAGCTTTGACTGATACTCAGTCTGATTGCTGGAGACACTAGACACACATTCATTCTCTCTCTTTTAGCCCTTTTTCATGAGCAGTGTAGCGCTGCTGGAGCCCGAGGCCAATTTGGCTCCATTCTGCATGTTTACAAAGCAAAAATAAAAAATAGAAAAAATGGCCTGGCAATGGCCCTTTAAACCTGCTGGTCTTGAACCGAGAAGCAATCATCACCACTTGAAGTTTTCAGAACAACAAATCGCTCTGGCACAAAACAAAAAGTAGATCGCTCTCATTATGAAAAACAAAGCTGTGCGCACTGAAAGCATTAGTGCCGATAGATAAAGTGTGCTTATTTTTGAAACACTACACAGCTACATCAGCCACTTTATTTTCCCTGTCTGCGTGAAATAAAATTGTTTTATTTAAATAAATCTATTAAATCAAAATCTAATAAATTATATATAAAATTATAATTCAATTAATTAATTTTGTTAAATATACCTATATATTTAATTTAAATAAAAACGTATTTTTAAGTAGCACAGGTATATTTGTAACAGTAGCCAAAAATACATTGTATGGGTCAAAATGATCGATTTTTCTTTTATGCCAAAAATCTTTAGGATATTAAAGAAAAAGATCATGTTCCATGAAGATATTTTTGTAAAGTTCCTACCTTAAATATATCAAAAGTGAATTTTTAAATAGATATATGCATTGCTAAGAACTTAATTTGGACAACTTTAAAGGCGATTTTCTCAGTGTTTTTTGCACCCTCAGATTCCAGATTTTCAAATAGTTGCATCTCGGCCAAATATTATCCTAACAAACCGTACATCAATGGAAAGCTTATTTATTCCGCTTTCAGATGAAGTATAAATCTCAGTTTCAAAAAGTTGACTCTTATGACTGGTTTTGTCCAGGGTCACATATAAATAATTACACTGCCGTTCAAAAGTTTCCTAAATATAAGTATTACTATCACTTTTTAGCAATTGAACACATCCTTGCTATCCTTGCTGAATGAAAGTATTCATTTTCTTTCAAAGAAAGAAAGAAAAAGAAATTTACTGACCCAAAACTTTAAACAGTAGTGTGTACTGTTATTATACTGTACACTGTTCTTTTTAACAATTTATTTATCAACGAATTCTGAAAAAAGTATCACAAGTTCCAGAAAAAATATTAAGCAGCACAACTGTTATTAGATTTACTGCATATTAGAATGATTTCTCAAGGATCATTTGACACTATTGATGTGGAAAATCCAGCTTTGATCACAGGAATAAATTCCATTTTAAAGTATATTAAAATAGAAAACTAATATTTTAAATTGCAATAATATTTCACACTATTACCATTTTTTCTATAGTCCAATAAACTCCAAAAACACACCTTGATGAGCAGAAATGAAATCTTACTGATCCCAAACTTTTAAACGGCAGTGTATAATATACAATAATACTACAGAATTTCTAATGAAATTAATACATTTAAATACATCCGATGTTTGAAAATGTTGCAATGGATTTAATTTGTTATATATTGAATATTATCCCTCCGAAGTCTGTGGAAATGCAGGCCTGTTCTAATTGAGGTTTGCAGATCCCACGTCCGAATACCATCTCCGGTATCATTCCAGTGGAAAAGGGTTATTTTTCTCTATCTGTCTCTCTCTCTGAGTGTTGAGAAGTACCAGCAGGGAATCTCAGAGGCCGAATTAGAACCACATTGTGCACCAGAAAGAACATGTTATTCTACAGAATGAGAAACAGGAAGAAAGAAAAAAGACATGAAAATGGGACGGCAGAATGTTGTGCTTGTTAGTCTTCTATTTTGGTGGGTGCAATTGAAAGGGACAGTTCAGATAAAAGTGTCATTATTTTACTCACTCGCCATGTCCTGTATGCTGTTGTTTTCTCGATGGATCACAAATAGAAAAAAAAGAGTTTTAAATAACTAACGGTGGAGTTTTCATTATTGCATCATTAATTCTTGGTTTTCTAAAATGCAAAACAGCATCATCGACATGCACACAGAAGTGCAGAGGTGCCACTGTCTGTCCTGTTCTGTGTTTCTGCAGGATCTGCAGTTACAGTCTTGCATGAGTGCATCTGAGAAGCCTCAGCCTGCAAGACCCCAGATCATTGGCCAGTCCACACTCTAAACGCTGTTTCTCTCTCTGTCTGTCGTCTCCATCTTTATTTCGTCTCCTTTCCTGTGCTCTCGTCTTATTGTCTCTCCATTCATCCCTTCGATTTGTCTGTCTGTCTGTCCGCCTGTCTCTCCTTCTGGCTTTTTGTGGAAGGTGTGGCCTGAGCCTCAAGCCACGCCCCTGAATGTGCCAGTGACTCCGCCTTCCCGCGGAGCAGAGCTTAGCCTCCACCCGGTGCCCGTCGTCGCCACGCCCAGCTCCAGCCGTGACCTGTGACCCCGGCGGCTCGTGAGAGCCCATCCGAACAATGCCAGGATACTTTGCTGTAGGTGGAGGGTGCAGTGTGTGCTGGGAACGCTGGGGTCCTCATGCTCACGGAAACCTGGAAATATCAGGAAATACCTGGAAAATTCTATTTTGAATTTAAAAGCTTTAAAATATTGAATCAGCTAAGAATTACTATTTGCGAAATGTTTAGAAGCTTTAAATCTGAGACCACTAGTGAAAATCTGTTTAGCATTCTTAGAATTGAATTTAATCCTTTCAACACAAGAAATAACATTAGCAAAGCAAAATGTCGACCTAAAAAGGAATAGTGCCGTCTGAAAGATTTCCTGGTTTATGTCATTTCACATTTATTTGCTTATTTGATTTGTCTAAATCCAAACACCTTCTGTTGATTTTTTCTGGTTTAAGTTACATTTCGAGTCCAAGAATTGAAATTGGTCTCAGACTTTGGGGCCCAGCTTTTAAACAGTTTTAAGAAAGGATGAAAAGGACACAGAAGAGGGATTTAGAAGAGAGACAGGACTTCAGATGGAAGTGAAGGGGATTTCAAGATGATGAATGTTGGTATATTGCTTCTCTCCCTCTATCTCTCACACACACACACACACACACACACACACACACACACACACACAAAAAATCTCTAAAACAGAAACATTCAATCAATTTTCCTGCATTAAACACAAAATAACCTTTTCTCTTTCTCCTCTACGATCAAATGATTGATGTGAAGTGAACAAAAAACAAACACACACAATGTGAAAATGTATTATATATACCTGCTACAGCTGATTACGAAAAAAACTTGCCTCGTCCCAGTGTCCTTCAGTAACAAAGACTAATATGCTGTGTTCCTTTTAACTTTAGCAGCAAGTTGGAAAAGTCCAACAGAAGTTTGATGTAATACTTGGAAACATTCTAATATTAGCAACTCAACGATTAATATTCTCTTTTTAACAGATCAAAATGATTGCAAGTACATTACATGATGAAACCAGTTTAGCACATCAGCAGGGTATTTAATTATTAATACAAACAAAAACACAAAACCATTTTAAACACAAAATAACCATATTGGGCCTCATTCATGAAACTTGTGTAAATATGTACATTTACACGTAAAACAGACCTTCCCGAAAAGACTCCTCCAGATTTGCAAATGCTTTGTAAACATCAGATTTGATAGTTAAATATTGCTAATAAAAATATATAGCTGCAAACAGCAATCTGTGGGGTTCAAGCGTTTTAAAACCCTTGAGCAATTATAGCAATTTTAATACTATATTTTATCCCAAAATGCTAGTCTGTATAAAATATTGGTCTTGGACGAGTACGAAATAGTAGCTTTTTTTACATAATGTCAAATATTTAACTGTTTGATTGACAGCGGTGATTCTAGAAGCAAAGTTGTTCAGAATGAGGAGATCTAACATATAATATGAATATTATGTGTATACCAGGCGTAAAACCCGATAACGCCAACTAATTTCATTCCAATTTCTCACAGACCTCTAGTCTAGAGCCATAAGCCAAACAGGCCCATCAAGTTGTTCCAATCAGCTTTCATTAACCTTGTCTAAGAGGTGCTTAAATTTGATTGGCTGATGGTGGCCATGTTTTTCAAGATATGCCAGTGCCCTCATAGATGTGGATGGGAAATTGGACACTGCATGCCAAATTTCAAACAAATCAGACAAATGGGTGCCAATGTATAGCCATTTTCAAGTTTTGTTCCTGTTACAGCGCTACTAATTTTGGTCATATGACCAAATATTGAGCTCATTCATATGTGCTCTAAGTTTGGTGAAAATATCTCATTCCATTTATAGTTACAGTCATTTTAGTACCTAGAACGTTTTAGCATCCTGTCGCGAGCGTGAATCACAGATCGAAATTCTTTTGATAACTTTTTGCAGTGAGGGTCTCGATGATGCATGTCAAGTTTAAAGTAGGGCTGTCAAACGATTAATCGCGATTAATCACATCCAAAATAAAAGTTTATGTATACATACTATATGTGTGTTTACTTTGTATATTTATTATGTACATACAAATATGCACACATACATGCATATATTAAAACAAAATATTTATATGTATATATATTTATACCTGTATACAATTTAGATTATAAATAAATATACATATTTTAGATGTAAATCTAAAATATTTTTCCTTAATATATACATGAATGTGTTTGTATTTATATATACATAATAAATATACACAGTGCACAAATATATAGTATGTAAACATAAACTTTTATTTTGGATGCGATTAATCGTTTGACAGCCCTAGTTTAAAGTGAATCAGACAAATGGCCTATGAGGAGTTTGCGAATTTTTCAGAAAATCCAAAATGGTGGAAAAACTGGACTCTGTTGGAAACAGACACTTAGAATTAAGATAAAAGACACTTGAGTCTACGACAAATGGCTTAGGAGCTATGTCCAAAAGTGTCTAAAATTTTTTCCCATAGGCCAATTGGGGCGAGTCTTTGGATCTGAGTAGCGAGCAACACTACTACCATCTGATCCAGTTTCAGGGGCCGGTTGCACCAGCTGTGCGCAAGTTATGACATAAAGGGACACTAAGTTACAACTTACGCACTACTAAATATTTTTGCGTTGCACCATTAAACTTAGTTTAAATGTAACTCTACTTTTAAACTAAATATTTACATCTAGTCAGGAGTAACGGTTGGAATAAAATAGCAGACTGAGTGAACTGCATCAATATGCTCTTCTTTTAACAGATAAGATAATTCACTCCTGTAGGCAATATGATCCCGCTTACATTTACACTCACGTATATACTAAGAGAGACACCCCATCAACAGCACGACTCTGTGCGCTTTGGTCCGTGTTGCGCATAAGAAATAATAAATAAATGGCATTTCTTATGTTTTTTTTTCTTTCAGTATTTGTTGATCCGTATTTATTTTAAATACAGTTTCTGAATGTTTTTAATTAAAACTTTTTAAATTGAATTAAATTTGAAATTAAAATTCATAGGATTTAAACAAGTTCTGCTTGCGTATTTGAATGTTTCTATTGGATGATTTAGTGTAAACGTCATATTATTTGACTATTAGGGCCCTATGATTTCCGCGTTGTGGAAAACGCGGACGGAATCCTGTTATAAAACGGAATGTATTATTAAACGTGGAATGTCACGGAATTTGTCAAAGTTTAGAAGGATTCATCAAAAGTATGTCATCAAGTCAAATCAAATCGCGTTTTGAACTAGTATGTGTAAATATTAAGCCACAAAAAGACTATTTAAATATGAATCCTGGATGTTCAGCCTGTTTTTATGAATAGTGCAGATGCGCAAGTTTGTTTACTACACATATTGACGCATGCGTAACGCTCGCGTGATTTCAGCATCTGACGCGTCAACAAAATGAGGACATAAATACCAGAACCACATCTCTAGAACTGCTCTGAGAGTCACTTCATTCGCATTTCACTATTCCATTTGAGTAAAATTCATTGTTAGCTTCCAGTCTCAACTGTATTCAAACGAGCCACAACCAGCGTCAGTTACAGGTATTCACGGCAACCCGTCAAAATAAAAGTTTGTTTATCTTAAAGATGCCAGAAATATATTTTTAATATTTAGAATGTAAGTAAAAACAGTACTACTACTACTATTGAAAAAATTATTAAAACTTTCTTTTTTTAAAGAAATAATTACACAATATTTCTGTCATGTTTGAATTTTAATAGTAAATCCCCTTTACTTGCAAAAAAAAAAAATAATAATAATAATTTTCATTTTCATTAATTAAAAAATACATTAAATTATATTGTATGCCTTCTGTTAATATAAATACACAACACAGAATAAAAAAATGAGACACATTAAAACCAGAATTTGGTAACAATAAAATACAGTATTTCATAGGACCCAAAACATGTCATTTTTGTTAAACCTTTAATAAATTGATGTTAAATTGTATAAGTTTCATGATCTTAATTAATTAGACATGCTTTTTTGATTTAATAACATTTTATTTAACCATTAAAAAGGAGACCAGAAAAAATTAAAACGGAAAAAAAGGGAATTTGGAAAAAAATAAAATGGATTTCATAGGGCCCTAGACTATGCATTACTTTATGGAGAGCTTACAAACTACTAGTTAAGTCCTGCCTTACGAACAACTGGTGCAACCAAATAATGTATAGATTTAGTTACAAAAAAGTTTAGGTCAGAATGGCTTTACGAACAATTTACGTTCTGCTGGTGTTTCATGAATGAGGCCATTGTACAAAAATAAGAAAGAAAACAGGATAAAAAACAAATAAAGATTTGCAGAGAGAGATGTGTGTAGAACATGGTAAATTCTTCTCTTTGTTCATCTCTGATAATCGTACACCTGCAAAACAAATGCTGGCACAGCAGAACAGTGCTTTTTTTAAACAGTTTGGTTGCAGCACGTAGGTCAACTTTAATTGACAGAAGAACATCTGCAAAGCAGCAAACCTTCTGTTTTTTAAAGTATCTTCTTCCGGGGGTCAGCAACTCCATTGTGGTTGGACTTATCAAGCGATTAGATGGAAAGCAGCCGTTGACCCCCGACACACTGGGAGCGCGCTTCAGCTCTGGGCAGAAACTTCCCTTTCCCCATCTGGGGACTTGCACTGACAGGTAGAATGAGATGTGAAAGATTGCTTCTGGACGTCGGGATCCTGGCCGATTGAACTTTTCAGCGTTCACATGTCCGAGGGGCTGGGAATCTGTGTGAACTGGGATTTTAAAGTACTTTCGGGTGTGGTGTTCAATGGTTGAGGAGTAAGGGTCAAGATAGCGTTTCCTGATCCGTATTGACATGTTTAAACGGCCCTCTGCTCTCTGCCAAATGTAGCAAAGTGCCTTTTCTTGTCCCCGATCAAACTATCAGACATTTGAAAATGCGAGGCGTCGGTGGAGGCCTTAGAGACACAACCTGTTGTTTAGCTTCTTCCCCTCGTCGTTTACTGGTGGGGGTTATTTCTGTTTATTTGCGTCATCGTTAAATGTTTTTGACCACTTTTTGACATAATGTCACTATGTAATGATATTGTAAAGTTACTGCCAGTGTAATGGAAACCACACCAACAAACATTGCATTTCTTGACTCATTTCTATTGACGTTTGATGTACAAATGGTCTTATTTACAGAAAACACAAAAAAAGAAAAAATGGTCTGGGATGGATGAACCCATCCAGTGTTTGCTGCCACCCTTCTTTACCATTGGTGGAAGCTCCTAGAAATGGCTTCAACGCCTTAGTTACAAAGATCTTCCTTTTGTGACAGCAGCCGTGTTTGTGTGTTCTGCGTGTCGGCATGTGTATTCAGCTGTTCATAAAAGCTATAAAGAATGTGCATTGCTTTGTTAATGCTAAATGTGCCTCTGATATAAACTTTGATGACACTCATAATTCAGCGGGCATATTTTAGGCCTGTTCATGTCAGCCAGCAAGCTTTACGATCAGTACTTCAGCTTCTTCTATCAAACCCAAAGACTTGTTTGATCCTAGACTTGTTTTAGGCACATGTCCGCGCCTTCAAACTGTGAATGACGCATTAACGAATCACTCTGTGCTAAAGAGATGCTGAGCAAATGTCATGTTCTGCAATGTTGGCATTAACATTACTTTTTAAAGATTACTCACTTTTTATTATTCATTTGTTTTGGGGTCCTTTTCAGGAAGCAGTGACATTTAATGTTTATATAAAATTGGATAATATATATCTATACAGCTATATATAAGGTTTTCTGAAAAAGGCCCTTCAAATCATATATTGCACTCTTAATGTTAAAACTCAATATCAGAAATCTATATTGATGGCGTTACATTAGGGGTGTGCTTGGAGCTGATGCCATTATTACTTATGAAATCAATCACCAGACCTCAAATATTTAAGTTGTACATATACTATGTTTTTGTCTAAATAAAACAGTGTATTCATTAGCCATCTGCTCTGGGTTTTTCTTTCATTCTCTTCATGTCAGTACTTTTTAGCCACTCTGAAATCTCATCCGCTGCATTCAGGTGACATTGTACCATATGTTTTGTCAGGCAATGTTTCTGCTACTCATGTCTTTTATCAAAATACATCTTTACTTACCAATAACCAGACTAGACTTGAATGGCACAACACTGAAGGAGGTCTGTAATACCTGGAACGAGTTAGTCCGTCAGCATTTAACATTGGCTTACGCAAAACAACCTCGAAGCACACAATTTAAAATCTGCCATTTTGCCCAAGATGACATAAGCTTTTGAGCCTCTAAGTGTTATGTGACAAATCAATTTACAGCTTTAAATAATATACAGTCCTACACCTTCATGAGTGGCAGTACATACACATATGCTGTAAGAGAAAACCAAATATGAATCATATGATCAGTCTTTGAATTCTGTTGGTTATTATTAAGACCTTCATACTTAATAAAGAACGTGGTTCTCACTGATTTTAATAATAAGCTGCTAAGACCATGAAAATATTCAATAAATTACTGAAATTTAAAGGTCAGTGATGTTGTACAGGCTCCATACAATGTTAAATCAGGCCCTAAATATCCTTACAGTTTACAATAATGAATTTAAATGCAAATGTAAAGCTGTAATTTTGTGTTTACAGTCTCAGCCAACTCAAGGTCTCAAGGTATCTTTTCATTAACAATGAAAAGTGCAATGACTTTGTTGGCTCTCCTTATTTAACATTATCTCTAGTGGCATTTTACAAAACATTTGTCTTGCTTTTTGATTTTATTGATCCTAAAAGTTAAGTTTTTGTATGTAATGATACAGTTGTTGACGACTGAATGATTTTACGACTGAAGTTCGGAAAATGTTATTTAAATAAGGGGAGTGGCTATTTACACTTAAACTTAACACGTTAAAAACTATTTATACTTATACTGTATGGTGGTACATGCTTTATAAATAGCCAAAAAACAAGCATACTGATTTCACTTTACAGTATGAATTTAAATAAAACGCAAATACCTAATAACAGCTGAGCAATGGGCGGAATTATTGAAAAACGTCTCTACAACACTGCTGACTAAAAATAAAGCAACGGAGAAGATGAAATTATAAAAGCGCAAAGTATAAAACAGCATTTTCATTTTTTATCCGAGTATGTTAACGGGGTTGTTTGGGTCCATACGGACACTGAGAGGAGTCTACGAGCCACATCGCTGCCATTAGTTAGGCTACATTAGGCTACTGCTGTCAAGCCAAAAACTACCGTGAAAGTCATCAGTATATTTCCAGTTGTCTATTGCAAGCATTATAAATGTGTAAAACAGCTTCATATAAAGAAGCGGTCAAAAAATAAGTGATTAGGCCTACTCACAGAAAATCTTCCCGTTTCCGTCCTCATTCAACTACGGATACACCCGCCGCAGGGTTGCCAGGTTTTCACAACAAAACCCACCCAATCGCTATTCAAAACTAGCCCAATCGCATTTCGAGGGGGGTTCCCTGTTAAAAAGCACATTCCAGGGTGTAAAATAATTTTTTTTTTTATGGGTTTCTCCGGTAAATTCGAATCCCAGTGGCAGAGCTGGGTAGATTACTTACATATTGTAATCAGTTACTGATTCCAGATTACATGAAACAAATTCAGTCAGTAATGTAATAAGTTACATTACACATTTTAGGTAATCTAATCTGATTACTTTTGGATTACTTTTGACTTAACTAATTTATCACATTGATTTAAATAGGATTATCTTGTAGCATAATGATGTAAAAATGCAAAGAGTAAGAAAATATGTTCCATTCTTTGTAATTTACAACATGAAGTGCATTAAACATTTTTATTACATTAAGGTTTCCCAAACTAGGGTTCGAACAGGAACTGCAGAGGGTTTGTGGGTTTAATGAAAAGCTAACAATTAACTAAATCATAAAACAAATAAATAAATAATTAAATTTAAAACATAATCCTTTTCAAGGAGTGTCTCTTTACTTGGTTTACTTGTGCATTGCAGTTTCTCCCGTTCCTAAGTATAGGAGTGAACCATCATTGTGTTTCATTAGTTTTTGTTTTAAAATAACAAATTAAATAAAACACTTACTAAAAAAAAAACAAAGAATAAATATTTTAATTTACCCGCATGCCATGTGACCATTAATCAACATCAAAGAAACCGTGAGCATGCAAATGTGAAGCTTAATTATTGAAATATTTCTTTTTAAATCTCAGGGGTACTTAAAGTAAATATATTTTGTGAATAAGGTTTAGATGACAAAAAGTTTGGGAATGCATGCATTGCATGTAAATAAGAAATAATGTTGCATTTTAATGAGTATGAAAGGCAAAAGCCTTCCAAAGACACAATAATACATGGTTAAAAAAAACTACAGAATGATAATTCAAATAAAAATGAATGATGCAATGTTGAAACCCTTTTGCAAATCCAGTGGTCCAATACTGTGTCGCCACCTTACTAATGAATAATGAATTAGTGATGTTTTATTGTTGACTGTGTTTGCTATTTGTTTAATTAATGAATTATTGTTATTTTGTTTGGATAAAATTGAGATTTTATCATATGATAGTATGATTAGGAGATACTGTAGCTTGTTTGTTCTGCACATAGCCATATCCTTTGTATTAACAGCGAGGACCGCAATGGAAATAAGGGGTTGCTTCCATAGATATCTATGGTTGCTTCAACCCGCGGACATCGAAAACAACCCACGGCAACAGTGTTACAGTAGCCCAATTGGCAACACTGACCCAATGAACGTGATATTTTTTACTTGGAGAAGCAAAAATGGAGCTTGTTTTTGCGCGAGTCGTCTTCACGCCAAATTATTATAAAATGACTAAATTATTACTAAAAGGAGAGATGGCGGTTTTTGCCACCGTGGACGAGATGCATAGGGTGAGATATATGTGAAAGTATATTGTAATGCAAATAACAGAATGATAATTTTAGCTCTGTTACCAGGTAAGATCACAACATAAAGGGATAATTGTCCTTGTGTACAAACTGCTTTTGATTTAGACCAGGTCTCATTCTCAGACTTAAGATGCCCATCTTTTCTTACTCTGCCTCCATTTGCTCCTCTGTTCCACCTCAATCAGGTTTTCAACCTGTGATTCCATTCCATTCTCTTACTCTCTCCTGTCCCTCTCTCTTTTTGTTCCGAAATCAATCCCCGCTTTACATTCCCTCGTTCCGCATTCATCCGCCTGGGGAGGATAAAAAGACTCCTTGTGTCTTCGTTTTCACTCCACTTTCACATTGTCATCTCAGGCTTTCACTGTTGTTCCACATCTCAAGTGCCTTCAGATGAGCTGTCTCTGCAACAGTATACACTTATCTAAAAAGTAATTTTGTGTCAACTAGCCGAAGCTGCAAATGCTCCAGGACTGTCACTGACTTCAAATCATGAATTTTGTAGAAGCAAACAAAGATGCAGAGTAATAAAGCATCCTTCTCACCAGACAGGCTTACCATTTTCCTGCTTGACAGCAACAAATCTTAGGTTTAGATCCGACAGGCAATAACACACAAAAGCAAATCCCCAAAAACTAATAAAGCAGATACGATTCAGGGCATGGAATTAGAAAAAGACAAATGGTATAGCATCATGACAAACAGGATTACGATCCCAGTGTTTCCCAGTAACAGCACACAATATACACATAATGTCATAAAAATATATTTTTAAAGGGGCACTTGTGGGGTCCTGTTCAAAGTAAGTGTTTTATTGCCTGGTATCATGGGAGAGTTTTACACAAAAAAAACAAAACATTTTATTCTTAATAAGAGGGATTATATAAAATGCATGCTATTTTTTATTTAGTACTGAACTGAATAAGATATTTCACAGTTAAACTGCCCGCTGTTCTTCAGAAAAATCCTTCAGGTCCCACAAATTCTTCAGCATTTTTGTGTATTTAAACAACGACTGTATGATTTGGAGATCCATTTTTTCACACTGAGGACAATTGATATGCAACTATTACAGAAGATTCAAATGCTCACTGCCCTTTAGAAGCTACAGAAGACACTTACATGTTTCACAGAAGAAAAAATGAGTTAAATGTTTCCTTCTGGAGCATCAGTGAGCATTTGAACCTTCTGTAATGTGAGTCCCTCAGTGTGAATAGATGGATCTCAAAACACAGTATTAAGAATCAAGTGTATGTCAACTTTTGAACGGTGTCATTTTTATAAATTCAACGATTATTTTCTCTTGTGGGCTATATGTAAACATCTTTTATGTGAAATATCCTAATCAGGTCAGTACTAAATAAAAAAAAATAACATGCATTTTGCATGATCCCTCTTATTTTGCTAAAATAGTTACCATTTCGCAGATTCAGCAAGGTGTGTGTAAACTTTTGAAATGCATTTAGAAGTAAACTCTACTTAAATTTCCAACATAATACTGAATAAAGTGAGCAGCTCTTTGTTAAAACCGTGTGATGCAGTGACATTTAAAATAGCCTGTCCTATTTAAGTGACCAGTATGTTCGCATACACTCTCGCACACCTCAACACTTTGTACTAAAAACATCAATTAATGGCTATTTTTTTTAAGCACAAACACTCTGAATAAAAAAACAAACTCCAAAGCCTGGCAACAGCTAAACTTGTCAATAAAACAGGCAAACAGAAGCAAAAACCACCAGTATCATGAAGTATAATTTCTAAGGCTATTGTAAAGTAGAAAACCCTCATATTTATATCCAGACCTGAATAAAATGTACAAAAATTACACTGAATCAAGATAGATAGCTATGACAGATATAAAGACTTAAAATGATTTCCACAGATGTCTGGCAGTAACTTTGAGACATTCTCCAAACACTTAGGTCTTGAGCAATATCTGAACAATTCATTGCTGCTCTGAGGAGGAATATTCAGTGGTGTTGGGTGAGATACTTCAACTTCTGGCACAAGGAGGAGGACTGCAACACCCCGGAGAACCTAGAGGTGATGAGAACTGAGGTAATGCATTAATGTCGGTGGGATGTTCGTTGTACCACATAATTCAGAAATCCCTGTGTTGACATGATTTACAACCATGAGATCTTTCTGTTAGGTTTTTTTGGAGACTTGACTGAAAATCTCTGTGAACTTACACAATCACTTTGCGTACACACTTCAGGGGAGGCTACAAAGAATAAGGATTCCCTACGTCTGAGATAAAGCTTACTGATATCTAGCGATCTGTTGAATAAATGAAGGCCGTTCTCACCAATGCTCCTGGTCTAATGAATCCCTGCTCTGATAGATTCTTCATTCTACCAACAGCACCGACTGATAACGCCTCGTCTTTTGCTTTTGATGAATATCCTCCTGCATGAGAAACTGGAACTACTGCCAACTGAACAAATCACCCCTGATGCACCTGAAGCACTTCTGCGAGATCTTTTTTTACACCTTTCACTTTGTGGCCGTTCTGAAGGTCAAGGCACTGGAATCCAGACTCGCTGGAACCGACGTTGGGGAATTTGAGAATTTATGAAGCTGCCAAGCTGGAAACCCAACAAGAGCAACCTTGGAAACCTCATTAAAAAGCTACCGCTCCTACTTTCTAATGCAGAGTTTCCTGTCTGCTAGAGCCTGAAGCTGATTTGATTGCTAGTCATTCTGCACACTGCTGACAGACTCTTTCTGCCAATGCATCGTTTGATGCTGGAGGATTACTGATGACTGAGTTGAGGTTTCAATGTTTACTGAGCTGAAGATTTGTTGGATGGAAACACCTTCAAATTTATGCTCAATAGCTGCAAGCTCTTAATTGTGCAAACTCTCACTCTAACCTTTGAGTTTCTGTTTTGTTTTTTAACAGTAATGCTGTACAGTTTGTCCCTCTCGGTAGCAAAAACTAATTTTGCAGTGGTAATACAAGGAGCAGCGGAAATATTATTTTAAACAACTGGGAATCAAACTTACACAAGACACTGTTTACTCAATCAACGCTAACCCAAACAGACACACACATTCACACTTAACACTGGGCCCCAGAAGAGTCTGTGTTTTTATAAAACTAACATTCAGCAACAAATATGCGTCGTTGCCAAAAGAAACTTGGAAAAGATGGAGACACGGGTGGCTGCGTTTCATTTTGGATGGGTTCTTGTTCATGGATGAGTGTAGAGCTGGAAAAACATAACTGTGGCCTATGTCTCCAAACACTAAATCATTATGAATTGCAAAGCCTTATTATGGGTTTTGTAAATGCTACAGAACAGATAAATAGGCACCCACTTAGGGTGCTTCTGTATTCTCACAAAATGTTTTTTATTGCCTATCAATGTGTTGAAATAATGCGCCATCTTGTCAAAACTCAGTCATAAACATTGACAAATCTAGGCATTGTAATGAACAGCTTGTGCCAAAGAAAGTATAACAATTTACAGGGTATAAATATAACCATAATTTTTAGAATATATATGGGCCATTCTACAGAACTGGTCCAAACGGCTGTCCCACAGCCAAAAAAAACCATTAAAAAAGCATTCAAATCTTAGTTTAGTCAGATCCTTTTATTATCTATTGAAACCACGGAACTGCCGTTCATTTTCCGGGAGAAAATGCACATTTCCGGGAGACATGCGCATTGCGTTGTTTAACGTTCCGCCTGGAAACAAAAATGCCGTGGAGCCCAGCCCTCTCACAAAAGAAGAAAGCTGTCGTGTTTACAACTATGATGACGAGCGCCTATTAGGATCAACTAAATGCTGGACTTTCAAATGAATGTGAAAAATGTAAAGTTCGCGGCATAGAATCTTTAAAATATGTCAGAGAGTTTCACACACCGGTTTGTTATTATGGCGACATTTCCACGCCCCTAAAACATGACGTGGCACAAAACTAAACGTGGTTGCTTTACCTGTCAGTCATATGGTCTAATGGGCGGGCCTTGGCCTTTAAAAGTGGCCAAAGATTCTGTATATATATATATATATATATATATATATATATATATATATATATATATATTAAGCTTACTGATATTTGAAATATTGTAGTCTCGGGTAGCCAGACCTTCAGACTGGCGGCAGAAAATATTTCAAATATCAGTAAGCTTAATATATATAAGATCACCATTTAGTGGGTACTTGCAGTTGGGAGGTGGCTTTCCTGAACCCCTAAATTTCAACTTATGAAAATAATGTTGAAATATTTTTTGCATTTTGTTCCATTGTTCTTATTTCTTCTTTTGATTTTACAAAAAAAGTGAAGTTAAAAAAAAAAATAAAAAAAAATAAAAATAATAATAATAATAATAATAATAATAATATATATATATATATATATATATATATATATATATATATTTAGATTTTGTTTGACAAATTACGAAACAAATATGTAAAAAAAAAAAGTGTGCCACATTGTCACTACCAAAACATTGTATGTTTTAGTCCATTGGCTGAGACTGATTTTAACTACATCCCTACAGGAAATATTGTCACTCTCTTTCATAGCTACATGGTGAGCAGATGGCTTCATAATTTTGAGGTAAATGTGTTCAAGGTATGAAAAATCTGGGTGTCACTTTAAGGAACGTCACTACAGAACATTTTTCTATAATTAAGCACACTAACATTAGTTTTATGTTGAGGACTGTGCTAGTTAACCATTTGCTGATTAGCATCTATGAGTATAGGTTCAAAAGTCACCAAAAGTGTCACTACCGGTAATTTCATGCTTTTTTTTTTCTGGGTGTTATCCCATAAAGTTGTCACTACCGTAACAGTCACGATAGAAACATGCCATCACTGTTTCGGTAGTGACAAAAGGAAAACAATTAATCCTTTATTTGGGGCAAAATAAACAAAATGTTAGTGCAGTTATGCATTTTTTTTTTTTTTTTTAGTATGTTTTAGTAGTGTTTTAGTATGTGGGTTAAAATTCTGTAATGTGATGTGGTCACTACCAAAGCGTTGCTGTCATTACTGAAAATGTTTTATCCAAAATAAAGTATGCTGAAGTATTAACTAAGATAGTGTTTGTTCAATGTTCAAACCATATCCTTACGTTTGAAATCAGTATGCTCAACTTTTTGCCTTTCCAGAAAAACTGAATTGGATTCAAAATACAACAGATCTCGCGAATCACACTACAAATATGGTTAAAATTATAATTGTTATTGGTTTACTTCTGAAAACGTTTTAATTAGAAGGAAGATGTAAGCAATATCTTAATAGTTCAATATAACCCTTCTTAAAGTATAGGCCTATATTACTGTTTCGGTAGTGACAAAGTTGGGGAGAGGACAAATATTCCAGAACTTTCTGAAAATACAATATGAGAATTAACTGCACAATTACTAGAAATGTGTAGGCCTACCTTGAATATTCTCTATACAATTTGCATACATACAACATTTGTGGAAAAAGTAGAAAACATTTTTTAAGACGTTTCCAACTTTGACTTAACCAATTCTGTAGAGTGGCCCATATATATATATATCTATAATCTATAATAAATATATAAATAAATCATCCTGACGATGATGAAACCAGCGGTTCATCCCTAACTGTGTAACCTTTTCAGGGCGCCACGGGAGGGAGGCTCCCTTTTCCTCTGATCCAGGACCAGCATCCAAATCCGAGTGCTGACCTAAACTACCATTAGGAAAAAAATGACACCTGATCTGAAACAAAACAGCACTCTCGTTTAGGACAGCGCTTCAGGGCACCCTGTCAGATTGAATCCTGGGACGCTCGGCGAAAGTGCCCGACTGGAGCCGCGGGAGATTCATTATACGCGCCTCAGACCAGACATGTAAACATTCAGAAAGAAAGCACTGTATATATTTGTCTGTGTGGGTGTCTGCACCTGTCTCACACCGTGATCTTTAACAATTCGCTGATATTTTAAAAGGTGCAGGCTAAAGCTGAATTTACATCCCTCCCCAGTCGCCCAAAAACAGATGCTACATTGATTGTAATTATATTAGGCGGACAGAATGAGTGGGTTGTAGCGAGAGAAAATGTTATTGTTGGTCCACTATTTGACAATCCCTCCTTGCTGTTTTTAATAGGCTACATATCAATTTTGTGCGTTTTGTGCATAGTTGAGAAATTACGCAGCGCAACCGCCGCACTGTATGCGAGGCTGAGGCATTTGTATCCTATTAACGTGAACATCTTTCTAAAACGTCAAAACATACCACAAATACTTTACCTACCAATACGAATGACCTCGTGCTGTTAGTACTTTTTGTTCTTTTTACCTTGTCATTTTGACTTGTATCTCAGCGTGCGCATCCCTCATCTCCTCCACATGACCCGCGATTCTTTCTCAATCAGGGTCAGTCCGACTCTGCTTTCACATTGAGCCAAAGTAGGAAAGAGAACGAACAGTTCTGGCGTTTCATCTTTTGCTGTTCTTGAACAGAAAGCTAATTTGAATTTAACAGGTTCATCAGGGGAAAAAATGGTGTTCACAGCTCTTCAGTCACATTTACAGATCATTAAAGAAAGAGTTCATTTAAATTTTAATCCTTGCCTTGTTCAAAACGGTTTTTTTTCTTAGTAAAACACAAATGAGTTGTTAGTAAGAATATCCAAACTTACAACAAAAGTGGATGATGAATGTCAACGTTTAAATGGACAGACTATAGATGAAGCCTGCTATTATTAAAGAATAAATTTGATTAAAAATAAAACAATAGGTCTACATAATATGCTGTTCATGGAGGACATTGGATTAGCCCTACAGTTACAGCATGAAAAACTATAACCTATTACTTTTTACAGAAAAGTTACCTATTTTATCTCACAATTCTGACTTTTATATCTCCTAGTTCAGACTTGGATTTAACTCAACAATGGCGAGTTGAAAAAGCCAGAAGTGTGGGATACAAACTCATGATTCTGAGTCGAGTGGAAAAGACAGATTGATTTTTTTCAGAATTGTGAGTATAAAGTCAGAATTTTTAAATACAAATGCAAAATTATCTTTTATTATTCCATGGCTTCCATAGACCGCTACTTGAAAACTGTAATTTTCTGCCATCAGATAGGCTTCGCCCACAAAATCATCATCACTGTTTGCAAACATCGAATTGGTCTATAGATATATAGACAGATACAATGGAGATGGATTACATTTAAGCTGCTTGTTTTGTATTTTTTGGAGCATGGCAGTATACAGTTGAGGTCAAAAGTTGACATCCCTCTTTCAGAATCTGCAAAATGTTAATTATTTTACCAAACTAAGCGGTATCATACAAAATTCATGTTATTGTTTATTTCGTTTCACATAAAAAATGCTTACATAGTCTGAAAGACAAAACAATTGTTGAATTTATAAAATTGACCCTGTTCAAAACTGATTCTTAATACTGTGTTGTTACCTGAATGATCCACAGCTGTGTTTTTTTTTTTTAGTGATGAATCCATTGTTTGTTCTGAACAGTTAAACTGCCCGCTGTTCTTCAGAAAAATCCTTCAAGTCTCACAAATTCTTTGTTTTTTTTTAGCATTTTAGTGTATTTGAACCCTTTCCAACAATGACTGTATGATTTTGAGATCCATCTTTTCACACTGAGAACAACTGAAGGACTCATATCCAACTCTTACAGAAGGTTCAAACACTCACTGATGCCCCCAGAAGGAAAAATCATGCTTAAAGAGCCAGGGGTGAAAACTTTTGAATTTGAAGATCAGGGTAAATTTAGCTTATTTTGTCTTCTGGGAAACATGCAACTATCGTTTGTAGCCCCTGAAGGGCAGTACTAAATGAAAACAAACAAACAAACAAACAAACAAACAAAACATGATATTTAGGCAAAATAAGAAAAAATGTTCATATCTCCATTCTGTTAATTTTTTTTTTCAGCCGAGCTCTTAATGTATTGTTTTTCCTTCTGGAGCATCAGTAAGTGTTTGAATTGTTTGAAGCTTGTTTTGTATTTTTTGGAGCCTGGCAGTAAAAGTTACAACCCAAGATCTAAATTTGTTAAAAAAGTCGTACAGATATAAAATAACGTGCATGATCTCTTTAAATTCTGAAATGACCTGATGATGTTCAGAGGCTATACACAGGCCTTAGGAAATTTTGTTATAATTAGTTCCATTTGTTATTGAACTGAATTGAATCAACATTGAACTGACATGAAATAATGGCACTTGTTATTTTAGAGCTGTTTTACAAAATCTGAATTGTCTTTATAACTGAGTTTTCATAAGTGATTCTGTTATTTTCCTGTCTATCATTGTGAAGCATCATTCCATAGTTCCACGGCCTCCTATGGAGGCTATAGTGTATTTACATTGATTCATTTTAAAAAGTATAAGGTTTTTCTAGAAAGACTATTGACAGAGGAAATGCAATTAAGACCTTTTCTCATCCTTCAGGCTCTCACTATGTTTTCCCTCATTTTTTGTCTCTTCTCATCGGTAAAGACATTACAGCATTTGGATTGGATTTACTGAGGTAGATTAGAAGCAGACACAGCAGGAGCCCATCCTAAATCCTTTGACTTCTGGGTAATAGATGGAAATTAGCGATCTCATCGGTTAAACAAACAATTGAATGCAAAACATACACTCATGTGCAGCTGCACACTTTATCATTCACTTTATTCCACAAATAAAAGCATTTAGGTCATATGGACAACTTTTTAAAATTATTTTATGGTGTTTTTTGATTATTTTAAAGCTTCACTGCTCAGGATATTTTTAGAAAGTTTAAGGTTCAGAATTGTCTGTAAATGCAGAAACTATTCCATATGACCATATACAATATTGCATTACTCCCTAAAAAAGTAACTAATTACGTTACTTAGTTACTTTTTATGAAAATTAATGCGTTACATTACTTTTGCATTACTTTTTAAATCTGGGCAGGGCTTGCTTGTTTGTTTTTAATATAAAAACATTTGTTTCTTAGCAAATGTAAAAGCCCTTTCACACCAAATGGAAATTAAGTGAATAAGCCTAAGGCTAAAGGAAAATTCAATTTACGCCTGTACAGTAGAACTGTAGGAAAAGAAATTTCAACACTCTTCAGCAATGAGAAAAAAAGCACAAAATGTTAGTTAATATAAAGGAAGTTTTGCTTATTAGTACACTGCAAAAAAATACTTTTCTTACTTAGATTTTTTTGTCTTGTTTCCAGCCAAAATGTCTAGAAAATCCTACTTGATTTAAGAATTTTTTTTTTATATTTTGGCACAAGAAAAGTATTTTTGCAGTGTACGGTTGAATTGGATCAACAAAGGTCAGCAGCAAAGTCACTAGTTAATAAAACGGGATTAAATACATAAAGGAAACAAAAAGTAATGCGTTACTTTACTAGTTACTTGAAAAAAGTTATATTATTACGTAACTTGCACTACTTGTAATGCGTTATCCCCAACACTGACTGTTATGGAGATTGATCATAAACACAGCTAAAAAGCTTCCTACCACAGTGGGCATCGTACACAAAACTAATATCCAGAGGTGGGACCAAGTCATTGTTTTGCAAGGCACAAGTCTCAAGTCTTTGCATTCAAGTCTCGAGTCAAGTCCCGAGTCAAGACGGGCAAGTCCATGTCGACTTGCAAGTCCTCAACTTTAAGCTTCAAGTCCTAAATAAGTCATTAGTGTCGTTTGCCCAAATTAGTGTCTCTGTATTAATTAATACAGTAAATTTAAAGTCAATAACAGTCTATAGTAAGAATAATTACAAAGATACAATAATTAATGGTGTTTCAATGAGGAATTAATCATTGATTGTGAACAAATATAGGCCTAATTGAATGAATAATTTATTTTAAGTCCACTGTTTCATTTGTTTATGATTCAGTGATTTGAATGAATCAATTGAATCAGTTGGGGTCCTAGTTTTGGTATCAAAATATGACATTTCCATACCAAAACTACATATTTTACAGCCACCGCTATGCAGATTGATCATAAACAGAGCTAAAAAGCTTCCTACCAGTGGCCATCCTTTACAAAACTAATATCTACCACAGTTTTATCACAGGTACAATGTAACATTTTTCAATACAAGCATTTGTATTGAAATGGAATTTATGCAATATTTCAAACTTTTAACCAACAGGAGAAAATCAACACGCTGCAACAGTTTAAAATCAGTCCAATTCTGTGAAAAAATGCGGATTTGGCAACCACACGAGCTGCATCCAAAGCGAGTTAAATACTCCGCATATTGATAGAATGTTTGCGGGAGCGGGATTAAGAAAACAGTCCCGCGCAAGGCTTTGATACAAAAACGCACACAATGTAGGAAGCAAAAGCCGAATCCCGGACATTTTGGGCGATTTAGCAATCCCGCCCGGACGCATTTTTTTAAGTCCAAAAAGAGGTCCGTGGAAAGGACGTATGGGACGTATGGTAACCCTACAGCACTGTTTATCACTCCATGCTCTTGGGCTGATCCTGGGGTTGTTTTTCATTTTCTCTTACATCAATAAACCAGTAGTGACGTAGATATTGTAGATATTATATACTAAAAATAGTGCTTACCTTAACACGACTGCTCTGTCTTTGAGAAAGGTGAGTGCTTCTGTGAGCTGCTTCATTGAAACTCAATTAGTGCTCGAACAAATTCACATAAAGGAAACACAATCGCTCGAATGCACTTAAGGGCAAAGCCGAGTGAGGTGTACTTACATTTCTCAAACCTCTCACATTCTGTTGTTTGAAAGACACTGGAACACATACTGACAGCAGCTGAATAGATGATGCATGAATAAAGGCGGACATAGTGAAGGGTGAATAACATATAGGCAAGGCAGAGTGAAATAAGGGTGCTCTTGAGAGAGAAAAAGGAGAAAAAGACATGCCCCTATTCCCTGAACATCTAGACAGAAGTTTGCCACTGAGAGAGAAACATTTCATGACAGGGTGACGATGATGAAAATCGTTGTAATAGCAGCAGAGGTTTAGAGTAGCCACATATGCTTTTGTAGCTTTACTTTTTTTTCTCCTGCTGGATTCCATTTATATGTTTATTAAAGCTTTCTTTTATAACTAAACACAGTTTAATTGAGCTTTTAATTAACAATTTTTAAAAATAAGTATTTTGACACCACTTACTCGCCCTCAGGCCTGCACACTAGTCATATCATGGCCAATGATGTCAAACTTACAGCTGACAACTATCATTTGCGCTTGTATTGAATTAAAAAACATCACTGTACCAGTAAAGCCAGAAATGAACCTGTAACAGGTGTTTGGAATTTTTTTATTTATTGATTTTTTTTTTTTTTTTTTTTTTGCTTCTGTTTGCTAATGTTCAATAAAATAGTGACCATCTACTTTATCGTGGTGCTGGTTTCTGGAAGTATTTTTCCATTCATTATTCCCACAGGGATTTTTAAAAAGACTTTGTTAAAGCATTAGAAGCCATGAGCCAAGCCAAGAATCAAGATTGTATATATAAAAAAAATATAGTTTATATATATATATATATATATATATATATATATAAACTACCAGTCAAAAGTTTTTGAATAGTAAGATTTTTATGTTTTTTTTTTTAAAGAAGTCTCTTTTGCTCAACAAGTCTGCATTTTTTTTATCCAGAGTACAGCAAAAACAGTAATTTTGAAATATTTTTATTTAAAATAACTGTTTTCTATTTGAAAATATTTTACAATTAAGAAAAAAAATACATAAAAAAAATTAAGATTTATTCCTGTCATTTCAAAGCTCAATTTTTTGCATCATTACTCGAGTCAAATGATCCTTTGTAATATTCAATGATTGTAAAGGAACATTTATTATTATTATTATTATTATTATTATTATTATGTTGAAAACAGCAGATTTTTTTCAGGTTTCTTTGATGAATAGAAAGTGAATAGAAACATCATTTGTCTGAAATAGAAATCTTTTGTAACATGCTAAATGTTTTTATTGTAATTTTTGATCCATTTAAAGCATCCTTGCTAAATAAAATTTCTGTAATTTCATTTAAAAAATATATAATAATAAAGTAAAACAACAAAATAAATAAATAAATAAATTATACTGACTCCAAGCTTTTGAATGGTATAGTGTTTACTGGTACAAAAATACAAAATACTTTTTATTTTAGATATATGCTGATGTTTGGATCTTTTATCACAGAATCTTGAAAAAAAAAAAACGTACTCAACTGTTTTAAATATTGATAATAGTAATAATAATAATAATAATAATAATAATAATAAATGTTTCTTGAACAGCAAATCACCATATTAGAATGATTTCTGAAGGATCATGTGACACCAAAGACTTGTAGTGTACTTTAAAATTTAAGTGTTTGGACAGTGTGGGTATACCGACTCTCTGATTGGTGGAATTTTTGTACAGCATCATGGGTAATGTCATTTTTCACCAGGGATTTAGCTGTTAATCACAATTATTTAAAACATGTTGAAATAATGCAAACTCAACAAAAGCATTTACCATTGATTAACAACCTCAGAGCTCACAGTAAGTCAACACACTACACTACAAACCATTTATACCTAAAAAAAGTACAAGAATGTGTACTTAACGGCTTCCATGAGGGAAAGAACTACAATCCCATGAGCTATTGTGAAAGACATAATCACATCAAAACCAATGGATAAAAATAAAACTATTCATTTAAAGTTGTTGATTGTACCAATATATTATAGGCTAATATAGTAGCCTACATTTTAAATATATTAATATTTAAGTGTTTGAGAGTGTGGGGACACCGACTTGATTTGTGGTGCTTTGTGGAAGTGGGTGGAGCACAGTGCTCATTTGAGCACTTTGCTCACCGTGACTCTGATTGGTTGAATTATTTACAGCATTATGGGTAATATAGTTTTTCACAAGGGATTTTGCTGTTAATCACAATTATTTAATGCCAACTGATGGCTTCAACAAAAGCATATACCATTGATTAACAACTTCAGAGCTCACAGTCTATCTTGAAAGCTTTGTAAGTTATTGGTAAAAATGAATTTCCCTACGGAGAAAATGCATGACATTTTTAAGCCCGACTGTTGGACTTTTTAAAGGAATGGCACCACTGGACGTGCCGCTCCAGGGTTAACGTCATTGTCTGCAAACTCTGCTGTTGCTGTGTTTTGGATGAGCCTCAAATCAGTAAGAGTTTAATGATATTTTAGAGATACATAGGGTGACCATACGTCCTCTTTTCCCTGGACAAGTTTTACGTCCTCTTTTCTCTGCAGCTTGTGTTGGATGTAGGGTTGCCAAATCTGCATTTTTTTCCATGGAATTGGTCTGATTTTAAACTGTTAACCCAGGTTGATTTTCTCCCGTGGGCTAAAAGTTTGAAATATTGCATTCATTATTTGACTGAAATGCTTGCACTGAAACATTTTGCATTCTACCTGTGATAAAACTGTGATAGATATTAGTTTTGTGAAGGATGGCCACTATGGTAGGTAGCTTTTTAGTTGTGTTTATTATCAATCTGCATAACGGTGACTGTAAAATATGTAGTTTTGGTATGGAAATGACATATTTTGATACAAAACTAGGACCCCAATAATCCCCCCCACCCCCCGTCCTACGTTCCCTTTTTTGAAAACTAACATATGGTCACCCTGGAGACACAGTCATTTAGAAAGGCTTTGATTATTTCTTATGTCTCTATCTCTGTCTGCACCTGCAGTCTTAACCTTGATTAGTGCTGTTTAACACTGGTGAGTGTGTGTCTGTGCCACGGTCTTGTCTCTCATCCTCTTCATTATGAGCTCAGCGTCCTCAGGTTTCGCTCTAATTAAGATGTTATTTCTTCAGCCCTTCCCGCATTAACAGACCACAGACGGGAGGATGTTTATTCAAATACTCTCCACTTTTTAACATCGCTCCATTATGAAGAAGGGATACTCCAAATATCAGTCCATCACTTCCTCTGTCCTTAATTATCGGCGCGTATCTGATAACGCCAGAGCGGCCCGAGTCACTGGATCCCTCCAGTCTCAGTAAATGTGGCCGTGACTGCGGTCCAGCTTTAATCACATTAACATTTTCTGGTAAATATTGTACGCTTGGTGAATGTTTACGCTTTGAGCGCCTTCAGCGCAGTGCGTTGCAAAAGTATTCAGTGTTTTTGCATTTTATTCTGTTAATTTGAAATACCAACATGTGTAATTGTCTCCCTGAAATGAGTTTGTGTAGGTTGGGATTTCTGTACTCAAATCATACTCAGTTTATTCTGAGCATTGCCATCCTCAACTTTGAGGCTTAAGCAGGCCACAGCTACTGAATAAGCTTACAAATGGCAAAGACTAGAAACACTAGATGCCATCCTGGTGGGTTGTAAACATGCAGATGCATGACACCGCAGCCACTGAAGCAGTTTCTCAGTGCTCGAGCACCCGCCCCTTTTGCTCAGATGCCCAAAGTGCCCTTCTGTCAAAGGTCTGAATTTGAATTTGGATCTGTTTCTCACACAAAGCATCACATGGATACCTAGGATTTGAATAAAAATAAAATACTTGTATATCATTTTATTTAATGCTTGAGCATGACAGCATATTAATACAATTATGTGCCCCATGGTAAACCAAATACATATTGCATGATAATGCGCTCTCTCTCTCTCTCTCTCTCTCTCTCTCTCTTTCTCTCTCTCTCTCTCTCTCTCTCTCTCTTTATGTAAGGATTCTAAGATTATTTGTACTAAAAATAATAAATTTAAATAAAATTAAATTATAATTAATTGCAGTTTAATGTAGTTGACTGATTTACTGATTTGCTTAATTTTGAAATGATAATGTTTCTTTCTGTTTTGACTTGCCATTTCAAAGATTAAATTTAAAGATTCCTTTATTTTATAGAAATTTCTGTGTACATTTAGCCATTATCATGCAACATTTTGCTTATGTTGGTTATCATTGATCACATGCTGTCATGTCACATGCCTGATTTGGGCCACATGATGACTGGACTGATCTGGGCCAGACTCCTCCCACCAACAATCGGCCCGCATATTGTTTGCCGTGATCCACACTGTGCCATCATTGCCACACATGGTCCAGCTCTGGCTGAACAGGTACATGCCATTGCCGACAGGAGGCCAGCAGTGCCAGCTTAAGGCCACATTTGGGCCAAGACCGTTTGCTATGTGGGTAGCGCCAGTAGCTCACCACCATTTAACATCATAATGGTGACCCCCATAGTCCAAAATATGTATAAAACAAGGTATATTTAAAGAACATAAATCTTTAATTGGGTTTCTACTACATATTTCAGTAAGAGACATCATTTACATTATATTAAGCCATATAACGTGTCATAATATCCAAGGTTCCCTTTAATATGTTTAGCTACTTCAATAATAACACATCTGGCACAGACATTTGAAGGAAAATTTATTGCCCCCTTGAGCGCTGATGCAGTACACCAGGACAAATGCAGTGGCCTAATGTATGTTTCAGATCCAAAGTGTCTATATTCTATATGGTTATAGTGTTTTACAATCATAAATATAGACTTATAATTAGACTGCAGAAGTAGTAATTATGAATGTGTCATGGAAAAACAGTAAGGAGGTTGCATTAACATTTTAATAACTTATGATATACTAGTGCTTTCCTTGTTTTCGTTTTAACAGATTAAGCCAGCGACTCAGATTTACATAATCTGAAAATATTTGTTTTCCATTTGAATTGGTTCATTTGAAAGTAGATATTTTGCTTTCTATAGATGTATTTTCATGTCTGTAAGGCAAGTATACACAGAGTTTAGATTTTTTTTGATGCGCTCAAGTTTAGAGACTGAGACGGCAGAAAGTGCATTATGTTTGCTTTAATTATTTTACAAAAGTTCAATGTTTCGTTGTTATCGTAAGTGAACACAAATAAATGTAGAGTCTTTGCAGATTCTAAAGATGTATTACTCTTATCTGTATGACCAAGAATGATGGCGCCTCCATCCGTCATGCAGTGAGCGCGCTATTATTCAACTTCCACACCCTCACAGACCATTGAATAGCGCACATTTTTCTACTTTTAACATAGATTACATGGCCATGTTAAGTTGCTACTACTTACATACAGTATTTTAGATGAAAAGCTATATTTGAGCATTTGGATGTCCTGCCCGATGTACTATATTACCACATAAACCAGCCGTTAACGAACTGTTTGTCAAGGAACTTGTGACTTCCTGTGGATTTTTTTTGCCCTGCGACTAATACAATTTTGGCCAACCAAGCCTCTTCTCGTCGACTTTTAGGAGGTAGCCCTACATATAATGTTAGTCACGGTTTGTTTTGAAACCAAAACAGTTGTAATTTAGTTTGTAGCATTCATTTGTATTACTTTAGTGGATATTTTTGTATAAAAAATTACCTTGTCATTGGCGTATCTGAAATCTCTTGATGTTTTTGCTCCTGTACCCAAGGTTCTGTATGTAAATGAGCTCAGTTAAGATTGGCTAATCTTTTCACTTGAAAAATGTTGGCCGTTTGCTGTCAAGTTTAATGTAGTAGGCACTATTTATCATGTTGTAGTATTTTTCATCATATTTCAAACTGTTCTGATTATTCAAGAACATTTTACCACTGTGAATCATTTCTCATTTACCAAAACACTCACCCACTCATAGTCCTCCGGCAGTGTTTAAAGCCTTGAGTCTGCTTTGATATGCATGAATGAAGCATGTACAGCGACACCGTGAAATTATTCACCATTCTTCATTTTCAGACGCACATTTGCTACAACTGGTGGCCAGCAGTTTTCTGATAATTCCACAGATTTTCAAGTGGATTCAAGTCTGATTGAGCTCTGATTGAATTACACCCTTTTGCCGAGCCATCCCTCTGTAGTTTTTGTCAGTGCTTGTGGTTAATTAGATTGGCATTCAAAAATGGTCTGTGTCTCATTTTTTCCTCAGCTTAGAAGTTGGTGTTTTTCTTTTTGCACTTTTTTCATGCATTCTACAGTCATTTCTCATGAGTCTTATTTACTGCTCTAATGTGGCCAAGTTCGTGTTCTTCTAATGACTTTCTGTATGCTGTGTGTTTGTCCGTGATTTTGTTTTCTAATTTGGCTTCTATTTTTATTTTATAATTCATTAAAACATCTGAACAGAATGGACACACACAAATGCACACATTTAACAAGCATAAACAGTTTTTACTCACACATCCAGCGTTTACCATATTTATTCCCTGTCTTCTTGGATAATTTCCCTGTGGACTAATTGGATGGCAGAGTGAAAGCCCTGTAGTTATTTTGTTCTTTTATTAGACTTAATGAAGACACAAAATTAGATATTGAAGGAGAGAACAGTCACACACTGGACATTATTTAACTTTGCAACTTTGGCAGCCAGTTACATATAATGCAACATAGTGTAAATTACTGCAACAAAAATGAGAAGAAAACCCCCCCATAATAAAACCATAATCAAACATTGCACTGTAATTAGATGTGAAGGTTCACAGAGCCTTTCATTGTTTCTCACCTTAAATTATAAGGTGTTACGACTCAATGCTTAATGAGCTAAAGAAATCTGTCAGGCGTTAATGTCTAACTGCATTTAAGTCAATCTCTTTTCATTTCAATCATACGGTGGATGATAATCGGTCTCATCGCACATTTATTGTGCTCTGGGTGGGACATGTGTGATTGAGACCCTCTCCTTTAGCAGATGAAGTGTGACAGATTAGGATGTTGTGCACAAATGTGCAAAAATAATCTTCAGTATGCTTGGATGTAAATGTGTGTCCTGGAGGGACAGAGATCTGGACTAATTGGTAAATTCCACTAACAGCTATAGAGAGAGTGAAGGCATCATTCATGCATGTAGATGTGGGTAGATCTGGTGGGTCAGGTGTATACTATTTTATATGCAGTTCCAATGCATTTAAGTTTGTTTTTCATTAGAATATTTAATATTGCATGTCATCACTATTACCATTAATCGCATTTCACTTTAATTAAGTTGGCTTGAGAAAGCTAGTAACTTGCTAGAATTATGCTAGAATCACGCTAGTAACTAACTAATCATGCTAACAACATGCTAGTAACATGCTAAACATGCTAGAATCTCACTAGTAATTTGTTAATCATGCAAGAATCATGCTAGTAACTTACTAATCATGCTAACAACATGCTAGTAACATAATCATGATAGAAACATGCTAACAAAATGCTAGTAACTTGCTAAACATGCTAGAATCTTAATAGTAATTTGTTAATTATGCAAGAATCATGTTACTAAATTAGTAATCATGCTAACAACATGCTAGTAACATGCTAATCATGCTAGAACTTGCTAAACATGCTAGAAACTCACTAGTAATTTGTTAATCATGCAAGAATCATGTTACTAACTTAGTAATCATGCTAACAACATGCTAGTAACATGCTAACCATGATAGAAATATGCTAACAAGAATCATGCTAGCAACATTCTAAACATGCTAGAATCTCACTAGTAATTTGTTAATCATGCGAGAATCATGTTAGTAACTTAGTAATCATGCTAACAACATGCTAGTAACTTACTAATCATGCTAACAACATGCTAGTAACATACTAATCATGATAGAAACATGCTAACAAAATGCTAGTAACTTGCTAAACATGCTAGAATCTTACTAGTAATTTGTTAATTATGCAAGAATCATGTTACTAAATTAGTAATCATGCTAACAACATGCTAGTAACATGCTAAACATGCTAGAATCTCACTAGTAATTTGTTAATCATGCAAGAATCATGCTAGTAACTTACTAATCATGCTAACAACATGCTAGTAACATAATCATGATAGAAACATGCTAACAAAATGCTAGTAACTTACTAAACATGCTAGAATCTTACTAGTAATTTGTTAATTATGCAAGAATCATGTTACTAAATTAGTAATCATGCTAACAACATGCTAGTAACATGCTAATCATGCTAGAACTTGCTAAACATGCTAGAAACTCACTAGTAATTTGTTAATCATGCAAGAATCATGTTACTAACTTAGTAATCATGCTAACAACATGCTAACCATGATAGAAATATGCTAACAAGAATCATGCTAGCAACATTCTAAACATGCTAGAATCTCACTAGTAATTTGTTAATCATGCGAGAATCATGTTAGTAACTTAGTAATCATGCTAACAACATGCTAGTAACATGCTAACCATGAGAGAAACATGCTAACAAGAATCATGCTAGTAACATACTAAACATGCTAGAATCTCACTAGTAATTTGTTAATCATGCAAAGATCATGTTACTTAGTAATCATGCTAACAACATGCTAGTAGCAAGCTAACCATGATAGAAACATGCTAACAAAATGCTAGTAACTTGCTAAACATTCTAGAATCTCACTAGTAATTTATTAATCATGCCAGGATCATGTTAGTAACTTAGCAATCATGCTAACAACATGCTAGTAACATACTAATCATGATCGAACCATGATAACAAAATGCTAGTAACTTGCTAAACATGCTAGAATCTCACTAATAATTTGTTAATCATGCAAGGATCATGCTAGTAACATGCTAAACATGCTAGAATCTCACTAATAATTTGTTAATCATGCAAGAATCATGCTAGTAACTTACTAATCATGCTAACAACATGCTAGTAACAAATAATGACAGAAACATGCTAACAAAATGCTAGTAACATGTTAAACATGCTAGAATCTCACTAGTAATTTGTTAATCATGCAAGAATCATGTTAGTAACAGCGATCATGCTAACAACATGCTTGTAACATGCTAATCATGATAGAAACGTGCTAACAAAATGCTAGTAACTTGCTAAACATGCTAGAATCTCACTAGTTATTTGTTAATAATGCAAGAATCATGCTAGTAACATACTAATTATGTTAGTAACATGTTAACAACATGCTAGTAGTGTTAATCATGCAAACAACATGCTAATTAGGCTATAAACACGCTAATATGCAAATAACTTGCTAGTCATGCAAGTAGCTTACTAATCATGCTAACATGTTAATTACATACTAATCATACTAGAAAAATTCTAGTAAATGGCATTTCATGCTAACAACATGTTAATCATGCTAGAAGCACGTTAACATGCTAGTAACATGTTAATCATGCCACAAACATGCTAGCAACATGCTAGTAACTTGCCAATCACACTATAATCATGCTAGCGACAATGCTAATTCATGTTAAATTGTGCTAGCGACATGCTAATTCATGTTAAATTTGGACTAGCGACTTGCTAATTCATGTTAAAACGTTCTAACGACATGTTAATTTACGTAAAATCATGCTAGCAACATGCTTATTAATGTTAATTCATGCTAACAACATTGCTAAACTATGCTTATCATGCTAGCAGCATGGCTAAACCATCCTAAATCATGTTGATTCTTGCTAGAAACGTCTGTTCCCATTCTGTCCCAAACTTCAATTTCAACAATTAAATTCAAACCTTAAGTTTCCAACTTTCAGACAAGGCTTTCTCAAGCAAACTTCAAAGTTTATCTGTGAACTTTACTCATCTAGTTAAAATGTTAATATCTTATATCTTATTTTTTTTAACTTGTTTTCTTCATTCAGTTTCGATATACGTCTTTCTTTTTCTTATTCTTGAAACTTGTAAAATAAAGACTTGATGTAAGTTGCTTTAAATACAAGTGCTACTAAATGACTAAGTGTAAATGCAAGGCCAACATTTCAACCCTGTTATAGGACAAAGTTCCAATAATGTTTTTTTTTTTTTTTTAATGGAAAAAAAAAAGTTCTTCAGTGTCTGATAATTACAGTACTGTCAAATTTGGATCTGCTGTATTATTTCTTGCATATTTAATTGGAACCTTTTTCACAATAAATGATTAAAAAACAAATTAGCACAGCATTAGCATTTCAGTAATTTTTGCCAACCTTTGTTTTGATTCTGTTTTGGCAATGTTCATGCTTCAGGGTAAGAATAAAAGCATTTGTGTTTCTTCTCACAAAGTGCTGTTCGGTTTCAGTGACTGCTGTGAAGTCTGTTTTTAGTATGGTTTTTACTGAATTTATCTTACTTTTTATTGTGGTGCGGTTTGTTTAGCCTGCAGGGGTGTGATGATGACAGCGCACCCCCACTGTTTCTCAAATGTCAAACCTTTTAAGCTTGTGTCTCTGTTAATACCTGGCACTCCTCCAGCCAAATGAAGTTTCTCAAATTTTTTTCAAAAAAAAATTTAGGAGTTGCATGTGTCAGTTTAAAACAAACTCAGTGTTATTTTTGCATGAAAATAAATTAATATAACCAACTGAGCTCAAAAGTGGACTTAAACGCATGCACACAAAGTTACATTTTGGATATCGCTTTTCATTCTGGAGGAATTGGTTATTTCACAAATGGCTTGTTTAAAATATTAACTAAGGTTGAAATTGTTTAAAAAAAAAAAAAGTAATATGAGAATATATGAAATACACCACTGATTTATAAATTGGATTTTGCTGTGATCCGAAACCTGTGCATAGGTGCATAGACGCAAAATAGGCTCCAAGAAACAATCCTACATTATTAACCTTCCATTTTGTATTTCTCAGTCCACTGCTTTTCAGCTTATTCCTTATGGTTTAAAGATTTTTCAGGTCTAGCCCTCCATTTCTTCACGGACCAATACCTTGGTGGAGTGACCCGGGAATGAGCGGTCAGCTTCAGGCCATCCACGGGCCACTTGAAAACCACAGAGAAAATTGTGGGGTCATTACAGCCCTGTGAAGATCACTCTAGGCTCGTGGGAAATGAAATGGACTGAAGGATTGTTTCTCAAATGATTGAAGTCTATCTCAATAGATGATGTCAAAGCGGAGGATTCTGTCATGACAGATCTGTTTCTGAGAGTTATTGATCTGTGTCGCACATCAACGGCAACCTCTGTCTTTTGATTTCAGTTCTTTTCGCACACAAACACACAAAAAAATCTGGTTTTGTTAAAAAATGTTGATTTGATGGTTGTATTGTTAGCGATAGTAAATCAAAGACTGTTGGTATTGTTAAGTATAAGCTCTGACAAAAACATCCCAACAAAACTGCAGAACACATCCTTCAATCTGGAAGTCCAACACAATATTATTAGTGGGGCTTGCCAAAGGCAAAGCCTCACTTGTACTATGCTGCGTGCTGATCCGTGCAACATTTCGGCGCGTAACTAGTCCCGCAGTTTTTCTCACAGACCCACGAAACTGGCGTCAAATCGTGCGGCCTATACGGGAATGGTGTGCTATGACTTTTATAAGCGATCGGGCGTACGATGTTCGAACCCGGGCCAAAATTCGGCCGAAAAAATCCCATAGACAACGCATTGGGGCCAACTTTGACGGCGCATAGCGCCGTCCACGAATTTCGTAGAAACACGTAATTAACCACATTTGGAGACGCTGACTAGCTGTGCAAGAACATACCTCGCAATGGGGTATAAGTTGTACCCCGGGGGTGCTAGAGCCCCCCCCAAATTTTCCCATTGACTTACATTGGCCCAAAAAATCCTAGGTAACAGTATATCTATTCCATTGCGCCGACTTTGACCAATTTCGTAGAAACACGTAAATCACTACATTCGAAGAGGCTGACCAGCTGTGCGAGAACATACCTCGCAATGGGGTGTAAGTTGTACCCCTAGGGCGCTAGAGCCCCCCAAAATTTCAAAAATCGGCCTATGGGAGATACTATGATGAGGGAAGCCCCATGAAATAGTTTTTTTTTTTCCTACTATTGCAATTTACATAGGGATTTTGCATTGGACATAACTCTGCATCACAATGACATAGAGACTTGGGGGTGGGTGCATTTTACTCAGACAACCAATCAGACTCTCAGGATCACTATGAGGCGGTCAAGCCACGCCCTAGCAACCATTTAGGATGCCCTAGCAACAGATCCCATAGACCCCATTATAAAATGGCCCAGATCAATATCTTTGGATCAGAATGTCATGCAGACATGGGGGTTGGTTTGTTTGAATCAGGGCAGCAGGCAGCCAATCACTGATCACCATTAACATTCTTAGCCACACCCTAGCAACCATTATTGACCACCCTAGCAACCCAAACCCACACAAGCATATCTTCAGATCTGAATGTCATAGAGACATGGGGGTTGGTTTATATCATTCATACTGACAAGCAGCCTTTGGAGTATCATCATTGGCCACTCCCTAGCAACCAAACAGAGTACCCTAGCAACCATTCCGCAAGACCTATATCTCTGTATCAGAATATCGTAGAGACATGGGAGTTGCTTCTTTGGACTCATGCTAACAAATAGGACTACCGACATGCTACACATGCTAGCAGTGATTAGCTACATGCTAATAGTGATTAGCTAAGTGTTCAAATATGCAGTAACTTCATGTTAGCAACATGTTAATCGTGTTAACATGTTGCTAGCCCCATGCTAGTCATGCTAACTTCATGCTAATGACATGCTAATCATGTTATCATGTTACTAGCATCATGCTAGTCATGTTAACTTCATGCTAACGACATGCTAATCGTGTTAGCATGTTGCTAGCATCATACTAGTCATGTTAGCATCTTGTTAAAAACATGCTAGCATCATGCTAACATGCTAGTCATGCTAACTTCATGCTAGCGACATGCTAATCATGTTAGCATGTTGCTAGCATCATGCTAGTCATGCTAACATCATGCTAATGACATGCTAATCACGTTGGCATGTTGCTAGCATCATGCTAGTCATGTTAGCATCTTGTTAAAAACATGTTAGCATCATGCTAACATCATGCTAGTCATGCTAGCTTCATGCTAACGACATGCTAATCATGTTAACATGTTGCTAACATTATGCTAGTCATGCTAACTTCATGCTAATGACATGCTAATCGTGTTAACATGTTGCTAGCATCATGCTAGTCATGCTAATATTATGCTAACTTCATGCTAACATGCTACAATTGTTAAAATATGAGCAGATAAAGGGTTTTTTGCCACTGCAAGCACCACTCACATTTTCTTCAGGAAATGTACATGTCTAGTTATTATTATTATTTAAAATAACTGTTTTCCATTGTAATATATTGTCAAATGTGATTTATTCCTGTGATCAAAGCTGCATTTTCATCATTACTCCAGTATTCAGTGTCACACTTCGGAAATCATTCATATACTGATTTGTCACTCAAGAAACATTAATTTTTGATATCAGTGTTGTAAGCAGTAGTGCTGCTTCATGTCTTTTGTGGAAACGTGGATGGATGAATATAAAAAGTTCAAAAGAACAGCATTTGTTTGAAATAGAAATATATTCGTGAAATTTTGTAAATGTCTTTACTCTCACTCTTTAATTATTATTTTTTTAATAAAAGCTTTTACATTAGTTTGAACAAAAACAGATTTGATTTAGATCATAGAGCTAAATATGATTTAAAAATAATTAAATAAATAAAAAGTGCCTAGATTAAAAAATATAGTATTAACCACTCAAAATGAAAACTAACCTTGAGAAGATAAAAACTTAAAGACCCAAATAACTGGCTTCTTTCTTCGCCAGTAGCTTTGAGTTTATGTCACAGCCATGAATCATGATTTGCTAAAAGCAAATGTCTTGTCATAAGTACAATTTAGTGTTAGTCCAGTGTTTTTTTATTCTATAGGTCATTTTTATTGGACAAAAATATTGTTACTTCAGCAAGATGAAGATTTCAAATGCATAAAAGTTCATTTTGTCAGTGTTTAGGAGTACATTAGCATATAAATGATGCATGGAGCATGTATGTCAAAGCTGACATACATGAACAAAAGGTTCAATTTTGAGTTCATGGGGTTTTTAAGTGAGTGAAAACATAACCGCTTGCGATTGAAAAACGCCTCGTTGAGTGGTGAAGATGTTGGAGAAGCTTCATCTGCCTGGATGTTTTAGGAACATATAGCGAAGTACTTAGAAGGAAGGACAAACCGACACTCCTTCACCGGCAGCTTTGCCAACCTGAAGCACATAAATATACATGAATCAGAGCTCAGAGCCGGAGGACAATCACAGAAACAATCACAGTGTCCATACTCACATCTTAGCAAAGAACCACTTCTTGGGACTGAAGCCACTGCTGGAAATGAGATATTTGAGATGAATCTGTGAGTCATCATACATGCACTTAAACACTTGCATTTGCACGTGTGAACTTACAATTTGTTGCTGATTCCCGCCAAAGTCTTTAAGCAAGCGATGTCATCGGTGATGTCATCATCAGTGAGAGCTTTTAAGATAAAATAAAGTCATGAAGACATGAAAATGAGAATGTATCAGGGAATGTTTGTTCTCCACTTACCGCTGCAGTCCAGGCCACAAAGGTTGAGCGATCCGCTCGATCCGGGATCACAAGCCACGCGATCGCTCAGCTGGAAGATTCCCAACAGGTTCCAGGCGATGACATCATCACGCTCCTCTTCCTCCGAGCCGTCTCCGGAGCTGTCCTCCTCGGACATCGCCTTCGAACCGCTTCCGTACGAGTCCATGGGGATATTATCTGGAAACAGACCGTGGCGCCATGTCCAGAGAAGCTCCTTCGCTCCTTGTATCTCAACAGTCTTGCCCTCAGGGACAGATCTTCCACGTCTTCCCTTGGGAGGACTTGGTGGTTTAACAGGGATTATGTGTTCATCTTCCAGTTTCTCGTCATCTTCTTCCTTTGCTTGTGGGTTTTCCTCCTTTGGTTTGGGAGGAATTTGGAATGGAGGTCTAGTCTCGTATTGGTTCATCTGGACACTGGTGACGAGGCTGGTGTTGAAGCCTGAAGTGTTTTCCACATTACAAACGACTAAAAGAAAGAAAAACAAATCATTTGAGGACTCTTGATTATGTAAACATCGAAGTAGGCTTTAAGAGTTACAGGATTTTTAGTGAATAATGACAAATTTATGCCCTTTCTTCACACAAAAATTGTATGTGGCTTAAAGAAATTTCGGGTACAGACTTCTTTAGTGATTTTCATTGTGATTTTACAGAAAAACACAACTAACTAGGTGTCAATTTCATATTAATTAGTTTGACATGAATTGTAAGTAAACATATGATTTAAAAAAGGCACAAATTCCACCCATAAACCTAAGCGTCAGTGAGGCATAAGCAAATACAAATTCATATTATGTAAAATATGCCCATGAGATTGTGTTGTGATTTTTAGTCATTTTAGAGCAGAACCAGCAACACAGAATATTACCCTAATGTTAGTTTTTGCTTCCCGTTCAGTCATTCTTTGGGAACCGTCCAAATACTAACATTAGGGAACGTTCTTTTTAGGTTATATATTTTTGTAACCATGAAATAGCATTCCCAGGACGTTGCATGGTGGTTATTAAATAACCTAACAAATAACCTATTTTAATATATATATTTTAAAATATCCTAAAAATAACTTAGACAGAATGTTCCCTAATGGTTATTATCAGGGTTTTTTATAACCCTGAAAATCTTTTAAATGAAAACGTTGCAGATGTTTTTGTGTAATGACCTATACAGAGCCCTGAATTCGTTTAATGCAGCATTTATTAAAATACAGAATTTCAATCAATACACGTTTTAAATTATAATATTAAACCAGTGTTAAGCATAGAGTGATAACACAAATCATTAATTTGTGGGTTTGTTTCATCTTCATTCACTGCGTGCCTCTGCTCTGATCGGCACGCGCTTCTTCAGCACGCGCTTTCACATTTAAAAATTAACGGTCATTTCGTTTTATTTGCTGCCTGACTTGCTCGTTTATCGAACTCTTTATTGAATGATTACTTAATATTAATATAGCTGTGAGAGTAAATATGATTTCGGAGGGATGTGACATGCCTAACTGCAAGAGAACATGATGTTAATCGAGAAGTTTACGGATCAAAAGAGGAATGCCCCGCTGTACAAACTGTACACTTCAGTGGTAAGAACAGAATGTACTGATATCCTACTTCAAGTCAAGCTGGATGATTACTGACGGAGTGATCATGTTGGAGTAAAGAGGTTAGGAAAATGTTATAATAAACTTAGGAATACATTAAAATAATGTTAGTAACGTTATAAAAACCAAAAACTAAAGTTTTATTTCGGTTAAGAAAACTTTCCTGGCTAACCAAAAACAAACCTTAACAAAATAACATTCTGGGAACCAAAAATGAATGTTATGGGAATTTTATAATAGGCCTAACATTAGGGGAATGTTAAAATAATGTTCTAAAAAAATAAAAAACAAACTTTCTAGAAACCACAAACGAACATTCTGGGAATAACGTTCTGAGAACATTAGAGTTACGTTATAGGAACTTTCTACAAACCAAAAACGAACATTCTGGAAACGTTAAGTAAACTTCCCTGGCTAACCAAAAACAAACTAGCTAAACAAACTAAAAAAAAAACATTCTGGGAACGTTCTGGAAACCAAAAATGAGGAAGAAGTTACTTACGTCTAGCGATGAGTTTGTCCATGGTTGTTTTTTCTCCCTTGACTCTAATCACCTGAATCTGAGCTGCTTCCAGTTGCTCCTTCAGTTCACATTTACTCAGAATCCGTCCCTCAGTCGCACTGGACACCAACACAACCAGAACCAAGGCCGCCAACATCTTCATTGAAAGAACGCTGTGTCAAACACAAATAAATACAGAAAATACTGAAATTCATGGAAAAGTTTACGTAATATTAAATCAAAATCTGCCTTAACAATCCACTTTCACATGATGTTCCTTTCTGCTAAGGCTATTGTATATAGCTGACTGGCTATAAAAGTATTGTTTAAAAAAAAAACTTTCTTAACAAATTGGCTTCAATTTATAAAGCAAAGGCCAATTCACAGCAAGGAAGATCATTTTAATGATACCATAAAGTTTTTGTAATCGTTCTAATTATGTGCGTTCAAGCAATTTAATTGGCTAATGACAAAACTGCTTATGAAAGAGTTATCGTTAGAATTGTCATTATCGTTTTTTGTATGAAAAAAATTGGCTCAAATTACCAAAGACAAGCAAACACATCAAGATTTTCTCATTCTCATTTTTGTTCTCAGCCAAATCAGGCCTAGAAATGGCTACAGTTGTCCTGGGGTGTGTATTGGAAAGGAGATAAAAGCAAAGCCACGCTGAGCTTAAGTGGTATAAGTGGGCATATGTTTATACGCTGATAACAGACGTGAGACACATTTATAAGGAGAGAAAGAAGCTTGACAGCTGCTTCACTATCAGCCCCTGTCAGAGAGACACAAAGGTGATGTTTTCCTCTGTTCAAGCCTCAAATTAAGTTACTTTGTAGAGAAAAACAACTGACACATTAGCGTTCTGAATCTTTTTAAGATTTAGAGACCATTTAGAAAAGGCTTCATAAAGTATACGTTACATAAACCAGCGCTACTCAAAACAAACGAAAATGTCATAAAGTGCTATTTGAGGACAGCCAGTGCCTGTCAGTGTAAATAAATAATGTTTTTATTAAATATCAAATGTTCAAATATGAAAAGTGCTGTTGCTTTATCCTTACCAGAGGTTCTTGAGAGGATGCTTGTTGGAGATTTCTCAGTGGTTCGCTGGTCGTTCTTATATACGCACCTGTGACCTGTAATCATATCAGCACTGTACGCTGGTCACACCAAGACCAATATTTAGGACAGGCAGGTCAGCTTCTGTGACAAAAGTGTCATTCTTTCTCTGTTGTTTTACCTCGTTTCCTTCAATGTAAAGTGTACTTTAAGGGTGTTTAAATACTCCACACTTTAAACTCCTGATGTCAGCTGATTAGAGACGCTTTTAGTCACACAGTGATTGGGTTATTCAAACACACAGAGGAGAAGTGTCAATAATCACACCAGTAGAGAATATCACACAACACACATAATCTTTTCTGAATCAAATTGCATAACTAATTTAATGAGAAATGGTCAGATGTTTTCCTTTAAAGTTTTGGTATAACTTTTTTTTTTTTTTTTAACCACAGAATTGAAGCGTTACAGCCTGCTTTTGGTTTTATTGCCTCAAACATTTACAAAATCCCTCCTTATGACAACAGTAAAGGCTTTTATGAAGATGTTATCTGCATCCGTGGCTCTGGAATGTTTTTGCACCATTTACAGGAATTATTGAATAACTGATCAGGTGCACCCCATTTTGTCCATTTGTTTTATGGACAAAAGAATATTTTTTTTAATAATGTTGGTAACCAATGAGTTTACAGTATGCTGGGCTGTTTTTAATATTTTTACCCACTTTCTGGGTAGTTTTTCAGCACTCTAAAAAGTGCTGGGATTTTTTTTTAAACCCAAATGCTGCAAGTCTTCAGCATGTTGGGTCATTTTATTGGGTTATTTTTTAATATTTTTTAGCCAGGTGCTGGGTAGTTGTTGCTACCTAGCTTTGAGTTACAGTCAAAGACTGAGAGGTTCACTTTTTTTTTTTTAATTTATAAAGTCTTTACTGTGCTGTATGGATGCGCAGTATGCCGGTTCTGGAGAAATACTGATATATATTATATTACAAATGGTTCAATACTATCATTTTGATCATTTTAACACCTGTAGGCGGCAATGCTTCCCAAATTGCTGGGAAACAGGTAGACGGGACAACGGGACAACAGAACAACGCGATTGATCATCAAACAGATGAAACTCCATCCATATACCCAAAACTAGTAATAAAGACAACAGTAGAATAAGTCATTGAAATAAGTCATTATTTTGCTTCCTAAACAGATGATAAAGGTGAAGAAGCTTACCTTACTGTACCTATATGCAAGCATAATATAAATCATGTGTGGCCACCATAGACAGTAAACAAATATGAATGCCGGCCGATATCTGTCTGATCAGCTAATAAAACACTTAGCAGCCTATATTTTTTTCTGCCTAATTAGTTGACGGCGCTGTGGTCTTTGCGGCTGTATAATGAATTTGTCAAAAAAAAAAAGAAAAAAAAAGTTTGGGTAGGATTTTTTTTTTCAGACAGACCGGCCCATTGGTTCTTTTTTTAACTGACTTTGGGCTGACCCAATCACATCTTTAGACAACTCCCATTTTGGACTATGTGTGTGCGTGCAGCGTCGGTGTGTGCGTGTATCTGTCAAAATAGTCAAGAGAGATGGAGAAAAAACGAAAGGGAGGCGCAGAGAAATTGCGGGAAAAAAGAAAGGCTCTTCAAACGGACGCTGCAAAGTATTGCAAAGTAACACATATGTTTTGTGCCGCAGCAGGACCTTCATCAGCTGCCGTGGCTGATGAGAGTGGTGATGATGCCGGTGGCACTGAAAGCGCCGGCGAGGTCGAAGAGGATAAAGAAAGGGAGAGAGTGGAAGTGAGTGTAGAGCCTGCCCTGCAGTAAGCAGAACTGCTTTCAGAACACTTAGGCTATGTAATAAGTGTAGATACCCCTTAATAAAATTGAGCCAAAAACACAAAATAATGGTGATTAGCACTGTAATAAATTAATTGCATGCTTCGCTCTGCGACTACATGAGTTTGGCTTGGAGTAGCAAGCAACGCTATAACGTCTCAGTGTTATAAGGTGGTCAAAACGACTAGTTTGCACATTGTCACGCAGGCTAAGTCTAAGAAAAATAGCAGATCTTTAGGCTAGTTTTTGATGTTTCCCTGTTGAGTTAAACGTTTTAATTTTTAATCGTCTCTGATACGTTGCTTTTATTATTTAACATTATTTTGTTAATCAGCATTAACAGTGAGTCAGCAGGCAGTGTTTTTGTTATGTTCATTATTTAATATAGGCTGTAGCGTAAACAGTGTATTTTTAGGACCTAACAAAAATGTTTATGGACAGTATACAGAAATGAAAGTGAGACACCCACAGGACTGTAGGCCTATTTGTTTCTTTCCTTATTTAACAACTTTTTCCATTTCGTATATTACTGCTTTTATCAGAGAATATTAATGCTGTACCTGACTGCATTATGTTAAAAATAATTCACCACATATAGTCTCCTTATGTCTTTTTGAGCCAGGTTGAGATAGCATCCTTAGAAGAAGAGAATGTCAGTGAGAGAAACAGAAGGGAGAAGGGGGGACTTTTACTTTTAAAGGTTCATCCAAGAAGTTCACAAGCACCCATTTGAAGTAAGTTTACAGTTTATTTAAAGCTATACTATGGGAAACAGTCTGATCAACAATTTATCATGTCTCTTCTCTTTCTCCCTCAAACACACAGACACACAGGATTCATCAGTGTGGATTATAGTTTTATATTAATAAATTACACTTTTCAGAAGTTTTTAATGTGTCTTTCACTATTTCCTATATATGGCTTTAGTGCTTTTATGAATAGGAGTTAGTATACATATTCAAGGGCGTGCAAAGATGGGTAGCATTTTGATCGTATGTGGGCCGGTCTGGGCCAAAATGCCAGGGCCGATTTTTTTGTCCCAGTCCAGCCCTGGAGATCGAGAGGTGAGTGCATCATTCATCATTCATAAATTCAGTTTTAATTAACTAATCAGCGCACATACTTAAGATGTGATACAGAGTAAACACGAAAGCTCAAATGTTCAGTAAATCAGTTTAGCTTTGTTCACATAATATTTGCTCTTGCATTTCAAACAATTAAATAATAATTGAATTTAAATGAAGCAAGAGTTTTGCTATATTAATTTTTAGGATCAACAATATTATAAAACTTTTTTGGGCTTTCTGAGTCTGAAATCTGAAACAATCGGGGAGAGAAATAATAACGTGATTCTGAATACTTTGACTATTAGAATAAACTTTTACAGTAAAGCAACCTTTGTTAAAATTCTTTAGGTAGGCTGATCTAACAGTATTACAGCGCTTATTAATCTAGGTCAATAATTAGTTATAAATTATAAATTAACTAATGTTTAGCTAAATTGTTTTCAATTCACTTATCTTTTGAGGCTGGTTTGTATCGATTTAGTATCGATACTGAGGTGTTATATTCTGGTATGGTACCCAAGACAAAATTATGGTATCGAGCCATTCCTACTGTGGTGTAAATAATATTACTTTACACAACGCAACATACAAGGACGAGATGCAAGCGCCTTTTGCCTTGCATGACATAAATTGATTTTATTATTTACATAATACTGTATTTCATTTAATTTGATGTTAAAATATGTTCTCTAATCTCAGTACTGTTTGTTAACGAGCAGGTTACGGAGTCAGTCAAGGCATTTTTCAGTTATGAGTGAAACACGAGGCGGTGGTCTGAGGTTCACAGTTCCCCCGGCAAACAGCAGCCCATCAACGGCTTAGATTTCGCATACACACCGGCATGAGAATTAGCACTCTTTCAGTGAAAAGTGATTACAGAGAATGGTTGAATACGCCAAAGTCCTTTTAAGGCAAGTCATTCCACTCGGCGGCCATCTTTGAAATGCCTCTCGGGCATGCAAGTGCAGCTCCTATCTCTTTGAATGGGGAAACATCAAAGTCTCCAAAACTGTTCACCAAGTTTATGATTAAATTTCATATTTGAAGTCACCAATGAAATCAGACAAGAGCTGCCTCATAAATATGGTTCCTTGTGCTCCAATAGCGTTAAAAAACGCTTATTTTTTAGGCTAGATTAGGCAGTGCGCATGCATAGTACTGAACGCACGTCTAGAACGCCGACTGTTTCTGGATCTGGACTTTTAACGGCAGCTGCAGTGACGCGCTGACTTTACTAATCAACGATTGGCTCTTTCGTTAAGAAGGCGGGGCTTCGCGGCCTTAATGAGCGTTGCATTTTTCCCCATTCAATACTATACAGTGACACGTCTTGGGAATTCTATAGTCTTTGAATACGCTTACATTAAAATGCTGCTTTTAAATGTTCCATTTTTCTTTTTAAAAAATGCTTGTTAAACAAGTTTAATGGTATGTAATATTGTAAACTATGCTGTATTCACCCAAATCAATTCAATGTGTTATATTTTTGTCCATGGGTGTTCTTGCTTAATAATCTTGCTGTTGCCTCTATAATTTTGTGTGTGATTTTTAAACCCATTTTAAGCCAGCAATATAATAATTTTGAAACAACAGTTGACTTAAATAAAACAACCCAGCATGCTGGGTAAAAACATTTAATTGGGTTGTTTTTAACCTGGCATTTTTTAGAGTGTAGCCATTGACTTCCATAGTCTATTCCATTAACTGTTTGGTTGCTGTCATTTTTAAAATACCATCTATTTTGTCCAGCAGTTGAAAGAAAGTCATACAGGTTTGGAACAACTTGAGGGTGAGGTGTTCATTTTTGAGTGAAATATCCCTTTAAGAACTGCTCACTCAAAGGTTTTGGGGGAACAAAATGGTTCTTCTGTGGCATCAGTGTGAAAGCCACCTTTTGGAACTATTATTTTTAAGTATGTGGTGCGACACATTTTGACTTATTTTCAGCACTGAGAGCTTCTATCAAGACGAACTACGGTTAGCCGCTCACAGGTTTGACGTATACAGGCTTCAAGATAAAATGTCAAATCTAACAACCTTCATCTGTCACCTGCATGCTTGAGTGAACGAGACCTCAGCTGGAGTGTTCTCAGCTGACCAGAGAGATATATACATTTTGAGACTGCTTTTAAACTCCGATCTATTGAGTATAGGAGGCAGGTGTCAACCCTTGCATTTTGAGTGTTTTTAAGATAAGCAGGCTGGGCCATTCAGATGACGGATTATATCTGTTTTCTGACTGAAGGCTGCCGCTGTCCGCACACATCTTTCATTAAAAACTGATTTTATCGTTAGGTCATTAATTGCGTCTTGTGTTCAGAGTGGCCTTGTGAAGAACAGAAAGTCTGTGTTGATTCCCGCAGTGGACAAAAAGAAGCACTAGATTAAATTAGTGCTTGCCAGAGAGCAAAAGAAAGTTATACGTTTCAGGTCAATTTAGGTTTAAATAAAATATCGACGTGAGAGTGACTAAAACTGCACTAAATCTTTCATCTGCAATCCAGCAGGCTCAGCTATTTTCAAAAAAGATGTAGCTTTTCCAATAACAAGTTCGTTTCGGCCAAATACTCTTGTTTAATGCAGTGTCTCTCTCTCCTTTTCAAGCTTGAAAGGAACATTGAGAAGGCCAGTTCATTTATGTGAACTGGTTTGTTTGACAGTTAATTTAAATGAATAATTTCAGAGCAAAGTGATTTAATGGCATTTTGTTTCTTGTTTTTACAGCAAAATATGTCAGTGCTGTGGTTATTGGTGCTTTAGAGTTGAATTAATTGTGTTTAATGTCAATTTATCGGTTTAAATTGAATGCCCCATCACCCTAATTTTATTGTTTTTGTGCTATAAAATATATAGTCATCTAAGTAGCTTCAATGTAGATAGGTGGCTTTTTATTTATTATTTCTATCAAATCCAATGTCAGACAAATGTTACAATCTTTGATCTTTTTTCAATTAGAAAATTTATAAATTATAATTTAAAATAGAAAGCTTAAGACCCAAAGATAAAGACTGAATGAGTCTGTACGTTATGCAGAGATTGCATAAGTCTAGTCTTGTTTTAAAAAGCCTTGTTTGATTTGTTAACGAACAACAATTTTTACAGCATTTGAGTGAATCAAAGAAAAGTATATATAGCTTTACTCCTGAGTGAGCTTTTTTCAAAGCTCTATATGTTCATTTGTTGATTTTCTTTGTAATTTATGGCTCTTCGGTGGAGTTTTTGTGCATTTGTGTGTGTGTGTGTGTGTGTGTGTGTGTAAAGGTTCTTGTAATTGCGGTTCAGTCAGGTCGACATGAAGCAATGTTAATCCCACACACAGAGAAGCACAAAAGAACACTTGACATTTTCAACCAGGAGGATTACTCACCTATTCAGTTTTATCTCTTGGCCTCTCTTCCTCTTTCTTCCCCTCGTTTCGCTCTGTTCTTCTTAAATGCTTGTACAGTTAATAAACAGCCGTGCTATAGGAACAATCCACAAGCCTCCCTCTCAAACTCTTTCTTTTGGCTGCTTGAAATTTGTATGGATCAGATTTAGCCTATATTGAGGGGACTAAAGTAGCCCACAAGGGTAAAAGCTGAAATCAGCTACAGTGTGAGAAGCACACCAACTCAACAAAAGCTTCATAAAAATATCATGTGTTAATTAGAAAAATTATGATTTTTCTTTTGTTTGAGGTTTACATTTAGAGGTAGTGGTTTCTAACAGGAAAACAGCACAGAGGACACATCCATGCATAAACACAGCACAACACAGGGATTTCAAGACATGTTTTTCGAAATTTAAAGTCTGTTCTTTGGCACTCATGGTGCAACAAGCTAAAAAAAAGAAGATGTGATGCAATGACCAAAGATGTCCATCTGATGTTGCAATCAAAATTATTCATACCCCTTGACCTGCAAGACATTTTGCTCCAGAAAACATATTATGAAAACAACTCACAAACAAAGGCATCAGTAAACGATTGGAGAAAGTTTATTAATACATATTTGAGTGAGTCTGAGAAGGCAAAGTTTAATAATAATAATAATAATAAATCGAATTGTCTCTAAACATTCATGTTCAAAATTATTCAACTCCCAAAAGTCAAATAAGGCGCAGAATCTTTTATTCTTTATATCCTCCCAGAAACGCTGCATGTAATAGAAAAATTTTATAACATATGGCAACCATTCTTGGACCATCTGGCTCAATTCAACAGTGGAAATGATCAGTAATATTGAATATAGCATGCTGTTCGCCCTTGTAAAGTGTTTGTGCTGGAATGTGTATCATACTACATCTGTCTAAATGCTCTTTTTAATTGTGTGGTTTTTTTTCTTCATATGTTTCTCTATTCCATTATTACTATTTACTGTGGGGATTTATTTTTTCTCCTTTTTTTGTTGTAATATAAAAATACTAATAAAAAAAAAACAAAAAAACGCTGCATGTAAACACTTAGAAGCTTCTGTCACATCTCTACTGCAATCTTAGCCCATTTCATACTTGAAAAAGCTTTAAGATCATTGATAATCTTTGGTTTTCATATTGCCACTACTTTCTTCAAATTCAAGCAAACATTTCCAATGAGAATTAAATCTGGAGACAGACCACTCAAGTACATTCTACGATCGAACCCTGAACCAAGCATAAGTGGAACTCCACAGGTCTCTTCTTGTGCAGGAGTGGTATTTGGACACTCGTGAAAGCCATTGAAATGCTTTATCAACCTTTTATTGGGTCATCTTGAAAGACCTCAGCTGTACAGGTTTTTCCTCAGTTGCTCTGATCAAACATTTTATGATATTGTGCTTTCAAAGGTCTTCTGGTACAGCACACTTTAAACTGAAGAACAAGGCTGCCAGCTGTATCTCTAAGAACTTCTAATGTCTTGGAAATCTTCATGTAGGCTTAGACTTTATAATATAATAAAAAAAAATTCTCTATAGCTTTTGTGAGAGCTCTGTTGACATATGTATGTGTAACAGCCCAAGATAGTTCTGTTTTTTTTTAAAAATAGAGTCTCTAAAGGCTTAATTGTGTTTTTAAGACAAATTTGTTCCTTACCATAAAAATAAGTGAATTAAAAAACACCAGTTGACTAGGGGTTGAATAATTATGACACAGCTGCGTTATAAAAAAAAAAAAACATCTATAAATCAAAAACATTATATTATATATTGACATTATATTGATTTTCAGAAAAAACTTTCAACTGTATGTGCATATCAATTAATTAAAAATAAAATAAAAATAATTTAAATATCAGTTTAAAAAGACATTTCATTGATTCAATATGTTTATATTAAATTTGAATATGAGCATATACTGTATATACCCAGATTGGGAAGGAAAATAAGATATTACTTTAGTCAAAACAGATAAAAAAAAATATTCTTCTCATGGCTTGTTGCTTTTGTTTCTCTCCTTGTTTCTTCCTCATCATCTTGGCTGCCTTGCATTCACAGAGGAAAGCAAACACACACTCCAAATCATCTTCTGTTGACTGTGTGTTTATCACTGGTAACAATCTCAAGAACAGCTTCTGTTTGTCTTGTGTCAGTGTGTTTTATGAGCAGTTTGCATTGATTTCTAGTCTGCACGTCCAAAACTCAAATGACCAACTCTAAAAATATCCCTCTTCTTCAGCTGAACTTGAAGTTTATACGCACTCGGCCTCTATATTTTACTTTAAAATACATGACACTTGCCTTGATATGTTATCTAATGCAATGACATTTATATATACTGTGTTATGCACATGATTTATACTTTGCTTTGACAGCACTTGTTTATTTTGTTTCACTTTGTAAGTGACATTCTCTGGAGGCCTTGTCTGGGTGACCCTGCGGTTTGAAGGTTAGCTAAAGCATTGTGATTTTAATGTCCTGTGACTGAAATCTTTAATAATGAAGATGCTCTTATGTAATCTGTGATTATTTTGATGGTGTGGGCTGAGAAGGCCATGACAGCGATACTCCCCGAGGAGCTGACGCACCTGTTTCAAACACCTTGAACTCCTGCGTCCCTCCGCGGCAGAAACACTGAGTAATCGACCCTTGTTGTCTGCCTCTCACCTTCATTACATTCAGACTTACCCTGTATGCTATTTCTTTCCCTAAAAAAAAGTGCAGTTTATGCTCCAAAATGAACAAAATGTCCACTTGTCTGAGATTGTTGCACCTCTTTTTAGTCATTTAAGTGTAGGAGACTTGGTTACACAATCATGATTAACACGGTCTACATGTGGCTGGTGTGATGAAAGCTTTTGGCTTAGACACGAACCATTTATCTTTTAAGGACATGTTTGACGTTATTCATCAAAATGAATTTTAAAACACAACTGAATAACATGCTCAGCATAAATGAGGTGTATGAACTGCATTTCAATGTTTAATGTCATTCCCCCCTGAATTTTGCAAAAACTTTGTTCTTTTGAAACATGAAGCGATTCGGAAGAACATACAAGTGGTGTTTGTTCCCGCAAAAGCTAGCAATTCAATGCTTTTCTTGGGTGTTCAGGTTGGTTTCTAGGTGGTTGTTTACTCACTTCTCAAATCTCTGTGATCTTCTAGTCTCTAGATATGGCTCGGGTCCCTCCTTTAATGTAAATCTGGGATTTCCTTTACCTGTTTTATGGTCCAGCAGGTGAAAATCATAAGTCTGGGAAAACAACAGTACACTTCCTCAAAAACAGCGTTATTTAAGCTATAATTTAATGCACTGGTATTTTAGTACTCATGATAACAATCATCAACACCAACGAGCGATAATGTTCGAAAACGGCGCTACTGTTACGTGTTGTCTACCGCTTTAAATACTTGCTCTCTTTCCAGTTGAGTGGATTCTGATTGGCCGTTGGTGTGTCACTGTTCAACAGCTGGAAAACAAAGTCATTCCAATAGACCAATTATCAGTAGACGTCACAGTGAGGTCACTTGGAGCTCTGTGCGCATAGTGGTGAAAAACGCTGCTAACAAGTGGAGGTAAACGGGTAAAATCCATAGAATAAGAGAAACCTTTTGATGTCAAAATCGGAATGCTAATAATTTTTCTAGAATACTGTAGTCAAAAATGCCATTTGAAGCTAAACACAGACCTTTAAACGGACATACTATGGATGAAAACTAGGCTACTATAATTACTTTTAAAGCATAAATTTGATTTAAACAATAGGTCTACATAATATTCACATATGCTGTTCATAGGGGACGTATTGTATTAGCCATACAGTTACAGCATGACATTATTTATACTATTAATATTTTACATAACATTATTTATTTTATCTTTTTCTCGCAAATGCAAGTTTATATCTCCTAATTCGGACTTTATAACTCGATTTAACAAAACTAGCGAGTTTGTTAATTCTGAGGAAATAAAAGCCATAAGTGTGAGATATAGGCTAAACTCTGAACCGAGCTTTAAATTAAAGCTAAACTTTATAACCTTAAAAAGAAAGCCTCTGCTCAATTCTAACTTTTAAAAATAATAAAAGTTACGCTTCTGAATTCTTTACTTCAGACATTTTTCAGAGTAGCTACTTTTTCTTAAATAAGTGAGTTTGTGAATCAATAGAGGACTTATGCGCGCCTAAAATGTACGACTCACGGGAGTGTCATACATTAGGCACGTGCACGTTTGTTGTTAGAACTACTCTAGTCATCTTTACCTTTACATTAGCGCAACGGTTTGCTTCATGCAGCCGAAAGATGTAGTTTGCGTGCAGCGATTGGAAGTTTCGAGTCGCCGTTTAGTCTGTAATTATCAGTGCTTGATGAGGCTTGTTGCACTCTGTCTGAAGAAATCAATCACAGAACACGGTCGCACTTAGATCATTTTGATTTAACACAATAATAATAATAATAAATAATAAGTAAAGGATATGTAACGCTGAGTCAGGTTTAAGTGATAGCTCGCCTAACTCAAGTTGCAGCAGAAATCAGCCAAAACGCCCACAGGTCGCGTTTCACATCTCGCTTTATTCTCTTGGTAACAGTGTTACTTATTAAAAGAAGACAACTTAAAAGAGCATCAGAAATGAAAAGTAAAACCGTCGGACCCGCATATATGTGGAGCTCATGGCTTATACGGCTGCAGACTGTTCACAGAATGGCGCTTTCTCTTAAAGGAGCCACAACATATTTCCCTCGTTGCAGATTGTATTAAATTAAATTAAATTAATTAATTTTAAGATATCTCGAGGCCCCCCTGGATGATCACTGAGGCCCCCTAGTGGGCCGCGGCCCACAGGTTGGGAACCACTGTTTTAATCCATGGCTCCATAGATTAAACATCATCCCTGTTTAGGATCTGTAAGACTATCCCACTATCTAACATCAATTTCGCTAAATAACTTATCAATGGTTGGCACGTTCTTGTAATATGCGGAGAACGTTTTGAAAATGACATTGAATCAATACAATCTATAATCTTTTTAAATCTACGTATTTTGTGCCGTATCTGTGTAATTCTCTAGCCGTACAGGCTATCTCTCCCTGGTTTTCTGCAACCATGCTGCGCGCGCATCCCGAATGTTTACAAACTGATATCGTTATAGTTGTGGTGATATTCATTTACATGTAGAGCAAGCTTTAAATCTTTAAAGTTATCTGTTATAGTTATTATTATTAGCCTATTATTATTATTATTATTATTATTATTATAGCCTAATTATTATTGAACGCAGTGTGTTGATTGAGTCGCTTGCCGGAAAATTGCATTCAAAATAACCAAATGCTGCTTAATTGCGGCTGTTTTATGCCAGAGGAAATGGAACTAATCCTACTTTGATTTTCAAGTCAAGGTGCAAAAAGAACAAAGAAGAAAAAGAAGAACATTTCATGACAAGCACATAATGATCAGTACAGCGAGAACAATTGCTTAAAAGGTAATATCTCTGATTTCTTAGCTCTGTTGACTCTCTTTCTCTCTTCTTTAAAAGTAAATCAATAAGGTTACGAGTCAGCTTGTGTTTAGCTCGCTACAATCAAACTCATTTCCATATTAATGAGGCTGATAGAATACAGAGAAAATGGGATAAAACGCAAACTGATTGACCTCTTTATAGGAAGAGGGAGAGAAAGAGCAAACGATCAGAAATTGTGGTGGGAGGGAATGAAAGACAAAGGGAGAAATGAGAAGGTTTTGAAGATGAAGGAAAGTGAGTTGAAGAGTGGAGAATAGCATGAGAGGAATCGTGGTGAAGAGAGGATGAGCTGGACATTCAGCACTCAGATTACACACAAAATTATAGTAAAACTATAAAAAAAAAAAAAAAAAATTCTAATTTTATTCTTATCTTTTATCTAACAAAGATCCATTAAACTGATGAGAAATCTAATTAAAAATATTGCTGCAAGCAGCAATTACAAGGTTTCAATCTCTTTAAGGCATTTAAGCACATAAGAAGTAAGGCATTGCATATTTAGCAAGTCTGTAACCACCTAAATCAAATATTTAAATAGGCTACAGGATATTTACCATAGAAATATGATGTTATAGTGCCAGTTGTGGTCCGATCTCCCTAAAACTTTGCATGTGCTCACCAGGTTTCATGAAGTTTTGAGTTTTCATTTGGGCTTTATAGGATTTTGAGTATATTTGTTTTTGTTTTTCAAAATGACTACAGAGTCCAAAAAGGCACATTTTAAATTGTTTTTGATAATTATTGATCTTCAGAGTCCAGAGAATTGTACTCCAAGTTTTTTTTTTCTAAGGTTCGCAAAAGTAGGGTTTTTACATCTTTCAATCATTTGACTAACAATTTGATTGACAGCAGTGGTTCTAGAGGCAAAGTTGTTTGGAATGAGGTCTATGGTATGATACAAATAGGGTATGATACAAATATCGTGCATATATGTCAAAAACCACACAATATACAATCGTTCACGCCCTTGTGGTTGCATTATTGTTCATACCCTTTTACAACTGGGGATGTGGCTGTTTTCAGAATTAACTAATCACATTCAAACTCATGTTAAATAGGAGTCAGTACACCTGCCATCATTTAAAGTGCCTCTGATTAACCCCAAATAAAGTTCAGCTGTTCTTGTAGGCATTCCTGACATTTTCCTAGTCGCATCTCACAGCAAAAGCCATGGTCCGCAAAGAGCTTCCAAAGCATCAGAGGGATCTCATTGTTAAAGGGTTTCAGTCAGGAGAAGGGGACAGACAAATTCCAAGGCATTAGATAAACCATGGAACACCGTAAAGTCAGCCATTATCAAGTGGAGAAAATATGGTGCAACAGTGGCATTACCAAGAACAGGACATCTGACAACTGGTCAGGGAAGCTGCCAAGAGGCTTACAGCAACATTAAAGGAGCTGCAGGAATTTCTGGCAAGTACTGGTTGTGTGGTACATGTGACGACAATCACTTGTATTCTTCATATGTTTGGGCTGTGGGGTAGGGTGGCAAGACGGAAGCCTTTTCTTACGAAGAAAAACATCTGAGCCCAGCTCAATTTTGCAAAAACTCATTTGAAGTCTTCCAAAAGCATGTGGGAAAAAGTGTTATGGTCTGATAAAACCAAGGTTGAACTCTTTGTCCACAATTCTAAAAGGTATGTTTGGCACAAAATCAACACATCACCAAAAGAACACCATACCCACAGTGAAGCATGGTGGTTTTTCTTCAGCTGGAACTGGGGCCTTAGTCAAGGTGGAGGGAATTATGAACAGAATTATGAACCTTCAGGCTTCTGCAAGAAAGCTGAAGATGAAGAGGAACTTTCAGCACGACACTGACCCTAAGCAATCATCCAAATCAACAAAAGAATGGCTTCTTAAGAAAAAGATTAAAGTGTTAGAATGGCCCAGCCAGAGCCCAGACCTGAATCCAATTGAAAATCTGTGGGGTGATCTGAAGAGGGCTGTGCATAAGAGATGCCCTCACAATCTGGCAGATTTGGAGTGTTTTTGCAAAGAAGAGTGAGCAAATATTGCCAGGTCAAGATGTGCCATGCTGATAAACTCATACCCAAAAAGACTAAGTGCTGTAATAAAAAAAGTGCTTAGACAAAGTATTAGTTTAAGGGTGTGTACACTAATGCAACCACATCATTTTAGTTTTTTATTTTTACTTTCCACAGAAAAAATAGGTCACAATAAAGGTGGAAAACGTTCTGAAATTATTTGTGGTATTAAAATGTATTTAAATCACATAAACCTGGCATGACACCTGTGTAGACTTTTTATATCAATTTTATATAAATTTGGGTCATGATAACCAAAATCCATTTATATATGAACAGGAAGTTCTAATAAGGATATTAAACAGATGTGTGTGTGTGTGTGTGTGTGTGTGAGAGAGAGAGAGAGGGCACTGTTTTCCGACATCTTGTAAACCACCACATAAAGCTCAATTAAATTCAAAACTAAATATTACCAGTTCTCTGAAGCACAAGAAAGCTGAAACGCAGCTGTGTCACTTACGGCCTGTCTGCGCTGCATAAGACTTTCTGCAGCCCCAAAAAAGGTAAGGATTGATTATAATAGAGACTGACACTCGTGTACATTCCAGTCAGACAGACTTCATCAAGATCTCTTCTGAGAGTTAAACTATGTGTCCACTAGTTGTAAAATGACGACAGGGCTAAATGTGCTTGGTCCATGAGAGCTGCGGTTTCACCAAGTCCCTTATAAACACTGTGGCGTGGATGCTCGTACTAAATGAAGTGAAACAGACTAGAAAAATAAATGTTATTTCTCAAACACGGGACATTCTTTGTGTTTTAAGCAACTCTGCCTGAATAGCTGAATAGATAGAAGTCAATATACAGGACTGATTTTTTTGATGGCATATCCAGAATTCATACGTTGCATTGTCATCCACATTGATTTACTAGCACTGACCTTCACTGACAATCTAAAACACTCTGCATTTATTGATGAAAAAGTACTGAGTTGGTACAATTTATGTACAGGCACTTTCAGAGGCAATGCATTGTTCTTTGTTGTTTTTCTTGACATCATGATTTTCTCACTATGGGCATCCCAACTACCGTGAAAGGGGGTGTAGAACTGGAAAGGAAAATAATTGAAAAGAGGAGTATGTTCGGTATGTCCGTGAGTGTCAGCCAGCAGGTACCTAAGATAAGATGGACAGAAGGGCATGATCTCCCTCTGCCTCCCTCTTTCCTGGCAGAGATGGAGGATACGGTTCAGTTCTAACAGAAGCTTCTGGAGAGACATGGAATGAGAAATAGTGATAGAATTTTCAGTAGAGCGAAAAGATGATTTTGTTCAGATGGCAACAAAGGGGAGGATGTGTTTACCACGTTGTGGAACGACACGACTTTCATTTTCTTCTTACTTCAATACCAGCACGTTAACAGTGTTTCACTGCGATGAACAGGATATGATGGCATTGTTCAAAATGAAAAGACATGCATTCTAATGTACTTCAGATATTTCAGCTGTGACATTTAGACCCTCTTTCCCATCACTGGTTGTGATCTATAATACCTAGACAAAATGATCTGGTACAGCTTATTATGCCCCTTTTTCAATATGTAATATACGTCTCAGGTGTCCCCAGAATGTGTCAGTGAAGTTTCAGCTCAAAATACCCCACAGATCATTTATTATATCATTTTTGAAAATGCCTATTTTGAGTGGAAGCAGAAACACGCTGTTTTCGTAAATGTTTTTAAATGCAAATGAACTGCTGCTCCCCACCCTTTTTCCAGAACAGGGCTATGCCTTGTATCTACTCATAAAGTAGATACTCTGCCAAAAACACATCTCTTTGGTTTTGAGTATCATGTCTATCGCACTGAAATCAAAAGTTTTAAACCAGATTAGTTATAGGCTTTTCTGAGTGCACACATCCAAAGTGAACACACAGGAAGCGGCTGTCACACGGCATGTGAGTGCTAAACTAAGTTCTTTTTTTATGTCTTATTGCGCTTAAACGGTCAAATACACACAAGTTTATGTTAAAAACACGCACAAGTTACAAAAACAGTCGGTTATGTCTGTGAAGGTAAACAGCTGGTAAAGAAATTGCATGTTTGTATTAGATCTGTGGGGCAGCAGTGTAATATATAGTAAATAAATCAATAAATCCACTGCTTTCTTGTCTCCTCTGAGGCTGGAACTCTAAATAATGTTCTGTGCTCATCTGAGCAGGGCAACGACAGAACAGATAGCATGCGTTCCTCAAACTTTTGCCACTGGTACACCATTGTTGCTTGTGAAAAAGATGCAGATCAAGGTGAGATCCCCTTACCACTGTCAAGTGGGGAGCAAAATCTGACATGCTTGTTTTGGTCACATGCTTGCAGAGAAAGACTTACCAAAACAAAGTCACTAGTTTGTCCTTTTTCACATTTTTAATGTTGGTAGATGAACTGGGGACCCGATTATAGCACTTAGACATTGAAAAGTCAGATTTTCATGATGTCACCTTTAAATTTGGACTGTTTTTCACACACAGGTACTGTACACTGTAGAAAGTAAAAGACATGAAAAAGGTGTCTGGATCACATGCTAAAGACTAGGCTAAAACATTTATTAAAAAAAAAACAATTCCATGAAATTGTAATCTCCAGACAGATTCTGACTGGTGGGAACTGTACCAATTTCTACACTTGTGCCTTCCCACAATCTCTTCCTACATGCCCCTTTTACACTCATACTTTCATTGTGTGTGTCATTCCCCCTGTGTCTGTGGTTCCGCTAAATGCCATGAAGCCCATCACTGGGGAATCCAGTGAATCCATTACACCTCAAAGAGCATGGAAACCCATGGTGAGGTCATGAGACAGTACATGACAGGTCATGATTATTTTTAGCACTGAAGAAAAAACAAAATGAATCATTTAGAATGTATTCACACATTTAAAGGCAAACAGAGCGACTCTCAGAGGGCCACTGATAACATTCATATGCTGTTTACGGCAGCAGGGCAAATTGTTTATCTGTGTGTCTACAATACAAATTAGAGTCATTCACTACCACTATCAGTCCACAGCATTATCAGAAGTGAGGACGGATTCATGACATGCAAGAAACGTGTCACTGGTTCTCACGATCGCATGTTTATGACATGCTCGCTGGACTGTGCTGAATTTGTTCTGCTGGGGTTGGAGGTCTCTGAGCAGTGAGCTTGTGTTAAGCATTTTTACATATGGGGTGAAACCATATGGAGATGCTTTCGTCAATATATCTAGAAAATCTTTAAATAGCGCTATGAATGGAATACAGCAGGAAACTGATTACTTGACCTCTGAACCTGGATTGACAATAATTTGTGCTTTTTCTGTTAAAGGGTTAATTCACCCAACAATGAAAATGAGTCCATTATTTACTCACCCTCAATGCATCCTAGGTGTATATACCTTCCTTCTTTCAAACAAATCTAATCAGAGTTATATAAAAAATTATCTTGGCACTTCCAAGGTTTTCCAGGGTGTTTCTGTTCAACAGTCCAAAACAAGTCCAATAAAAGCACATCCATCCATAATAAAATATGCTCCACATGGGTGAATAAAGGACTTCTGTAGCAAATCAGTGCATGTTTGTAAGAAAATAACTGCTGTACACGGAAGTGGCTCTGGGCCAGTGAGTCTCGTGAAAACCAATGTTTGTTTACAGGAGCAAAGGAAGCAAACCAGTCTCCTCTCTGCTTATATCAAAATCCTTTTTTTATGGAGAGATAAATTTAGAGACATTATAGAGTTTAAAAGTGCCAGGATAATTTTTAATATCACTCCAAATGGATTAGTCTGAAAGAGGGAAGTCATATACACCTAGGATGCCTGAAGGGTGAGTAAATAATGCAATTGGGCTGATTTTCATTTTTGGGCGAACTAACCCTTTAACTAGCAAATTACCCGTTGACTAGCACAGTGTCTTCAACTACTACGGCTCCCCACATAGTCATAAACACATATTGTATGATATATTTGCATTTAATTATCACAACAACAACAAAAAAACTACATTGTTAGAGCCGTTTACGTTGAGAAAAGCTAAATGCGAATGTTGGAATGGAAAGAATGCAACGAGACTCGACCACAACGGACGAAAACAACAGTTCTAGCACGTTTACAAAATTAAAAAAAAAAAAGTGTCTCATTGGAATGCAAAAACTTGTTTTATGGAGTTACATTAGCATTAATTAAGCCCCAGTATTACACTATAGGCTTCAAGCGATGAATATTAGTTTAACGTTTACTCAAGTTAATAACTGGTTTGAATTGAAACAGACAACATGCCTGCAACGGCTGTTTATCCTACCAGTCAGTCTAATCGCCGATAGTTGCTGATACCTCTTCAAAGTGAACAAGGTGCAGGCTTGATCTTGGCTCGGTTATAGAAAACATTGTTTTTACTGCGAGTATGATTGTTTATGACCACCGTTTACTACGTGTTTACGTTTAATTCATTCTTGACATGTCGAAGGCTGCCGACAGCGCCGACTAGCGGTTCAAGTAATCAACTACTCGGTTAATCTATGCGTGCAAACACATTTAACTTTTCCAGTGAAACAGGCAACTGGAAGTTTCCTTGTTAAATAAAAATAAAGGTCGTAATACATTTTTGCATCAATAATTTAAAAAGGCCAAGAAAAGGAAAACAATCAATGGTATACAACAAAGATATGAACACGATGAAAATTTTATTTAACAAACACAATCAAAGATCAATCAAGGCAGAGTTAATAATCCATCCAAAATGTCCTGTTTGTTTGCCACCCCAATAAAGGCCTCTTTAGGCAGATACAGATTTTAAGGTATGCTTATAATTATACATATGCCATCTGTTTATTACTATATATACCATAAATGTGTTTTCATACCCTAAATCTTGCTAAAGAAATCTTATCTGTTTTGTATATTTTTAATTTAGTTTATTAAACGTGATTGTTCACCCATAATGAAACGCTTCTGCCAACACTTACCCTCATGTTGCTCCAAACCTCTACAATTTCCTTATTCTGTGAAACACAAAAGAAGTGGAGTACAATGTTATTTGGATCCCAGTGTTCCTCAACATATCTTCTGTTTTTCTCCTTTTATCTTTGTTTTTTCCCATTTAAAGATGCTGCCAAAAGTGTTTTATCAGATTTAGTGAGCCCCGAGGGACATTTGAATGAAAATAAACATTGAAATTGTGTTTACTAGTGGTACGTATGGAGTTCAATGTCATCAATGTCATTTTTATGATGTTTCTTGTCTAGTAGAGTTCAGTGTTTTATGAAGGTTGTGACACATGTTATGTATGTGTGTGTTGGTGTGAATCTGCATCATCCTCCAGAGCTTTTCGTGGCTCTCAGTCAATACGTCTGTCATCTGTGCGTGTCTGTCTGTCTTATTGTTCTTCTGAGTGAGTGTTTAGAAATATGTGTCCCTGTGTTTAGTGATTTTTCTAAGACACCTTTTGATCCAAATCTGTTTTACAGCAGGTGTCCTCAAGGCCCCCAGCTGCACCTCACAGATGAGCTGGAAGACTAAATAGAAACAACCAAATGAATGAACATAAAATGCAGAAATGTTTGCCTAAAGGTTGGGTTTCATATAAAATATTATTAGCTTACTATAACAATAGGAAAATACCCACCATGATATAACCTACCATGTTATATCGTAGGGAAAAATAGAGCAGGCAAATAAAACATCTTAATGAAAAGCAGGTTTGTTTGAGAGTTATATTAAATAGCATTAACTCAATATAACAAACATCTATGTGAGTGTGTTTAAGATGGTAGTGTTGTGTTGAGTCTTCTCTGTCTACAGCCCTGTAAAATTTGATTTCTTATCTTAGGGGTTTATGATAAGGCTTTATTTTGTGAACGATCCTTACGATAAGGAAAATAACTTTAACACATTCAAAAGAACTGTCAGTTGTTTTGCATTTCTCTTGGCAGGCCAGTCAAATTGCATTAAAATCACAGCTGATATTATACAGTTACATTTAGTTCATGCACAACTTTGCACAATAATGCACAAAAGCAGCATGTTTTCTAGGCATTCAGTGCATCTATTAATTTAGCATATGGTGCACAGCGTACATTCTATACACTGCAGATGTTTCTGAACCAGGCGGCAACAGAAATAAGTGCGGACAGAAATATGAATGATGGCTTTGAAGTCGAGAGGGGAAAAAGAGGCTAGAATGAGAGGTTTTGAAGTGAAGTGAGCAGTCAAAACACACACACACACACACACACACACACACACACACACACACACACACACAAACACACACACACACACACACACACACACACACACACACACACACACACACACACACACAAACACACACACACACACACACACACACACACACACACACACACACACACACACACACACACATACACACACACACACACACACACACACACACACACACACACACACACACACACACACACACATACACACACACACACAGAGGCCTCGTGTGTCACTGAGTCCCGAGCAGTCACAGTATTGACTTTGATGAGAAAGTCTGTATGAAGTTCAGATCATCCTGTCCATCAGAATAAACATCCACTTGGAGGCTCCAAGGGGAAGGAACGTAGAAAAGTCCACCCTGTGAGGGTTTGTAAAGAGTGGAAAGTCTCTTGTGCTCCTACTTCATAATAAGCAAAAAACAGTAGGCTAATGAATAGGATTTTTAGAGTACAAATCTAAGATGCATGTATTTGCACTGCATATAAAACGTCCATACTTCCATACTGTTTCAGCATAAACTAAAACACTTCATGTAAAGCATATTTGTCAGTCCTACATAAATAAAAAAAGGGGTTAGAAAAAGGTGAGATTTCTGCACTCAAAAAATCAGATAGATAGAAAACTTTTCTGTGGCTGCATCAAACAGAGAACAGAGGGATCCGTACTAAGCTCAACATAACCTTCAGAGCTCCATTCATCCATCCACCCACTCGCCATGCCTCTTTTTTATCTCTCTCACACTCCTCCGTTTCTCACTGCACAGTCTATTCTGCACTTACAACCGAGCTCATCAGAAATGAATAATTCATACACGCGTGTTGAGAACTGGCCAATCAGGATCATGCAGTTCCCATGATCCCTGGGCTGAAAGACTCAGCATATAGTCACAGGAAAAATGTGCAGTTTCATGCATGTCTCATACGCAGATCACTGATTCTTGAGACAAAAACATTCCAGCAACTATAATTGCTATTAGGCTTGTTCAACTGTAAATGTTATGAGGGATTATTAATCATTATTATGTATCATTATTATATCAAATCTACACTCTAAAAAAAGATGGTTCTTTAACTGTAATAACAGTTCTATTTGGAACTATAGCATCCTGAAGACCCCTTTTAATGCTGAAATGGTTCTTTGTGTCAGAGTTTAGGGTTCTTTATTCCCGCCTTTTTGTTTTTCAAATCTGTAACTGTTTTTTCTGGAGCTCAGTGATCCAACTACACAGACTGCCAACATACTCTCAATGATTTCATTCTTGATTTTAAATACAACATTAAATTTATAATCAATATTGTTAATTTTTTTTGGTTTTTAATTATTACTTATTTATTGCTAACAGAGGCTACACTCTAAAAAAGATGGCTCATGTCGGCGCCGATAGCCTTGTGGGCAGTGCGCCGACATACAGCGCCGTTGCGCAACGGGCGTCCCGAGTTAGATTCCCGGCTCGAGGACCTTTCCCGACCCTATCCCCTTCTCTCTCTCCACTTCGCTTCCTGTCCTTCCTGATCTGTCCTAAAATAATAAAAAGCCAAAAATAAATCTTTAAAAAGATGGCTCATTACTGATCTTCTGGAGTACAGCTATCCAGCTAAACAGACTGTAGGTGAATGATTTCTTTCTTAAAATGTCTGCATTTTTTTTAACTTTTTAAATTGTAAATTGAGTTCCGATCATGTCTTTCCCTCTTTTCAATTTAAGAGGACATGTAAGTGTGACCAGCCCTGTTCAGTTAAGGAGACTTCTCTCCTCTTCACCACTAAGTAAGAAAAATATTTAATTTAAGTTTTTTTTTTTTTTCTAAACTCAATTGTGTATTTCAGATGCATCACATCCTACAACTTCATCCTCTGCAAAGAGAAACTGCCACTTAATCACACCAAAATACACATAATGATGGACTTTCAGGCATTGTAGAAGATTATGAAAATACGGTATTTCACTGGAACTTGGTCTTAATTTCACTATTTCCTGTTTCTATTTTATTTTACTTAAGTATTTATTTATGTTCAATGTCAACTGTCATTCTGCTAATATAATCATTTTTGCAACAAATTCACATGTCATTAAAAGAATAAACATACATAATTGACAAATCTTGTTGTTTTTATGTAAAGCCCTAAAAGACACTACAAGATATTGTAATACCAGGCAGATAAAGAAGTAAAAAAACAATATTAATAAAAAAATATATACAAATAATATGAATAATCATGTAAATATATTAATATACTAATATAATAATACTAATATTAATTAAAAGAAAGTATCATTAAATAGATTATGTATGACACCATTAAGCTCCTATATAGCATTTTCAAAGCATGGTTCTTTATGGAACCCTATAAAAAGGGTTATATTTAGCACCAAAAAGGGTTCTGCTATTGTTACAAGCTGAAGAACCCTTTTCTGGTACTGTTTTTCTTATAATGTGTGTATGATACTTATTAGTCTTCTCACTACATCAAAAACAGTGTGTCCACACAGGAGGTTCAATCTTTCAAATGCTATTAAATGAATAAAAATGTTTTTTAAAGATTAAAAGATTCTGTTTTATCAAAAGCAACACGTAATATCTCACATCAAAGCAAGGTTGTTTTTCAATGATATATGCGCGTTTCATAAGATTTCAAACTTTTTGTCAACACCGTCATTCATAAAAGGGCACCTATTTTTCACTCTTAAAAATATAGGCGTTTTAAAAGGTTTCTCACTGTTTTTTTCACAAATCCTCAAAATACGTCTTCATAGAGCGTATACAACAATTGCTCCCCTATCAGCAACAGATATCCAATGCACTTTCAGGATTACGTGTAGCTCAGTTGGTAGAGCACTGTGCTACAAAGTAGTGTAATCATACAAATGCAGGTTTGATACCAGAGAAAGTATATTCTTGTAGTGTGTTTTTTTTTTTCTTTGGAATATGCACTATAAATTATGATTTTGCACTATTTCTGTAAGGGGTAGGTTTAGGGTGGGGTTAGGTGTGGTCATTCATACAAATTACATCTAGTAAAATATGTTTGAATTACCGTGAAATCGGTGTAAAAACGCATACGTCATTTCATGACGTCAGATCCAACGCGACACTGTCATTATTTTAACTTTAAAACGTAAAAATGGGTCGTATGAGGTGAATAAAAAAAACTTGGGTTTGTGAAGTTGTGAAGCTTCAGCTCAAAATACCTAATCATGGTAATATTTCCTGTGTTACAACTATGATATGTCAACACCCACTTTCAATTTCTGAGGAAATTATTTAAAATGTCTAAATCATTTTATTCTCCTGAAACAGATTCTATTGGCATCTAGCATCAACAGAGAAGGCAAAATGGCTACTACATGAACTCCATTTGTTTTGTGAAAGAAAAGGCAAATTTATCAACACTGTCAGATGACAGAGTTGACATTCAATGTAAATTCATCATATGTTTGTGGTTTTCAAGTTATTTTTAAATATAAAATAGTACTTAATTTTTCTAATAATGTATAAATATTAATTATGCCGCATGTATTGCTTTTGTGGATTGACAGCCATCACTTCTAGCAGAGATAGGGTTAAGGGAACACATAACACTGGATAAATATCTATATATAATACAGTTTGTATTCTGATCATATGTGTTCTGATGATTTTTGGATCATTTGTTAAGATCCTGGTGAAACTGATATGAGATACAATGCAAATGGATACAACTAGTTGTTTTATTTGTTCATTTAACTGTTTTTAAAGGTTACTCTTGTTCATAGCAGATACATACATACATTGGGGTCGCTTCAACCCGCTGACATGAAAAACAACCCGCGGCAACTGTATAAAAGTATCCCAATTCCGCAGACTTGGCAACACTGCTGATACTTGCCTTAAACAAGGTGGCATTAAACAAATATAAAAAATATACGTTCTTGTCGGCGGCAATAGCGTTGTGGGCAGTGCGCCGACATACAGCGCCGTTGTGCTATGGGCGTCCTGAGTTCGAATCTCGACTCGAGGACTTTTCCCGACCCTACCCCCTCTCTATCTCCCACTTCACTTCCTGCCATTGATGATCTGTCCTATCCTAATAAAGGCCAAAAATATATCTTAAAAAAAATATATATATATACGTTCTTTATGTTGTTTCTACTTATTTTTAAGCATGAATGTGAAATTATTGGAATATAAAAGTATAATTAAAAACTTTAATGTCAGGTAGGGTTAATCGCGATTAATTTCAGGAAAATTGTGTAATTAATTAGTTACTTTTTTTTTATCAATTGACACTGCTAGTTAATATATGTATGCTCTGCTGATTCTGTGTCTATATGAAAAGGGTTTCAAAAGTGTTTAAGATGTAATTACATAATCTGCCACTGCTTTACAAGCTCGTTGATGAGATAATCAGCAATTGCATTGACGCTAATTACCAAAGACACCATACTTAGACCTTCAAGCTGATTAAAGCCAATGTAAACAGTGCAGGTCTGTGGAAATAGGAACTCTGTCAGGGTTTTTTTCTGCTTTGGTAAATCATTATTACATAAAAAGTCAATTAAAAAGTCTAAATTGTCATAATTATTAGATATAATATCAAAATTATGACATGCTAAAAAGTAATTGTTTTCATCATTTCAAAACATAAGCATAAAAATTTTTTTTATCCCCGCATGGCACCTGAAATTGTACAGCACGATGGGGAAAGCTGTGCTGTAAACATCTAGTTTACTTAAGATGGCGCATTAACTAAAGTTAACGATCAAGCACGTATTTGTAAAAGGAAATTAAAATATTTAACAGCCCTGCGTGTTGGTTGGCACATTACAGTTCTTGCACAGCAAGTGGTTGTCATTTTTGACAACAGTGTTGAATCACACAGTGAGTAAATGAACATGAGCTGAGCAACATTTAGCTAATGCCTTACACTGACAATTAACTCAGGGTTAGTGTGAGTACGTTTTATTATCCTAATGGGAATTAAATTTCCAAAAATGGCTCAAGAAGAAAAGCATAAAGATTAAACCTCATTCTGGGCTTGGTACCAACATGATTTAAGGCCTGTAAATACTACAAAATGATGCAGCAATTCATATAATAATGCCAAGAGTTTTATTTGTTAGAGTTATTCTGTTGTTATCTTATATAATCACAGATGTGAATTGAATGCCCTCGCTTGGATGAAAACATAAGTGTATATCTGTGTTTGTAAAACAAAGAAATAGAGGATATAACCTCGGCCCACACAGATACTCCAAAACAATATAGTCTTTGTGCTCCTGCTCCACTCTTTCTCTCTAAACTAGGGTCCTTCAAGATAAGATGAGTTTTCAGCATTTACTTTGCTTTCATCTTCTCCAGATCTCATTTCATCTCAGGAGGATTTTAAAAAGAAAAAAGAACAAAGAGCTATAGATGTGCGTTTTCATCTCCATATGCTACAAGTGAATCTCAGAATTAATTATAGCCTATAGATCTAGTAATAGATTGTCATCTGTTACAACATTGTTTTTTTCTCTCTCTGTCTCTTTTTACACGGACACTCATCCTTTCATACAGTAAAATGAGGTGTGGAAGCATATAGCCAAAAAATGAAAGGTAAAGATGCTTGGTTGCGCTTTGTTGTAACATAAAACCACTTATGTGTATAAGCCTGATTCATTTGCATTGTGAAAGGCACACATATCGTAGGTCTACGTTTTCCACAAACTAGCTTTCAACCACTTAAGATACCATAATACACCATCCCGTTTGTAGATTATAACACCAAGTTTGGATAGAGACAGCTATATTATCTATTAAATTAGAGTAGTCAACATTTGAAGTGGATCAAAGAAGTTAATCAAAGTTGTCCTAAGACAAAAATGGGAATTGTTTTGGTTTTAGGACAAATTTGATCAGAGGTTTTGATCCACTTTAACTACTATAGTGCGGAGCTAAACGGAGCTTTTAGACACCTTGAATAAATTCAACCAACTGCTTTGCAAAACGATTTTCTTTTGAACCGCTCGAAACGCCGTACACTTGCGACACCTGCTGGTCAAAAACATGTAAATGCAATGAGAACACAGACCAAATGTGTAGTAAACAGTTTTGGGAAAGTTACTTTTAAAAGTAATGCATTACAATATTGTGTTACTCCCCCCAAAAGTAACTAATTACGTTACCTTGTTACTTTTTATGGAAAGTAATGTGTTATATTACTTTTGCGTTACTTTCAAATCTGGACAGAGCTTTCTTGTTTGTTTTTAATATAAAAAAGTTTGATTCTTTGCAAACGTAAAAGCCCTTTCACACCAAAATGAAATGAAGTGAATAAGGCTAAGGCTAAAGAAAAATTAAATTCACATATGTACAGTAGCACTGTAGGAAAAGAAAGACTCTTCAGAGTGAAAAAAGCACAAATGTTATTCTAAAGTAAGGGAAACAAAAAGTAACTGGTGTTACTTTTTTAAAAAAGCAACTCAGATATTTTCTTGGAAATGAAAAAGTAATATGTTACTTTACTAGTTACTTGAAAAAGTAATATTATTACGTAACTTGCGTTACTTGTAATGCGTTACCCCCTAACACTGGTAGTAAATGACACTTTTACACAAAACTGATCTGATAAAACTGAAAGGCGATTTTCTCAAAATTGTGAATTTTTGCACCCTCAGATTCCAAATTTTAGTTATAGTTGTATCTAGGCCAAAATGGTCCTATCCTAACAAACCATATATCAATGGTATGCTTATTTATTCAGTTTTCAGATGTTGTATAAAATTGTTTTAAAACAAATTTTAAAATTCACCCCTGTGACTGGTTTTGTGGTACAGGGTCGCATATTAGACACTGGTTTGTTTACGCATTGCCCTCTAGCGGCGAACCATTTAAATTCCAAAAAGAATCGAAGCAATGTGTGACGTAGCGCAGCCTCGTTTGCTGACACCACGTGATTGGCCGGTTTGCTACATGCTCCGAACCCCTGATTCAAAACAAAAGATTCATAGCTTCGAAGCTTCAAGAAGAAACGCGGTGAATTTGCCCACTACTACATTCTAGATTCCCATGTTTAAAATCAAAACACATTTAAGTGTAGAATCTCTAATACGGAAACAGTGAATCAAAAATGGCTGATGGAGCGATCTTCGAAATAACCGGGATGGAAAATTCCCTTGTTATAAAGATAGAACAGCATGAAAACAGCCATACCATGCCAGATGTGCAAACGAAAACCTGCCAGCCCTCACCTAGACAAAGGCGGAAGAATAAAAGACAAGGTAAGCTGGTTATTTGCCACTTACAAAGAATCTGTTAATTCGGTTAGGCTATTTGTTGATCGTGACTATTGAAAAATCACGTATGTCAAATGATAGAGAAGCGGTACTTCAGATCACTTGTCAAAACAAAAACATAATTATAACGGAACACATATTTCTGATCAATATAGCATTACATGAATGTGTAATAATAATAAGTGTTTCCAGAGTCTATTTATGAGTCAGTTATTTATTTGCAGTGTGTAACAAAATCAAAAGCTTACTAATTACTGCAACAATATTACAATAATATTATTTATTGCCCTTAAATTGATTTTTTGAGATTTTTTAATGTTTATTTTAGATCAGAATGAACTGAAAGAATATTCTGTCACTCACTATCAATGTGGGATGCTTTTCATTCCAGATGCAAACCATAAGCAGCACATGAGAAGTCACTCTGAAGAGAAAGCATTCACCTGTCCTGAATGTGGAAAGACTTTCAAAATGAGGAAGATCCTTAAACAACACATGAGAATTCACACTGGAGAGAAACCTTTCACCTGCTCGGAGTGTGGAAAAGGTTTCGCAGTGAAAAAAAACCTTAAATATCACATGAGAAATCACACTGGAGAGAAACCCTTTACCTGTTCTGAGTGTGGAAAGAGTTTCACTGTGAACAAGAGTCTTCAACAGCACATGAAAGTTCACACCGGAGAGAAGCTTTTCGACTGCTCTGAGTGTGGAAGGAGTTTTGCTTTTAAACAAACCCTTGAGAAGCACATGAGAACTCACACTGGAGAGAAACCTTACGTCTGCCCTGAGTGTGGAAACAGTTTCGGAGACAAACAAAATCTCAATGTTCACATGAGAATTCACACTGATGAAAGGCCGTACGTCTGCCCTGAGTGTGGAAAGAGTTGCAGATTGAGACAAAACCTTCAGCGCCACATGACAATTCACACTGGAGAGAAGCCTTTCATTTGCCCTCAGTGTGGAAAGAGTTGCAGAATGAGACAAAACCTAGAGAGACACATAAGAATTCACACTGGAGAGAAACCTTATGCCTGCTCCGAGTGTGAAAAGAGTTTCACAATGAAAGAACGCCTTACGAGACACATGAGAATTCACACTGGACAGAGGCCTTTTGACAGACCAGAAAACCCAACAGCAATTGAGGGAGTGTGATAGTCAGTCTGCTTAAATGATTGGGCTGTTTGGTGCACTCAAGAGCAGGCCATATGGGTTTTTGAAAAATATCTTTTTGGAAGTTTGCAATGTAGCTATTCTTCAGTGTAAACAGTCTGCAAAGTTGTTAATCAAAAAGTGCATGATAAATAAAGATATTGTCTTTCAAAAGAAAGAGACGACTCGGAACCGCATTAACGAGTCAAATTTTTTTCTAATTTTCTGCCTGTTACCGATATACATCTCTAGGCAACACTTTACTAGTTAGTGTTTTCATCATGTCGAGAAGATGCTGTGTTCTGCGCTGTGAAAGTATGTTTTGATTTTATTGTCGAAAGGTGATGATGATGTAGAAGAATCAGTGGTTAAAAAAGTTTTTTTTTTTCCACAATACCACAGCAATACAATTAATACCAAATACAAAGTTTGAATTTACTTGTTTTAAATTTTGTCATTATTTTGGAGCACACTAGCTTATAGATAACCTTATGGCTAACATATATACTAAACGCTAAAAAACTTTAATTTTCATGCGGACTTTAAATATAATTTTTGGTCGCATAATCTGTGTTAGTGAATAGAGTTGGCAAATTTGACTGAAAACGGCTCCATTGGTGTTTTTTCGAACCGTTAAAAAAAAAAAAATGTTAGGATTGTGAGTTCAAAAGCGGGAGAGCGAGCAGAGCAGGATTCAGCCGAAGACCAAAACAGACATCAAACATTTTATTCTTCCTTACAAGTTTCAAGAGAGTATTGAGCACTTAAATCATTCTCTAAAGCAGTTAAAAGCTGAATATATTCACATGCCATACAATAAACAATAAATATAAAATGTTTACTGGTTGACACTGCATTTTTCAACCTTATTATATAATTAAGTAACTTCTGTCACTTGCCATATTTGATGCAGGGGAACTTTGTAATTAATGTTAGTTTTGCAGAGAACCGTTTTTGAAAGTTAGATTTACTGTATTTTGTTGAATGTATCTGTTTTAACACTTTCTTAATTAGCTTTTAGGACAAAAATAAAAAATAAAACTGAGTTCACCAGATAACAGTGAGTTCACCGCCCCCTATTGGCAAAACATTAAAACGTTCAGCTTATGACGTATCGCAGCCGCGATTGCTGATATCACGTGACCTGGCTAGTTTGATACGTGCTCCGAACCACTGATTCGAAACAAAAGAATCATTGACGTTTCGGATCTTCATGAACCAGTGTTTTGAAAGCGCCCATCGCTGCATTAATGCTGCTTATATTTTAAACCAAACTGGTTTCGGTTGTAGAACGTGTATTAGATAATAGAATGAATTAAAACTGACTAACGGATTTTCTGCGAAATAAAGTTAATCGATAAAGATGGAGCAGCATGAAAGCAACCAGACCACACAGGCACCAGATGTGAAGACAAAAACCTGCCAGCCGTCACCTAGACAAGAGCAGAATAATGAAAGACAGTGTAAGTTGGTTATTTGTCAATTACACAGGATCAAATAATTTTAATTAATCTGTTAATTGTTGATGGTGACTAATAAAGCCACATGTGTCAAATTATTTATAAACCTAGAAAGGTGATTATTCCAGATGTTCTGACCGCAATAGTTACGGATTTGTAAGAGCAATTTTTTTATGATCTAAAAGTGTGTGGTTAAAATGTGATTTTTAGATGCTTGAATAATCGATCATTTATTCCTTTTAATTGAATTAAAAAGGCATAACTGCACCAATCTGCAAGCAAAAGTATATGTCTTCACTGACTGCCTTCCAAAACATTTTGCAAGCTGAAAAATGTTAATTATATTGAAAATGAGGGGAAATAGAATAAAAAAAATTTAGGCAATATTTTACATGACTGCAAAATCAAATTATAAACCAGTGATTATGTAAAGTTTATGATTTGTGATTGTGTAAAGTTACTTCACATTATTTTCTGCTTTTTTAACAAGTGTGTATTAAAATTATGCTGCTTAAACTTTTTTTTTTTTTTTGGTGATAATATTGGTTATATGTGACACAGGAACACAAAATCATAAGGGTACATTTTTTGGAATTGAGATTTATACAAAAACTACAGCTGAATAAACAAGTTTTTGTCTGATGTATGGTTTGTTACAATAGAACAATGTTGTCTGGAATCTGAGGGTGCAAAAAAAAAAAATCAAAATCGCTTTTAAAGTTGTCCAAATGAAGTTCTTAGCAATGCATATTATTAATCAATTAAGTTTTGATATATTTACGGTAGGAAATTTAATACATATCTTCATGGATCTTTGCTTAATATCCTAATGATTTTTGGCACAATAAAAATTACAATAAACATTACTAAACAGTCACATCTTCCATTTATTTTTGATCACAGGAATGCACAAAACAACAAGTTATGGCTTTGTACTCAAAAGGGGTACACATTTATATCTCATGTTGTATTTCTTAAAAAAAGAATGAGTATTCATATGAATTTTTCATGCAATTATCCGACCTGAAGATGTTTGAGTGACTTTTTCACATTGATATTTTAATGTTTATTTTAGATCAGAATGAACTGACAGAAGATTCGGTCACTTGCCATGAATGTGGGATGCATTTCTTTGAGCAAGCAAGTCTTGAGGAGCACATGATTATTCACACTGAAGAGAAACCTTTCATCTGTACTCATTGTGGAAAGAGTTTTACAGTGAAACAAAAGCTTGAGGCTCATTTGAGGATTCACACTGGAGAGAAACCTTTCACCTGCTGCCAGTGTGGAAAGAGTTTCACGCAACAAGGTCAGCTTAACATTCACATGAGAAGTCACACTGGAGAGAAACCTTTCATCTGCCCTGAATGTGATAAGAGTTTCACATCGAAACAAAGCCTTAAAAGTCACATGAGAATTCACACTGGAGAAAAACCTTTCACCTGCCCTCAGTGTGAAGTGAGCTTCACGCAACACGGATACCTTAAACGTCACATAAGAACTCACACTGGTGAGAAACCTTTCACCTGCCCTCAATGTGGAAAGAGTTACAAAGTCAAAGCAAGCCTTGAGAGTCACTTGCGAGTTCACACTGGAGAGAAACCGTTCATCTGCCCTCAGTGTGGAAAGGGTTTCACAGCAAAACAGTGTCTTAAAAGCCACATGAGCATTCACATTGGAGAGAAACCTTTCACGTGCTCTATCTGTGGGATGAGCTTCACACAACAACAAAGTCTTAAACGTCACGTATGGACTCACACCGGAGAAAAGCCTTTCATTTGCCCTGAATGTGGAAAGAGTTTCACAGTGAAACAAAGCCTTGAGAGTCACATGAGAATTCACACTGGAGAGAGACCTTACACCTGCTCCGAGTGTGGAAAAAGTTGCACTGTAAAACAAAACCTTGAGAGTCACATGAGGACTCACACTGGAGTGAAGCCCTTCTCCTGCCCTCAGTGTGGAAAGAGATTCACAGTGAAACAAAGCCTCGAGAGCCACATGACCATTCACACTGGAGAGAAACCCTTTACCTGCTCCGAGTGTGGGAAGAGTTTCACAATGAAGCAAAAGCTTGAGAGGCACATGAAGATTCACACTGAAGAGAAGCTTTACATCTGCCCTTTGTGTGGGAACAGTTTCACGATGAAAACCAACCTTGAGAGACACATGAAAATTCACACTGAAGAGAAGCCTTTCACCTGCTTTGTGTGTGGAAAAAGTTTTAGAATAAAGCAAAACCTCGAGAGTCACATGAGAGTTCACACTGGGCTAAAGCCCTTCATCTGCTGTGAGTGTGGGAAAAGCTTCACTGTGAAACAAAGCCTTGAGACTCACATGAAACTTCATAATGAAGCGACGGCTTTCACCTGTTCCGAGTGTGGAAAGAGTTTCACAGTGAAGCAAAACCTTGAGAATCACATAAGAATCCACACTGGTGAGAAACCCTTTACCTGCCCTCAGTGTGGAAGGAGCTTCACGCAACATGTGCACCTTAAACGTCACATGAGAATTCACGCTGGAGAGATGCATTTTAACAGAATTGGGGAATCTCCTTTGCTGCCACCTGTGTACAGCATCCATCCAAATGAAGTGATGGCAGTCATAGCGTACCAGGACACCCACCAGCTATCGGAGGAGAGTGATGTAGTCAATGGAACAATTTGGTTAGGATGCCACGTTAACACCCCTACTCTTAATGAGTAAATGTTTCTATTCTTCATTAAAATGGAAGCTCCTTAATTGTATATTTACACAATTATTCTACATATTTTCTATGTTACTAATACCATATTTGTTAATACTGATGTATGCAATGTTTTTCTAATCATGTAAAACCTAATGTACATAGAATAATATTTAAAGGGTTTCATACTCTGCACGTTTGTGGCTGCGAGTATTTGACCTTCAAAGAAAAGAAAAACCCATGGCTCCTGATGATACACTGAGGTCTTATGAAGCAAAAAGATCAGTCTGCAAGAAAATGAACATTATTTACAACATTATTACCTGAAAGTGAGCAAATTAACAGCAAATTTTCAGCTTTGGGTGAACTATCCTTTTAGGTTTTATGAATCTGTGCAAAGCACAACTGTAACGGATGGAAATAATTTGATCATCTCTACATGTTTAAGATATGAAGTCTCCTCGTGACCACATACACTGTGAAGCAGAAAATTCCCATAGGCTTTTCTTGTTATAAGAACATCTATGTTTCTGTTTAGATACAGTCAGAGCTTTGACCATCACAAATAGCTTAGGTTATTCAATAAACTGCTCATTTCTTATCACTTCATTTCCTACCTCATGCTCTTCTCCTGCTACAGAGGAGTTAACTTGCCAGTACATTTGAATAATTTTGAATGTCAGACAAAAATCCTCCTGAGGAAGAGAAGCTGGCAGGGAGGCAATGACAACAACTTCTAAAATGTCTGGCCCAGTTTTTCCTCACTGAGCTGCTGCAAAACAAGACAATCAGTGCTCAAACCAGCATACATGCTTCAAAACCTACCTAACCCCAGCATATGCTGTTTTTTTTTTTCAAAAGGGCATTCTGTTGTGACTGTTGTGCTGTATATCCAAGTGAAATGGCTTCTGATTTTGTCCATCTGGAATTGAGTGGATTGTTGTCATTTGCTATTGCGGCAGTCTCATTAATGACAGGTGCTAGAGTAAGAGGGGTTATTGTTATTTTGATTAAAACATTTTAAGGGCATGTGAATTGTAAATAATAATTATTTATTATAATTATAATAATTAAATAACTTTTAAAACATTTTGGAATAAACATTGCATTCTTCCATAAAATTAAAAATTGTCCATTTTGATTTGAACTGTTTTGAGCTGTCTTACTTTGCAGTTTCAATATTCAGACATTAATGATCAAAATTTGTTATACTTTTATCAATTACTCAGTGTGCATCAGAATAACAATTATCGTTTTTATTCACAAAATATAAGGGCACAGTTTGACTAAACGGGTTCTACAGAAATCTACACACAGAATAACCAACAAAAACATTTTATATAGGCTAGTTAATTAGGGAGATTTAAAAACTTTCAAAAAACAACATTACAAATCCAAAGGCAAATTTAACGGTTTCAAAGCGATACATTTTCAAAATCACGAATAAAATAAAACGCTTATATTTACATCAGAGTAGTATTTGCAGATGACCGTTACATATTTGAATTTTAACGTACAATAGCTGTGTTTCTGTGAATGTGTATGTTGGTGTGTGAGCCCTGTTTTGGACTGCCCGTCTGTCCAGGGTGTTTCCCGGGATAGACTCCAGCCCCTCGCGATCCTACAGAGGATAAGCCGTTTGGAGAATGGACGGATGGATTATCTGTGATTATCCGTTTCGAAGGCTGTTGCTATGCAGAGTCCGATAAACAGCGGGTACTCAACGTAGAATCAAGATGGCCATGGTAGGACTTGCAGGTTGGAACGCGTCTGATCCAGCCAAAGCTTTTCTTAAGCAGTGTCAATAAGCCATTGATTTAAATTACTTCTATCAATTCCTAAGTGGAAATGACCTACTATTCACATGTTTTGGTGCTGTATTCAAATCTTGGTCAGAAAAAACATTCAGTCTTATTTGTATGTGCACAGAACATTAAAAAAACAAATAAATTGCCACCTAAACCGTCTCACAAAAGCTGGCGTTTGTTGTGGTTTTGTTTTCTTAAACACGTGTACGTTGTTGATTTGTTTTATTTTATTGACTATTTAAATAAAACGTTGACATCTCATGTTTTCATCACCTCTCCTTCCAGTTTCATTTTCACCCTGGCACTATAAAATGTCTCTATTAGCAGTGTTTATTGGAATGTTTCTAAAGCAGGGAAAAATATGTAAAACTAATGGAAAGCACTTAATATTAATCAAAACAAATAGCCGTTTGATTAACGCGACATACGTTAGACTACACAATATATTCTGAGATAACCTATATTGTTACAGTAATATTTAACACGTCCGTGATATTGCTGATGAATTATTTGTTAATAATTTCCTTTCGATGTCAGGTGGTTGTAGGGTTAAAGAAACATGCAGTGACAGCTACACAAACGGTCTTTAGAGTATAGCTTTTCTGTCCTTTTCCCAGGTTCTAGCCACTGCCCCTCAGCATGTCTGTGCACAGCCCTGCACAGGATAACATGAGCTTGAATGACTAATGCCGAGACCAGGCACAGGATTTCTGCAATGGGGTTTCCACCAGCTGCATGACTCACATTCTTTTGAGGGCCTAAAATACTACACTAATCCCTGCTTTGTGGAATGCAACTGAATCTAAACTGAACAGGGATCAGTTAAAGCCATATTATACACTGGTTCATGGGTTCACCAGATAGATAAACGGCCTCTAGCGGCGAATCATCGAAATTTCGAAAACCAGTGACGTAATGAAGCCTAGTTTGTGGAATTCACTCGCAATAAACCGTTTGAATGAAAAGATTCATTAACGCTTCGAAGACTCATGGAGCAGCGTTCGAAAGCGCCCATCACTACACCAACGCTGCGCTAATAATTGTGTGTTATAGAATAGAGTGAATCGAAACTGCGATCTGTGAAACAAACGGGATCGAATATTTCCTTGTGATAAAGATGGAACAGCGTGAAAACAATCAGAGCACAGAGACACCAGGTGTGGAGACGATAACCTGCCAGTGCTCATCTAGGCAAGAGCAGAAGAATAAAAGTCAGTGTAAGTTGATCAGTTTGTCACTTGCAAAGAAGTTTTATGCTGGACGTTAGATATTTTCTTCAACATTACTCTATGTGTAATCGCATGGATCATGCTGTATCTCGTTCATATCACATAAGCATCATCAAAATGAATATAATATTATTAGATTATACAACTGTTGTAAGCATCAGATATTAAAAAGTCCTCACAACGATCCACACTTAGGCACTTTAAATTAGTGATTATCTCAAAAGTGCAAAATTCAGAACAAACTTGGTTAAATACGTGTGTTATTTTATAAAAACACTAACAACTGGAGATATGGTAGATAGAACACCAGTTGTCATATCTTTACACAATCCTGACATACATCATACACGACTTGGATTTTGGAAATATTTTGACAAACTAAAATTGATAGGTGGAAAATAAGAACAAACATGAATTTTGTCAAGATTCTTGTCCTGCAAATCTGTTTCAGGTTGGCCAACCACAAACACCTTTTTTCAGAGGTTTTTTTTTTTGCACTCTTCTTCTTGTTTTGTTATAACTTTTGACAATCTATGGTGCTCTGACTGATTAATACAGCTCAAAATTACAATAATTGACCATTTTCAGCAGCAATAATCAGCAAAATATGTTCACAGGTTCAGTGGCATTGTTTACATTCAGTGCCACCAATTCGGCCGATTGATGGCACATCATTAAAACACTCTTAGATTGGGTCGGTTACTTTGGCTGTTATTGTCCTTGTTTTGATCTTTTGATGTTCATTTTAGGTCAGAAGAAATTGAAAGAAGATTCTGTCACTTGCCATCAATGTGGGATGTTTCTCATTCATCGAGGAAGTCTTAAACGGCACATGAACATTCACACCGGGGACAAGCTGTTCATCTGCCCTCAGTGTGGGAAAAGTTTCAGAATGAACCGTGATCTTGAGATTCACATGAGAATACACACTGGAGAGAGGCCTTTTACCTGTTCTGAATGTAAAAAGGGTTTTACAGCACACGGTGCCCTTAATAGACACATGAGAGCTCACACTGGAGAGAAACCATTTTCCTGCTCTGAGTGTGGAAAGAGCTTCACAGAACGGATAGTCCTTAGACGACACATGAGAATTCACACTGGTGAGAAGCCTTTCACCTGCTCCGAGTGTGGAAAGCACTTTGCAGTAAAACAAAACTTTGAGAATCATGTGAGAATTCACACTGGAGAGAAGCCTTTCACTTGCCCACAGTGTGGAAAGGGATTCGCAGTGAAAAAAAACTTTGAGTATCACATAAGAATTCACACTGGAGACAAGCCTTTCACCTGCCCTCAATGTGGAAAGAGTTTTGTAGCGAAACAAACGCTTGAGAGTCATGTGACAATTCACACTGGAGAGAAGCCCTTCACCTGCACTGAATGTGGAAAGGGTTTCACAGTGAAACGAAGCCTTGAGATACACAGGAGAAGTCACACTGGAGAGAAGCCTTTCATCTGCCTTCAATGTGGAACGGGTTTTGCAGTGAAACAAAGCCTTGAGAGACACACGAGAATTCACTCTGGAGAAAGGCCTTTCACCTGCTCTGAATGTGGAAAGAGTTTTGCAGAGAAACAAAGCCTAGAGAGGCATGCGAAAATTCACACTGGAGAAAAGCCGTTCACCTGCTCTGAGTGTGGAAAGAGTTTCACAATGAAACATAAACTTAATATTCACATGAGACGTCACACTTCAAAGGAACTTTTTCACCTGCTGTCGCTGTAGAAAGAGATTTCAGGTGAAACAGAAAACCTAGAAAACCCACCAGTACAGGCGTGTAATGTTGTCAATTTTTATATGTGATTGTGTGCCATGTTATTCAATTCTGTATTATGTTATGTTGTGTAAAGAATAACATTTAAGAATCATTCATCATACAATCAAGTCATAACTCTTACTATAAATTAAAACATTCATATGTTTCAGCTTGGATGCAGTTCAGATGCAACATTGACAAACACAAATTTCCAATGTTATTTAATACGTTTAAAACAATAAAATAATTTATTGTCACTACATTCTTTCCTTACATATCGACTGCAGAAGACTTTGATAATAGGTTTGAATAACTTTGAATGAGACAAAAATGGGATATTTCCTGATTTTGTGCGCCAAACAAGAAATGCACAACTACTCAAATGACTTATTTTTTTGCTTTCATTCAGTGATAATCTGGTAAAGTACCTTGGTGTCCTGTCACAGCATTTCACACATTTCACAGATTTTGTAAGCAATGTCCCTAAACAAATACTTCATTGTCCAACTGTAAGGAAGCAAAGAGAAAATCCAGTCACAAGCACAAATAGAATATCATTAGTGATTAGTATGAAATGTAAGAGGCTGTAATGTAAAATAGTTTAACAAAACAGATATTTTAAGGATGAACATTTAGTTTGCTGGCGGCACCTTTTGGTAAGATCTTGCCAATGCAACGAGCACCTCTTGCAATCGTGTAGGCTATAATAATGACACTTCTTAGAAACCAATTATTGATGATTTCATAAAGTGTAATCTGCTACGTGTAATCTACAATTTTTTTTAAATACCATTAAGTATGAAGTATGTACATTTTTCATTATACATCCGTGTGTTTGTCATTAAAACTGAAGCTACATTATAAAGCGGCCTCTAGCGGCAAACCATCGAAATTTCACGTTTCGAGCCAGTGACGTAACGAAGCTTCGTTTGCTGAAACCACGTGACTTGGTCAGTTTGATTCGTGCTCTGAACCACTGATTCAAAGCAAACGATTCGTAAACGTTTCGAAGCTTCAAGGAGACCTGCACAAACGCTAGGCGTGTGTTTAACCAAATGTATTCATTTGTGTATATGTAATCTGCATTACAGAATCGACTGAATTAAACGTGACTGACTGAGCGATCTTTTGAATGAACGGATCGAACATTTCCTGGTGATAAAGATGGAACAGTATGACAACATTCAGACCGCAGAATCACCAGATGTGAAGCCGCAAATCTGGCCGTCCTCACCCAGACAAGAGGAGAAAAATGAAACAGAGGGTAAATTAATTGTGTCACTTACAAAAAAATCTGTCCATTCTGTTAATTGTTGATCGTTACTAATGAAAAGCAACGTGCGCTAAATGATTAATGCATAGACAGGAGATGTGTTTTTTTGGGGGTAGGGGGTGCATATTTTCTAGACGATTTGATCAGTTAGATCACGTGAGGTTGGGTAAAATTCGCCGATGAAACTGGGAGCAAAAACAAGGTTAGAGTTAGAGAAACAAATAACTTTTTAACGGTGTTGTGTTATGTTAATTATGGCATTACAATAATTATTTGATGAAGTGTGTGTAGTTGGAGCAAGTTGAACTTGAAATGCAGAATCAATCCAACATTGCTCTCTCTAAACACTTTAACATCTTTTTACCAATTATGCAGTAATACAACATCCCTTCATTCTGGAATGTATATTACACAACTTTGGCTACACAACAAATAAATACATAGGAGGACATCAAATGTGAACTTTATATATATATATATATATATATATAAAAATATATAATTAGAATCTTACCTGTGTAATACCTTAAAACTAACTCAATTAGTTTTCAATTAGTATTATTTAGTACAAAACAATTTTTCTAGCAACAAGATAAATTCTGCAAAATGTTACATTAACATTGTCAACTGAGTTTCGAGTTCACTGCAGGTAATAACTAAGAACACTATAGCCATTATATATTATTATATTATAAAATATTAAATTGGGTTGCACAACTACAACTTAAGCTTACCATATCACCTATATTGTCTTTAAAATGATTTTTGACATTCATCTTTTAATGTTTATTTTAGATCTGAATGAACTGAAAGAAGATTTTACCACTTGCCATGAATGTGGGATGTTTTTCTTTGATCAAGCAAGTCTCGAGCAGCACATGAGAATTCACATTGAAGAGAGACCTTTTATCTGCCCTGAATGTGGAAAGAGTTTTGCAGTGAAACACAGGCTTGAGGCTCATTTTAGAATTCACACTGGAGAGAAACCATTCAGTTGCTCTGAGTGTGGAAAGTGTTTCACACAACAAGGTCAGATTAAAAGTCACATGAGAAGTCACACCGGAGAGAAACCTTTTACTTGCCCTCAATGTGACAATAGCTTCACGTCAAAACAAAGCCTTAAAAGTCACATTAGAATTCACATAGGAGAGAAGCCTTTCACCTGCTCTGAGTGTGGAAAGGGCTTCATAACGCAAGGACACCTTAAACGCCACATGAAAACTCACAGTGGTGAGAAGCCTTTCACCTGCCCTCAATGCGGGAAGAGTTACAAATTGCTACAAAGCCTCGAGAGTCACATGAGAGATCACGCTGGAGATAAGCCATTCATCTGCCCTGAGTGTGGAAAAGGTTTCACAACAAAACATTGTCTTAAAAGTCACATGAACGTTCACATCGGGGAGAAACCTTTCACCTGTTCCATCTGTGGGATGAGCTTCACACAACAGCAAAGTCTTAAACGTCACACGTGGACTCACACTGGGGAGAAGCCTTTCATTTGCCCTGAATGTGGAAAGAGTTACACAATAAAACAACAACTTGAGATTCACATGAGAGTTCACACTGGAGAGAGACCCTTTTCCTGCCCTCAGTGTGAAAAGAGCTTTACAATAAAACGTAACCTTGAGATTCACATGAGAGTTCACACTGGAGTGAAGCCTTTTTCCTGCTCTGAGTGTGGAAAGAGATTCACGGTCAAACAAAGCCTTGAGAGTCACATGAGCATTCACACTGGAGAGAGGCCTTTCACCTGCTCTGAGTGTGGAAAGGGTTTCACAGATAAACATAAGCTTGGTTACCACATGAGAAACCACACGGGAGAGAGGCCTTTCGTCTGCTCTAAGTGTGGCAAAAGCTTTACAAAAAGACAAAACCTTGACATTCACATGAGAATTCACACTGGAGAGAAACCGTTTTCCTGCTCTCAGTGTGGAAAGAGTTTTACAATAAAACACAACCTCGACAGTCACATGAGAGTTCACACTGGAGTGAAGCCTTTTTCCTGCTCCCAGTGTGGAAAGAGCTTCATAGTCAAACAAAGCCTTGAGAGTCACATGAGCATTCACACTGGAACGAAGCCTTTCACCTGCTCCGTGTGTGCAAAGACTTTCACAGTCAAACAAAGCCTTGAGAGTCACATGAGACTTCACACCGGAGAGAAGCCTTTCGCCTGCTCCATGTGCGGGAAGAGTTTCACACTCAAACAAAGCCTTGAGAGTCACATGAGAACTCACACTGGAGTCAAGCCCTTCTCCTGCCCTCAGTGTGCGAAGAGCTTCACGCAACATGGACATCTTACACGTCACATGAAAATTCACACCGGGGAGAAGCCTATGGATAAAGTGGGGGAAAGCTCTACTGTCACCTGTGAACAGCATCCATCCAAATTAAGTGATGGCAGTCACAGCGTACCAGAACCTCCACCAGCTATCAAAAGAGAGTGACGTCAATTAGTTTGATTAGGAGACCAGGACTGATATGAAACCAAATAGACATTTACTCCCCCACTCTTAAGGCCGGGACACACCAAGCCAACTTCAAAGAACTAACAGCGTGATCCTGACTAGAGTCGATGTGTGGAACACACCAATCTAGCCCAACAGAAGCAAATTGTTCAGTTGTACCAAAAATCCAGGACAGGACTTGATTTTGTGATGATGTGCATGGATAATATACACTGCATTATTATATAAGGTGTAATATACGCTATAAAAATAATAAATTCCATAAATAATAATTGTCAATTTTGATTTCATGTTGACTCTATATTACAAAACATTTATATAATAAAACTGTTATCAAATACTGAATGTATTTAGAGTTAAAATTAACTTAAATAACAAGGAATTATAGTATCATAGGAGAGGTTTTAAAAAGTATAAAACAAAACAATACACAACTCTAGTGTGAAATTTAACTGTAGATTGGGAAAATGATGAATAACAATCCATTTATAATACTTACATTTACATCAGAGTCTGACAAATGACTTTCAGATTTCAACGTAGGGTGAATTTGGGTAATCTGGGATACCTAAGCTCCAATGTGTTTATTTCCTGTTCTAACAAAATATAGTTTACTATAGGTGCGTTCGACTTGAACCACGGCTACAGACAGCAGTCAACGAGATCAGCCTGTTGCAGTCGGGGCCGGAGCTGAAAACGTACACGTCAAGTCGGACACTTTCTGCTCTCGGTAGTGATGCTCCTGCTCTATATCTCAGATGAAGTTAATAAAATGCACTGTTGGTCAGATACACAGATGTTTCAGAAACATTTTCATGACCATCAGAAACACCTTTTATATACTGCTTAATACAGCAACATAGTTCAGCATAAACATATTTAATACTATTTAAATACTAATAAAGTGGGGGTATATATGCTTTTATCCGTGTTTTATAATAAACTTGACTACAGATAACGTGCCACTACAGTAAAAAGCTTATACGGTTGCAACATACAGATTTGTTGCAACTGTGGGAATTAAAAAGGTTAGAATAAATACGAAACACACGTGATCGCTGTCATGCGGTGAATCTGACCATTAGTGAAACAGCTGTTACGTCATCAAAGCCTGTGCAGCCGCTCTTGAAAAACTGCAGCGGCTGAGTTAGCCAGCTGGTCTCGAATCGCTATCGCGGTACTTTGATGCCACTCGTGACAGTCACGTGCCGTCGGCGCTGTCTCAAGTCGGACAAAATTTTTAACCGGCATGCACTGCTTCAGGTCAGAATTTGATCGAGCTGTGCAGCGCTGTGTAAAGTCGAACGCACCTTATAATTTTAGCATGGATGTCAAGTGACTAAAATCACATGACTTCATTGGGGTGGGCACTTGTCAATCAAGAAGCTCTGGGATTTGCATGACAAGATCAGTGACATAGGATTCTGACTAGATTAATGTTAAGGACATAAATCTGTCATAAATGTTCCTAAATGTTGTCGAATTATGTTTGTGATCTATTCAAGCAACAAAATCTGTATTAAAGTGTTGAAAATGTGTTTTAGTTTTTTTTTCTCTTTTAAACATTTTTTTGTTGTTGTTGTCGCACATTATCAAATATGATTGAGAATGTGGGAGTCTTTAAATGGGGGAAATATGCATTTAGGGACTTTATAAGTCTAATGACAAGAGCTAAAATATGCCATAATGAGAAATGGGTGTTAACGTGGACTACTGGAGGTTATAACATAAGCATAAGTCTTCAGTAGCTAGCTAAACCAAATAGCTAGAGAAATGCTACAGAGATAGAATCTGGGAAACGTTTTCCAGTGGCAAGCAAAGGAATCAGGAGGATGAAGTGTTTAATTTCATTTCCCAAATTCCCAGTTAGATTAGTATATACAACGGTTCAAATCACTGAGCAGAAGAGGGATCTGCACCCAGGACAGTTGACAATGTTTTGTACACAAACACACAGCCTTTGTTCCTGATATTGGAATATATATTTTCTTACTGAGATTTCTGTACTTGTTTTTTCATAATGCTTTTTAAAAAATGTGATATTGTGTGATAAAGTATGGTGAATATAGGCTTTTTTAGGCCAAATACATATGTCCCAGATTATCAAATTCAGGCAGACACAAAAACACTAATATGTGTGATATCTACATTCTTCTGGTGTGGTTAGAAAACATCTTAGTGATTTCAGAAAAGTTTTAAACATCTATTTAAACAACTAAAACAGGATAGCCTATAAATTTACCTCAGACTGAGGCCTCCTGCAAATTAACCCACAGTGATTTATTAAAATTGTGAAGGGGAGAACTAAAAAAAAAAAAAAATAACAAAACATTATAAATCTAAAGTGATATTTAACGTTAGATTGGCAAAGCTGTGAATTAAAACAGATTTATAATGCTTACCTTCTCTCATGTCATGAGTTTGTCTTCTGGCGGATGACCGTTACTGACCGTTACAGTTTGAATTGATGCGCATACTCCGTTATTACCAATATTAATTTAAATATTAACGTATTTATTGGTTGTGTCTTGTTTTAAAGGCTGTTGATAGGTATAGCCTGTCTCTTGTTGGCTGCAGTATGAATATGTATTCTGAATATGCGTTGGCATTTTGTCTAATATGCTAACCACGCTGCTGTGCAGAACTGATTCATTAGCACAGAAACAATAAAATTTACGGATTAAGCGCTTGAAACACCTACACTGGCGGCTCCTGCTGGTCAACACAATGCAACTGCAATAAAAACAGGCCAAACTGTTACAAACCAATAATAAATGCCACTCAGTTTATTATTTATAATATACTATATAATATATAATATTTAAATACAATCAAATATGAAATGTATGTGCAATGTAATGTAGCACTTGTAAGAGCCAGTTATATATATATATATATATATATATGTGTGTGTGTGTGTGTGTGTGTGTGTAACACTACATCCTAAATTTTAAAACCAAATCAAGATCAGTTAAACATATAGAATAGTTGGGTTTATCTAAAACAGAGCCGCCCAACTCTGTTCCTGGAGATTTACCTTCCTGCAGAGTTCAATTGACAAAACACACCTTAGACAATAATAAAGCACTTTATAATTATAGACAGCTGTGTTTGATCAGGTTTGTACCCGAACTCGGTAGGTAGATCTCCAGAAACGGCTGGACACCCCTGACCTAGAGAATTGTTATACAGTTTAAAGGCTGGTACAGCAAGTCATCGCCCCCTAGCGGTGAACAATCGAAATGCCACACGTTTCGAAGCAGTATGTGACGCAACGAGGCCTCGGTGATGAAATCACGTGACTTGACCAGTTTGATATGCGCACCGAACCACCTATTCGTATACGTATGGAAGCTTATTTAATAGAAAGCTAAATCTGTGATTTCAAATCAAATCACTTTTGATTGTAGAATATCTGTTAGAGAATATAGTTAATGAAACCTGACTGATGGAGACTGATGAAATAAGCGGCATCGAACATTTCCTGGTGATAAAGATGGAGCAGCATGAAAACAGTCAGACCACAGAGTCACCAGATGTGCAGATGAAAACCTGCAAGTCGTCACCTATGCAAGACTGCAAGAACAAAAGGCAGTGTAAGTTGGTTATTTGTCAAATACAAAGAATCAAATAAGTTAAAAGCGTATGTTAATTCTGTTAACTGTTGATCGTGACTAATGAAAAGCAGCGAGCATCAAATAATTTATGGCGAATTGGAAAGACTGTTACTCCAGATGTATAAAATGTCCGCAATAGCTGGGAATATAAAGACGTATATTAAGTATATTTAAAAAAAATAAGTAATAACAACGGACTAAATTTAAACCAGAGAAGCACAATGCTTTAGATTAGAAAACGTGATTCTTATATTAAATAATTTGATAATTGAGATGGTAGACTCTTGTTGGTAAAATTAAATAATAAGAAGTTTCATGAAAAGTGGGCAAAATCAGGTAAATTATTATTATTAAAATATTATCAATGTAATAATAAAAATCAATGTAAAAAAAAAAAAAAATACTGTTTAAAATGCATTTTTGTTGAATATGGCATCGCAACAAATTATCTGTGTTAAAAGTATGTTGACTGGCTATCTGTAATTATCCTGCTTATTCGCAGCCAAGGGCTGCGAAATACTGTTTTCAGTTAAAATCTTACCTGTATATATGACATTGGACCACAAAACTAGTCATAAGTGTCAATTTTTTTGAAATTGAGAGTTATACATCTTTTGAAAGCTGAATAAATAAGCTTTCCATTGATGTATGGATGTATTATTGTTAGGAAAAGACAATATTTGGCAAAGATATATTTGAACTATTTGAAAATCTGGAATCTGAGGGTGCATAAAAAAGGAAATATTAAGAAAATCGCATTTAAAGTTGTCTAAATGAGTTCTTAAAATTCTCACATATTATCTTAAAGACACATGAGCTAAGAAAACAAATAGTCCACTGCAACAAGCGAGTTGTGTAATAACAATTTAAAACAGTACAAAAGTAACTTAAGAGTACTCATGCCCATCCAAGGTCTGGTTGAACAGAACAATTTATATAAACTCTGAAAACTCTATTCATATTTATTCTGTTACTTGTTTGTTTGGGGTACATGGTCCATTACTGTACAGCTATTACTATCTCTACTTTATTGTCCATGAGTTGATTTTTGACATTGATCTTTTTTATTTTAGATCTTACGGAACTGCAAGAAGACTCTGTCCCATCCCATCAGTATGAGAGGCATTTCATTCAACAAGCAAACCTTAAGCAGCACATGAACATTCACACCGGAGAGAAGCCGTTCATCTGCCCTCAGTGTGGAAAGAGTTTCATATTTAAGCAAAGCCTTGAGAGACACATCAGAATTCACACTGGGGAGAAACCTTTTTCCTGCTCTGAGTGCGGGATGAGTTTCGTAGAGAAACAAAAGCTTAATATTCACATGAGAAATCACACTGGAGAACAGCCTTTCACCTGCCCTCAGTGTGGAAAGAGCTTTACATTTAAACAAAGCCTTGAGAGGCACATGAGAATTCACACTGGGGACAAGCCTTTTACCTGCTCCGAGTGTGGGATGAGTTTCATAGAAAAACAAAAACTTAAAATTCATATGAGAATTCACACTGGAGAGAAACCTTTCAGCTGCCCTCAATGTGGAAAGAGTTTTAGAGTAAACAGGAGCCTTAAGAGACACATGAGCATTCACACCGGAGAGAAACCTTTCGGATGTACCCAGTGCGCAAAGCGCTATACAGTGAAACAACACCTTGAGAATCACATGCGAATTCACACTGGAGAGAAACCTTACACTTGCTCTGAGTGTGGAAACAGTTTCATGGAACAACGCCAACTTATAATCCACATGAGAATTCATACTGGCGAAAAGCCTTTTACTTGCTCTCAGTGTGGCAAGTGTTTCACACAACAAGGACAGCTGAAATGTCACATGAGAATTCACACTGGAGAGAAACCTTTTTCTTGCTCTCAATGTGAAAAGTCTTTCACAGTGAAGAGTACCCTTGACAGTCACATGAGAATTCACACCGGAGAGAAGCCTTTCAGCTGCTTTCAGTGTGGAAAGAGTTTCATTCAACAAGGACAGCTTCAGATTCACATGAGCGTTCATACTGGAGACAAGCCTTTCATATGCCCGTACTGTATGAAGAGTTTCCCACTGAAACACGGCCTCGAGAGACACATGAGAATTCACACCGGAGAAAAACCTTTCAGCTGCTCTGAGTGTGGGATAAGCTTCATCGAGAAACAAAAGCTTAACATTCATATGAGAATTCACACTGGAGAGAAACCTTTCACCTGTTCTGAGTGTGGAAAGAGCTTTACGGTGAACAGGAGCCTTAAGAGACACATGCGAATTCACACCGCAGAGAAACCCTTCACCTGCACCCAGTGTGGAAAGAGTTTCAGGGAAGAAGGACACCTTGAAAGTCACATGGGAATTCACACTGGAGAGAAGCCTTTTGCCTGCTCCGAGTGTGGAAAGAGTTTCACGGTGAACAGAAACCTTAAAAGACACATGAGCATTCACTTGGAAAAGAAGCCTTTCACCTGCCCTCAGTGTGGAAAGAGCTTCACAGAAAAAGGACAACTTGTAAATCACATAACCATTCACACTGGAGAGAAATCTTTCGCCTGCTCTGAGTGTGGAAAGAGTTTCGCAGTGAAACAAGGCCTTAAGAGACACATGAGAATTCACATTGGCGAAAAGAACTTCACCTGCTCTGAGTGTGGAAAACATTTCATGCAGCAAGGACACCTTCAAAACCACATGAGGATTCACACTGGGGAGAAGCCTTTCGTCTGTTCGGCGTGTGGAAAGAGTTTCACGATGAACATCACCCTTGAGAGGCACATGAAAATTCACACTGGAGAGAAGCCTTTCGCCTGCCCTTATTGTAGGATGAGTTTCATAGTGAAGCAAGGCCTTGAAAGACACAAGAGAACTCACACTGGAGAGAAGCCATTCACTTGCTCTGAGTGTGGAAAGAGCTTCATGCAACAGGGACACTTTCAAAGCCACAGGAGACTTCACACTGGAGAGAAGCCTTTCGCCTGCTCCGAGTGTGGAAGGAGTTTCACGATGAACAGACACCTTAGGAGACACATGAGCATTCACTTGGAAAAGAAGCCTTTCACCTGCCCTCAGTGTGGAAAGAGCTTCACAGAACAAGGACAACTTGTAAGTCACATAACCATTCACACTGGAGAGAAACCTTTCGCCTGCTCTGAGTGTGGAAAGAGTTTCGCAGTGAAGCAAGGCCTTAAGAGACACATGAGAATTCACATTGGCGAAAAGAACTTCGCCTGCTCTGAGTGTGGAACACATTTCATGCAGCAAGGACACCTTCAAAACCACATGAGGATTCACACTGGAGAGAAGCCTTTCGTCTGCTCGGTTTGTGGAAAGAGTTTCACGATGAACATCACCCTTGAGAGGCACATGAAAATTCACACTGGAGAGAAGCCTTTCGCCTGCCCTTACTGTAGGATGAGTTTTACAGCGAAGCAAGGCCTTGAAAGACACAAGAGAACTCACACTGGAGAGAAGCCATTCACCTGCTCTGAGTGTGGAAAGAGCTTCATGCAACAGGGACACCTTCAAAGTCACAAGAGACTTCACACTGGAGAGAAGTCTTCGGAAAGAGTGGAGGAATCTCCTCTGCAAGCAGCTGTGCACAACATCCATCATGCAAAGTCAGTCATAGCATACCACGACACCCACCAGCTATCGAAGGAGAGTGATTAGTCAAACTATTTAAATGTGACCGTAGACCAACAAAAGAAGCTCGAGTCATATATGGGTCAAAATTATTGATTTTTCTTTTATGCCAAAAATCATTAGGATATTAAGTAAAGATCCTGTTTCATAAGGATATTTTGTAAATTTCCTACTGTAAATATATCAAAACTTAATTTTTGAATAGTAATATGTATTGCTAAGAATTTAATTTGGACAACTTTAAAGGCGATTTTCTCAATATTCAGATTTTTAGATTCCAGATTTTCACATAGTGTTATTTTGGCCCAATATTGTCCTATCCTTATTTATTCTATACACTCACTATACACTCTATACACCATTTAAACACGGACTGATTAAATTACGTTTCCCATGTAAAGTCGTACGGTTTGATTTTTAACTTAAATAGAGAAAGTGCTTGGGCTGAAAATAGTCTTACACCGTGTCCTAACTGCAAAGATTCCCAAAAGGTATCTTTTCCATCCTAATCAGAGTTTTCGTCCTAACTAGCCACGATGGCGACACGCAAAATTTCTATTTTAGAAACCGTTTCTATGCCCACGACATCACGGCTGGAACAACAGCATTCAAACTAATGGCAGTGATAATCTCAGGTACTGATTATTTTATTCAAAATTCAATGTGTCTAATGTGAGTTTGAATATTATTTTGTGTGACCTTAAAGCAACAACACCTCAGATACCTCAGATCTTGAAAATAAATGAAAGATGTATGTACGTTAAAACTGTGAACTAAGTGTATTCCATAACAAAGATGATATCAGCCACTCAGTATGTACAATTTATAATGTTAATTTTTAAAAAATATTTATGAATGAGATTATAAACTTATCCATTTCGTTGTGAGTGCAGTGCGTTTCCAGGGAGAGCCAGCCCACACGTGCCTCTGATTGGCTGTGATATTTGATTGATTTTGTCTTGTCGCGTTGTCACGTCGTGTCTGGTGTGGACACCCAAAGTAGTTAGGACACGGTGTCACCATACTGAGTTGTCTTTCTACAAATGCCATTCATTTTTAGAAATAATTCATTATGTAAAATGACTAACAAAGACTGACTTAATAATACAGCAATACCAGTTTTCATAGGTATGTTTACATTTTCAATAATCATTAACACTGTCATAATTTAATAAAAGTCAATGGTGCTCAACATTATTTGGGACATTACTGAGCTTTATTGTATGGACAAAAGCAATCGAAACATTCTTCAGAATCATAATGTTTTGTGTTCTGCATAAGAAATAAAGTCATACAGGTTTGAAATGACATGAGGGTGAGTAAATTACAGAAATGTTCAGTTTTTAATGGTCTCACTTCAGTGTGAATTTGTGTAAGCCTAAAAATGTATGATAATTCACTTTTAATTTACTTATTTCATAATATGGTATGTAGAAAACAATATAAATGGTGAATAAAGGTACACACTAAACCATTTCAGTATATTATGTATCATTTAAAACTAGAATGTTTGCTTTTAATTTTTTTTTTCTCAAAAACATTTACTTTAAAACAAAGGAACGTAATCACTGCATTCAGAAACACTGAGAAAATGCAAAATGCTCACACACTACGTCACTGGAAGTTGCTGTCTAATGGTGCGTATGAGACCTTGTCAGTATCCAGACAGCACTGTGACAGAGGGGTAGCGTGTGCGGTGCGTCATACACTTCTCTCGATCGATGAGGAGGGAGTTTGTTTTGCAAGAGATGTCTTTCTCCAGGGACAGTCTGCTTTCCTCCAGGTCAGACAATGATTTGCGTGCTTCATGCAGTTGCTGCTGAAGGGCTGATACTGTACTGTTGAGCTCTGCTGTCTCACCTAACAAACTACACACACACAGACGCACACATCAGATGGGTTTATGCATGTTAGGAGACTAAGCGTGAGTATGTTTGTGTGTTCATGTACCTGAGCTGAGGCTGGTCTCGGCACAGCTCCATGTTGGGTCTTAAGGTTCGATAATGCAGTCTAGATTGAGCCACTCGGAGAGGAGCTTCTTTATCATACACAGCTTGCTGCAGGTTTGTGATATTCCTCTCCTGAGCACCGATCTGCTCCAGAATCTATCACACAGACATATTAAAAGAAAAGGTCACCTAAAAATTTTAATTTGCTGAAAATGCACTCACCAGCAGACCATTGAAATATATAGATGAGTTTGTTTTCTCATGAGAACAGCTTGGAGAAATGTAGCATTACCAATGGTTTCTCTGCAGTGAATGGGTGCCGTCAGAATAAGAGTCCAAACGGCTGATAAAAACATCACAATAATCCATAAGTAATCCACACCACTCCAAGTCAATCAATTAAGAAGATGAGAGGCCAAAAGCTGTTGTGTCTTTGTAAGAAACAAATCCATTATGCCATTATTTTATGTCTAAAATATCCTGTGTCCTATATTGATAATATTGCTTTTTCCATTTAAAAAGTTGTCTCGTTTTAAATCAGGAGAGAAATATGCACCATTTATAAGCAAAAACAGCCCAAAACAGTTCTAAACAAATATGTGGGTGGATAATAATTCACCAAATCAGAAATATATATATTTTTTAGGAAACAGGCAGACTAAAATAAATAGTGATTACAGTAGCAATCGATAAACAAATTGCAAAAAAAAAAAAAAATAATAATAATAATAATAATTAATCCTTAGTTTATTTAGCCTACTGATAAATGTTCAAACTTTGGATTAATTATTAACTTTTTTTTAATAAGACAATAATAAGCAATAATAATTCACCAAATCAGAAATATATATATTTTTAGGAAACGGGCAGACTAGAATAAATAGCGATTGCAGGAGCAATCAATAAACAATTAAATTGCAAAACAAACTAAAAATTAATAATTAATCTTTAGTTTATTTAGCCTACTAATAAATGTTCAAACTTTGGATTAATGATTAACTTTTGTTCATTCATTGTTTGTTACTGTGTTGCAATGATGAATAAAACCCTGTGGCGGTTCTAGTGTTAAAGTAAAAACTTTAAAATTGGATTATTGTGATGTTTTTTTCAGATGGACTCTCATTCTGATGGCACCCATTCACTGCAGAGGATCCATTGCTTAACTCTCCTGATTCAAAACAACTTTTTTAATGGATCAAGCAATATTATCGATACAGACTCATATTTTAGCTGTAAATAATGGTATGATGGATTTTTTTGGCTTCTCAAACTGTTAACTGATAGACTGGATTACTAGTGTGGATTACTTGTGGATTATTGTGATGTTTTTATCAGCTGTTTGGATGTAATGCTACATTCTTCCAAATCTGTAAATTTTCAGCAAAAGTTCATTTTTGTGTGAACTGTTCCTTTAAACACTCATAGCGTTCAAAATTTTAACCTGACGATTTATGTTTGCTTCTATGAAATCTTCAGATTATATATACCTTGTGTATATGTATTGGTTTGTGTTTTGTATAAGTGTGTATTGCCTGTGCCAGGTGCAGCTCCAGCTGTGTTTTGGCTTGGCTCAGTTCCATGCAGCGCTGGTTGAAGGCCCGATCTACAGCGGCACATTGTGCTCGCAGGTCCTCAGTCGTCTCATGCAGGACCCGCTCAATCAGCCGCCTCAGGGCCTGACTCGCCACCTCCTCTCTCTCTGCCAGCCGCAGGTTATCCAGAGTAAACTTACGCCAGACCTCCTCATCGCATACCCTACAGAGAAACACTTCTGAGATCAGAAACCCCAATTGTTTTTGATAAACTTCCTGAATGTGTGTGGAATAAAAATGAAGTTGTGTCACTCCAACTAAACTGAGGTAAGCTTTGGCACGCACTGGTCCTGCAGCACTGCTGAGCTGGGATGCCGTTGTGTGTCGGTGCTCCTGTTGTTAAAGCGTCCACATTGGTCGTCCAGAATGTAGGCCTCCTGCTTATCAGACCAGTCCAACTCAAGAGTCTGCTTCACCTCCCGGTTCAGCCTGGCAGACACAGACAGGTTTATGACTTTAATCTGCAACATGCAATTATATGCTGAACACTCAAAGTAATAAATGCTGACCAAATGTCATGTTTCTGATGTGCTATTGCTTTAATGAATCCTTCATGAGATACAAACACACACTATCAGTCAGTCACTATCAGATTTTTTATGTTTGTTTTTTTTAAGAAGTCTCTTCTGCTCACCAAGTCTGCAAATAATTCTACTAAAGCTGTTTTCAACATAAATAATAAATGCTTTTTGAGCAGCAAATCATAATATTAGAATGATTTCTGAAGGATCATATGATTGGAATAATGATGCTAAAAATTCAGCATTGCAATAACAGGAAAAAATAATTTTAAAATATATTCAAATAAAAACATTTATTTTAAAATAATACAAATATTTCAAAATTTTACTGTACTTTGGATCAAACAAATGCAGGCTTGGTGAGCAACAGAGACTTCTTTGAAACACATTAAACCTTTTGACTGAGATCTTACAGTATAGAATTTGAACAGAATTAAAGAGAGATTCATAATTTGTCCATAAAAGCCATAATAACTGGCCTTATTTGGTTGACAGTTTGATCCAGAGTTTTTTTCAGCAGGGCCTGGATGTTTCTGATCAGCTCCACTTCCTGTTGGAAATCTACTATTATTAATCATATTAATATAATGTATTAATGAAGAAGGTTTCTACAACTACTAATAAATGTATATTGTTACATGTATTATTATTATTCCCTATTAATGAGTAAAAAATACAAAATAGGAAATATTCTTAATCTTACCATAAGATAAAGGAAAATAAGACTTTCGTCACTTTTTCTTGTCTGTACCTTAAGAAGTTCCTGCTCCACCTGGTCCTCCACCAGATCCGGTCCGAAACGTCTCTCCCGGCAGGTGAGGTTATCAGTGGCGATGGCGTAGGGAATCTCCGTGGCGTCCAGCGCTTTTTCCAGTCGCCGCCTGGAGGCCGTCAGCAGGTCTGTTTCCGCGATCAGCCGTTCGATGAGCTGCTCCAACTCGGATCTCCAGCGGTGGATGTCCTGCAGCCGGTTGCCCAGGTGTTTGGTCCCCGCGGTCTGCGTGCGTAAAGTCCCGGCGTCGGTCTCCGCTTTCAGCGCTTTGGACTCCTGGCAAATCGCATCTGCGTGATTCCGGTCGGCGAAGGCCCGGTTTAACAGAGCGGAGTTATTGGCGAACCACTCCTCCGGGGTGTATTTGGCGCTCCGGTAGCCCGCCGTGGCCAGACCGGCGGATATACCCGCGTACACGTTTTCCTTTACGGTGGTCTCGGGGTTTGTGACCGGCGGCTGCGAGCCATTCTGCGCCGCTACCCGCGTGTCAAAATAGGGACGAGACACTAAAATTTGGGATGACATCATATTTTGGTGTAAATTAAGATATTTAGCAGCCTGTAACTAGTTGCCTTAGTGGCTGAAGTCGCCGAATTGTTTGTATTCCGTTGTCTGGATACCGACGGTTGCTAAGGACGCGTTAGAAGCGAGAGTTTCAAGTTGCCATTTATTTTCAGCAGTTTTTATTGATTATTTTGCCTTGAAAGTAGCTATTCAGATACAAGCCTTGGATTTGGGATTTAACAGAAGTATAGCAAGGCTATCAGAGCAGCAAACTAATAAATTAATAAAAATACATTGGGCTACCAGTCAAAAGATTTTTTATGGTTTTTAAAGTCTCTTTCTGCTTACCAAGCCTGCATTTATTTGATCCAAAGTACAGTTCATTGAGTAACATTTTGTAATATTTTACTATTTCAAATAACTATTTTCTATTTAAATACATTTAAAAATATAATTTATTCATGTGATTTCAAAGCTGAATTTTTAGCATCATTACTCCAGTCACATGATCCTTCAGAATTCATTATAATATTCTGATTTGCTGCTCAGAAACATTTATTATTATTATTATTATTATTATTATTATGTTGAAAACAGCTGAGTAGAATTTTTCAGTTATCTTTGATGAATAGAAAGTTCAAAAGAACAGCATTTATTTGAAATAGAAATCATTTGTAACATTATAAATGTCTTTATGTCATTGATCAATTTAAAGCATCCTTGCTAAATAAAAGTATTATTTTCTCAAATAAAATAAATAAATAAATACAAATCCTGAAAACATGCAATCAAATGTTTTAAATATTGATGATGATGATGATAGTTTCTTGAGCAGCAAATCAGCATATTAAAATGATTTCTGAAGGATCATGTGATATTAATGATGCTTAAAATGTAGCTGTGATCACAGGAATAATTTACATTTTAAAATATATTCAAATAGAAAATAGGTATTTTAAATAAAAATGTTGCAGTTTTTGCTGTACTCTGTATCAAATACATGCAGGCTTGGTGAGCAGAAAAGACTCCTTTATAAAAAAAAAAAAAAAAAAAAACTTTTGCTAGTCTAAATAAACGTTATAATTCCTCTTCATCTCTTCTAATAACAGTAGCAAAGAAGGAAAAAGCAAAACTCCAGATATGAATAATGCAAGATGTTCATGATACGTCTGAATGTATCATGAAGATGAGAGACTAAAATTTCAGTGCATGGAAAATCAAGACTCTAAACAAGGTTTCATGTCACTAAGTTAGTACACAGAAAAACAAAAACAACATGACATGGTGTGTTTACCCAAGATAAGCTGACCCCTCGCTCTGTTTTTTTTAGAGTCTTGTGCTTCCTCCTTCTAGCAAGATTTTAATTGACATCATGGTGCTTTACTAAGGTTAATGACTGACTAATTCCAGGAAACGCTGGACTCAAATTGAGGCAATATGAATCAGCGCAGAATTGAACAGCACTCCACTGTTTCACTGGGTTAATGGAAACCTACTCCCATGGTAGACTCGTCTCATTAAAGTTTTACGAGCAATGAGTATGAACTGACAGAGCAAAGTATAACAATGCATTTATGTGTACACCACCCCCCCAAAAAAGTCTTCACAAGTTTATCAGAAGTTAAAAACCAACAATTGGTTCTCATATGGTTAGACCGTATAGTGACTGTTAAGATTATGCCCACAAAATTTGCTTTAATATTAACAGCAAGTGTGTAAGCAAGTTGAAAAATAACTTTATACTAAACCGATAATGGTGCTGACTTTCTCTCTCTTCATTGTCTTGGAAAACAGGCAGCTTGGTCAAAACTGAAGTGTTTCAGTCAGCTAAAGATGACCCCGGCTATACAGTAAGTGCCACTCTTATCTCGCCTGTAATTTTATTTCCACATTTATGACGCCTGCTGTTCTCTCTGACTAAGGCACTTATAATTATGATCTACGCCCTCTTGATCTCATTCACAGCCATCCAGATCGTACTGTACATTCAGAGGAGAAGCAACACATAGAGGAACTCACAGGTACGTGTTGTGAAACTTTTTTTACTTAAACTGAAGGTTATGCTTTTCTTATATGTCAGGTACACGAAGGGAAATGTAATTTAGCTTTGCATTGCTATCTTGACGACACAGTACATTTTTGTTTCTGGTATGTACTATAGCGATAGGAAAATGAGAAGGAAAGAGAGAGAATGACCTGGCGAATATCTAAGTCTCCTCGTCTTCATGTATTCGCATACACAGGTTTTTTATAATGGAGAAAGACTACAGACCTCCTCCTTATTCCAATCCTCAGATGATCCAGACAACCGTAAACTACCCTGTACAACAGCCAGCATACCCACCTCAAGCAGGTGAGCTGATCTTCACAGGATGATTAAGCTTTATAATTTTGATCCCAAAATGTGATCCATTATTTAGTTGTCTTTGATTGAGAAACTTCAGATTTATTGTTGGTTTTATGGAAGGTGTTGTAAGGAAGTGAAATGTGCAATATTTCAAGTCGTGATGTCAGGTGTGACCTGAAAAACTAACACAGACATGAACTGGTATGATCTCAGATTATGGTTAATGACTGTAAGAATTGTTTATGAAACTGTTGCAATATTTTGACCTCTAATATATGCCGATGGACATAAGCATAGACTTAAATCAAATGCCACATGGAGTCTAAAAGAAACATCCGTACGTGTCATGACAAGCTTCCGCATGTTTACATCCTGTCAGGATGGCATCTAGCGTTTCTTGTCTCTGCCATTCGTAAGCTCTTTCAGTAGCTGTGGTCTGCTAAAAGCCTTAAAGTCATCAGGGCTGAAGTGGAGAGAACAAAGACGCGGGTCTTTAGGAAGTTGTATTTTCCCATTCTTTGCTCCTCTTCTTATCGCTAGGAAAGCAGTGAAGAATTATACATCCAAAAGCCTCACAATGTGACGTCGTGTTAGTATTTTATTTTCTGAGTCATGTATTATGAGTTGTGCTGCTGGAAAAATAGCAACAGGTAGCACCAGTAGCTCACCAAAATAATTGAGTTGCATCGAAATAATGCAGTAATAAAAACTTGTCCAAAATATGTATTGACGATGTGGATTTAATTTTTTTTTTTTTTAAATAACGTAAATCGTACACATTTCATATACATATTTTAATTCCCCTTAAACTAATAGTTTATCAGATGTAATGAGTTAGTTTGTTCATGGGAACACATTTGGAGAATCACTTTCTCACCAACAGATACTCTGCAGTGAATGGGTGCTGTCAGAATGAGAATCGAAATAGCTGAAAAAAACATAATGGGATCAAAAATGTAATAATTAATTCTAATGTTTTTGAAAGAAATCTGTTATGCTTCCCAAGGCTGCATTTATTTGACCAAAAACACAATTAACACAATTATATCATGGTTTCTACAAAAAAAGCATTTCAGCATTGATAATAATAAGTAAGGGATAATGTATCGGGCAGTTGTATAAGACCGAATGACTTTATTTTGTGATAATAATAATAATAATACATTATCTTGCTTATTACACGGATGCTTGCCACAAAAGTAAATAATTACACTTCAAACATTGATTGAAAATTGAAAAAAGCAGTTGCTAGCAAGTAGCAAGTTCAAATTAGATGGACATTTAAGGGATACCATGCAGTCATACCACATATTACACAACATTTCACTAGTCCCAAAGCTTCCACAAAGAAAAAATGTCTCCAGGAAGAGAACAGCGCCGACTGCTGGCAGTCACCCGGATGAGCCTGTGTTATTAGTTTTTCCCAGTGAATATAACATACCTTGGAATCTGGTGACTGACCAATCAGAATCGAGTATTCCACAGAGCCTTGTAATAGCCATTAATAATAACTAGAAAACTAAATCAACATGATTTCTGAACAGAAATTACGACCCAGTTGTACGTTTTTGTATCGACCTAATACGACCCATGTTTACGTTTTAAAGTTAAGCGCCCTCTAGCGGTCGTAAAAATAATGACAGTGTCGCGTTTGATCTGACGTCATGGAATGACGAATGAGTTTTTACACCGAACTACTAGGTGTAATTCGTATAAATGACCACACCTAACCCCACCGTAAACCTACCCCTTACAGAAATAGTGCAAAATCATGATTTATAGTGCATATTCCAAAAAAAAAACATACAATGACAACATGTGCGTTCTCTGGTATCAAATCTGTGTTCTTATGATTATACCACTACGCAGTGCAACGCGCTACCAATTGACCTACACGTAAGTTACTGATAAGGGAGCAAATGTTGACTACGCTCTATAGAGACGTATGCAAATGTTGAATACGCTCCACAGAGACGTATTTGAGGATTTGTGAAAACGACTTACGTCGGGCGTATAAATTGGAGGACATGTTGGTCTTTTGCAGGTTTACAAGCTCCACCTTACCAGCCACCTCCATATGGATTTGGGGCTACTACCATCACTGTCCAGCCCAGGGTGGTCCCTGTAGGTGAGTGTTCAGCACCCAATATCCATCATTTCCCCCTTGTTTTATTCATACTATGAGACTCTGGGAATCACTGTAGTTTAATAAACACTAGTAGGTATTTCTTTTCTTTTTGAACTTTATATTTGTGACCATAAGGTTATTTCTTTTAAATTGAGATTTAAACATCATCTGAAATTGGAATAAATAAACTTTCTATTGATGTATGGTTTGTTCGGATATAGCAAAAATATTTGGCTGAGATACAACTCTTTGAAAATCAGTATTCCGAGGTAGCAAAAAAATCAAAATATTGAGAAAATCGCCTTTAATGTTGTTCAAATGAAGTTCTTAGCAATGCATATTACTAACCAAAAATTAAGTTTTGATATATTTAGGGTAGGAAATTTACAAAATATCTTCATGGAACATGATCTTTACTCAATATCCTAATGATTTTGGCATAAAAAATAAATCACTCATTTTGACCCATAAAATGTATTTTTGGCTATTGCTACAAAATATACCCATGCTACTTAAGACTGGTTTTGTGGTCCAGGGTCACATTTATGAAAGAATCATAAAAAAAAATACATGGATTCTGCATTTAACAGATTTATTTGTACGCATGCAGTTACACAGATCCCGGTCGTGGGTCTCACTGATGTGCCGGGCCGCATTATCTGTCCTCACTGCATGACGGACGTCATCACGGAAACCGAATACATGAGTGGTTTGCTCGCCTGGTTAATCTGTGGAGTCGTTGCACTCTTTCTGTAAGTATGCACAGATTGCTTATATTTAATTCATAGAATGCTAATATTTAGAGCTTGTCTGCTGTGTGTTATTTCAGGTGCTGGCCCTGTTGTTTAATCCCATTCTGTGTGGACGCATGCAAGGATGTGAAACACACTTGTCCAAACTGCAAGAACATCATCCGCCTTTACAAACGTATGTAGCACATGCTGCACCGGAGAACATGAAGATCCACCAAAATAATGAGAACTCTATGAAAGTTGCCCAGAAATCACTTTATGCACCAAGTTACCTTATTACAAACTTATAACATTTAAAGTGATTCAATGAAGAGTGATTGAAGATATTTTAAAGTCTATTTACTTACCTTTTATCTTTATCAATTTGTATGCTTTATGAGCCTGTATGTGCAAAAAGATTTTTTTTTTGTAAAAAAATAAATAAATAATTACATACATACATATTCCATTTCAATGTGTGTGTGTGTGTGTGTGTGTGTGTGTGTGTGTAATTTAATTGTTCTGGTTATACAAAGACAAATGGCGCTTGGCCAGGACTCCTTAGCATCGCTTTTTGATGCTCAGGATACCCCATTGCTTTCAGTTGTTTGCCCTGTGCATCAGATCAAGACGCATTTAAAGGTTTGTGTGCATTTGTAAAAATTAGAAATCATTTAATATAAATGTATACTTTCGTAGATATTTTGGAGCACCTAACCCCAGTCCTACCCTAAACCTACCCACTTCTGAACAATTATAAAACTCGTAACAGGCCAATAAAAGTATGGTCACATGTTTTTATTGCAAAAGCTGATCATAAAAAAAACAGTATAAAAGCATTACAACAGAACAAAGTAAAACGTAATGTTTTAATTGGTGAAAATGATTCCACTCAAAGTGCTTACATCTAATTCTAAAAGATAGTGTGTTTCATAGGTTAGAAATGTGTTAATAGTATGTACGTTAGGTGATATATGGATGGCCCAAGAAAGGGATGGCAAGTTTTATTAAAAGCAGAGTGGGAATGCAAACACACATGGAATAGCATTGTTTGCAAACTTCATCATAAAATGTATTTATTTGCGATAAGATGTTCCCCTTGTCAATCTCATTGTAACATACAAGTCTCTGCCAATTTTAAGTAGCTGTCAGTAGCTGTGCTCTACTAAAAGTCTCAAAGGCATCAGGGCTAAAGTGGAGAGAACAAAGACGCGGGTCTTTTATTCAGCCATAGGCATCTTTCCTTTCTTTTCTACTCTTTTTATTGCTGGAAAAGCTGTGAAGACTTTCCTGTCACTTTTCCTGTTGCTCTTCCAATAAAAATTACAACTAAAAGCTGCATGTGGCATTGTATCAGTATTTTATTTTTCGAGTTGTGTTGCTGTAAAAATAGCAACAGGTAGCGCCAGTAGCTCACTGAGTGCAATCATTTCACATCATTGAAATAATGGCATCCCCATATTCTAACATATGTATAAAACAATGTGGGTTTTTTAAATAACGTAAATCCTTAATGGGGTTTCTACTACATATTTCAGACACCATTTATGTTATTAAGCCATACAAGTCATAATTCTCAGGGTTCCCTTTAAAATACAAAATCAACACACTGAAATGTAACAATAACTTTTGTGAATGTTTATTGAATTGCCACCAGATGCATAATTAGTTACTATGTTATGACTGTGTCTTAAGAACCAATTTGACCAACTAGCACTTAACCAAGTGGTAATCAACCTCATAGATTTAAATTAAACCAAGCTTTTTTAATCTAATTGACTTTTATCTTGAAAATAAGATCTGTCAAACTGTTAACAATTTATGTAACTGTAATCTAAATTGTGTGTGTGTGTGTGTGTGTGTGTGTGTGTGTGCGTGTCTGAGAGAGAGAGGGGGGGAGGGATGGCGAAAGGGAAGAAATCACATGCAAGGTGACTGAACTTAACCTGTGTGTGGGTGTTTAAATGAATGTTGGAAACTATTCCAAGTGTGCACTTATCATTATTTGTGCGTATGTTTGTACCTGTATCTGCATGTGATCTAGCTTGTGTGTGTGTGTGTGTGATAGAGAGAGAATAAGAGAGAATGAAATTAGTCCACATCGGGATGATTTTCAAAAAACTATTTACTTAAAAGTATTTACTTCTATCTAAAATCTGATTACTCCAGTCTTCAGTGTCACATGATTCTTTCAGAAACCATTCTAATCTTCTGATTTACTTTTCAAAAAACATTTATTATTATTACTATTTATATAACAGTTGAGTAACTTATTTTCAGGATTATTTGATGAATAGAAAGATCCAAAGATCTCCATTTATCTGAAATAAAAGGTGTTTGTAACATTACACTATATCAATAAAAAAAAAAAAAAAAAAAAATATATATATATATATATATATATATATACAGAAAACGGCATTTAAAATCTTTTGTAACATTAGAAATAAAAAAAATATATATATTTTTTTTTTATTTCTAACGTTACAAAAGATTTTAAATGCCGTTCTTCTGAATTTTCATGAAAGAAACCTGAAAAAAATCTACACAGCTGTTTTTAACATAATAATAATAATAATAATAATAATAATAGATGTTTTTGAGCAGCAAATCTAAATGTAAGAATGATTTCTGAAGGATCATGTGACAATGCTAAAATGATGTCAGCTTTAAAATAACAAGAATAAATTAAAATTTAAAATATAGGCTATTCAAATAGAAATCAGTTCATTTAAATAAAAATATTTTAAATGTCACTGTTTTTGCTGTACTTTGGACCATAAAAGAATAAAAATCAAAAACTTTTGACTGGTAGTGTATATAGGCAACTTTTCTCATTTCTAGCTACTGCTGGACAACAACCAAACACTTCAAATCACATAATAAGGCAACATAGTGTAAGAAATGCTATGTCAATTAGCACTGCATTGTTCATATACTTTATTTATTACCTGAAGGTGACTTGAAAAACAAGAAATTAAGTAATCCTGAGTGAACATGACCATTTTTGAAGGGTCTCACTATTGTGCAGTCAGCTTATGGTTCTCAAAACCCCCGAAAGCTTGTTTTCCAACATACTCATTGATGAGCCATGCAGATAGTGATAAGAATGTGAAAAGGCCACAGCACACACATGCCAGAATATAAAGTGAGTTATTGTATGCGTTTAAATGGTTTCATTTTCATTTGTTCTTTACAAATTAATGAGAGACAAACAAATCAGCGCAATTTTTCTTATTTAAATGCAATGTTCTCACATTTACTTGTGCATCAATTTACAAATAAAAAAATGCATATCCTATCAGCTTGCGCCTTGTATTGTAATCTCGAATTGCAGAATATATTTTAGTACATGCATTAGAGAAATGTTTTAATGTGCAGCTTTAATCGCCTTGGTAATTTCTTGACGTAACATTATGATGAAGTAATACGTTTTTCGTTGAAGAGTGTGCGCCGTAAGCACAGAGAAATGGCTGACTGGACAAATTTGTTTTACTGACATACAGCTTAACAACATCTCATCAGGACACAGTTCACTGTTGTTCTACCGAAGCTCATTTGGCTCCAGTATTTTTTCCGCGCTCGTTTGACTAGCGCCTGGTGCTAAAGCGAAGTTCAAGTACGCGTCTCAGAAGTCTTAATAAATGCACTTATTGTTAAGAAAAAAAAGGGACCAAACTACTCCGCCAATGCGATGGCTTCCATAAACTTATATTCGAAAACATGTTCTGCCACCAGACAGGCTCTGTCATCACTCTTTGTAAACACTGAACACTAGGCTACATGTCAATAAACGCGCATCAGTGCGCTGAATAAACGACTATTGTGTGGAAACAGTTGATCTACACTAAACTAAACAACATGAAACAATTTTTCCTTTTTCCACAAGAAAAAACGCATTCCTTACAGAACGTTGCTTGGAGTTGTCTATGAATAAATCGAGGGAATTTGCGTTTTAATGTTTTTGTTTTGTTTTTGTTTGCTTGTTTGTTTTCTGACTTTTAAAAATCGGAATTCGTATCCGTCTTTGTAGTAACTCGTCATAAATAACCAGAATGTCTACTTTAATTTAATTTATGTTTTGTAATTATTCAAAATATCAGTTCAGTTGAGAACGTTTACAATTGGCTACAGGTCTGAACCTTTACTAAAAACAAAAGCAGAAAAGGACGTGTTGTTTTAAACAAATGTAGTCTACTAAAGGGATAGCAAATGGGAATAACACTCTAATTAACTTAATAAAATGTGTTATGATTAATATAAATTAGTATATTCTTGTTACTAGTTTTAATAGTAATTGTAAGCACTTAAAATTGTGAGAAAATATGAAAGAAGGTTGAACAGTTTATTTTTCCCTAATTATATTATACACCCATATACCACCACCTCCCCTCTCTCTCTCTCTCTCTCTCTCTCTCACTCTCTTTCTCTCTCTCTCTCTATATCTATTGCTGGCTGTCATAACAGTGAGTATAACATCCTCTCTCTACACTGGATCAGTGACTTTCTAGGGAAGATATTCCACAGCTCTCAAGAAACCAGGTATGTGTTCTTGTGTATTTTAAATGGACAAATACGGTAATAAGATTTGCCATACTTTGGTTAACAGTAGACTTTTGATTGTCAGAACAAAAGTTCCTCTGAAGTTTAAGGATAAAAGTGTTGCTGCCTTTGTGTCTGTCCCTCTGTCTACAATCAGTGGGCAGCGTGACCAGCTCTTTCTGGTTTATATTCAATTGTTGAGTTGTCATAAAAAGAAACAAAGAAGTCTTTCTCTCTGTGTGTGTGTGTGTGTGTGTGTGTGTGTGTGTGTGTGTGTGTGTATGCTAATGGCATAAGTGTGGGTTGAAAAAGTAAATATAATGACTTCCCTGATAGATTGACTTTAGCACTTATTCAGAATTATCCTCGTTTGTTTAAAAACGTGGTTTAAAACAAATATCTGGCATGCATGAGGGTGTGCAAACCAGCTGTAAATAGACAAAAATGTAAATATAACATCAAGGATTTTTAAAGCAGAGAGTTTAAATGATTTTTTTTTTGTTTTTTTTGTTTTTTGCTCTTTCTCATCTCACAGATATTTCATAATGGAGAAACCCAATCCCCCCCCATATTCTGGAACTTCGCTAAGCCATACCAACATGCCCAACCAAGTACAACCAGTTGCATACCAACCTCAACCAGGTAAGTTGACCCTTATCCTTGCATCTGAGAGATTGAACTGGTTCTGTCAGTTTTTATCATGAGGTTTTCTCAGGTCCTGTACCTGCAGTTTATCCACCTCAGCCTACACAGAGCATTCCAATGACTGCAGCCACTGCACCTTCAGTCCAGTTTGCATCAGCACCTGTCGGAGGTCAGCATACTTTTTCACTTTGTGCTACTTACTCATTAGATAGGGGAGAGTGGGGTAAGATGAGCCACTTTTTACTTATGTGGTCCTCAAGATAAGGGGAATGAGGCAGAAGTACAATAAAAGTGTCTACAGTAATTTCAGAATGCTTCCTATCATTTTAAATGATCAGAATGTATCTATGACAAGGCGTTCTAAAATTATGGCTTCATATAAAAAAGTGTTCCTGTGGCTCAATTTGCCCCAGGTTAGGGGTAAGATGACCCATCTGAGTGTAAACTGACCATCTGACCGAATCTGGTTCACTTAATAATCAAATTTCATTTTACAATCAGTCATATTTCTTATCTTAAAGCTAACTTAACATAAAACCAATCAAATCTTTAATTGTTTGCATTTCTGAAACAATACGTAGAACAAGAAGTTTTAACCTTCACTAAAACAGACTAAACAGAGTTTGTTGAGTAAAATTAAATAAAAAACTTAATTAAAAACGAAATAATAAATGTTGCTGAAACTAATAAACATTATTGTCAAAAGATTCTTGGCATGGTAGCTTTTTTGCAATATCGAACAGACCATTATGGACTATAGGTGAAAGATATATTTGATTATAATGTGATCCAATAAACTACAAATAATATGTATAAACTAATCCGGTTTTGTAATATCACATTAAAATACCAGTTTATACTTCAGAGATTTACCTTAACTTCATTGCCTTATGGTGGGGTGTAATTAAAGTGTTGGCTCAACTTACCCCACAGCATTTGGCTCACTTTGCCCTATAGCTGGCATTTTGGAAAAACACTAGCTAGCTAACCAATTCAGGCTAATATTTAGCTAAATGTTTTGCATGGTTTTATATGTTGCTAAATTACCTATATGCATTATAAATATTTTAGACCTGGATAAATTTGCTTTGATGCAACAGCCATTACATCTGTTATGCAAAAATTTTACTTTGATAAGCAACTTTTTTTAAGTAAACAGGAGCCTTCACTCCTCCCATGTTTTTATCCTTTTCAAAATGCATGGTCACATGACAGTAAAAGTGTACAATATAGCCAAGATACAGAAGGTGGGTCAACTTACCCACTGGCTCAACTTACCCCACTCTCTCCTACCCACCACACACTGGGTAATGCCATATAACAACCATTATTGGATCGTCAAAGAACCTTTCAGTAAACAGTTTTTAAAAGAACCACTTCTTAATGTGCAGAATTGTACACGTCTTTCACCATTAAGAACCTTTTGTGCGTTGAAAAGAATCCACTAATGCCACTTGAAAGATTGTTAAGCTGCTTTTGTTAAACACTCAAATACAAATGCAAAGAAAATGTTACTATTGTTTATTTAAAACAATATTTTTGGTTTCTCTGTTCAGTCACGCAGGTGGTGATGATACAACCAGGTTTAACTGATGTCTCGGGACAGATGAAATGTCCTCATTGCCAGCAGCAGGTTGTCACCGAGACCAGACATGTCAACGGCCTGCTTACCTGGGCCATCTGTGGAGTTCTTGGTATTTTTGGGTAAAAACTGTATTCACCGTTTTCTTACATGTGGACTTTTGAGTGTCTGGTCCACCTTGCAAGAACCTAATGTAATGTAAGAAACAATAGGACTTACTTGTCATTTGCAAGGCATCATTTTCAAATCTGAGAGTCATTTTGTTATGTTTTTTTCTGTCCAGGATCTGGCCGTGTTGTTTGATACCGTTCTTTTTGGATGCCTGCAAGGACGTAGAGCACAGCTGTCCAAAATGCAAGAGTGTCCTCTTCCTGTACAAACGCATGTAGGAGATCATTCGGAAATCATTAGGAGAATTTGACAGAATTGTGTTTTAGCCGTTCTTGAACATACATTTATATCTAACATGGACATATAAGAGTGTAATTCTTATCTAGCTTTTCGGTGTTGATATGCAGCATACATATGTTCTGTAAAATCTGTATGATTTAAAATTGTTTAATCGATAATATATCTTTGCACTGCAATCACACAGTTCAAAAGTGGGGAAAAATAGACCAACCTGTCCATGATGGGTTTTATTGTTTTCATCTTGTGCTTTGACAACTTTACAGATCTGTCAGCTTTGTTGCAAACCACCATATAGGTCTCCATCCACCACAGTCCAGCTCACAAAAGTCCTAGTCAAGTGTTAAGCAGCAAAGACCTGTGATTTGTTTTTACTCATGCTTTACCTTGCTTAAACATTAGATGGCACACTAGCTTCTATCCAGCAGCATTACCTGCCCTCACTGCCCGGAGGAACAACTCAGTGGCTGCTCAACCCTCGTTATCATTGTATTTCCCTTACAAAAGAACTATTATACTCTACTTTATAGAAGCATCATTATACCAGACTTGAATGTTCAGATCACGTCACAAGATATTCCTGTAATAGAGCATTAAACACTAAAGCCACACAGACAAATATGTTGTGGTCTCCGCATCCATTAGTGGTGTATCTAGTTTCATTCTCAAGCCTTGCTGCCCAGTTACTTTAGTATTTGTTACCCGGATACACACACCTCTAAACAAACATCATGCATTACAGGCTGAAACTGAATCTCTTTTAATTCCTAATTTAAGACAAACATGCACCTACAATCCTCTTATTATGTCAAGCATTTGAGAGAACATGGAGGTCAACAGTCTGAGGCTCTGACTGATATAAGAATGACTTTGATGAAAATGAGACACTAGGTGTTATTTGTGAGCATGTTCCCTCTGACTGTTCAATCTCATTTGCATGAGGAAGGTATGAAAATGTGTTAGCATCAGCCTTCTTACCAATAGCCTAATTTTAGCTCCACCTCTTATCCCTGCCACATTAGTGCTTACACTATCAAGTATCTGAAGAGCTTCAGAATTTCCAGAGCTTTCCATCAACTGCAGACACACACAGGTATGTGTAATATTATAATGAGTTTGGTGTTTGTAATGGAAACTGTGTTGGTTCCTGTTGTTCTCTACTGTTAATTTGTCACCTTCTGTTGGTGGCTTGTTAAAACCACTAAATGGAATATGTCCGAAAACACACTACAGGAAACAATTTTTTAATGGTTTTATTGGTTAATAGCTGATGTTTTTTTAGTTGTGTTTGTAGTGGAAACTATTTTTTAAGCAGGGGATACAGATAATTGTTATGTGAAAATTTGAGATTAAAGACTCATTGGAAAAACGTGCCTCTACTTACATTTCTTAAAAACAAACAAACAAACAAAAAAAAATGCACCTGTCACTCAGAACACGAATCCCTGACAGATAAAATGTTGTCAAACTAGCTTTTCGGCGGTCTGCTTTCAGAAGTCGAGTACGACAGATATGAACACTGGACACTTACGTCGCACTTTCAAAGTGAATAGCAAAGTTGTTGCATTACATACAAAATATCAAGGCGTGTTTGAAAGAGAGCCTCATAAACACACTTTGCAGTAAAACATTTAATTATAAAATAGATTTTAATTATAAAATGTTCAAATAAAATTTATGATTAAAATAAGGAGAGAAAGTACTGCGGCCCTTGTTAAAGAAGTGTTAGGTGATAAAGTTTATATACTTTTGTCCACGAAAAAAATCTCCAAATTATCTGTAAAACAAGTGCTACTAAGGACATAGTGATCACAGATTTGATTACCACGTTTATTGAAGATGTCAATAATACTAGTCCATAATGGCTAAATGTATCTGTTGGCATTTCCGTTCACCTAAGTAGCTCACCTGACTTGTGTAGAAGTACGCAAGTCGCTTGATGCAAACATATTTTTGAGCCAGTCACCTAGAAATGCCATGTGACTCGTTGCTGAGAACAATGTTTGATGTCATTACAAAAACATGCAAAGCCCAAACCCTTCATTTTACTGACGTTCCAGATTTGTTCCAGCAATCAGACTATTATTTCAGTTAATATTATTGTTGCTTTGCATTACGTAGAACTGCCACACTTATGTTTTTCCCATGCACAGATTGCTAAAAATGGAAAAAGGACCATTACCCCCTCCATATCCTGGACCACCATTGGTCCAAACCAACACTTCCTACCAGGCACCGCAGGTTGCCTATCAAACCCAACCAGGTCAGCAGACCCTGATTCTTAATTCAGAGATTATCAGTCACTAGTAACTATAGTGTTTCAATAATGACCTTTTTTTTTTTTACAGTTCCAGTGGCCACTGTATACAGTCCACCACCTGCACAGACAGTCACGGCGTCCAGTGTAACCCAAACAGTCCAGGCACCTGGAATTGGTGAGAACTCATGTTTACTATGTGGTATGAGTCTGTAGTATGGAAGAAAACTGGTTCAGTGTACCGCAGTGATGATACTATAGAGAAGTCCTACAGCATTCCAAAATGGTGCCTCCACTTTCTAAACAAAGAGTCATTTTTTTTTTTTTTTAATGTTCTAGGATTTACAAAAGTTACATATCCATTAAGCAGATTCTACATCACAAGTAATTCAAACTGAAGAGACAGTTTGAGAATTGTCATGACACAAAGCACGGACATCTAAAGGGGTTTAGGAAAAAACTTATCATGATGACAAAATATCATGATGATGAGATAAAAAGATAAAGATAAAAAGACTTGTATTTATGAGATAAAAGTCAAATTTATGAGATTATATTAAGTCATAAAATAAATCTAAATAGTTTGTGTTTATAATTAAGACCAAATTTCATTTTTAATTACATTAAAAAGTCTTTATTATTAAATTAAGTCAAAAAAGTCATTTACAGTCATAATTATGAGATGAATAACAAAATTCACATATAAGTCATAATTATGGGATAAAAAGACACAATTGACAGTCATAATTATGAGATAAAAAAAAGTCCAAATTAACATAGTAAGTCATAACTACGAGATAAAAAAATCAAAATGATGCCATAAGTAAGTGAGATAAAAAGTTTAAAATTGACAGTCATAATTATGAGATAAAAAGGACACAAAAATTATGACAAAAATCTAAATTGACAACATGATAATTGGGAGATAAAAGTCAAATTTTACATATGAAGTCAATTATGTGACAAGAAGTCAGAACTGACAGTCAAAATTAGGAGACTAAGGTCAAAATAAAAACTAAAATTAAACTGACATACTGTAATAATTCTGAGATAGTTAAATTTATGCCATATTAAGTCATAAGTCAATTATAAGATCTTAAGTCATATTTATGACAAGTCAACATTTTTTAAATTGTGACAATTGTTAGACTTTTTATGTCAGACTCAGAATTGTGACTATTTGTTTCATTATTGTGCAATTTATATCAGTTTCTAATTTAAAATAGACTTTTTATCTCATAATTGTGACTTTTTAATCTCATATGGTTAACCAATGTAATTTGTGGTGGAAATGGGCTTCCATTTTATTTGCAATCTGACAGTTGTTGTAAAGTTTCTTCAGACCAGGAGACGTTTTGGGTTTTCAGCAGAGTTCTTTATCAAGAACCGTGCTGGTTCATGCTGCAGTCATCAAAACAAGTCTAAACTAGGCAACTGATACATTGTATTTTATAGGCATTCAGTGGGCAGTCCTTAAAAGTGTGGACCTTACAGAAATGACCACTTCTAAAGACAATACAGGAAATCAACCCCCGACTGTGAGGTTGAACAAACTTACTTAACAGTACCCAAATGGTTTAATCTTCACCTGGTCACGGGAACTACCAAGGTGTGAAATTCACATCCAGTTGCCTTTCAGTAAACAGACACCACTATGTTCACATTAAATGCCTAATACAATGTAGATAACCTTAGTTTTTTACATGATGTTACATCAGGATGTAGGATCTTCAGATCTTAAACAGATTCTTAAATTTGTAATCCTACAATCCCCCATTTGAGAGTTCTATGAAAACTCTCACATAACACAAATTTAAACCTTCATAAGTCCATTCTATAGCCTATGTTTGTTAACATAAGCCCCTTCTTCCATTCATGTAACTTGAAGAAGTTACAGGCAAATATAACTTATTCTGTGTTTTATCCTAGATATACTTAGGTGTAAAAGTTCTTTTCAGAACCATTCGTGTTGACACATATACAACAAGGTATGCTAACATGTTGTAAAATCTACATGATAACACAGAAAAATCATGTAGCATCAGTGTAGAAGTCTTGAAGTCCATGGCACTTGAATATCTGTGAAGTCTGTTCTGTTCTGTAGTCCACTTCTCACGTAGATTCACTCAGATGATTCTTGTTCCTCATGAAGCTTGTTCATGGATTTCTGAAGTGATGCTTTCCACCAGGGTCCAGGTTATGAAGATGACTTGGCATATACACATACCTGCACACAAGAAAACAAAGAAACAGCAGACCAGCAGTATTCATGCATAGACATTTTTAGACTTCTCTTGATCGTATAGTGATTTTAAGTCTAGTGATCGTCTAGTGTTTTTTAGACTTCAGTTGATCGTATAGTGGTTTTAAGTAGTGATCATATAGTGTTTCCCTTAAACTAGTTTAAAGTTATTTGACACCTAGTAGATCAGTGAGGTAAGGATGGACTAATGGATGGGGAAAGCCTATGAGGGAATCTTCACGCAGGGTTAACCCCCGAAGCCTGTTGCATTCGGTTCCTCCCTGGGCCCTCACTGGTCCGTGTGTCCTATCCTATCCCTGTAGGTGGAGGAACACTATATTTTTCTGTATAGACACAAGTTTCTTATGCAGGAATTTCCAAAAATTCCCAAATTATTGCAATTGTTACATTTCTATCCAATGAAACATCAGTCCTATTAGACATCATAACAGAGAATGAGTGACTGAATGAAACATTCTGTAGTTTAAAAGTTACGGCTGTGAGTGTACATAATCAGTGTCCCCAAGTGGAAAAAGTGTTAGTCAAACTACTTTTGTTTACAAAGAACTCTTTCATCTTTGTGTTAGATTGGGGGGGGGGTGATTTAAGAACTCACAGCCTTAACAGTTAACACCTCAGCAAGTCGCCCAACGAGTGTGTCGTAGTGGGGAAAGTATGTTTCAGTGTTTCTAAGAGACTGCGTAGAAGCTGATTTAAATTGTTCATTTCTCTTACATATTTTTTGTTTTTCCTACACTCTTTCATCCTATGTCCAGACTTCCCACAGTAATGACAATTACCCTCTCTCTTAGGACATTGACGTTTCTGTTGGTACTCTGTTTTTACATTAAAGGATGCTGCTGCAATCTTTACTCTGGCTTTAACATCAGAGTCTCTTTCCCAAGTAGCTAACCTGTCCAAGTTGTCTTGCAGGTTTCTGTTTGACCATGTGAGGTCTAAGAAAGGCAATGCATTTCTATATTCTGTTAAAAGTCCATCACCCCACGTTCGAACTAGTGGACCTTTGTGATCCAGCACCTTCTCTGGCGTGTCAACTATACCACTGTAAGCTGCTGCTGACTGGCAAAATCGTTCAGTGTACTCACTAAGAGCTTCATCCTTCTTCTGTACACAACTAGTGACTTTTGCCCAATTCACTTTTGGCCCAACAATGTTCTTTAACTCTCTCAGAACTCCTTCTCTTAATTCGTCTTTAGTAGCATTTTTAAATGCAGACTTGCTTACTGTATTTTCAAAATCACTGAATTCAGACTCTGTCAAGATTTGGGATACTATCTGGGTGACTTCAGTTAGAGACATATCATAGAGGCGTATCTTTCTAGACAACTCTCTCCTAAACTCAGAAAAATTTCCATGTATAGATGGCAAATTCTCAGCAAGTCTTTCTATGTCTTCAGGGCTTAAAGTATTGACCACTTGGATCTGCAGTGTGGGGGTTTCTGTGGGGTGTCTTGCTGCACACACCTCAACTGCATTTACATTGTTCTCTGTTAATCCAGTATTGCTATTGTCCTCTTGTCTACACAAAGACTGTAAGTCAAGATAGCTTTCATCTGACTGTGGTTCTTTTGAATCACTTTTGGTGGTTGTTTGATTACGACCCACCTTTTTAGTGAGACTGGACACTCGAGCTTGCAACTGTTTGATCTGTTCTTTTAACTTAGAGATAGACTGATCTTGCTCTTGCGCTATCACTAAACTGAACTCTCTGTGGCAGCAGATAATACCTTTTAGGTTTTTCTTTCTGATACATGCCCCAAGTACTTTTTTGCATTCTTCAATTGACCATACTTTTTCTGGATCAATGCCAAATTTCTTTGTCAAATCAAATCTTACTGACTCAGTCACTATTAAGTCGATTTGTTCTCCTAACAATGATGTGAACTCATTGTCTGTCCATAAAGGGGTAGCTAATCCACCTTTCTCAGTTGTTGGAATTAGCCTAGCATTTCTTCTCAACATTTTGTAATGTCTTTCTGACACAAACAGGAAATGTTAAGTCTTCTCTGTCTGAACAAATATTAGCATGTGATGCTAAACTGCCTGACACATCTCTAAAACTATTTTTAGAGGATAACTTTAACCTTTTAGAAGTTAACCAAACCCTACAGCTGTTTGTTAACTCTTCTCTGCAGAGGAGAGCAGAGGATAGCACTTTTTACTGGTCTTTAGTGGTTCTTTGGATAGAGTAACACTCACCAAATTGTTGCGCTGAACAAAAAGGTTCTGGAATTCAGTCTGGAATGAAGTCAGATCTTTTGTTGAACTGAAGTTTCAATCTGGTTTCAAGTGAAGAACTCCATCCGGGTCACGGCACCATCTGTTGTAAAGTTTCTTCAGACCAGGAGACGTTTTGGGTTTTCAGCAGAGTTCTTTATCAAGAACCGTGCTGGTTCATGCTGCAGTCATCAAAACAAGTCTAAACTAGGCAACTGATACATTGTATTTTATAGGCATTCAGTGGGCAGTCCTTAAAAGTGTGGACCTTACAGAAATGACCACTTCTAAAGACAATACAGGAAATCAACCCCCGACTGTGAGGTTGAACAAACTTACTTAACAGTACCCAAATGGTTTAATCTTCACCTGGTCACGGGAACTACCAAGGTGTGAAATTCACATCCAGTTGCCTTTCAGTAAACAGACACCACTATGTTCACATTAAATGCCTAATACAATGTAGATAACCTTAGTTTTTTACATGATGTTACATCAGGATGTAGGATCTTCAGATCTTAAACAGATTCTTAAATTTGTAATCCTACACAGTGAACTTGGAGGAGAGGCCCTTTTAGTTCTGACTTATAAACCTCATGTTGTGCCACTATTTGAGTTTTGTTTTCTGCCTCCAATGGCTACAGTTTACCCAACACCGTTTGCACAAGGCCCAGTCATGTCTTCATCCACCGTAACTCAGACAGTCCAATCTTCATCTATGCCTGGCTTTGGTGAGTGTTGATATCTTGTGTTGAGGCTCTCTGTTCAAATGACAACCAGAACACACCAGTATAACGCTATAACATAAAAAGCAAAAGCTTACAGGCTGAGATTTCTTTCATCCAAGTGTGAATGATTTTTAAAGCTTGTAAAAGAACACATAAAGGGTACATAAGAAGCTAGATTGCTTCTGTCATGAGCTTTTTTTCTCTTTCAGCTCCAGCAGTAGTTTACCAGCCACAGCCCACCGTCGTGTCAGCCCAAGTAACTCAGACGGTCCAGTCTACTGCACCTAGTGAGCAGAAAAGCACTAATTTGATGAGGTTTAATGAGGTTTCAGGATATGCATAATTCATCTGTAAAGAATAGTACATTGGAGGTTTATGATCATATTATATGTATCTTTTCATATAGCCGCAGTGATAGTTGTGCCAACACGTCTGACTGACGTCCCGGGGCAGACGAAATGTCCTCACTGCCAGCTACAGGTGGTCACAGAGACAAATTATGTCAGTGGCCTACTGACGTGGGCCATCTGTGCAGGTCTTGGCATTTTTGGGTAAAAACTGTATTCACCATATTCTCACATGTAGACTTTTGAGTGTCTGGTCCACCTTGCAAGAACCTCCCACTTAAATAAGGGACTGTCTGACCAACATATATTGAAAATTGTTAATAATATACACTATATTGAACCTTCTAATGAACAGGTTTGACTACTTTAATCATTTCCATAAGCACTAATCTTAATGTTTAAGCATATATTGATATTCTAGGGAATTGTGTCCTAATTTTAAAGCAAAAGTTTGGACCGGACCCTTTTTTATTCTAACATGACTTTAAATGCAGACTTTGAGACAACAACTCAGACCGAACACCAATGATTTATACATACACTATACGGACAAAAATAATGGGACACCCCCTTCTTTAGAACAGAGAAGGGTACTTCCAAAACTGTAGCAACAAAGATGGAAGCATAATTCATGTATTTAAAAAAATGTATTTCCATCTCTGTTGCTTCAGTTTTGAAAGTGTCTAAAATGACTGTAGCCATATGCACAAGTCATTGGTGTTTGGTGTTTGGAGTTTTTGGCTCAAGGTCTGCATTTAAAGTCACACCAGAGGTGTTCAACTGGGATTAGGATTTGGCTTTACGTAGACCAGTCAAGTTCTTCCACACTGACTGAATCAAACAGATTCTGGCTGAACTGAGTGAATGAACCACTAACCAGCAACATTAAACTGATAAGAGAAAACACTAATTCCTTTTTTTTTTTTTTTTTGGTCCAGGATCTGGCCGTGTTGTTTGATTCCATTCTGTGTGGATTCCTGCAAGGATGTACAGCATCGCTGCCCAAACTGCAAAACCCTTGTCTATGTGCACAAACGCATGTAGCCCTTTCTGAAGCAAAGAAAATTTGGAAGAACCAAAAGAAAATTAAACCACCAACATCTTCTGGACATTACTGGACTTCCTAATTGAATGAAAAATAACCCCATGACAAAAAAAAAGACTTGGGTTTCACATATGTAACCAGAATATACATTTTACTACTTCTTGCCATTTTTGCAGAACTAATGTTTATTGTAGTGTTTGATGATTTGATTAAATCAGGGCTGAGCATCTTTATTTAGGGTTGGAGCTAAACTCTGCAGGACAGCTGCCCTCCAGGACCGAAGTTGGATTTAACTATTCTTAATCTAAATGTCTACAAAGCCTCATTTTGCCTGACAATCACACAAATATTTGTTGTATTAGATTGTATTTATCTTATCATATAGCATGATATTTCAGATCTAACGTATACAATATCATAGACAACACAAAGAACTCATATTGTTGTGTCTTTTGACTGCAACTATTGTCAGTAAAGACAACAAACCTCATGCCTTTGTATGTTCCTGTGCTGCATTCTCTTAATAGTTAAGCTGTGAAGTCAAAGAAAATAAACACAATGCTTTGACTGAACGAGCTAAACTAGTCTGACACGAGGAAGTCACCAACACTTATGTAGATTACATGTAAATATTATAGACACTTATTTCCTGCTTTTGTGGCTCTGTGCGTCCATTGTCAATGAGACATACGGATCAAGTTTCCTGATAGCGCATGTTCACTCAAAGATATGCCTATGTGAGGCAGTTAATAGGAAAAAGTAATTAGAAAAGAGAAGAATTGTGAAAATACAGGAGACAAAATGAAGACTAGAATACTAGCTTGTTCCTTACCTGCTGATTCTAAATCATACTGGGAGCCAATGTAAAGACATTACAAAAGTAATATGTCCACATATACAAACACTGGTTACATGCAGACACATTTTGGACCATTTGTAATCTAGATATTGAAGAACTGTTTATTTCCAAATACAGGGAACTACAATAATCAATTCTAGAAGAAAGAAAAGCATGAATTGCCGTTTCGAAGTGCTTAAAAGAAAGGAAGGTCTTCACTTTAGCCAACGCTTTTAGTTTGACAACCAAATTTATTTGCCTATATCAAATTTAATTGCACTATCGAATAAGAGTAATCCGATTTAACTAAAGAAGGCAAAACACTTTGGGACTTTAGAAGAGCCAAACATAATGATCTCTGTTTTACTCTCATTTAGATGTAAAAAAAATCCAAAGACATCCAGTCTTTGACATCGGAAAGACTGTTACGTCCCAGGACATATTTTTTTATTATTTGTTCCTTTCTGGTTTATCTCTGTGGGGGGGTGTGGTCATATGCCCTGTGTCTGTGCTATGCTCCCTTTGTCTCTCTCTCTTTGCTCTTTCTCAGGCAGAATCACCATCACCTGTAGCTCGTTATCAGAGCGTGACTGAGAATGGAGTATATGGTGGCAGTCAGGTGTTTGCCACAGAGAGACACACTTCTCCCCTGCTCCAGACTGAACTGTGGCTTTCAGGGTTACTGTTGCCTAACCTGAGCTTAAGTTGTAAATTAGCAGTGGCTAATAGTACTCCAGTTGTGAGTTGTGTCTGGAGGTAGTTTTTTTTTTTCCCTTGTTTGCTTATTTGTTAAGCTAAAAAGGTAGATATAAAATCTTATCTTCTGTTTTGGATTTTGTTGTTTATGTGTTAATGTGGGTTAAAAGGGAAGCTGTAGGGAGAGAGTGCCTTTTTCTTTGTATATAACTTTTATCCCTGTTTTTGGTTCAGTTAAGGAGTTGAGGGAAGTTTTATGTTGTTTATTTCTCTTTTATTTTGGGTCATTTCAGGTAAGTTAGTTGCTCCCTGACATTAGTTAGTTGAATGTTTTGTTTGTTATTTTAGGCCTTGCTCTCTCCTGAGTCTATGTTCCCTATCTTATGTTAAAAGTTTTGTCCTTTTTGCTTTGTAAATAAATCTCTACTTTTGATGTATTAAAACTTTTGTCATCTTCACTCTGGGTCAGAGGACTGAAGTGTGTTCTTGCCGTTTTCTTTTTACTTTTTCTTTTGTTACTTTTCCCTCTTAAACCCCTAGACAGAAGGGGGAACGTAACAGACAGGCACAGAGGGAGTTTACACCACTTTTGTGCTTTAGGGGCAAATAAAGTTGAGCATCATCTGCATAGCAGTGACAGTACAGGCCATGCTTTAAAAAAAAAAATACAGGCTAAAGGAAGCATAGCCTATATAAAGAAAACAATTAAGGAGCCAAAATAGAGCCTTGGGGACCCTTCAAACACTCCCGTGTTTCTGGTTTGCGGTTTTATTTCATTACGAATACTATGTTTGTGTCATTCTGAATGTTGGGACTTCATTAAGTTAGTTCAGTTAGTTGAGTTTTGCGGTATTGTCTGTTTGGTGCTGGCTGTGCATTATGACTCTCCACGTGACATTTTTTTTCGCTATTATTGTATCACAATATAATAATTCAATCTTCAGATATAAGACTGAAATGCATTTTCCAATAAATAGTCTAATAGCTAAAACAAATCCTGCAAACAAAAAATATTACCAGTTGGCGGATAAAATGACAGCTATATTTTGCATGATATCATGAGGAACATCTAAAAAAACGCAATGGCCTTCACCTATAATTCAACTCCACCTCGTATCTCTGCCATAGCAGTAGTTAATTTTCCATAACTACCAATAACAAAAATAACTAATACTGTTGCAAATGTATTGTTCATTGTTAGTTCAAGTTAGTTACAGTTTTTTTTCAACTGCTAACAAGCGTTTACCAATACTTCAAGTACTTTTTCTAAACTCTTAACACAGCAACACACCTGCATCACACAATTAGCCAAATAGTTATTTTTCTGTCAAAAACCATATTTTGTTAAATAAATTCAAACTCTACATTTCAAAATGCTTAATACATTTTTCTACATATACTTACTCTGTAAAAACACAGCAAACCCTATTCAAAACCAAGGCTTTCGGTCAAAACTTTAGCACTAGTTTCTATCCAATAGAAATGTATAGTCAATCATAGCACAGTGATTGTCAAACTACAAACAGTTGATGGCTTTACAAAAACTGCATTACTTGTCATGTTTTAGTTCTATCTGCATATAATAGATAATATAAAATCCTTTTTTTTTTTTTTTTTTTTTAGCCTGCCTTTAGTTTGCCTTCAGCTGAAACCCATTTTAAAGTGTTGAATGTGTTTTTTCTTGCTAACATACCATCTAAAACTATCTACATTACTTTACAGAATGTACAATAGAAAAAGATAGGGTAACCTATGCAGAAATTCTGTTGGAACCTTGATTGAAATTGCTTTCCAGTGGGTAGGGGTTGGATATGGATGGTGCCCCGTTAGCTGATGCCAGTGATCAACAAAAATTCCAAGATACATGGTCTGTGGTTACAATTTTGCCACAGAGTATAAAGGGTAAATGTGACCTTTTTATCTCACAATTCGGACTTCTATTCTTGGAATTGTGAGTTTACATCTTGCAATTCAGACTTTATCAGAATTGTGAGATAGATAAAAGTCACAATTGCCATTTACCCTTTTGTGCTAATTGTGTTTAGAGTTTTGAAAATGCAACTACAGATTATACAAAAGTATGTTAGCAATTGAAAAAAACTGTAATACATTCACTAATGTTAACAAATACCTTATTGATGCCTACCGTTTCACTATCATCAGCTTTTTTTATATATATAAGAAAATGTAGCCTATAACACCCAAAATCAAATATACTCCTCCATTTCTCTTCAGATGCACTTTTGAAATATCTAGCTATCTTAATCAGTTGTGTGTAACTTTAGCTTACTCGTGTTTAGGGCATCACAAGTTCATCAAAGAGCAAATTGTGTCTTTAGAGTTTTGCAAAAAGAATACATGAGATCTGCAAACAGTGTCTACACTGCCTGAACTTGTTGTGTAGAGAGAGTGATTTATTTGACAATTTTTTTAGGCTATTGAGAATTTAGTTCAGAGAATGGGGTTTAGTGTTTTAGCAAATGTGAAAAACTGTAAAGTACATTAAATTAAGGAATAAAATGCATACTTTTTTGTGTGTTCAACATGTAGTTTTTATTATTATTATTTTATTTGTTTATTTATTTATTTATTGCTCAAGTAACACTTATTACATGATTTTGTAGTATTGTTTTGAATTTATTGCATTTTTATTGAATTTATTGTGTGTGTCAGTTTGAGGGCTTGTGTGTCTGTTGTGATGTCTGATGGCAAAGTTTGTTTTTTCAGCAAGAGTGAAAGGTTTTGAGTGTAGAGCTTCATTTTGACCTGAAAATAGGATGTTTGGGGAATTGGATGAGATGTTATGGATTTATGTTTACTGTTTTGAGAATATGAGGCAAGTGGGTGTAACCTTGGAATTTCTAAAAATGTCTAAAAATGCTAGTCCCAAAGCTAATCATTAATCTAATCATTATCTACATGGATATTAAAATCACCAACAATTAAGACCTTATCTGCAGTCAGCAGACAGATAATCAGCAACTCATTGTTTAATAAAGTCTGTATGGTGCCCTGGCGGCCTGTATACAGTAGCAAGCACAAACGTTAATAGGGATTTATCATTAACACTTATTACTCTAGTCTAGATATAGTTATATAAAGCACCATTACTTAAAACATATTGTACCTGAAACCAGACCTCTGGGAAATACTGAAAATACTGTTATTGCTATTATATCAAAATAAAGATTATTTTAGCAATCAAGTATTATTCTGATATGATTGATCTGATAATTATAAATTGGTAATAAAACTAGCAATAAAGCAATAATAATCAGTTGAAGTATAGGTTTATAAATGGTTTACCTTGATAAATGATTTATCTGATGAAATGGCATTCCCTAGATGAACCAATCGACCATATTGTTGGCACTGAACATAAACAAAGCCACTGAACCGAACAAAACTTAGCATATTTTGCTGATTATTGCTGCTGGAAATGGTCAGTTATTGTCATGTTTTGGGCTGGGCTAAAAAGTGTACAAATCAAGGAGAAGAGTGCAAAAAAAAAAAAAACTGTCAAAAGGCATTTGTGGCTGGCCAAACTGAACCAGGATTTACAAGGCAAGAATCTTGACAACATTCATGCTTGTTCTCATTTCTGGTCAGATGTAAAATAGTAAAATAGTAGTCTAAAATCTTTATTAATACTACAATAATTTATCTTTACCACCTATTAACTTTAGTTTGTCAAAAAATTGCACCCTGTCCTACTTACTAAGTCCTTCTCTATATGATTTAGCAGCTTCCACATGTTTTTTCTGCTGTTGTTTACATCCGAGTATCTCCAATAACTGACAATGCTCCACACATGTAAATAATAACAGTTTGTGTGGAGCAGCGTTTATTGTGAACGCAGTGGCTCTGAGACGCATGTATGTAACCTACACGTATGTAAATAACTAAAAACGTATTTAACCTGCATTGCATATATTTATTTAATTGAATCGTAGTGTTTGTGATTTCACAATAGCAGTATGATTTTTAAATGGGTTTATTATGTCATGCAGCCTTGTAAAATGATCCAATAATGCTTTTCATGGATTCTCGCTCGTGGAATTCTTCACTTTTGGTATTTGGTTACTCAACACGGGCAAAATGCAGTAAAGGATTTGTTAAAATCAAGTACTCGAATTCAATCAAGAAATCGTGACAGTCCTATGTTAAAATGTTAATATTGCTATATTAGTGTTGAGGAAAGTTACTTTTAAAAGTAAAGCATTATATTGCGTTATTCTCTAAAAAAGTAACTAATCATGTTACTTAGTTATTTTTCTATGGGAAGTAATGCGTTACATTACTTTTGTGTTACTTTTTAAATCTGGGCAGGGCTTGCTTGTTTGTTTTTAATATAAAAAGTTTGATTTTTAGCAAATGTAAAAGCCCTTTCAAACCAGAAAGTGAAATAAATAAGCCTAAGGCTGAAGGAAAATTAAATTCATGTCTGTTCAGTAGAACTGTAGGAGAAGGAAGTTCAACACTCTTCAGCAATGAGAAAAATGAAGCACAAATGTTAGTTAATCTAAAGTAAGTTTTGCTTATTAGACAAGTTGAATTGGATCAACAAAGGTCAGCAGCAAAGACATCGGTTAATAAAATGGGATCAAATAGGTAAAGGAAATAAAAACTAACATTATATATATATATATATATTATATATTTTCTAGTAGATGGAAAAGTAATGTGTTACTTTACTAATTACTTGAAAAAAGTAATCTAATTATGTAACTCGGATTTGATCAAAATATCGAAATTTGTGTTCCAAAGATGAACAAAGGTCTTATGGGTTTGGAACGACATGAGGGTGAGTGACTGATGACAGAATTGGCATTTTTGGATGAACTACAGTCTTAAAAATAAAGGTGTTCACGATGCCATAGAAAAACCCTTTTTGTCATAAAAAACCTTTAACATCTTAAGAACCTTTCCTTTTCACAAAAGGTTCTCTGTGACAAAAGAAGATTATAAAAAGGTAAGAAAGAGTTGGTTCTTTAATGAACCTTTGACTGAATGGTTCTTTGTGGAACCAAAAATGGTTCTTCTATGGCATCGCTGTGAAGAACCTTTTAAAGCATCTTTATTTTTAGGAGTGTATCCCTTTAAGGGTGAAAGCAACCTGACGCTCACTGCATCCCTCCGCCAGTAAAGGCCAGAATTGAACCCTTCTTTTCCTACTCAAAACTTTTCTTTGGCATGACCATTTAGCTGGTCCTATTGCAAAAGACAATTTCCTACTGCAAGAGGATAGTAATAAGCACAGTAGTGGTTTCTATACTTTTCCACGTTAAATAAGATTTGTTTGGGGTGATCACCTAATCAGTACTTCTTTAAGCAGAGTGTGGTGCGCCTGTGTTCGAATTCAACAGACACCGGAATGGAATGGAATAAATTTAATTTTTTATTAACTGAAGTATTCAGATAGTCCTGTATGATAGCAGAATAAAACTAAAATTGAAACACTGAAATTCAGGAGCTTTGTGAACATGGTGTTCCTGCCCATTTACTCCGAAACTTCTCAATCTGCATTAGCATCAGCCCTCATGGCTGTACTTTCAGCTCCGCCCCTTACATCTCTGCCATATTCTGACAGTCTCTTTATAATATCTGAGTGTGTTTATGGGCAAAAGCATTCTGTAAGAGAGTTCACAGCTTTCCGACAACTGCAGAAACGAACAGGTATGTGTCGTCATATATTAAGTTTGGGTGTTTTTTAAGTTCTGGATGGACATTATATTATCTGTTTCCACAGTCAAACACCATTTAAAATTTGTGTGTTTGAATTGCATATACTATATAACTTAATTTAACTTAAAGTGATGTATATTTGTCAGTCATACATGAGTAAAACAGGTACGATTTCTGTAATTGTAGTAATAAACAGAATATGTTTTAATTACACAGTGATAAGGTTTATATGGTTATCATCAATAAATCCAACTTGTTTAATTTATTTTAAACAATTAAATATTGTGGGACTCTTTCAAGCAATATGTCAGGGAACATGTTTCATTGTTGTAGACTGAATTTTAGTTCTAGCATTAAATTTTTTTGTTGTTGTTTTTCTTTATCAGTTAAATTCTATGAGATTGGTTGTGCATTTTTATTATTTTCGTAAGCCACACTTTGTTTTTATTCATTATTATTATTTTTATTTTTCTAATTTCTTAATTGTATTAAATTATTAAGCTGATCTTGTCTTTTGTTCTGCTTTTTTTCTTCTTTGTAAGATTGTCTTAAAACTTAAAAAACAAAAAAAAATAACACATCTAGCTTGTTTTGTTTTGTTTTTTAAGTGCACTGTCATGTTTGGACACAAATACAAACAGTACAATCCGAGATAAAGATTATAGCAATATTACAAACTTATTAACAGATGATATGAGTGATATCAGGCAAGTCTCAAAGTCAGTGTCAAAAGAGGCCTTATTTAACTGCGCTACCCTTATTTTTATTTATTTTATTTTGAATCATCTGTCCACTGGTTTATGTTTCAGTGTTGAATGTCAGTAATGTTTGATTTGAAACGTTTGACACAGATACTCTAATTTTTTCCAGTCCATGCATTCCTGACCTATCTGTTACTCAAAAGGTGAACTCCTGACAGATAAAACATTAGTAAACTGGCTGATCGGGACTGTGCTTTCCGACGATCAATTCTCATGATAACACAGCTGATGACACAGTTGACAATTAAGTCACACTTTAAAAAAAAATTGCCAGTGTTGAGTGTGGAACTGTCATAATATTAAAGCACCTGTATGTTTTTTTCTCAGTTACAGCTTGCTGATAATGGAAAAAGGACAATTTCCCCCTCCATATCCTGGAATACCAATGGTCCAAACTGACTTATCCCACCAGGCACCACAGGTGTCCTATCAAAGCCAAGGTGAGCAGACTCTCTGATTCTCAGTTGCACTCAACTTGAAGGAATGTTCGCACATTCCACAATGTTACTGTAAAAATGCAGCATTTCTAGAAAAGACATAATATTTTTCACTTTTGATTTGATAAGGAAGTAAATATGCATTAAAGTGGTGTCGCAATACAAAGCACAAGGGATTTGAAGTGAAAAAACGAACAAGTAAAAGGTCTCCTATTTGCATTGCAATTTTGATGTGAAAATTACTTTGATTACAGTTTTTTCCAATCGCTAGGAAACATTTCTCAATTTTAGGGGCACATTTTCAAAACTCTTCACACCATGAGCACAACATCAGTCTCCTTGGGCTAAACTCTGGATTATTTATCATTGCTTTGGCACAAAATGCCTTCAGTGATGACATATTTCAAATGACATGCATTTACAAACCATGATAAAACACTATATACCTACAAGCCAATTTGCACCTTTACATAGCTAAACTTCAATTAAAAACCTAACATAATACAAATATTACAGTTTTTCTCGATTGCTAAAACACTATATCCAGGCATTTGAACTAAAATTTCAAAACCATAACACCATTTTTCAAAAAGAACACCCATTTTTCTGAACTATAAACACTATTCCCTGCTTTGACACATGAGTCAAATTTGGTGAACTGTTTCTGCACAACTCTACACACAAATCACTGCATTTCCCAGCGCTTACACCGTGTGCTCATTTAGAAAGCACTAGTTTTCAAAATTCCTCAATTCTCAAGTCACTACAGCTTGAGCTCAATTAGCAAACAATTACCCAGGTGAAAACACTAAGCATCAAAATTGAACACACATCAATCAGATTCTTCAACAGATTGATAAAAGGGGCCGAATCAGTTTTTTGAGTTTTGGAACAATGGATCAAGTTGAAGGACGAGGGAGAGGAGGACAATGACCACAACATGAGAAAGAGGAAGGGCAAAGGAAAAAGACAAGCAGTCTGATATATTTTAGTTGATGCTTGCCAGGCTTGGATCAGGCATACAAGATCAGGCCTTCTGCCTGTAATGTTGAAGAGGTTCTTTGGTCTGTCCCAGAAGGTGAATAATTATTTTGTTGTTGTTTGCTGTTTTGTACTGTACTCTACAGTACATTAAAATACATTAGATTAAGGAATAAAACGCTTGCAAATATATGAATTTTTGTGTTCATCATGTTTTTTGTTACTTTTTTTTGGCACAAGCAACACTCATTACCAGTTTTTATAGTATTGTTTTGAATTTATCTCATTAGTGTGTAAAACTCTGTTGTAGTATGTGTGTTTTTGAGGGTTTTTTTTGTGTGATATCTGAGGCCAACGTTTAGTTTTTCAGCAAGAGTGAAAGGTTTTGAGTGTAGAGCTTCATTTTGACCTGAAAATAGGATGTTTGGGGAATTGGGTGAGATGTTATGGATTTGTGTTTACTGTTCTGAGAATACGAGGCATAGTTTCAAGAAACGTGTTTAAGCAATCGAGAAAAACTGTAATAAGACATAAATTTGCTACATTTCTGCAGCAACACAAAATTAACACAAGAACACCAACACTAGTGCTAGTCTTTCAGGTTTATTACCATCTATAAAAAGGGGAGCACTTCAGAATAATTTTGTACTGTAATGTAAACATGGACTATGTAATATAAACTGCAGTGGAGATTGTACTTCTTGTTTTGTAAATTTTATGTAATGCTTAAATTTTACAAAAGAAAACACTGTATAAATTTGGAGATCATGGTTTTGTTTTGGTTTTTAGCTCCAGTTGGCACAGTTTTCCCACCATCACCTCCACAACAGCCCAACGTGCCTGCACCTCAGACAGTTTACTCATATGCACCTGGTGAGTATTAATGTGCTATGAGATTCTGGTTCTGTGGGATTTTATCATTAGCTTGCTTCTCTTAACATTAGCTTGTTAACCTTAGTTACAGCTTTTTACAACCATTTTTGCACTAATAACAGAACCTTCATTTTTCAAAACTCTACACAAAAATCAAAACGATTATGGATTTTGTTGGTACGATTATAGTCTGAGGAATAATCACGGTTATTGTGCATTTATTCGTTTCACAACACTATAAGCTTATAAAATCACATGAAAACTCCCTTATATTTTAAAGTGTTATTTATTGCTGCCTTTTGAAACCGACATGAACTCAGTTACCGAATTATATGGCACAAAATAATAGAAACAAACAAAATTCCAGTTCTCTCTTTGGAATGAAAGAAATTTGAAAAGTTTTTTTTTTAATTTAAGCATACTTTAACATTAATCATAAATAATCAAAATAAAAAAAAAATAGTCTTTGTCCATTTGGAATTAAATATAAGCTAGGTTATGAACTATATGATAGGTTTGATAGGTTTTCATTAAATTATTATTCTATAACATCTTGTCTATCATCTCTAAAAAATATCTTGGCAAAATTCAGTTGTTTAGTGCAGTAAAATTGCGATTTATTGTAGCAAGCAGAATACAGTGTTATATAAACAGTGCGCAAACAGTTGTGCTGCGCTCTGTTTCTACATGTAAACTACAACTACAAGGTATATTATTCGTGCTATATAAACATACAAATTGTGATCAAAGGAGACTATACCCATGATAAACAACGGAAAACAGACGTTAGTCAGTTTGTGTGATAATGCAGTATAGCGCTCTTTACATCACGCGTTAAACCCGTGAAGTGAAAGTGAAAGCCGTCTAACGTCAAACTCGTTTTTCTTAAAATTCCATTCCTGAATCATAGCTATCAGCCAACTTCAGATAGCTATAACTTTTGTTACTATCAAGCAATGGACAAAATGAAAAAAGTTTTGGAAAGGGCTTGAACTCAGCTTTCGCGTGACATCAAAAACCAAGAAAGGTAAAATTTCACCATGTGCTGGGTTTTCCCAGATCGCATCACATATTCATTTTAATAATTTTTCATAATTAATGTATTTTACAAGTGTCTTTACACATGACAAACATTACGTGCGTCTTTGTTTAAGTTGCAAAGTTGAAAGTTTAAATTTATATCCCTACCAACATATTTCATTAAGTAATTTGCCACGTAATTTAACGAAGTTATGTATTACCTTTGCTTGATCGTGCAAAGGTGGGTGGTGATCCCGCAGGCGCATCAAATTTGATGTAGCCTATTCGATCTCAGCAATTTTTTTTTCGGCACGTTTTGCAAAAAAAGACAATATTTTTTGGTCATTCTTTGTGTACCCAAAACAATCTCAAACTACCGACTTCAGGCACTTCTTTGGAGGAAAGAGAGTTTCGCTGCTAGGTGCCTCTTAATCCCGAGTGCGTGCGTAATAGCCTCCGTGTCTAGCGCACGGCTGGCATAACTGTTTCCATTTTGCGCAAGTTGCAACAGTTCCTTCCTTGCAACAGAAACACGGTGTTGCGGAGCCGTTACGATTAATTAAACGTGACGATTTTAATCGCGGTTAATAGTGAAATCGGTTAATCGTTGCATCCCTATTTGGAACACAGGCTGCCCAGTGTTCAAAACTTTGCATATTGCATTCATATCTTTAAAGAAGCCTTGCATTTGCAGAAGCATTGTTTCAAAAAGCTTATTTATTATGAAATATCATACTTGAGATCATTGGTCTCAAACACAATTCCTGGAGGGCCGCAGCTCTGCACAGTTTAGGTCCAACCCTAATCAAACACACCTGATCCAGCTAATCAAGGCTAATCAAGCTCTTCAGGTTAACTAGAAACTTCCAAGCAGGTGTGAGTTGGAGTTGGTTGGAGCTAAACTGTGCAGAGCTGCGGCCCTCCAGGAATTGAGTTTGAGACCACTGCTTTAGATCACCCATATGCAAGATACTCATAGTTTCACTGTGTATTTGTTAGTACAATCATTAAATATAGTTGTCCAAAATATGTGATTCAGGTTTCATTATTTTACTGTAGACTAGAGAGAATAGTACAGACACAGTGGTCTCATTGAAATACTGTAATGTGGAATTTACTGATGAAATAAATCACAACATAGGTTTTCCAAAGGAAAAAAAACGTACCGCCATGTAATCCTAGCCTTTCACCTTCCACTTCTGGCTCCATGTCCTCACTATGTTGAGTAGGCTACTAGGATACCACTCATTTTACTTATATATGCATACAAATATGTGAAATCAATCAGCAGTAATGAGTAGCCATTAACTCATTAAAACCACAAAAGCAATTATATAAAAGTGACATCTTGCATACAGTAATGTTGAATATGAACGTTCTCTGTAAAAGAGGTACATGGGACCATAGAAACCATATCTGATAAAGAATGAAATATGACATCCATAGAAAATGTAGTCCATCTGGTTAATATTCTGTGGTAATTGGTGTCAAATGATCTATCCTGAAACTGTCATAATCTAAACATGGACTCAATTGTTCATCAATTGCCATAAAAGCTATGCTTCAAGAGCAATGCAACAGTTACTTATCATTTTAAGCAGTTGTATCAATTGATAGTTCTATCTTTGTAATGAAATGAATACACACTCAAAACACTTAAAAGTATTAAGTGTTTTGAAAAATGTGCATTTTGATAATTAGTTGTGAATTATGTGTCAAGAGTTTTGAAAATGACATGAAGGTTCTGTTATTAGTACAAAAATGATTGTAAAAATCTGTAAGCACGCAGAATAATGTACGTTTTTTTGTAATCGCAGCTTTGAATGATTACATAATTGTGGCATCTGTAATCGTGATCATGATTAGAAATTTGTTTAATTGTGCAGCCCTACTAGTGCACACTACGACACATTTCTCAGTACTTAGGCCACTTTTTCAAAACTCTTCATACAGCGAGCACAACATCAGTCTATGTGGGCTAAATTGAGGATCATTTATCGTTGTTTTGGCACAGAGTGCATTAATTAACATCATTGGCATCTATGCATTACATTAATTATTTTATCACTTTATGTACTATACAAGCCAATTTGCGCATTTACATTCTGTTTTCAAAACTGTTAAACTTAAGTTCAGAACCACAGTACAGTAATATCATATAGAAAAATATTCTGAATGTAAAAAATCAAATACTATCAAAGCACTTGCATATAGCTGAATACTTCACAAGTGTCTTTCACAAGTGTCTTTCACTTTCATTACCATCTGTACAAAAGACAAAAACTTAGGAATAATGTTGTACTTTAATGTAAACATGGACAATGTAACATATAATGCAGTGAATTATAAACAGTAGAGAGTATTATTCTTGTTTTGTAAGAAATTTTACAAAAGAAAACGTATTAAAAAAACCATGTCACGCCACAATTTGGAGATCATGGTTTTTTGTTTTCCAGCTCAAGCTGTCTCAGTTTTCCCACCATCACCTCCACAACAGCCCAACATGCCTGCACCTCAGACAGGTCACTCGTATGCACCTGGTGAGTGTTAATGTGCTATGAGAGACTGGGTCTGTGGGATTTCATCATTAGCTTGTTTCTCTTTCAGCTCCACAAGATGCATCTCTGTAGTATGTCAGAGGTTTATGATCATATAACATATCACTAGGACACATTTGTCAATACCGATGCCACTTTTTCAAAACTCTTCATACAGCGAGCGCAACATCAGTCTATGTAGGCTAAACTGTGGATCACTTATCATTGTTTTGGCACATCAAATTACATGAATACTTTTATCACTTTGACACAAACACCACCAAACTTTATGTACTATACAAGCCAATTTACACGTTTACAGACTGTTTTCAAAACTGTTAAACTTAAAGGGGGGTACAATGGTGTTTCGTATATTCAGAGTTGTTTACAGTGTTAAAGAGTTGGATTCTCATGCTAAACATGGCCAAAGTTTAAAAAATAATTTGGACAAATGACAGAGAATTTCTTTGCCGAAAATCTTACTTCTGGGTTGGTACAAGTTTCAGCTGATTTTTTTTCGATCGTGGCATTAATGACTTAATCTGGTGGTGGAACTCCTTATATGAGCATTTCTCCCGGAAAAGCGCGTCCGCGGCGCCCGCGATAACGTCGGCTAGACCGTGAGAAAGAGCGCACCATCAACGTGCTTCATTCGGCTGCACTCTGCAAGGGATTTATTCGGGAAGAAAGTCTCTAAAGAAGTGTGGTTATGGTTGTAAAGCAAAGATAACTTTGCTCAGCTTCCTGAAGAACCCAGCGTTAGGTGAACAGTGGATGCAGTTCCTTTACCTGGGCAGCAATGGAAGCAAGTGTGTGTTTCATATACGAGGATCAGTTCGACGCTGGATTTTCACATTGTTTGATACTGAAAGATGGAGCGGTCCCAGCTATAAAAGATCCCGCTCATAATTCAGAACTGCAGATGGTAAGTGAAACAACATCAAATGTCTGTTTTATTGGCAATTTCAGCACGAATGACAGTCAAACTTAGCTCCGCCCACGGCTCACCTACAGAAGTTCGGCTTTTTCCGGAGAAAATCGAAAAGCTGTATTTCTCTTTTGTAAATATAATAAAACTAAAGACTTTTTGGAGATATTAAGGATACATTACTGCTCTGTAGGTACTCAGGATTAACATGAGATTAGGTGAAACTGTGTATGTTATGTACCCTTTAAGTTCAAAGGCACAGTAATGTCATATATTCCACCTCAATGATTCCACCTCAGTGTCTCCACATGCCCCTTCCAAAGTTCTCAAAATGGCTTACAGTTTTTTACGATTGCTTAGGCACGATTTTACAGTTTTTTACGATTGAAATTTTGTCAAAACACTACACACAATTCACACATCTACACACACAAGTAGCAGAACATCTCAGATTTTTTGCAAAATAAAACACTTCATTCAAAACTTTACAATAATTTAACAAAAGCCAGTTTTGGTACCATATGGCACACACATGGTTCATACAGTCAGATTCTGTGAGAACCGCTTGCACACTGCTGTGCTCAATCTTAAACACGTGTAACATTTCTATCTGGCTTTTTTTCCTCTTTTTGAAATATTGTTAAAGAACATGAGTATATTGACCAAACAAGACACAACACACAAGACCAAGTATTGCACCTTGATGAAAGTATTTATTTCCCACCACATTGTAAAATCCTTCAGTACATCATTGCAATTAGGCGGCAGTTTGTACTAAAAATCTGAACATATTCTAAATACAATTTAGTATATAAACCTCTGTGTAGACAAAAAAGCCTTAGCATCATTTCTTTGTGTAGCTGGATATGGCCACTTTGTCCATTACAGCCGATGTCCTCCATCTCAAGACAGCAAGGGAAGAATCTTCTCGAATGGCGACTCCATCCTTGCCCAGACTCGGCTTCTATTAGTTCACACGGGCCTCCTCCATAGCTTGAATGAGGGGTATAGCATAGGGTCGGAGATCATAAACCTTCCACTGGAAGGGGAAAAAGGAAGGGAGAGTGTTGTGGGAGGTACTGTAATAATAGAACAAGTTTCTGGTTGCATTAGTCCAATACCTTGTCTGTCCAATACTTAGTCTGTCTAAAAATGTGAGTATGTGGTCTGTATTGTAAGGACCTCTTTGAGAAGTGTGTTTGGTGTCTTGCAAAACAATGTGTGAGTGTTTTGCAAAAAGTGTGAGGCTGAGAATGTGCTTATAGTTGTGTAGATTTGGGCTGAGGTTTTGCTCCTTGGGTGTCAGGTTTCACTAACTGTGTGTTATTTTTCATTTTAATGTGTAAGCAATCGTGAAAAAACACTATCTGAGGCCTATTTGTAGTGCTCAGACGGATTGGTGTTCTGTTTTCTGTGCAATTGTTTATGTAAGTGCCTACAATTGCCAGATCAGCTTTGTGCTCAGTGTTTTCCCAATGATAGCAGGTGATTTTGTTTTTGAACAAAGTGTCTAATGTAAGAAAACGTGTGTAGTGTTTCATAATAAGTGTGTTACAGAATTGTAAACAAAGTGTGAAGTTGACAGTGTGTTTAAGCTATGGTTACACTGTGTTTAAGGTGTGCTACAAGAAGTTTAGGTATTGAGGCTTTGGTCTAAGCATTCAGTTTTAGTGTGTAAGCATTGGGCAAACACTGTAAAGTGTTTTGGATATTTTAGTGCATTTTTAATGGGAAGCTGAAAGATGGTTACACTCTTAAAAATAAAGGTGCTTCACGATGCTGTAGAAGATCCTTTTTTGTTTAAATGGTTCCATAAAGGACCTCTAACATCTGAATAACCTTTTTGTTTCACAAAAGGTTTATGTTGCGAAAGAAAGTTCTTTAGATTATAAAAAGGTAAGAAAGAGATGGTACTTTAAAGAACCTTTGAAACCAAAAATGGTTCTTCTATGGCATCGCTTTGAAGAACCTTTTAAAGCACCTTTATTTGGGAGAACTGTGTGAAGAGTTTTGAAAAAGTTACTTTAGTACTGAGAAATGTGTCCTAGCAATTGATTGAGTCCAAATTATGGCATAACATGAGTTTTTTTAGGGTTGCATTTATGTTAGGCTTTTAACTTAAGTTTAACAATGTAAACGTGCAAATTGGCCTGTAGGTATAGAGTTTTAGCATTGATGGTGAATGCATGTCATTTGAAATATGTCATCTCTGAATGCATTGATAAATAATCCACAGTTTAGCCCACAGAGACTGCTGTTGTGCTCACGGTGTGAAGAGTTTTGAAAACATGACCCAAGTATTAAGAAATGTGTCCTAACAATAAAATAAATAAATAAATTATGTGCTATGAGACTCTGCTTCTGTGGGATTTCATCATTAGCTTGTTTCTCTTTCAGCTGTAGTGCCATCGGTCGTAGTTCAGCCGGTCCCGGGTCCTGCGGTGAATCCTGCAGTAGCTTCTGAGCCAGGTGAGCAGTAAAGCCCTAGATTACAGAGGCTCTGTGTTCAAACACTAGAAGGTTTCAGCAATCACAAGATGTATCTCTATAGTATGTTAGAAGTTTATGATCATAATAATAAATTTCATCAGTATTACCTAATTTTCTTTGTATTTATAGATGCAGTAATTTTCCCAACACGTCTGACTACCACTGCGGGGCGAATGAAATGTAGATTCTGCAAGAAGGAAGTCGTAACAGAGGTGACATATGTCAATGGCATGATGGTTTGGGCCATCTGTGCAAGTCTTGGCTTTCTAGGGTAAGGAATCATATTCATCAGATTTCATATGGATCAGATCGTTTTGAGGGAAAAAAAAAAAAAAGCTATTTTTTTTCAATCCAGGATCTGGCCGTGTTGTTTGATTCCATTCTGTGTGAAAGGCTGCAAGGATGTAGAGCATCGCTGCCCACACTGCCAAACCGTCATCCATGTGCACAAACGCATGTAGCTTGTTCTGAAACAAAGAAAATCTGGAGGACCAAAAGAAAAACATCCGAAATGGCAGCATCATCTGGACTTTAGGAGCAAAGCAAGGACGGTTGAACACTTTTTGCTATTTCTTTCAGTTTCTCAGAGACTGAGTGTATTGGAAATCTGTGAACACATGATAATATACAGGGCTTGGACAATAAAACTGAAACACTGGCCAATAGAGTGTTATAGGTTTCATGGCTATATTTGCGCAGCCTGGTGGCCAATCTTCACTTATTGCACATTCCATCACAACAGCAAAGTGTGAAGGTTGACTATGTGCACCCAATGGTTCAGACATTGTACCCTAAAGGTGGTGCCATGTATAAGGATGATAATGCACTAATACACACAGCAAGACTGGTGACAGAGAGGTCTGATGAACATGAAAGTAAAGTTGAAAATCTCCCATGGCCTGCACAGTCACCAGATCTGAATATTAATAAGGCACTTTGGGATGTTTTGGAGGAGCGAAACATTTTCCTACACCAGAATCACATAGTGACCTGGCCACTGTTCTAGAAAAGGAATGGCTCAAAATCCCTCTGGCTACTGTGCATGACATGTATTTGTCAATCCCAAAACCAAATGATGCTGTATTGGCCACAAAAGGAGGCCCAACTCCGTACTAATTGTGGTCTAAAACCAAGTGTTTCAGTTTCATTGTCCAACCCCTGTATGTGCAGATTATTTTCGAAAAGACAAGGTCAAATGCTACAACTGACCCCATAACAGGGGCACTTGCGATATTCATAAAAATGTAATAAAATCACTCTTTAAGATCATTTTGCAATTTCTTTATTTTATTTGTTCATAGACAGGGGCTTCACTAAGTTACATTTGATGATAGATGAAGACTAGAAAAATAAAAACAAAACATTTTCATCCAATAAAATGAGAAACCGTACTGTGGAAAAGACCATACAGGATTACCCAAGGGGAATCTCAGGTAAAAGGGGTGACCAATGGCATACAACAGAAGTACTGGACCCTGCAACAGACTCCTCCACTGAATCAGAATCCCACCTTGGTGCTGGAGGAAATCGACCAGGGTTTACCAGACAGGGAACTTACCGGAAGAAGATAAGGCAAACATACTCCTGGGTGAAGCCCTCAACAGTGTCACCGAAGAGGCCAGCCTGGGAGATGGGAGTGCTGAGAAACCAAACTTTGTCAATGTCTCGCATCTCAGCCAGGTTCAGGCAGAGATGGCGTAACCCAAAGGCTGCAAGTTCGAGTCTCATAGCAGATTGAAGGTGGGGGGAGTGAATCCACATCGTTCTCTTCCACCTTCAATACCACAACTGATGTGAGACCCTTGAGCAAGGCACCAAACCCCCAACTGCTCTCGGGTGGCGCAGCAAAAATGGCTGCACCATACTTGGCCACACGTCCTTTCCTTTTCTTTCCTTTCTACATTCTACCCCTCAATAAGAGCTCAAATGTGACTGGGGGCCTTCCATGTTTTAGTGAGCTCTTTATGAACCTCTGGGAAGAAAGGCACTAAGGCAGAGTGTAACGTGTACAGAGTCACATCCGGAGCCCAGATACCAGTCGACAGCCTCGAGGACTTGAGGGATCCTGAAGAGACCTGGCAGACTCTTCAGCATCAGATGACGAAAGCCCTTCCTCTGATGCCGTAAACTACTTCTTGTCCTCTCAGAAGCCCCCAGTGAAATACTGGGTCCGCTGTGGGTTGCACCAGAAGCAGGATGTCCATATGGCCTGGACTGGCAGAACGTTCCTGACAGTGATCCTCAGGTCACCCTTGTCTCTAACCAATGTGACTCCATTTACGAACAGAGGAGTCGGACTGGCTCTCATGAATCAATTAGCCTCAAAGCAAAAGCCTGAACGAGTGGATGCACGTGGATCCACCATCTTGTATACTGTACGGTAGGGTGACCATACATCCTCTTTTCCCTGGACATGTCCTCTGTTTGGACTTGTGTCCTGTTAGTATTCCTAAATCACCAACAATGTCCGGGATTCGGCTTTTGCTTTCTACAATTGAAATTCATTGTGTGTGTTTTTGTATTAAAGTTTTGCGCGGGACTGTTTTCTTAATCCCGCTCCTGCAAACATTCTAATATTTTGTTTTAAATTTTGCGCATCATGGAGTCGCTGTCAGTATGCAAAGTATTTAAATCGGTTTGGATGCAGCTCATGTTGGATGCAGGGTTGCCAAATCTGCATTTTTTCCACAGAATTGGGCTGATTTTAAATTGTTGCGGCAGGCTGATTTTCTCCCGTGGGTTAAAACTTTGAAATATTGCATGAATTCCATTTGACTGAAACATTTTGCATTGTCCATGTGATAAAACTGGAGTAGATATTTGTTTTGTGAAGGATGGCCACTGTGGTAGGAAACTTCTTAGCTGTGTTTATGATCAATCTGCATAACGGTGACTGTAAAATATGTAGTTTTAGTATTGAAATGACATATTTTGTTACCAAAACTAGGACCCCAACCCAAAAATAACTAAAATATGGTCACCCTACTGTACGGGGAGTGGCTTGGAATGCTCAGAGGTGATTGGGGCTCCCAAGTGAGACTCATAACTGACATTGACATAACACTGAATGTGACTGACTGACTGAAAGTGAACTTAGAAATTTAAACATTTTTAAGTTGATTACTTATTATATTGCAGCTAACACAGCACATGCTAAATGTAACTTATTTATCATGTATATTTAATGAACATACGTAATGCTGTGTAAAATTCTAAATGTGGAACTTCTGAATCTGCATTAGCATATACAATCAGCTCCACCCCTTATCTCTGCCAGTCTCTTTATATTATCTCAGCGTGTTTATGGGCAAAAGCATACTGTAAGAGGGAGTTCACAGTTTTCCGCTGACTGCAGAAACACACAGGTATGTGTCATATTATATTGACCTTGGGTTTTGGATTGACTTTATCTGTTTCCACAGTCAAACGCCTACATTTAAGATAGATAGATAGATATATATAGATAGATATATGATGTTCACATTATATAATGTTAACTGTCATTATCAATATTACTTAACTTATTAACAGATGATATGGGTGATATCAGGTAAATATTAAAATAAATCTCAAAAGTGGCCTTATTTACCTGTGCTAACCTTTCTTTTATTCATTTTATTTTTAATCATCTGTCCATTTATGTTACAGTGTTTAATGTCAGTAATTGTTGACAGCAACTCTTAGAGCTTTCACTTTTAGAATGTTTGATTTGAAAAGTTTGACTCTGATTCTCAAAGTTTTTTCTAATCCACGCATTCCACTGACATATCTGTTACTCGCAACTTGAACCCTTGGCAGATAAAACATTGGCAAACTGGCTGATCGGGACTTTCAGATGATGTTCTCACGATAACACAGTTGATAATTAAGTCACACTTAAAAGAAAATTGCTTTGCCAGTGTTGAATGTGGAACTGTCACACTATTTAAGCACCTATGATTTTCTCAGTTACAGGTTGCTGAAGATGGACAAAGGACCATTTCCCCCTTCATATCCTGGATCACCAGTGGTCCAAACTAACATATCCTACCAGACACCACAGGTTACCTCTCAAACCCAACAAGGTCGGTAGACCTTCTGATATTCAACTCAGAGATTATGAGTAATTGGTAATCACAAGGTTTCACAATGATCATTTTCCATCATGATCATAATCTACCATATTCATGCCTGCTTGCATAGGTCAGACTGTTAGACGGAATGTTTCCGCATACCACAATGTTACTGTAAACACAGCATTTTTAGAAAATACATGACTGACTGTGATATTATGTGTACAAATCTTAATATGCAGTCATAATATTTACATGTACGTTTAGCAGATTCCACAACATAAGCAATTAATTCTAAAGTGAAACAGAAGTGTTGCAATACAATACACAGACTTCTGGAGGCATTTGAATGTATTTACTTGGAAAAAATGAAAAAATGAACAAATACATAAACTTGCATTGCAATTTTGATGCATTTTGTTTTGTTTGCTATAACATATAACAAAAGTGACAGTCAGCACTACACTTTGTAGACCTTTACTGTAATTAATTTGATAAATGCATACACACACTTATACATACACACACGTATGAATAAAAAAACAAAAAACATTTTTAGCATTAATGTGCTCTAACAACAAAAGAACTGAAAAAGCTACATTTTATGTATGGAATACCATTTCCATCACATAAGAAAAAATGTATGCTCCTCTAACCAAGTCGGTCAAATGAGAAAAGTAATATTGCAATTTGCAAATTGCAAGTTATAACATTCTAAGTCATAATTGTATAGGCTATGTATATGTAATTATAACAAAATTATACTCAATTATGAGATGTCAAAATTATTATTATTTTTTTTACTTCTATAAGAATTTTGAGAAGTCATAATTGCAAGAAATCCTCATGTCATGCCACCATTTGAAGATGGTTTTCTGTTTTCCAGCTCCAGTGGCAGTTTACCCAGCACATCAGAACCAGCCTGCATATCCATCTGGTGAGTGTTGATGTACAATGACACTTTGGTTCTGTGGGCTTTCATCATCAGCTTGTTTCTCTTTCAGCTCCAGTGGCACCGGCCGTTATTCAGATGGCCCCGGCTCCTGTGGTGGTTCCTGTAGCGGCTCATGCGCCTGACCCGGGTGAGCAGTAAAGCCCTAGATTACAGAGACTCTGTGTTCAAACACTAGAAGGTTTCAGCAAGCACATAATGCATCTGTGTAGTACAGGGGTGTCCAAATTGCGGCCCGCTGTCAGTCCTGTGGCGGCCCGCGAGGGATTCTTAAAAATTATACGATTTATACGAGATGGGAAAACTACGGACGTTTTCATCCGGCCCGTGAGGCAGTTGTTTCATATTGGATTATAAGATAAAATATAAGCAAAATCCAAAAGATGGCACTGTAGCCTGTAGTGCGGTAAATAACCATGATTTACCACGTCGCACATGTTGCGAGTCTCTGCTCCGCTTCTCTTAAGATAGGCGCCTAGTCTATATTTGACGGACGCCGCGTCCAAGCCACACAGCAAATACAAAATCAAAGGTGAAAATATACCTTTGATTTTGTTTTAAAAATGTGAAAGTGTGTGGAAAAACGCTTTAAACGCTCGCTAGACTTTCCAGTAGAACAAATCGCGCACATTAGGATTGGTGACGAATGAGAAAAGGCAAGTGAGTTTGTATTGTTCATTGTCCTGCAAACACACGACTAGTTTCAGATTCGATTTAGAAATGTAGGCTGGGCGTTTACAGTGAATGCCTCTATAATTGGTAATTATTTTTGGTAAAACTTTACAGGAAATTATTTTTGTTATTTTAATTTTTTTTTTTTCATGTCATTACATTGTTTAGAGCATAATATATATATAATTCATATGTTATGCTACTATGACACCAGGACTTAAAAAATCCTTTTTTAATAAAATTAAAAGACTTGAACAGACATAAAAAGGCATTAACAGTGCCTTTTTTTTAATCACAAATCAATTGTTTTTTTTTTTTATACCAAACTTTAAATAAAGATGATTCTCAACTATGTTATGAAACACATGATGATGATTTGATATAGCATTTTTCTTTATGCAAAATGCGTGTAAAATGGCCATGAACAGGTTTTCACATTAGAAACAATGTATCTATAAACTGTATCTATTTTGCATATTAATGTGTTTTTGTGGGCAACATATAATGACAAAATAAATGTAATAATAGGAATAATAATTGGCAAGACTTTCATAATAATATCTAATATTTCATAGCAATACTGAAATATAATTTCATTCCCTATTCACTTGTTGTGTCTCCCAACATGTGTAATAAACATGCTTTAAGTCCTGGTGTCCTCCACAGTGCACATGTGTGAAATTGATGTCCTGTTTCATAACAGAAAGTCATATTCTGATTTGAAACCCCATTGCATTATCCTGAGATGTTGTTTTATGACAAACAATTTGAAAATGTGTCAGGTTTAAATGATCATTACAAAATATGATCATATTTCCATGAGGGTGTTAAGTTTGATCACTAAATTAATGTCAGCTATTTTTAAAGACCAAGGAGAGGAAGTGGTCATGGTGAAATGTCCAAACATTTGGTATCTTTGAAAAGCCCTAAACATGCTCTGTACAGGACAACCAGACAATAATGTCCTCCTACAGAGGATAAAACTCCATAGCCAGTGTTCTGACGATTTGTGCTACCCTGTCAGATTTTGCTACCTCCCATTAAAACAGATGGTAGGATAATCTGACAGTGAAAAATGCTACCCCAACCCTAAACCTAACCTTACAGTATGAAAAATACAGTGTTGGTAGCATAATCTGATAGGTAGCATGATTTGTTAGAACACCGGTAGTCAGGAGGGTAGAGTGAGGGGAACATAAATACCATAAATCTAATTTTTGTAAATGTTTCGTTTATTTTACATTATTTCTGAATGAAATGATAAAATGTGTCTTATACATCAATCGAGTTGTACGCTTCATTTGTCATAAACATATTATGCGGCCCCTCACTTAATGTGGAAGACTTGATGTGGCCCTCGAGTCAAAAAGTTTGCCCACCCTGGTGTAGTATGTCAGAGGTTTATGATCATATTATTCATTTTCATCGATATTACATCTTTTTCTATGTATTTATAGATGCAGTAATTATTCCACCACGTCTGACTACCACTTCAGCACGGATTAAATGTAATTACTGCCGGAAGGAGGTGGTAACAGAGATGAAATATGTCAATGGTACGATGGTGTGGGTCATCTTTGCAAGTCTTGGCATTTTAGGGTAAGGAATCATATTCATCAAATTTCACCAAAAATTGGTTTGAGAAAAGAAAACACACTCATTTTTTTCAATCCAGGGTCTGGCCGTGTTGTTTGATTCCGTTCTGTGTGAAAGGCTGCAAGGATGTAGAGCATCGCTGCCCACACTGCCAAACCGTCATCCATGTGCACAAACGCATGTAGCTTGTTCTGAAACAAAGAAAATCTGGAGGACCAAAAGAAAATGGCAGCATCATCTGGACTTTAGGAACAGAGCGGGGACAGTTGAACACTTTTTGCATTTCCTTTAGTTTCTGTTTCAGATTGTGTATTGGAAAAACAAAATCTGTTAACCTATATGAAGTTCTAAATTTAATTAATTTGCCCTGCTAATACATTTTTAGGCCTAAAATCCTACGTTCTTGGATAATATAATTTATCTGTTATATATTAATTTGGGTCATTCCTGGGATTCAGTTCATTTTAAACTTGGAATATACATGTTTTTTAACTAAATATAAATCAACTTCTAAATACCCCACATCAATCCCACAAAATGGGATTGGTTTAAAAAGGATTTACACAGAAATTGTTACAAAACAAACATGTACCTACTGATCATGTGTCCCTGATAGCATTTTAATGATAAAAAAAATTTAACATTTATCATCTTTTTCACATTTTTATAGGACTGAAGCTAAAAATATACAAATTGTCTAAATTGTGTCTACGGTCTCTTTATTTTTGTAAAAAATATTTCTAATTTTAAAATTTCAACTAAAACCACAATTTTATTGTTTTAGCCTGTAACATGTCAGATGGTAATCTGCATGAAATATTTTTGTTCTTAATTGTCTTCCCTATATTTTTCTAAAAATATTAACGTGACAACACATTTGAAGGGATACATTGCATTAAAAATGTACAGTTTTGGTTTTGTTTGTCAAATTGTCCCCTTGTTTCTGGGTCAACATATCTGCATGGCCAACACTGTCTTTCTGCTGCAAATGTGGGTGCAATTGCATGATGCCTTGTCAACGTTTAAGTAGACATATTACATCAAAAAATCTATTTAAAGCAAAAATATGTGTTGTCATGATTTTGAAGTATATATATTTACTGAAACCATAACTATTTTTTTTTTCATTAAAATTAGTAATAAGCAAATAACTAGTAATAAAACTAGCAAAAAAAAAAACAAGTTTACAACCCTGTAACAATGAGAAATACATATATTTGTGACAGGGTTGTGGTTTTTCACTCAGAATGGCCAGTGCTCCTCATGTAGTGTAGCAGAGTAGAACATATATGGCAGCAATAAAATAAGTAGCCTTATATTTCAAAATATTTTTAAATAAATATTTAGAAATTTTTTAGATTTTTTTTTCCACAAGAAAGGAACACAAATAAATGCTTACATTGTTTCCAAAACTTACAGACACTATGCACATTTTGTTAATAATTTTATGAGTACAATCTCAGTAAAGTGCCTCAGGGACATGACACAATCCTTGGTTTAAGATAGATATAAGACATTATTTTATGCTAAAAAAAAATTCAAATGCAATAATTATTTGTATTCATTTTAATGGGCATCCCAATGTTGTGTGAAAAGCTCCTAACAATTCATTTTGCTGAACCACCATTTTAGAAACTCTGGGGGACTGAAATATTACTGAATCCCAGGAATGACCCATTTATTGTTGTAAATGAATAATGTACACGCAATGTCATGTAATCGAACAAAATATATTTGACTTCTTACTGCTATTTTGCTATTTTTTTATTTCCATGTTTGTGATTTTTTTTTTTTTTTATGTGCCTCTCTGGCCACCCCATTTAACATTTCCAGGACACCCTGATGACATTTCCAACATGCACATTAAAGGCAATTTACATTCACAGTTAAGAAGTTTATACGTCTCTTATCTATAACACCATCCTTTGACTGACCTAACTAGCTAAACTATTTTGAAAACAGGAAGTTACTGTCAATGACGCAGCTAAAACCTCACTTATCCTTACATCTGAGAGAGATAAAAGCTAGTTTATCCACTTCAACCCACAGAGAGCATTCCAGTGACTGGTCAGTGTCTGCTTTAGTTGGGATCTTAACACTTATATCTTTAATATTAGATTTGGTTTGGCTGTTGTATCTATGTTAAAACAGCCAGACAAGCCAAGAACAGCAGTCATCAGGTGTTCATGATTATGTTTTAACATGATCATTATTTCACCTAGAGTCTAATCTCTGAGGTAATTTTCCTTTGCTGACTATAATAGCCTTGTAAACCAATGGCAATAGATTCTGAAATGTCTATCCATTTTGAAAAGATTTCTTTCAGGCAGTTCTGATGTTGAAAAAAAAAGACGTTGTTTCGGCACACACAGACATCAAGAACCAGTGTATGAATCTCAACAACGGTGATCATCAAATCAGCATGTTGTAGCCAATCAAAACTCATCCATGGTTCCCATCATGCATTGCCACATGAATAAATTATGAGCTGAATTGTCTTTTTATTTGTTTTGCGATGTTCAGAGTTGATCTGTCTTTCTGAATATGCTATTTGTCACCATTGTTGAGATTCATATGCTGGTTCTTGATGTCTGTGTGTGCCTGAACAAAATATATATATTTATTTATATTAATAAATATAAATATATTTAATGTATACATTTTTATATTTATTCTTTTTTTTTTTTTTTTGGAATATGCTGACAATTCCCAATCATATACTGTCCACACACAAAATGACTAGAATCAAAAAGGTAACTTAGAAATTCAGTTCAGAAGATAAAACATAATCAACATCACCTGATTTATTTAAAATTTACTGTTAAAAAGTCAATTGAAATCTAGTTAGAATGACCAATTTTTTTTTAGCTGTTTAGATTAAATTAATTGATGTTCATATAACAAGATTACAACAAATCGTTTCAAACTAGTTAGATTTTGTTGGAAAAACACAATTCAGTAAAAGTTTAACATAATTTAGTTACTTTCTTTCAACAACTTTTTTTTTGATTGTATGTTCACAACAGAAACATAAATGAATTGTGTTGAATAAACATGATTCATTTTTGTAATTTCAAAGACCTGTTATGACCATTTTTGTCAGTGTACAGCTCACTTCATATTACTTAGATACTCAGCTCATGCTGTCCTCACAATCACCCTGTTTGCTATAAAAACTGAATAATTATTTAGCTAATTGCACTCTAATTGCAAAATAATGATAATAAAAGTTTCAAAAGCTTATTTTTAAATATAAAGACTTGTATGGCTTAATATAATGTACACTATGTCTCTCACTGAAATATGTAAAAGAAAACCCATGAAAGATTTACGTTATTTAAAAATCGTTTTATACATATTTTGGACTGTTTATTTTAATGATGTGAAGTGGCTGCACTCAGTGAGCTACTTGCACGACCTGTTGCTATTTTTACCGCAACACAACTCCGAAAATAAAATACTGATACAATGCCACATTGCGCAGCTATTGGTTGTAATTTTCAGTTGAAGGGCAACAAGAGAAGCGATGCTGGTCTTCACTGCTTTCCAAGCGATAGGAAGAGGTTGGGAAAAAGAATGGGAAGATGCCTGTGAACCAATAAAGCTTCCTAAAGACCCACGTCTGTGTTCTCTCCACTTCAGCCCTGATGCCTTTAAGGATTTTAGTAGACCACAGCTACTGAAAGAGCTTACAAACGGCAGAGACAAGAAACGCTAGATGCCATCCTGGCAGGATGTAAACATGTGGACGCTTGTCACACACACACACACACACACACATATATATATATATATATATATATATATATATATATATATATATCCTCTTTATGCAAACATATATGTATATGTTTACATATATACAAACTTGCATAAAGAAGAAAGTGAAACACATATGGTTCATAGTGTGACATTGTTCTTTGAATTAGGAGATTAATACTGCATATGATTTATGTACTGCATATGTCCTCTTCTTTTATTGTAAAATTTATAATGAACTCTGCAGGATGTACTGATCATGTAATGTAGTCTAATGTACTTGAGCAGAGTATTTATTTGACTACTTGTTGCCATTTTTACACAATACGCATTTATTCCAATGTTTGTTTTAAGTATAAGTATTGAGTTTTAAGTATTGAGAATAATTGAATTCTCAAGACAGCTAACATTAATGCATTTGTATGTACTGCATTCTCTTAATAACAAAGTTGTGAAGTCAAGGAAAATGAACAATCATTTGACAGAACTAGCTAAACTGCTCTGACTTGAGGAAGTCATCATTACTGATGCAGCTTAGATCTCATGTAAATATTATGGTAGGGTTTTTTTTGCTGACAAAATGCATCCTTTGTCAATGAGACATATCAGTCGGGTTTCCTGATAATGTAGGTTCACTGCAGTGCACTATCAAAGATAAATATGTCAGGCTGTTAATGGGGAAAAAAGAATTAGAAAAACTAAAGGAAAAATATTAGCATGTAGTATAAGTATTCATAAGTATGCATGATTCAGTAATAAACTTTTCAAATTTCTCAACCAATGAACCTGTTTGTTTTATACAGTGGATGGGAGTATTGTAACAAAAGGCAATGTTTTATAAATTAAAATAAATCACAATGAAACATTAAACATATTTAAACATTAAAACCCCCATTTTTTAACATAGACGTAAAAGTGCACTATCCAAACTTATTATAATTTATTAACACTTTGGATTACAGACATGAGGTTGAACTCTTTTTTTAAGGAGACAGTCCACATTATTTAGCAGAAGTGGAATCATTTCAAAATATGAAAGTATCAAAAGGTTATAGATATTTAAATTTACTTTAAAGAAAAAATAAATAAATAATAAAAATTCAAATAAGTGCCATTCAAACACCATTGAATTTTTTCTATGCATTTTTTTCTGTCACAAATGTGACCCTGAGACACAAAACCAGTCATGAAGGTTGTTTTTTTGAAATTGAGATGTATACAGCTTTGCACTGATGTATGGTTTGTTAGGATAGGACAATATTTGGTCGAGAACTGTTTTGAAAATTTGGAATCTGAGGGTGCACAAAAATTTGTTGTCCAAATGAGAGCAATGCATATTACTAATCAAAAATAAGTTTTAGGAAATGTATAACATATCTCTAATATCCTACTGATTTTTGGCATTAAAAAAAATCTATCATTTTGACCCATACAACGTATTTTTGGCTATTACTACAAATATAGGCCTACCTGTGCTACTTAAGACTGATTTTGTGGTCCAAAATTTTACAATAGTTTTTTTTTTTTTTTTTTTTTTTAGATCTAGAACAATGAGTTGAATTCAATAAAATAATGGTCAGTCTTCATGGAACAGTAAAATATATTTTCAATTAAACAAAAAGACAAAAATATTCCCAGTTGGCGGAAACGCATCGTGCTTACAGATAACAACACCGCGGCCTCGAAAAGTAAAGACAAACGCAACATTGATAAAGAACAATCTAATGAAAGGAACACAACACACAGGTGACGCCACTAGTTGAGCTCTGCTAACCCCAAAACAAAAATGATGTACTAGGCCGCTCTCTAGTGGCTAACGAGTGAAACAGCAACAAATGAAACCTCATGAAATCCGTCATTATCGTGCTTACAGCCTCGCAACGCACTTGAAAAGGAAAGATGTCGAACAAAACGGTAAACTACTAGGCATACACTTTAATTTGTACCTTTAGATTTATAACATAATCATTATTTGTCACAACTGGTAACTGGTAATTTAGTGCATGAGTACAGCGCACAGAGTACGACAGTAGCCTGAGGATTCTACATCAGTCCATTTTCCACTGTGCAGAAGAATGACGACACTAAACCTTGACTTGACCTGACAGGAGAGCTTCATTTGAATTACTGAGAGAGAAAAACGGGAGAAAAAGAAAATAACGAAAAAAAACTGATCGGAGGTTCTGTCCTCTGTGTCCTAATAACCTGTTAGTATAAAGACAGCAGTAAGACTAATCTGTGAAGTTACCAGCTCAGCATATTTACCGCTGTATTCATGAGGTGGTACACATTTTGAACATGTTGTTGGCAGTGGTTTGTACTCCTTTCAGATAAATTAGTCTTTACTTGCTGAGATAGATGTCTACAGTGTTCTAATATATAACAAACATTCACATTAAATGATTTTTATTGGTTATGCGAATGTTAAGGAAACATTTACCATTTTGCAAACATGTTACTTTCGAATGTTCTCTGAACGTTCTAAAACAAGAAGTAACATTTATTAGGGTTATTAGTAGAATATTCAACTAGAATGTTAAAAAAAAACAAAAAACACATGAACAATGTAATCTACGTTTGTTTGTTTGTTTGTTTGTTTGTTGTTTTTTTTGTGCTAACATTTTGAGAATGAATTTACATTTGTTACCGTCACTGGAAGTACACTACCAGTCAAAAGTTTTTGAACAGTAAGATTCTGCTCAACAAACCTGCATTTATTTGTTTCAACGTACAGCAAAAGCAGTAACATTTTGAAATATTTTTACTAGATTTTTTTTTACTAAAATATGTTTTCTATTTGAAATATCTTTTAAAATGTAATTTATTCCTGTGATTTCAAAGCTACATTTTTTAGCATCATTACTCCAGTCACATGATCCTCCAGAAATCATTCTGATATTCTGATGTGCTGCTCAAAAAAAAAAAAAAAACATTTATTATTATTACTGTTTAAACATCAACAGTAACATAAATATCCAAAAACAAATCACTTTTGATCAATTTAAAGCATTGTTGCTAAGTAAATGTATAAAATTATATAATACATTCTGACCTTTGGATCTTTCTATTCATCAAAGAATCCTGAAAAAAAATACTCAACTGTTTTAAATATTGATAATAATAATAAATGTATCTCGAACAGCAGATCAGCATATTATAATGATTTCTGAAGAATCATTTGACAAAGAAAATTCAGCTTTGATCACAGAAATAAATTACATTTTAAAATATATTCAAAAATAGTTTTTTAGAATAGTGAAAATATTTCACATTTTTACTGTTTGGCTGTATTTTAGATCAAACAAATGAACAAACAGGCTTCTTTAAAAACCTTAAAAAATCTTACTGTTCAAAAACTTTTGACTGGTAGTGTATGTTTGCTTAGAACTTTAAAAAAGAAACTTTGCCAGAACATTCTGCCAACATTGTGAAAATGATCCCTATTGGTTGATTATGCATACACACGAATGGTCTTATGGCCACCTTACCTAAAACATTCAGCTCTCAAGGTTCTGCTGAACGAGTGGAGTTTAGCAAGTCATCTGAATGCAGCTTAACCTAATCGTCAACAAGCACTAATCTGGAGTTCTACGTTACGGTCTGCTGACGCATATGTGTGTGTGTGTGTGTGTGTGTGTGTGTGTGTGTGTGAGGCCTCAACCAGGTTTTGTAGGTGCTATTAGAATTGTATATCTCTAAGTACATTTTACCTCTCATGACCCATATTCACTGTACTGGTTACTAGCTAAATATTTTACCTACTAGCACCTACACATAATGAAAGAAGAGGTGAGGAGACTCATTGTAATACACTGATGGCTCACTGCACCACTGGACAGGATTATCTGAAGGCTACTTAAAGAGACACTCTCTCGCACACACACACACTAATGACACGTATGACCTGAAGCACTGGGATCTTTATTACATAAGACTCCCTCAAGACATTGCACGTGGACACACACCTGGCTGTGTGTGTGTGTGTGTGTGTGTGTGTGTGTGTGTGTGTGTGTGTGTGTGTGTGTGTGTAGTCTGTCAGTTGTCCATGACATTGAGAGGTTTAACTGGACATCTTTAGGCCAGAAGTTTGACCGTTTGGATCATCATGAGAGTGAAGCATGATTGCTGAAGAGTTTGCTGTGGTTTATTTATAGGCTGTGCATCAGCAGCAATCACAATGCTGCAAATGAAGCCCCTCAGAGGGAGAGATGCGTGTGACAAGTGAGGATGGACTACAGCGGTCCAGTGAGGTCTATATTCAATCAGACGTGAATTTCACCCTCTACTGAACGCGGATCCACGGAGGAAACCGCGCAGCAACAGCTCTCACGGCAAGAGGAGATTTAACACTGTCAAAAAGAGGCTGAAAGAAAGGAGAAGCGGCGACATCGAGAAATAAGGATGCTCTCTTACAGATGTAGTGTGTGGGTGTGAAGCTGTCTGTCGCACATCAGCTGGTTTTCTGTCATTGGTTTTCAACTATTGAGCACCGAGAGGGAAAAAAGCGCGGCGTTCGGTTGCAATGTCACTGCAGGAGTTTGTGTTTTTTAGGATAATTCCAACACGATAAGAAGAAATTTGAATTGTGGTAATGCGTGCGGAAACTCTCCTGCACTAACACATACACATCGACTAGTGCTTCAAGGCTTTATCCAAAATATAATCTGAGCTCATAAGGTGAGTAACACCTATCGCAGCCTGTTTGATGTGCTTTAGCCTATATAACTGTTTTGTCTGCCGGTCTAGTCTTTAAAACCTTTTTTAGTTTTTCGCAATTTTGCTGTCTTTAAATAACTCATATTTGAACGCGACTGCGTGTGTTTATGTGTGTGTTTGCGTTCGTGTGTTTCTGGCTTCTCGTTCTTTATATAAATTGCGTGCAGCTCCATCTAGGCCAGCCCACGCGCGCCTCCGGTTGCCATAGCAACTGTCGGGGGTTTATAAGCGGTAGAGGATGCGAGACAAACTCATCCTTACACTCGGCTTTTACAACTCGGCAGGAGAGGATGAGCAAATTCAGCTGCACAACTTAGTGACCTAACCATTATTAACCATGCAAACCACACAGACAGTTAACAAAACAATTCGTGAAAGTGAAATGTGTTAAAATTCCATTTTATTCTTTTCCAGAAATATATTTAATAGCCAAATTCCGCCAAAGAATCTGTTGCTATGGAAATGGAACTTAAGAAGTCTGCCAACCTACACACTGTAAATCAGAAGTATTATGTTTTATACTGTTGCTTTTACTGTTGCTATACTGTTAACTTGATTTGGTTTCATGCACAATTTGCAGGGCTTTATGTAAAGAGTAGTTGGTAAAGAATAAACCCTTTTCACAGGACTGATGACGCGTTTCAGCGGTCATCAGCATCGTAAATCCTCTAAAGTTTTTTATATTTACTTTTGTTATTATTTAAATCTATGAACATTTATGACATTATACTTTGTATTATATCACCCATGCTTCAAAAAAATAATAATAACGCTGGAAGGGTGTTTCTAATGCAGCGTCTATGGAAGAGACGTAAATTTGACGACATCTGATCCTGATCAGTCTCTGTTTTTCCTCTTTTTGAAAGTCGTAAAAACGCTATCGTGGAGTTTTTCTTTTGTTAACTGAGCAAATCGGAATGCAAATATATTTGTGGTACTCTCCCATGCACTGCTCTCAAAGTTAACTTAACTATGACGACTTCCGCTACCAAGAAACCCTGAAATGTGAAAAAGGTCCATATAAGGATTTGGTTTGCGCTCACGTCGCGAAATGGTCAGTTACCCGGATGCGCGGCCATATTGGCAAAAACTTCAAAACAACAGCATGGATTGCACGGTTAATGTCCTGGGGGGTGTTCCATAAAACAAGTTTACCAAATAAGTCAGGCTTATTTCAGTTAGTCTGATTTATTTTGAGCCAAATCAAGTGACAATAAGTCAGACTAACTGAAATAAGCCTGGCTTATTTAGTAAACTTGTTTTATGGAACACCCCCCTGTTGAATACACTGCTTTGCAAATTTATGAGGTTTGAACCACAAAATAAACATGTGTTTAAGCTAAAGAAGGACTAAGCAGGAAAGGGCGCAATATTTTGACAAACTAAAGTATAGGTGGTAAAGATATGTACACACAGAATTAATTAAGATACTAGTCTAATATTTCACCTACCTGTTTGGAAATGATAAGAACAAACACAAACGTTGTCAAGATTCTTGCCCTGGAAATCCTGGAAACGCCTTTTGTTCCTCCGTTTTTTGCATTCTTCTCCTTGATTTGTTGTAAGTTTTGGCAGTCCGATTAGTACAGCCCAAAACATGACAATAATTGACCATTTTCAGCGGCAATAATCAGCAAAATTTGTGAGTTTCATTCGGTTTAGTGGCATTGTTTATGTTAAGTGCCGCCAATATGGCTAATTGATGAAGCGTTGTTAAAACACTATACAAAGATGTGTAGTTTGTGTCTTTGACTTCATAATGAACTGTAAATTCTTACCTGTTGTGAAGTATAGCCTATCCTAGTAACACGGTTTCCTGAACGAGAAAAAAAAAATTTGTTATCCATCTGGAAATTACTGGATTGTTATTGTGAGCTAATTACAGAAATGAAAAACAGGGTGAGAGGGATAAAGTGTGTTCATTGGTTCATTGTGCTGTTGTTTGACAATATTTGACGTATTTTATATGTTTCCTACATTCGCCTCTGGTAAAACTAATTTGTATGGCCCAAACCCCATTATACGAATAATCACGTCAACATATTTCAAGGGGTCGAGTTATTGTCATGTTTTGGGCTGTACTAATCAGTCGGACCGGAAAAAAAAATTGGAGTACTATAGACTGACTAAAGTTATAACAAATCAAGCAAATGAGCTCAAAAAACTGTCTGAGGAACAAATCTGTGGTTGGCCAGACTTCCAGGGAAAGAATCTTGACAACATTCATGTTTGTTCTTCTCATTTTCGGTCAGGTAGAGGAAGTCTTAGGCTAATATCTTAAATTATTACTGCTCATACATATCTTTTCCGGCCATTAACTTTAGTTTGTCAAACTATTGCGTCCTTTACTAAGTCCTTCTCTATATGATTTAACAGCTTCCACACGTTTTTTCCGTGATTTAAACAGCATAAATTAGCAGAACTATGTATTCAGTAGTGCATTAACCATGCAATCAATACTGTTGTTTACATCTGAGTATCGCCAATATGGCCGCATATCCTGGTAACTGACCAAATCGTGACATAAGTGCAAACCCTCTGTTTACTCAATATTACAGGTTTTTAAGCTAAAGTACCTTTTAAATGCCTTATTAGCTAACGCCTTCATCTAATTGTATTGTGTGAGTTTAGCAAAAGCATCGTCGCAAGTCTGTCTAAGATATTCATACATGCGTAAAACAACAGTTTCAGTGCAGATGCACCAGCAACTTGCTCTTGAATGTTCACGGACCAGTTTTGACACTTAGAAACAGCTGCTAATAGGCATCTAGCTATACATCTCTATGGTTAATAAGACAGTAGGCTAAGTTTATCCCTCACAGCCTTGTTTTTATCTGCGTTAAATTCCAAAATGGCGTCTAACCTGATTAGGCCTAAGGTCGAGAGGAGGTGTTGCGTTATTGGTTTTGAATAAGATTACAGACAGAAGCACACGGAGAGCGCTTGAAAGCCGGCATCTGTCAGCCATCTATCAATGTGCTTCTGTTATGTGTAATATCTGTTTTGACAACACTAGTATGCGCATACTATTCTGGTGGCGGAATTTGCATCATGCGCACTGTACGCATAAAAAAGTATAAGTATACTTTTGGCTTTACACAGAAAAACGTAAAAATACATTTTGTTGTATTCTTTCTCTTACAGCAATGGCTCTAAGGCCCACCCTCATCTTCATTCTCTTTCTGATTGACCGCTGTGCCCCTGAGGACCCGCCCAAGATTATGGCCCCGCCCCCTCCACATGGGTGTGGCGCCACAGTGGACCCGCCCTACAGAGTTTTGTGCGATCTGGAGTCCGTGTGGGGCGTGGTGCTGGAAGCCATAGCGTGTGGCGGTACCGTATCCGCTTTGATTTTGGCTGTAGTTCTTTTAGCTAAGCTAAAAACAGTAACAGAACCGGAAAAACGATGTGGTGTCGGTCCCCTCCTCCTCCTATTGGCTGGAACAATGGGTCTCTTTAGCCTATCACTGGTCTTCTTGGTGGGGCGTGGCGAGGTGCTCTGCATGGTGCGGCGTGGGCTGTGGGGGGCGCTGTTCGCAATGTGTTTTTCCTGTTTGCTGGTGCAAGGAGTGCGCCTGAAGAAGCTCGCTGGAGGGAGGCGGAGCCCAGCGGGCAGCTCTCTCGCCGGATTGGCGTTTGCGCTCACGGTGGTTCAGGGCATCATTGCTGGAGAGTGGCTGCTGCTTACGGTGGTTCGCGAGGGACATGAAGCCTGCGATTACCTGCCTTTGGACTTTGTGTTGGTGTGTAGCTATGCTCTAGCGTTGTTGCTAGCGGCCAGCATGTTGTCGTTGGCTGTGGTGTTGTGCGGAGGGAGCAACAGAGAGGAGTCGAGCAGGATGAGGATGAAGTGGAGGTGCAACGCTGTCTGGCTTTTCCTTTCATGTCTGTCATCACTTCTCCTCTGGGTCGCCTGGCTCGGTCTTTATCTCTACGGCGATGCTGGCATCACGACTGTGGCGAAGGATTGGGATGAACCGGCATTAGCTGTTGCGTTGGTGACCGAGGGTTGGGTGCTGTTATTATTTCATGCGATCCCAGAAACGCACCTGTGCTTGCGTCTGTCTGGTCAGAGGAATGCAGACACTGGCCAGAACTACTACGACACCCCCCAGCCTCCAGCGGCACAAAGTTACCATGATGACGAGCGGCCAACCAATCCCAGAGCTCCATTCGCAGAGAGTCAGGCGTACACTGTAGAGGAGCACAGTGCAGGTAAGTTGTCCCACAAAAAATGTGCAATGGTTCTAAAAATGAAACCTACAAATAGCCATCATCACACATGATCTGTGTGAGTTTTTAGTGAGTAATCAGCTTGGTGAAATTTAAAGTAAATCTCCGTCTTTGACCAATGTTTACTGAGCTTTGATGACTAATAATAAATAAAAAAAATATTTAAAAATATTAAAAAGAGTATCCGAACATAAGCTCACAAATAAAAATATATTGTGTAAATTGTTACTTCCTTGAGTTATTATTTTGGAATAAGCATAAAATGCTTAAAAACAGTGACTTGATGAGATTTACACTTGGCTTTAATAAATAGAATATTGATTAAAAAATTTAACGTAAAAAAAAATATATTAAATTATATACAGTCAAAAGTTTACATACACCTTGCAGAATCTGCAAAATGTTAATTATTTTACCAAAATAAGAGTGCTTCTACAAAATGTATGTTATTTTTTATTTAGTACTGACCTGAATATGGTATTTCACATAAAAGATGTTTACATAAAGTTCACAAGAGAAAACAGTAGTTTTATTAAAGATGACCCCGTTCAAAAGTTTACAATTGATTTTTAATACTGTGTTGTTACCTGAATCCACAGCTGTGTTTTTGTTGTTGTTGTTGTTTTTTAACCCCCAGTGCTTAATGCATTGTCTTTCCTTCTGGAGCGTCAATGAGCGTTTGAACCTTCTGTAATAGTTGCATATGAGTCCCTCAGTTGTCCTCAGTGTGAAAAGATGGAATTTGTGTGAAGAACAGCAGGCAGTTTAACTTTTCAGGACAAACAAGGGACTCATGAACAACTGTCACTAAAAAAAACAGCTGTGGATAATTCAGGTAACAACACAGTATTAAAAAAGTATTAAAAGTATTAAAAGTGTATGTAAACTTTTGAATGGGGTAATTTTTATAAATTCAACTATTTTTTCTTGTAGACTATATGTAAACACCTTTTACGTGAAATGTCTTATTCAGGTCAGCACTAAATAATAACATGCATTTTGTATGATCCCCCTTATTTTGGTAAAAGAATTAACATTTTGCTGATTCTGCAATGTGTATGTAAATGTTTGACTTCATCTGTACAGTTCTCAGTTAGTTTACCTTTGTTTTACATAATAACATGTAATATATTATATTGTTCTGTGTTTTTGCAGTTCTGCAGACTGGAGGTTATCATAACGGATTGATACGTCCCGCTGTGCCGTTTCGCAGTCACGTTTACCAGCCCACTGAGATGGCCCTGCTCATGAACGCAGGACCGGTCAGTAACAATGCTATACATTAACAATACTTTAATAACCACGTTTCACACGCAATGCAATTCACACTTTATCTTCCAGATCCCAACCGCCCCTCCAAACTTCACGGGGAGGCATCTGTGGTGAGAGCGGTTACAAAGGCAATAATGTCCTCTTCTGCCCCCAGAAAGGATTGACTTCATTTGACTTCACAGGGTCAAAAGGCACTTTATTAAAGTTCCATGTTAATCATTCGGAAATGCTCCTCTAATAAAAGAGCTGATTTTAGTTAACGGGCGTTTTTAACATGGAAGCAGGCTAATTTTGCACATGTTCTCTAATAAGTGCTTAATACAAAATAAAGGACGTGCTACATATTCGATATCGCTCTGGTGATGTATGTTTAGATGACATGAATCAGACAAATCATACTGATGAGGACCTGGAAGAATTTACATAAACAGAGATGTGTGAAAGGAGAGGGAGTGTTAAAGTCAACATGAAACGCTGGTAACAGACCCATTTACTTACATAACATGACGCATTTCTGCGTGCAAGAGAATAAATGTAATTCATTCATTTATTCAATGTGAATTGATTGACTGTTTTTTGGACAGAAGAGGGGGGCCAAGCATATTATTTCAGTGACCAGTTTACAAAGAAACACGCACAGATGAATGGAACAGAAATTAAAACAGAAATGTGTGTTAAAGAAGTAAAACGGATCTGTTATTGACATGTTGACCTTAAAGAAAGATTGTGTGTGAGATTATTTAATTAATTTCTAGCCTTAGAAAATCTTCTGCCTGCATTCCACTTTAAATCTATAATCAAAATCTATCACTTTAAAATTTATTAAAATGTATTCCCTTTATTTGAATCGTTTTGTATTTAAATTGTTAAATTGATATCATCTTTTTAAACTTTTTTAAATTCGATCTTTTTGTTTTGATATCACGTTTGATGTTTTCTCCGAACTTTGCACGCTTTGGTTGTCAGTCTTTATGATGCAGTTGATGGTATTCATCTATAAATTCAATGCCGTGTTTGATCTTGTAAGGCAGTACTGTGTAATAAACGTGTCTGGAAGCTGCTGTGACGGTGCTGCAGTCTCACACAAAGAGACATTTCAACAGGGTCAGTGGAAACGGCTGAATTCGTTCTTTATTCTGCTCGTGATGTTCAGATATATCGCACAGAATCGTTGTATTTTTCCCTAAACTTGATGTCTATATTTGAAACAAATTCTAATAAACATTCCTACAGTGTTTTCAAAGCTTTTTAATTATTATTTTATTTTTTTTATTACCAAGGCATCAAAAACACATGTATACAGAGTTCCAACATAACATATTGTGTAAAGAAAAGACAATACAAGCAAATGCATATTATAATACATATAATGCATATAAAAGCATATGTGTATATCAAAAAAAATAACTAACTGAAATAAATAAATAAAAATTTAATTAAATTAAAAGACGCAAAATCTTTAATTAAATAAATGTAAAAAAAAAAGACAGCTTTAAGATTCTTGGAGGCTAAGATATCCTTAAGGTAGCCTACTCCTGAACCTCTTTTTTTAAAGATAATGAATAAAGGACTTTTATGAGAAAATGTACAACGGTGAATATGGAATTTTGCCAGGAGCAACAATAGATTAACAATAAAACACTAATTTATATTAGCCTTCTGCATAACAAACAGTGTTTTCAAAGTTTTTATTATTATTATTTTTATTATTATTATTATGCCAAACATCTGAACACAATGAGAAACATTCAAATACAAAAGAAAAAGAAAAGATGAACAACATCAGTACAATGAAAACAATGCCAGAGGACGGTAACAAAATTATAACAGACCAAAATTAAATAAAATAAATATAAAAAACATTTGGGTGTTACTCTATACAATGGCATACCTGCTTACAATATTATGAGTTCTACTAGCCTTTTTACTTTTACAATTACACAAGACGTTATAGTACAGCTTGAAATCATTTATAAAGTGAGAAAAGTTGGTTTGGAACCTGCACCACTTCATTTTATGAATATGAAACTTCCCCATTAAGATTAACAATTGTATAAAATATACCTTATCTTTTTCAAATCCAAGATCACTGAAATATATGATTACATCAAATCCACTCAATTGCAGAGAAATATAAATTTTTTTCTTAACAAACAGTGTTTTCAAAGCGTCTCTTGTCTCTCTTTGCCCACCACGTCATGCGTTCGGTCACAGTTGGCCAGGACGCGCGGAGGCGTTACCAGGGAAGTGACGAGCGATTTCTTCCGGATTAGACTTGCAAGGAAAGCTTCCCACGTGTGAAAAACGAGTAAGTAATAAAACAAACATGTAAATCAAATAATACTGTGCTTTGAATGAGTTACACGAGCCGGAATATTAACCAGCTGCAGCGAAGCGATCGCTGCACATTTATGGACGTTACCGGCAAAACAAAGTGTGTTTAACAAAACAGATTGTTTAAACCATGTTATTATAATAATATTTAAGTAAGATCCATGTGTGTTTCACAGATTAAAATATATTAAAAGAAGCAACCACGCTGTCATTCCACACACACACATCAAACTAACGTTTGTGTCATGTTTATGTTTTTGCTTCTCGACACAACCTACAGTCTTGGCCAAAAGTTTTGCCAGTGACATTATTGTGTTTTGCAAAGTTTACAGCTTCAGCATTTGTAGATTATTTTCCACATGTTTCTATGGTATACTAAAATGGTAAGCATATTATAAGTTTTAAAGGATTTTATTGGCAAAAAATTATATTGGGTCAATATGTACAGTGTTGACCCGCTCTGGCATGCTGGATATTAGCTTCTGGGTCAAATCCTGACTGATGGCGATCCATTCTTGCCATATTAGTTCTCGTAGTTGACCACAATTTGTGGGCTTCTGCTTGTCCACTCGCCTTTTGAGGACTGTCCACAGGTTCTCAATGGGGTTGAGATCGGGCGAGTTGCCTGGCCAAGGATCCAAAATTTCAATGTCATGATCTTCGAGCCACTTCTTTATCACTCTTGCTTTGTGACATGGTGCTCCATCATGCTGAAAAATGCACAGATCATTACCAAATTGCTCATGGATCGTTGGAAGAAGCTGCTCTTGCAGGACGTTTTGATGCCATTCTTTATTCATGGCAGTGTTTTGAAATATTTTTTTTTGTGAAGTTAATTTTTTTGACCAATGAAGCTTTTAGCAATTATATAAAATGCATCTGATCACTCTACACAATAATCTAGAAACAATGTGAATGAACACCACAACAGCTTAAGCAGCAAACCATTCAAAACACAAAATTTATGTCACTGCCAAAACTTTTGGCCATGACTGTAGAGCTGAATAAGGACAATTGCAATTCAAAAAATGCTTATAATGAGTTTATTTCTTAAAGTTTTTGAATATACATTTCACTGTGACATGTAAATATGAATATCATTCATCTGTCTGAAATAATGTGTTTGCAGATGTTGAAGGAAAGTAAAGAAAACCAATGAAAAGAACCTCAAGAATGCTAAAAGCAAGAAGAACAGCAGGTTTTTGAGACGTTGGTTGACAAAAGTGGTCATGGCAGTTGACGGGGCGACCAGAGAGAAGAAGAAGAAGAAGAAGAAAATAAAGGTGGAAGACGTTCAGGATGCAGGAGACATGGATGTGATGGTGTGCCATGATGTGTCCGTCCAGACTGTTGTTAAAAAAGAAGAACCTCTGGATGTAAACATCAGAGATGGAGAGAAACTGGAGAGCAAAAAAAAGAAAAAGAAGAAAAAGAAATTGAAAGAGGAAGAGGAAGCAGAAAGCCCTGTGTGTTGCCATACATCTGTCCAGACCACCGTCAAAACTGAATGCTCAGATATAAAGATCAGTGAGACAAAGAAGAAGAAAAAGAAGAAGATAAAGCAGGAAGCAGAGCAGATCCAAGAGGATGGAAATCATTTAGTGTCTAAGAAAAAGAAAGCCAAGAAACAAGGCTATGAAGACGAGGTGGAAGGTATAAAAAAGAAGAAAAAGGTCAAAGAAAGAGAGGCTGATTTGGAGCACAGTGTAGAGATAGTAAAAAAGAAAAAGAAGAGAAAAATTGATGTGGCCGAACAAGAACAAAACACAGAATTGGCGGACGGAGAGATGAAGAAAAGAAAAAAACAGAAAGAAGCAGATGAATGTGAAGAGGAAGAGCAAAAGGTGAAGAAGAAAAAGAAGAAGAAGAAATCTTCAGCTGAGGAAGAGCCTGATGAGATCACCTCAAATAAAAGACCGGAGGAGAAGAGAAAGAAGTTAAAGAAGAAATTAAAAAGCGTTGATGAAGGTAAGAGCCCTGCTCACGCAAACGGAGGACGGGAGAGCGCGTCGGACAAGAAGATGAAAAAGAAAACCAAGGCGGTGGCTGATGTCATTGAGATCCAGGAGGAGCCGGTGGGAAAGAAAAAGAGTAAATATGACATAAACAAGACCCCAGAAAAAGACCAAATGAAAAAACTTAAAGAAGAGCATTATGAGGACGTTGTGGAGATGGCAAGTAAAACGGTGAGTCTCATTGAGTTTATTCTGCTGGGGCAAAACCGAGGTTGATGATCGGTTGTTCACAACGTGACGTCACTGTGGTATATTATTTTTTAGTATTTTTTTAAATGCTTGTATAGTATTTATACATTTTAATTTCATAGTTTTAATTTTTAATTTTAGTTACATTTTTAGGAAAAATATGCCTTTTCATTTTTCTGTTTATTTTCAATTTATTTTATTTCAGTTTTAGTCATTTAGTTAATAATGCCACGGCAACTTTTCTAATTTTCAGGGTTTATTATATGTGTAATATGTATATTTTATTTTAGCTTTATTAATTTTTTTTTAGTTGCACAAAACTGGCAAAAACATGTGCAAGTCATGGTTCATCCAAAACCAAAATAGTAAAAAAGATTAGAAAATATGTGTTTGAAAAATATTGAAAAATGTATATATTTTTGACTCACAGAATTTATTTACATCATTTTTTATGACAATTATTTAATTATTTTATGTATAATTATTTACACTACCAGTCAAAAAGTTTTTGAACAGTAAGATTTAAATGTTTGTTAAAGAAGTCTCTTTTGCTCCCTAAGCCTGCATTTATTCACCCAAAATGCATCAAAAGCAGTAATATTTTGAAATATTTGTAATATTTAAAGCAACTTTTTTATATTTTAATATAATATATTTTAAAATGTAATTTAAAATGTTAAACTTTTTTAAATATTGATAATAAAAAAAAAATTAATTGAGCAGAAAATCAGCATATTAGAATTATTTTTGAAGGGTCATGTGACACTGAAGACTGGAGTAATGATGCTGAAAATTAATCTTTGATCATTAATCACAGGAATAAATTAAATTTTAAAGTATATTCAATAACCAGTTATTTTAAACAATAAAAATTATTCACAATATTACTGATTTTGCTGTATTTTGGATTCTCATAATTGTAATACCGTAAGTAAAATTATGCATTTATGTAAATTAATGCAGTGTTGTTGTTTTTTTTATTATTTTTGCATATATTAGGTAGTGTAATTACTACCATGTTAAATATTTTAATAATATATATTTTTATATTACAGTAATAAAAATGAAAAAACGTACTGTCCTATAAATAAGCTTCATTTTATTTATGCAAGATATAATTTGTAACATTTTGCTGTGTGACATATGATCTGGATATATTTTCTAAGAGATTATGTTTGTTACACTCATGCCTGATTAAGGAAAGCTAGTAGATATCTTTATTTATTTATTTTTTTACATTAAAAGTGCATCACACACTTACCTCTCTGTGCCTCGTTGGGTTTTCTCTCTGCGCTCAGTCTGATGTTGTGTTCCTGTCGGAAAAGCCTGGAAATCAGGATGAAGTTTCTATAGATCAGGTACAGCACCAGCTGATCAATGATATTTTACCATTCACACCATAAAACACTCACGCTGAGATGAAATAAAATGACTTGTTTATTCCACAGGCCCGCCGTCTCGCCCTGCAGAGGGAAATTGACAAGGAATCACAGCCGAAGATGGTCAGTTTCACATCAAAACAATGGCATTGAGTTGATTTTGTTCTTACACTCTTAAAACAGCAGTTCTGTTTGTAGAATCTCGGCCAGTGGGGCACGGCGCAGTTCGACAGCTCCGACAGACAAGCCAAGTTCCTGCGCTTGATGGGCGGGTTTAAAAAGAGCAGCCAGCCCCTCACAGGATCCACCGGCCGGGCCAACTTAGCGCTGGGGAAAGAAGGCCAACAGACTTTGCAGCAAAGCCTTCTGGGAGAGTTTGAGCGTGCACAGAGCCGCCGTATGGACTTCAGTAATAGAGGAGCCGGATTGGGGTTCGTAGCGCCGTCCAATAAGAAGTTTGCGATCGATGCTAATGCAAGGAACTCTGTGCGATTCGATGACTGAGAGTTAAATGAATGCTCGGTCCTCATTTACGTGCAAAAATACGTTTGAAATGACACAAGTTGTGTGGATGAGTCAATGATGACTAAATGTTCATTTCTAGGTTAATGTTTCCTTTAAAGGGAACCCTGAATGGCTTAATATAATGTAAATGATGCCTCAAAATCCATGAAAGACATCATTTTATGCATATTTTGGACTGTGGGGCACCATTATTTGGATGACGTAAAATGGTTGAGATACTCGTTGAGATACTGCCGCTACCTGTTGCTATTTGTACCAGAACTCAGAAACTTAAATACTGATACGATGACCACAGCTACTGGAAGAGCTTACAGGTGGTGATGGATATAAATGTAGGTTTAAGTCAAAAGTGGTACCATCAATTTTCCCAACAAAGAGTCTAAAGAAAATATTGAGTGAAATTCACACAGAAAATCCTTCAGTGGCTGCGGTGTCATGTTTACATCATTTGTAAGCTCTTTTAGTAGCTGTGGTCTACTAAAAGCCTCAAAAGCGTCAGGGCTAAAGTGGAGAAAACAGACAGGTATTTAGAGAGTTTTATTTGTCCACAGGCATCTTCTCATTCTTTTCTCCTCTTCTTATCGCTAGAAAAGCAGCGAAGACTTGCAGCGCTTCCCTTGTTGCCCTTTGATTGAAAATTATAAGCAAAAGCCGCAAAACGTGGCATCATACCTGTATTTTATTTTCCAAGTGTTGCGGTAAAAATAGCAACAGACAGTGGCTCACTAAAATAATGGTGCCCCCCATAGTCCAAAATATGTAAAAAAAAAACAAAAAAAAAACAAAAACAAAAAAAAAACAATGTGGATTCTTTCATGGGTTTTCTACTCCATATTTTAGTAAGAGACATCATTTACTTTATATTAAACCATACTAATTTTAATGTACAGGGTTCCCTTTAATGTGTGAATCAAAATGGGTTTATGACATTTATTTTTGGACACTGAGGAGCTCTGTATTTTACGTTTTTAAGTAAGTTTTCTTTGAATTGGATTTTTTTTTACTTGTGTTGTACTCAGGTGAAATATCACAAGTTGTATTTGATTTTTATTCTTGGATTTGCTGAAGATAATTCTACTAAAAACAGAAAAAGGTCAAATAAAGACACTGGATTAGAGCTGTGCTTGCGGAATCATGATTGATGTTGCATTATTGATGTTTTTGACATTTGGTTAATTATTCAGAACATTATTGTCATTTACATTTATGCAAATGAGATGGTGAGATAGCATTCAAAAGCTTGGGGTCAGTACAATTTTATGCTCACCAAGGCTGCGTGTATTTGATCAAGAATACAGTAAACTGAAATATTATTACAATGCAAAATCACTGTTTTCTGTATAAATATATTTCAAAATGTAATTTATCCCTGTTATCAAAGTTGAATTTTCAGTCTTCAGTGTTACATGATTCTTCAGAAATCATTCTAAGATGCTGATTTGCTGCTCAAGAAACATTTCTGATTATTATCAATGATAAAAAAGTAGTGCTGCTGCATATGTTTGTGAAAATACATCCAGGATTCTGATCAATAGAAAGTTAAAAACAATAGCATTTATTTAAAATGGAATCTTTTTTAAAAAATTGGGGACAATTTATTAATTTGGAACTATTGATTAATTTCCTCAAACTAAAATTGTTTAAAGTTTCTTTTTGAATTATTGATATATTACTTTCCCATTTGATACTGTAAAGTTGCTTTGACACAATTTGTATTGTAAAAAGCGCTATATAAATAAAGCTGACTTGACTTTTGCAACATTATAAATGTCTTTACTGTAACTTTTGATAAATTTTGCGTGAAATAAATTTTAGGGATGTGACGAGATCTCGCGAGATTTGAGGTCTACGATTACGTTACAGCTGCACGATTCATTTTTAAAAGATTGCGATCTTATTCCTGAATGACAATGATTCACGCTCCACTGACGCTTACGATGTGCCATTAGTAAATTACATTATTTTGTTTAAATTTCTCATCTTATTTTTCTTCAGAATCGTGATCTCCAATTTATATATATAAAAAAATGTGATTCTCAATTTATCCAGAATCATGCAGCTTTAGTTTACATGTTTATTACTGCATGTAATTCATTAAAATAGAAATGAAATTTCATAAAGTGCAAGCTGATGACAAAATGCACCTACATTTTTTTTTTGCATATTATGTTTCTCAGTTGAATAAAAACTATTTCCCGCTATATATATTTCTTAATTGAGGATTTTTTTTACAAGTTTAAATTCTCGTCTTGTTTTCGTGAACCCAGTCTTGTCTCGTGGGATAAATGTCTCGTCACATCCCTAATCCTTGGTGAATATAAGTGTTCATTTCTTTATACTGTCCCCAAATATTTGAACAATTGCATTTCTGGGAATTAAACTCAGTACACCTGTTTGAGCTACAGAAATATATCATGTGCCTTGAAATAAATCCTGTGTTGGATCTGTCCATCAATGCAGCATTCAGGACAAATGGAGCTGAACTTGTGATGTTAAACACTTTATTTTTGTTCTCTTGTAAACACATGACCTCTCAAAACAGTTACAGACAAAGGGACAGAATAAGGAAAATGTATCAAATAAGACATTTCCAGATGTTATGAATAAAAGCAGCAAGAGGTAAAAGTATATTCATCTCTAGTGACTTTTTTTTTTTTTGCGGTTCATGCGCTTTGAAGAGCTAGAAAACAGTGCCGCCATATGTTATTGCTCTATAAACTTCAAATCTGTGAGAGAGTAAATGTGATTGTGACACTAGTACACTTCCAGTTTTCCACTTTGGAAAAGAGCTGTTGCTTTTGGAGCTCCATTTGTGCAACGCAAAAATATCAGCGGTCCTAAAAACAGGCTTCGGATGCTTTACACAGTATAATTCCTCATTTTCTTTTCTTTTGATTTCAACTGTTCAATTGATTCAGTTGTTCCAACTCAATGTTTAAAAACGCTCTAAACATTCAGGACCATTTAAGGTGGAAGTCTATCAAAAAAATATGACATTCCACGCGTTTCAGAGCTTCCAAAAGCACTGCAAGAAATCTGAACATGTGATATTACAATCACAGGTGTGTCAGAGCATCAGGAATGCCAGAATACTGCTTAGCAATGCAACTACATTCAGATTATGGTCATGTGATACTCGTGCAGTATTCACAGGCAGTGTGGAATGTGACGATCCAGATTCACACCTAGAAATCCTAACAGTTATTGGGCTGAGAGTTACGCTTGAGGGGGCGTGTCTTTGAAGCTGTGTGTTCCGGTGGGTGTGGTCAAAGGGAACGGTGGGCGTGGCTCAGGCCTGCAGGTACTCCGGCTGTACCCGCGCAACCTTGCGAAACTCTTTGGCGTGTGTCCGTGGACACTGCATCTCACACCAGCTGATGGGCACCATCTGAGCACCTGCGGGAAGAGATTTCACACTGAAATTTTTAACTAATTATAAATACGAATGTAATCACCCTTCAAGCTAGGGCTGGGCGATATGGCCAAAAAATGCCAAATTTTTATTCATTTCATTTTTAAAGGCAGATTTTTGCTACAATGTAAAAACCAGACTGTGGCTTTAAAATATTCTTCATGTTCAGAACATGCCAAACACTTCATGTTTTTTGAATTCTTCACACTTTTTCCAGTCATTTTTCTTAATAAAATAAGTATCTTAATAGAAAAAAAAATCTTAGTTCTTAGTTAATAATATTGTTCAAAATCAAGAAACAGGTTTGTGTTACCTGATAATATTAATAATAATAAAAAACGTTTTGCCTCTCAGAAATACACATTTGGTAGTAGAATGCAGATATAGATTTATGTTCATTATCAAAATTGGTAATATCTGTAAAAATTGTAGCAAGAGTTTTTTTAAATTAACCATTGCTTTTCCATAGTATCATGATATAAACAGTTAAAACCACAAATATGCACCTCAATACCATGGTAAATGTAATATGGTTCCTTAGTATAAATGCATAAACGCTATAGCTTAATCACAAAAACATACTGTAATTATATCCCATTACTCCTCCTTCAATACATTTATTACATGTCTACATAAATAAATATATCCACATTTCTGACACAATGTCATCGAGCAGTTAGTGCTACTACAGTAAAAATGATGGCGATTTATAGATGTTAAGACGTTAATTGATGGACTGGAGTAGTGTAGATTACTTGTGGATTATTGTGATGTTTTTATCAGCTGTTTGGACTCTCTGCAGAGAATCTATTGGTGAGCAAGAGATGCAATGCTAGGGCCCTATGATTTCCTCGATGCAGAAAACATTGACGGAATCAAGGAATCTAGTCATAAAAATTAATTTACTGTGTAACGACATGGAAGTTTGGATAAATGAATCAAAAGTAGGTTAACTCAAGTCACTATATAGACTAGTATCTGTAAATATTAAGCCGCAAAAAGACTATGAATTGTGAATATATGAATGTGTTTAATTTGAGTACAACTATGGTCATATCACAGAAACTTTAAAGGTCCTCTCGGCAACTCGTCAAAATAAAAGTTTGGTTTAACTTGTAGAAATTGTCAGAATATCACTGTGGTGCAGTGGAATATATAGGTTTTTATGGTTTTAAACAATTAGACATGCTTAAACAGAATTAAAACAATGTTAGAAAAAATAGCATTTCATAGGCCACTAAAAATTTTAAAATAAACTTAGTAAACATTTCAAGATTTTCATTTGTTTACGCATGTGTTTTGATTAATAAAATTGAATTTAAACATTAAAAAGGGATTCCAAAAAAATTAATGAATTCAGAAAAAAAATTCAGAAATGCTACCATCTTGGATGACTTTAGAGTGAGTACATTTTTTGTAAATATTAATTTTTGGGTGAAATTTTCATTTGAAGTACATTGCCATTTGAACGTTCCCTCACCCGCCTCGCTGTGGGCCACAACTACGCCCAGCTCATTCTCCGCTGTGGTCAGCAGGTAGTTCGACTGCACATCGCCCAAAGAGATCTGGCAGCCGAAGTCAAGGGTCACAAGCAACACATCCAAGACATCAGGAAAACTGCTTTTCATATAGCATTAAAGGATACCACTTTTGCAAGGACAATGTCACCTGGCCTGAAGCTTTTGTACGTCTCCACCTGAAAGAGCAATTCAATACATGACATTTTAAACCTGCAATTTTTTTTTTATCATCTTTCCCATTCAATTTTTTATGACCACAAAAACAAAAATTTCCCATGGCCTCACCTTATCTTTCTCTGTCGCTCTTACGTCTTCTCTTCTGGAGAAATCAAAACCAAACAGAGTTTAGCAAATTAGACTGACTATATGACTTCTATTACTGATCATATTTCCATTTCGAACCTGCTTTTAAAATATGAATGAAACTTAACTTAGTTATTTGAGACATTTGATGGATATTAGAATTAGGGATTGATTGACAAATAAAACATTCGTACCTGATCGTGCCTCTAAACCTGTCTTTTAGCGGTGTTGACCCCACATATAAGATGTGGACTTTAGCAAACCGTGGGTTGATACTTGTCACCTGCAAAGGGTAAAACAATCACAGATACAGAAAATTAACATAAAATTATGCACTGAATGAAAAAGAAAGAGCAGAAAGCTTCAGATATGATCAAATCGTTGAATACGATAGTAAATAAAACAGTGCCTTGAAACACGCAGCATGGTTCTATGTGCTGACATTATTTTAACTGAAACAGGAAAACATAACAAGCAGGCCTGCCCCTCTTTTAAATAGCCAATAGTATTTCATTTATATCACAGCTGGCCCAGAGCTGTTGAGAAACCAGGCTATTTGTTCCAATGGAAAGCATATTTCCACTGTCTGAAACATTCCCTATCCCCTATATAGTGCACTATGTGCCATTTTGACTGTTGATCCATATTGGCAGAAGTTAGAGACTGTTCGTTTTGAATGCTTATATCTTCTAAATGTGAATTTTGTCATTGTTTTGGAGCACACTAGCTTATAGATAACTTTAAAGGATTTGTTCACTTTCAGAACAAAAATGTACAGACAATGTACTCACCCCCTTGTCACCTAAGATGTTCATGCCTTTCTTTCGTCGTAAAGTAATTATGTTCTTTGAGGAAAACATTTCAGAATTTCTTTCCATAAAATGGAATGCAGCTTCAAGGGGCTCTAAACAATCCCAGTTGAGGAAGAAGGGTCTTATCTAGCGAAGCGATCGATTATTTTCGGAAAAAAAATGACAATGATATACTTTTTAACCTCAAATGCTCGTTTTTGTTTTTTGTTTTTTTGAAGTTGAAGACGAAAACGAGATGGGAATTTTTCGACATTAACCTTACTGTATTGACCCGGATCACAGAGACTACGCATGTGCATTGCAGAGACGCGATAAGATCAGCAGTTAAGGGTTCAAAAGTATATAAATTGTCAATTTGCTTAGAAAATAACAGATCGTTTCACTAGATAGGACCATTCTTCATCGACTGGGATCATTTAGAGCCCTTTGAAGCTGCATTTAAACTGCATTTTGGAAGTTCAAACTCGGGGCACCATAGAAGTCTATGAATTATATGGAGAGAAATCCTGAAAAGTTTTTCCTCAAAAAACAATTTCTTTACAAATGAAGATGATGACAAGGTGGTAAGTACATTATCTGTAAATTTCTGTTCTGAAAGTGAACTAATCCTTTAAAGGCTAATCCTTTAAAACATATTTATACTAAAAGCCAAAAATTTCTATTTTGATTTCATGGAGACTTTAAACACCAATGATGTGAAGTTTTGTACAGAAATCTCACTTTGCAGGTGACGATGGCACCGACGTCAGGCAAAAGCTGTGCTTCTGTCTCTCTAACGACTGAAATCACCGGGAGCTATAAAGGAAGAGGATAAAATTAAATATCACTATTTTAAAGCAGCATAAAATTGTTCTAATCAGAACGTCCATGAATGTGACTGCAATATATGAACTGACCTCCTCTCCCTCGTTCTTTCTCAGCACGTATCCAGCGAGCGAAGCAAAGATGTAGCCGTGACGCAGATATGTGCCGGTACCGGGGATACAGTCCTCCGTGCTGCAGAGCCTTTCACCTGCATGAACAATAGCAGAAGAAACAAGCCACATTTATAAATACACACAACTACTTGTACAGTGAAGCACTTATAGAGCAAGAATAAATGTAAAAAACACACCTCAATAGAGTAACCTAACATTTTACATGGTAAATGACTTGTGATTCATAGTGTGAGTAAGTAGTAAGATCAAGTTCACCCACTAAAAAGATGATCTTACTTCAAATAACAAATAAAACATAGTTAAACCAGATAAAAGATTTGTTTTAAAAGAAGTCTCTTCTGCTCACCAAGCCTGCATTTATTTGATCAAAGTATGGCAAAAACAGTAAAAATGTGAAATATTTATACCATTTAAAATAGCTTTTTTATTTGAATACATTTTAAAATGTAAATTATTTCTGTGATCAAAGCAAAATATTCAGCCTCATCACTCCAGTCTTCAGCGTCACATGATCCTTCAGAAATCATTCTAATATGCTGATTTGCTGTTTAAGAAATATTTGTTTTACTATTATATTATCAAAACAGTTGAGTTATTTTTAAGACTCTTTGAATAGAATGATCCAAATATCTGAAATATCCAAAGGTCTGAAATAAAAAGTAATGATGCTTTATGTGATAATAAAGGCATTTATAATGCTACAAAAGATTCTATTTCAGTTATTTCAGTCATGAAAGAAACCTGAAAAATTCCACTCAGCTGTTTTCAAGATTAATAATAATAAACGTTTTTTTGATCAGCAAATCAGAATATTAGAACGATTCATGAAGGATCATGTCAAGGGGGGACTGAGGGGGGCTTTATTCAGTGTTTTCAACCAAATAAAAATTGTGTTTCAGTCATTTAACCATCAGTCAACAAAAAATACATTTGTTAAATACACACTGATGTTTGTGAGCTTGTAAAATGCACTGGTGTGTAAAGAAAGCGGCAATAATCCTTTCAATTAAAATCTGACGACGTATTCTAAAGAAAACACGGATTTTTGTGACTATATGCAAATTAGCTTTTTAAGCGACGATCAAAACATCTCGAGTCATTCATCAGCTGGGAGTTCGTGTAGAGGCACATAGGTAAGTGCTTTACAGGAGGTTTAGGGCAGGTATGCATGACAGCAGCGCTTGCGCCTCGGGCGGTGGGCAGGGCTCGCCAAACGAGTCTTTAAACCCTACATAACTACCCTTATCCACACTATATCAAATATACGGCATTATATCAAGCAAATCAATCAACATCAGCAGTTTTTGACAAATAGAGGCTGAAATCGAACACATTTGTGTGTTCACAGAGTCATAATTGTGCTGTTACTGCAGATGATTCAGCCCTAGAGCAATGCACACTCACTGTACTACTACACGTGAACGCTCGAGAAGAATCAAACTGCTCTGAACTTTCACTAATCACATCAAAGTTCATAAAAAGTCCGTCTGTGCATAAGCAAAGAATATAGTGCCAAGCGCTGCGTCAATTTTGTCGATAAACCCAAAAGGGAGCGCAGAAAACATGTTAATAACAGCGACCCACCTGGAACACACAGCTTCATGGGCGACATGTTTTCAAGAAGCGACAGCCGCGATTTGATTGGCTATTAGTCAGAGGGCACCTCGCGCTCTGATTGGTCACCTCATCATACGCGGTTCGAGTTCACCGCCATATTTGTTGTGGCTGTAAATATGACGCAAGGAGACTTGTACATGTTGAATGGATAAGGTTTGGACGTAGAATAGTCTGGTCTTTGTTTTAGCAGAATATTATTACTCTGCCAGCTGTGACTGCTTACTGGAATAATGCAGCAGGTAACATTTGCTGGAAAAAAGTGTGGATGCTTCCTCATACTTATTTATTAACTAACAAAGTACAGGAGATTTCTTACAAAATAATTCATAACTTCTATCCTGCCCATCATTACATGAATACATTAAAAAGTGATATTTCCTTTAGCTGCTCTTTTTGTGGTGACTCTTTTGAAACTGTTGTGGAATTGTCCATTTACAAAGACATTTTGGAAAGATGTTTTAAGTTTCATTAGGAGTAAAATTTACAATGAGTGTACCTTGTTTTGGAAGGATGTAGTGCTGGGGTTTTTTGAGTATGATCAGTCTAAAAGAAAACAGTTTTATGTTGTGAATTTGATCTTGCTTCTTGCTAAATTCTGCATCCACAGATGCAATTATTCAAACTCTAGACCTCTCTATTTTGTTTTTATGAAAGAATTTGAGCAATACATTTCATTGATCCAGCTGTCTAAAAACAAAAAAGCTCTAAAAACTTTATCTGTTTGTAACTCTTTTCCTATTTTTAATAACATGTAAGTCTCAATTTTGCGTTTTCAAGTTGTAATGTTTTAAACACCCCCTTTCTCTTCTTTATTTATTTTGTTATTTTATTCTTCTTTTTTTTTTTTTTTTTGTTGGTGATTGTAGAATTCTTTTGTATATGTTTGAGCATTAATAAAAAAAAAAAAAAAAAATAAGGTTTGGACATCTTGGCCTAAAATGCACCTTTTGTCTTAGCATTAATTTAAAAACAAAAATTAATTTAATAGTTTAGGCGACATGAAAAAGATATTTTCATATGTTGTTGTTTTTAACGATTTATTGTGATAGATATGTTTGAATTTTTAGGCCCCAAGCACCGAACGTGCCAAGGCACTAATTCCATCTGTTGGCGTTTATGTCAGATTACGTCTGAGGCTATATCTCTGCGAAGGTTTGACATATTTACACTAAACTTCGTGTGTGCCATTGTTACTTCACACAGAACACACCACATCAAATTGAGAACTGTGCCACCTATTGGTCAAAAGTGATAAGCCATTAATTCATTTTACTAGTGGGTGTTTTTGTGCTTTTGCAGCCATTTTGACTAAAATCATCTTAAAATGGTTCAATGCTATGCTTAGCTCCTCAATTTGCCTCTGTTGTGCTTGGCACCTTAATTGCCGCTTGCAGCTATATTTTTATATTTAGGAATCAGAAAAAAATATTTACAACATGCAATTTTTTTTTCCTGCTTAAGCTGTCATTTATTAGGGATTGCACATTAACTCTTGTAAGTGTACATATAACTCTGTCTTTCAGTCAAGCAAAATAAATGTAACATTTGCTGTACAAGCGAAACGTAAAAGAGGAGAAAAAATTATATTATTTACTTTCTGGGACACAATATTAAATATATACTTAATGCTGAATTTTTTCAAGATACTTGGGTCAAAATGCATCAAACAAGACATGGACTACAGTACAACTTCAACATACAGTGACATTTACCACATAAAGTGACCAAAAAAAAACAAAAAAAACAAAGACCATAAAGATCTCTACACAACCCACAATATAATCTGCTGTCATTTACCATCTAAACTCACTTCTCCACTCTCGATGTAGGTGAATCTTAGAAACGAACCATTGCGCAGACCAGAGACATTTCAAGAGCATTTCTGTGGGTGTTCAGAGATATAGAGCAAAGCATGAATCACACAAACATGGGGAAACGCACCACTTCTGCAGCCCACCCAAATCATTAATATATGCTGTTGCCTGGCAACAGTTGTCAAAGCGATGCCATCACAGACAAACACAAGTGCCATCTTTTGAAATGTGCGACCGTGGATTTTCAGTGCCGAGACTATGTAAAGCTAAAATCCCCCCTTGCGGCTCAGTTTCATTTACATACGTATCATAGCAGTTACATTTGAATTTTATTAGGATGGTCCCGATTTAGAGCATTAGGGAATAAACGATTGGTCAGTGGTTTGGTTCTAGGCTCATGGTCAAACACTGGATTGCGTTTGTGAGGAGGCTTGTGTGAAATGAGGTCTACTTCTTGGCTTTGCCCTGAGCGGCAACAGCCTCCATGGCTTTGCGGACCGTCTCTTCATCGCCCAGGAACTGCATGGGCTTCACGGGCTTCAGGTTCTTGTCCAGCTCATAAAGGACAGGGATTCCTGTGGGCAGATTCAGCTCCATGATCGCCTCCTCTGACATCCCTGGAGAAAACACACAGCACAGTCAAACAGATGCTGACCAGACGTCCCCTTTTTCCGGGGACAGTCCCGGTTTTTGGGGTCCTGTCCACAGAGAATGGGGATGCCTGGCTACCCTAGCATGGCTGATTAAGTGATTAATGGCAAAACTGACCTATTGCTAAGCCCCGCCCCCGTAGTTACTGTTGCTGCCTCAGACAAACAAACTGAGTTGCCCACTGCCTTACAATGATAGCTGTCAGTGTGAAACCTTGTCCGAAGATGTTTTTGATAAATTTTGAACACAGAGGGACCACCTCTCGTCGAGGAGCATTCAAGTAGGGCTTCAATATGCCATGGAAGGATATATAAATGATTTTAAAATAAATATGGTGTGTAACATGATTAATTTGAAATCAAGTTTACAGATCGCAATGCAAACGGAAGAAATCTCATGTTACAGTCATCACGATCACAGATGACAACATCCAGGATCAACACTGTTCATGTACCGCAGTGTAAGATTAGTTATTTTACATTTAACCAGTTTAATATAGAGAGGCACTGAAATGTAGACCTTTGTTTATGTGTTTTTTGACCTACTGTACATGACGTGAGAATAGTTAGCTGATGTGTGTATGATAACATGGACCCACTAACTTTAACGTTAGCTGGTTTTAGCCAGAGATATTAACAATATTTACAGACACAGACATTACCTACGTGAGCAGATGAAAAAGGCCACTTAATGAGAGCATGACAACCAGAAAATAAACATTAAATAATAAAATAAATTCTAAATTCCATTGCCAATCCTCTTAGGATACCTGGAATCAGTGTTACAGATACCTCAGGCACATAATTGTATTATTTTTGTAGCATAAATACCATTAAAACAACAAAAGCTTTGGATCTACCAGTGATTCTCTATGGCGCTGCAACCTACAGATGTCCGAGTTCCATCTCCGTGCAGCTGATACTCAACTGCCATTGGCTCATCTGCGCTAGGTGAATTTTAATTTTGGAGTGGAGTAACCCTTTAAAACTAAGCTCAGAATCAATTCTAAAGAGAAACGCAATGCATTTGGAAAATTGCAGAATCGATCCACGAATCACCATGCATCGATTTATCATCGCAGCCCTAGTGTATATACTATACGCTGTTCTCTAACAGGTCCTGGGCTTTAGGGTATTTGAGACGGCTTCTCACCCTCCAGGTGTTTGACGATTCCCCGCAGGCTGTTGCCGTGAGCGGCGATGAGAACCCTCTTGCCCTCCTTGATTTGAGGAACGATTTCCTCGTTCCAGAACGGCAGTGCTCGAGCAATAGTGTCCTTCAGGCTCTCGCATGAGGGCAGCTGGTCCTCCGTCAGATCCACGTAGCGACGGTCCTGCAGCGACATGATATTCAGTGTCCCATGATCCTAACATGCCGATTTTAAACATTTCTGATGAATTTCAGTGTCTTGCTCACCTTGCTGATGGCAGTGTAGAAGTCGTGCTCTGGGTCCATGGGTGGTGGAGGGATGTCGTAGGAGCGTCTCCAGATCTTCACCTGCGCCTCGCCGTGTTTGGCCGCCGTCTCAGCCTTGTTGAGGCCCGTCAGGCCGCCGTAGTGGCGCTCGTTCAGACGCCAGGTGCGATGCACCGGCAGCCACATCTGATCGATGCTGTCCAGCACCAGCCACAGGGTCCTGATGGCACGCTTCAGCACGGACGTGTAGCAGATGTCAAACTCATAACCTGCATCTAAAGGAGAGAAGAAAAAAAACAACATTTTGCATGTGCACTACTGTTCAAAAGTCTGGGGTCAGTAAGATGTTTTTTTTTATTTAATTAATCCTTTTATTCAGCAAAGATGCTTTAAAGTGACAGTAAAAACATTTATAATGTAAGGCCTTATGATTTCTGAGATGTAGTAAATGCAGAATCCAGTCCAAATGGAATATGCATCTTTTTCCTCCCGTAAGAGTGGACACAGCCATTTGTAAATTGTATAGGTCTGGCTTTCAGTCTCATCCAACGCTATTATTAGCTGTACAAAATAGCTTGTTTTGCTGTTTGATACTGCAAATTGGTGTGTCTTACGGTTACCATATTATTTTAATGTGTTGTCTTCATTATAAACACACTGCTTTGTAGTGCAAACCGTTTTATCGTTTACTGCACATTGTTATTCTTCTTGTTAATTCCCTATAGCGACTAATGAATCGGAAGTCTCTCACCTATAGGCTTACTTCCACATTGAAGAAAAATGTGGATACAACACAGAATTTGCCACATTTTGGAAGAACAAATCAAAAGTAGGTTAGTAAAACACAATATGGACTAGTGTCTGAATATTAAGCCACAAAAATACTATTTACAGATGCAAGGTTTTGTTTAATACACACATACTGAAATGCATGTCACGCTCGCAGGGTTTTTGGTCTCTGCAGCCTCAAAATATGAGTACATGAAAATATAAATAAATATAATCTCTAGAACCTTTACCATTTCTATAAAGGAAAATTACTGTTGTATTATATACAAACAGAACAGCAACCGGTCAACATAAAAGTTTGGGTTACCTTAAGAAACCGTGACAGAATATATGTAGAGTTCAGATGCAAAAGCCTCTAAATAAAACTGAATTTGAGAATTTGAAAAATTCAACAAATTTCATAGGGCATTAAAAATTTAAATTTTTATTAAACATCTAATAAAGGGGGGAATAAGAAATAAGAAAAAAAAGAAAAGAAATAGATCAAATGGATTTCATAGGGCCTTTATAATTTTACAAAAGATTTATGTTTTGAATAAATGCTTTTATTTTTTTAAAGAAAATTTTATTTATTTGAAAAAAAAAAAAAAGATGAAAGATTTTCAGTCTTTAGAAACATTCAGTTTTCAAAAAAAAAGTAAATTAAATAATAATACTCTTTTTTTTTTTAATAAAAATCAATTAATTAATGGAAAACTGAGAATTTGGTGAAAATAAAACTGAATTCAAAATGAAACAGATTTCACATGGCCTTAAAAATAAAGTAATTTTTCCAAAACTTTTAATAAATTGCTGTTAAATTTTGTAAATTAGACAAGATTCTTGATTAATATTTTTTAATTTACAAATTTAAATTACAATGTATTTTTTAAATTACAAATGCATTTCATTTCAAAATATTATGTTTTAAATAAATGCTGTTTTTTTTTTTTTTACTTTGTAATTTCACAGATACAGATGAGAAAATTTAATGTAAATTTATCTAAAACCTTAGAAAAAAATAAGATGAGGAAAAATGTTTAGTCTTCAGAAACAATTTTTTGTTTGTTTATTTTTGTACAATCACCTCCATAGTGATACTTTAGTCGATATTACATCAAAAATAAAATGACCATAATATGATATATATTATTTTATTTATGTATTTATTTGGGGGGGGGGGGGGGGGTAATTACAGATAGTGAAGCGCCATCCTTTTCCTCATCCTTTTCTCCTCCATAGTAATTATTTCGACAATATCACACTTTCAAAAACCAAAGATATAAAAATCAATTACTGAACTCTTTAAAAATAACCACATTGTCGCATTTTCATTTATAAAAGAAAAAAAAACACTTTAATCATAACGACTTCTAGGTTAAGATTAAAGTGTTTTTGTTTTAGTTTTATACTTGAGCCAACCTAAAATTGTTGCATTATAGTTGCCAAAGAGAAAATGAGGAAGAGCAGCACAAGATTGACCAATCATGCGTTATTGTAACAGTGATAACAGAGCATGAGAGGAGATGCTGCTGCATGAGATGATCTCTGCAGGCCCTACACAAACACACTGCAGATAAACATAAGAAGATCAGTTTAACAAACGGTCATCAGATCACCTTTCAGGGCCTGTCCGCCCCTCTTGGCCTCCTCAATTCCGGTTTCACTCAGATCGGCATCGAACCATCCGCAGAATCGGTTCTCCTGGTTCCAGCAGCTCTCGCCGTGGCGGATCAGCACCAGCTTATACGCGGCCATGTCGCGCGATTTGCACGCTTTAAACGTTCTGAAACGCAGCGGAAATGCTCGCGAGTAACGGAGGAGACGCAGCCCCGGGAGGTGGATGAGAGATGCTGGCACGGTGAACGGAAATATCGCACCGGTGAATTTGGAGGTCGACGCTCGGACAGCCCGAGGACAGAACGCTTCCTGATGCGCGCGACCAATCAGGGGGAAGAGCACGCGCATCCACGACGTCACTATACGCGACCTTGAGTGTTTTTCATCGTAATAAAATATTATATATTAACGTGTTTGTACGATCAACAGGGTGGAAGTGCAATGTTTAAATATTTCAACGGTATACATGTTTATACATAAATCGTTATAATATATAATAAATATTATTATAGAAGTTAAACACACACACACAAAAAAAAGGATCTCACACCGAAACATATTTTTCTTTTTCATTTAATATGATTTTTTTTATATAAATATGATTTTTATTGCAGTGTAGTGTGATTTTAAATCCTAAAATTTAAAAGGCAGCTATATATTTTCATTTTATAAACCCAATTTATACTGTGAAAAAAATAATATGTGTAAAATATTATTTGAAAAATATTTAGTTTCTATTATGTTAAATTCTGATAGTTTTTTTTCACTTTGTTTTTTGTTTGTGTGTGTTCACTAGAAGTGTATTTAAAATGTATTATTGATTTATTATATATTTGAATATTTATATATAATATGTTTATTTTTTTATTTATATATTTTAACATATTTGTACTGTCGTTAGTTTAAAAGGAGAAATTATAGTTTTATAAATGGCTGGCAGTGCAATATTTAAACATTTTAGCCATATACATGTTTATGCATAAATCATTATAGGCCTAATATAATATTAATATTATTGTGGAAGTAGGCCCTAACATATAAACAAAAAATAAATCTCACGTGAAACATATTTTTCTTTTTTATTTAATACATTTTATATGATTTTTATTTAAATAATGTAATGTAGTTAAATCCTAAAATTTAAAAGGCAGCTATATATTTTTATTTTATTAACCCAATTTATACTGTGAAAAAAATATTATGTGTAAAATATTATTTGGAAACTATTTGGTTTGTAAGAAATAGTTTCGCATTGTGTTTTTTATGTTTACGTTTACTAAAGTTTTCAGATGTATTATTTATTTAAATAATGTTTTAATGTCTATTTATCGATCTATTTATTTGGTTATTTTTATTATGTATTTATTTTAATATTTTTTTTAACTGTGTTTAACTAAACAGACCCCTTTTCAGCCTCTTTAATGTTGTATTATTGTATAAATGTAGGAGAAAAGCATTTTTTTAGTTATATTATTAAAAAAAAATAAAAATAAAATAAACCACAGTCTGTGTTTGAAATAATTTATTCCAAGGCCTACGGATTAGTCGATTACTGAGAGATGTGTACATGAAGTGTTATATACATAAATATATATACGCAAAAGTATTATACATAATATTAGTACACATTATTATTATTATTATTTCAGTTTTTTTAAATAATTGATTCTATATATTAATTGCTATATATATATATAATATATCAACATTTAACGTGTGGTTCTTTGATGTATTCTGATTGGCCGTCGTCTTCTCTGCCGCGTTGGTCGTTTCCTGCGATATCCGTGCAGCTGCTCCCGGTACTCACAGTGGCGCATGGGCACATAACCGCAGGGATCACACAGATCCTGAAACACAGAGACACCTGACTGATTTACTGCAGCATACTGTGGTTAACACAGTCATACATTGTGTTGTACTGTACCGGGTAAGAGGCGTGAAAGTGTTTGTAACCTCCCAGCAGCAGGTAGAGCTCAGGATAGTGCAGGCTGGGATACGCATTGACACGTCTGTCCAGCCTCCTCAGATACTGACACCTGTTGATCAGGTAAGAAGCACATATCATCATAAACACACTCAATGAGTGAGTATACGTGTGTCGAGTGAGTTCCTCACAGATGTGGGCCTCTTTCCGATGAGAACTCGCAGTGGAAGATGATCAGTTTCCGTGGTGACGACCCCTCCTCCTCTGGGAGTGAGTCAGATGGACTAGTCGCCCGCCGTTCCCTCATCCGCCAGGAAGAGGCGTTTCCTGCGGCGCAGGGCGAGGGTTCAGCTCCTGCTGAGGCCTGAAGCACTGCCTGCTGGATCTGAGACTCAGTGTAAAGATTCACCGCTCCCTGAATGAGTTAAATATTAGGATATAAAGACCAAACAACCTCCTGGTGAATTCAATGTGACATTATTATATAAAAATCAGGGCTGTCAGTTTAACGTGTTAAGTTAATGAATTAGTTATGAAAAATAAAGTGATTAAAATATTTTAACGCAGTTAATGCTCTGACCCCGCCCCCAGACCTCTACATCAACATCTTATATTTCATATAGTTGACTGTTGAAAAAACAACTCCATTAATGCAATTATGCCCTAAAATTCAAGATATTGGTGCCAAAAAATGCCCCTATATGTGTTTTGTCTCATATGTATCACACAATATCACACAGCAAGAGCAATATGACACAAGTGCTGATTTTTTCCCGATCTATCACAAGCTTAATTGTGGGTGATTTATACAACAGTTCAGTAAATAAGAAGTTGATATTGTGTTATAGTTTAAACATTATATTATGTTTTTGCTCAATTTTGCAGAGAACATATTACCTATGAAGCCATAGAAGAATTGTTGCGCATCTCCAAGCAACACAGTGGTGTTTAGTTTCTGAATGAATCCGCGTTTTGAAGATTTAGTTTCTTATTTAGAGTATCATTTCATTCAAAAATATAATAATAATAATAATAATAAAAACACTAAAAAATTAAACATTTTTTAATTCTGTCATCATTTACTCACCATCATGTAATTTCAAACTTTTCTTTTGTGGAACATAAAAGATGGTATTTTGAGAATTGTTGGTAAGAAAGCTGTTTTGGTTACCATGACTTCCATTATATGAACAAAAATACTAAGATGTTTCTCAAATGACCTTCTTTTATGTTCTATAGTTTTCGTTAGGCCGTTGCAGCCTAAATGTTCATGTGTAATAAATGTTATGATGATTCAAATAAAAATACTTCTTTCTAAAGCTACAGTTTGTAATGTCTACTTGTTACTTTCTCATCTAACACAAAAATAGCTTTAAATAATCTTTTGTGGGGTTTTCACAGTCAAATTAATTTTTAGATGAATATGCAATTAATTCGCTTAATTAATTGACGCGTAAAGTAATTAATTCGATTAAAAAATTAAATCGACTGACAGCCCTAATACAAACAGAAAGTTTAGAGTTCTTTTGAACTTTCTATTCATCAAAGAATCCTGGAAAATGGTTTTCACAAAAACATAAAGCAGCACAACTGTTTTCAACATTGATAATAATCAGAAATGCGTCTTGAGCAGCAAAGCAGCATATTAGAATAATTTCCGAAGATTCATGTGACACTGAAGACTGGAGTAATGATGCTGAAAATTCAGCTTTGATCACGTTAACCTATTATATTTTACAATATATTCCAATAGAAAACAGTTATTTTAAATTGCAATAATATTTCACAATATTGCAGTTTTTACAATATTTTTGATCAAGTAAATGCAGCATACACTGGCATACTCTGTTCACAGTATACATACTGTTAGTATGGTATTCTGATCATGGTCTCATTTGATGTTTGAATATGTAAGCAGTTTTTAATAGTTAATAGGTATTTATTTAAGTGTGGGCATTGGGTTGGTTAGAAATCTAAGGAAATATTCAACACAAACACCTCATTACATTAAAACACTCAAAAATTTTAGTTATAAGTACCTTAATGTGTCCTCCTTGGTACTCGTATGGATAACGACAGTCAACGATGAGGAAATCCTCCACTGCTGGACCAAACTGGCCTCTGATCAGTGACGCCACCTTTAGGTCGAGAGCAGACAATATTTTACCCTCAACTCATAAATGTGACCCTGGCCCACAAAACCAGTCATAAGGGTCAGTTTTTTTTAAACTGAGATCTGAAAGCTGAGTATATAAGCTTTCAATTGGTGTATGGTTTGTTAGGATAGGACTGAGATATTTGGCTGAGATACAGCTATTTGAAAATCTGGAATGTGCAAGTGCATTAAAAAAATAAATGAAAAAATTAAGAAAATTGCCTTTAAAGTTGTCCAAATGAAGTTCTTAGCAATGCATATTAGTAATCAAAAATTAAGTTTTGATATATTTACAGAAGAAAATTGACAAAATATCTTCATGGAACATGATCTTTACTTAATATCATGATTTTGGCATAAAAGAAAAATAATCTTGACCCATGACCTATTGCTACAAATATACCCATGCTACTTATGACTGGTTCTGTTTGTCCAGGGCCAGAGACACACATCATTCAAATAAATCCATAATATCCATAATATAATTATTTAAAGAGCTGCTAGGAGATTCATTTGAGAAGACATTTAATATGACACTGCTTTAAAATGGAAACATTTGGCCATTCTAAAGTGCAAAATCATTTCATCAAAGCTTTTTGATCCAATTTAGCTTAGAAAATGTTAATGATCACTTACGGTGTGAGCGCTGACGCAGTGAAGCTCCTGATGGCCTCCACTCTCAACAGGAAGCAAGTGTTGCTATGGAAATAATTTAATAAAGACTGAAAACATGATTTGACTGTAATTTCTTTAAACACTTTCAGAACCAAGTTCAGACTCATATGACTTTTTAATCTCTTTTGTAAGTGGCTTTGGATGGAAACGTCTGCTAAATGCTTAACTGTACACTACCAGTCAAAAGTTTTTGAACAGTAAGATTTTTAATGTTTCTTAAAGAAGGCTCTTCTGCTCACCAAGCCTGCATTTATTAGATCCAAAGCACAGCAAAACCAGTACAATTTTGAAATATTTGTACTATTTTAATAACTGTTTTTTATTTGAATATATTGCGAAAGGTAATTTACTCCTGTGATTTTAAAGCTGAATTTTCGCCATCATTACTCCAGTCACATGTTCCTTCAGAAATCATTCTAATATTCAGATTTTCTGCTCAAAAACCATTTATTATTATTATTATTATTATTATTATTATTATTATTATTATATTGAAAACAGCTGAGGTTTCTTTGTTGAACAGAAAGTAAAAAATATTTTGTAAAATTATAAATGCCTTTATCATTTCATTTGAAACATTTAAAGTATGTGGAAGTAACATATAAACAAACAAACAAAAAAAAATCATACATTTTAGATGATTTTTATTTAAATAATGTAATGTAGTTAAATCCTAAAATGTAAAGGGCAGCTATATATTTTTATTTTATTAACCCAGTTTATACTGTGAAAAAATATTATGTGTAAAATATTATTTGGAAACTATTCGGTTTGTAATAAATTGCTTTTTTTTCTTCACATTGTGTTTTTTATGTTTATGTTCACCAAAGTTTTCAGATGTATTATTTATCTATTTGGCTGAGCTATTTTGAAAATCTGGAATGTGCAAGAAGTCTCTTCTGCTCACCAAGCCTGCATTTATTTGATTCAAAGTACAGCAAAAACAGTACAATTTTGATTTTTTTTTTTTTTTTTTTTTACTATTTTAAATAACTGTTTTCTATTTGAATATTGCAAAAGGTAATTTACTCCTGTGATTTCAAAGCTGAATTTTTGCCATTATTACTCCAGTCATGATCCTTCAGAAATCATTTAATATTCTGATTTGCTGCTCAAAAAACATTTTTATTATTATTATTATTATTATTATATTGAAAACAGCTGAAGTTTCAGAAAGGAACAGAAAGTTCAGAAGAACAACATTTATCTCAAATAAAAATCTTTTGTAAAATTATAAATGCCTTTATCATTTCATTTGATCAATTTAAAGCATCCTTGCTAAATAAAAGTATTAATTTCTAGTATTAAAGGCAGAAGTCAGTAAATTAACAACAGATGTTATAAACTTCATGTTTGTCTTGTTCAATTTCATGTTTTACTTTGAAATATGTCGTATTGTTTCATTTTGGTTTTGCAGAACCGACCTTACTAAAGTCTCCGATGAGTGTGAGGTCATTGACGGCGTCCTGAGTGACGTGTGTGGGCGTGGCTTTCCGCCGTGACCTCAGCTGACTGAACCTCACAGCGGCCTGCAGACAAATGTGAGTGAAAATAAATAATAACACAAGGACCTTTCACCTCAGGCTCAGACACTCTTTGTTTGTGCATTTTATCCTCACCGTTGGGTCGACCGCATCCGTCTCTCGCGGGTGACTGGCGTCCTCTTCTGGGTCACTGCGGTACTGTCTCCATGTTTGTCCCGCTGGATCTGCCTCATCTGCAGTGGAGAATCTACTGGAGAGTCGCACACGCAGTCGCTTCTGCTGGACAAATGTTGAGGCCATCACTTTGAAAGCCGGTGCAATGAAACACACGCTTTATGAATATGACCCAGTTTACAAAACAATATAGTGCAAAGTACAATGTCAACATCATTGCGAGATAAGTACATCCGCCTCATTTTTGTATTGCAGAATTAAGCAATTTTCCGTGAATGTGCGAGAATTCCGATTCATTAGCCGCAATAGAACAGGATTAAATGTGTTTACAATTACGATAATACATTAAAAACATAATAACAAACAGTGTTGGGGGTAACACTGCAAAAAAAAATGCTTTTCTAGCTAAGGTTTTTTGTCTTGTTTCTAGACAAAATATCTAAAAATTCTTAAATCAAGAAGGATTTTCTAGACAAGTAAAAATTACTGTCTTGTTTTCAGAAAAAAGAAGTCAAAATTAAGTGAGTTTTTGCTTAGAACAAGCAAAATAATCTGCCAATGGGGTAAGCAAAATAATCTTATTTCAAGCAGAAGACTAGATTATTTTGCTTACCCCATTGGCAGATTATTTTGCTTGTTTCAAGCAAAAACTTAATTTTGACTTGTTTTCAGAAAAAAACAAGACAATCATTTTTACTTGCCTAGAAAATCCTTCTTGATTTAAGAATTTTTAGATATTTTGGCTAGAAACAAGACAAAAAATCTAAGTAAGAAAAGCATTTTTGCAGTGTACTAATAAGCAAAACTTACTTTAGATTAACTAACATTTGTGGTTTTTTTCTCATTGCTGAAGAATGTTGAATGTTCTTTTCCTACAGTTCTACTGTACAGGCGTGAAGTTAATTTGCCTTATTCACCTAATTTAATTTTGGTGTGAAAGGGCTTTTACATTTGCTAAGAATCAAACTTTTTTATATTAAAAACAAACAAGCAAGTCCTGCCCAGATTTAAAAAGTAACGCACACTGACACCAGAAGTCGTGCACATTCTAGTTACAAATGGCCGCGACACACTTACACTTAAGGTGGATAGTAACGTGCATATCGCATTTACATGTATATTTCACATTACATTTTGGTTGCATAAATAATAATATATTAAGCATATATTTAATCATTACTGACAATGGCTCGCTCATTCTCCTTATTAGTAGGAGAATCACGACGGTTCCTCCACAGACACCTGGGCTGGACGTAAAAAGTACAGAAAGAACATCAGATACATTATGAGAGTTGTAAATGGGTTAAGGTGTCATGAAAAAATACATAAATAAATATCATTTGCCATTTATTCTTTTTTATTAACTGTTTTTGGTTAGGTATCCTACCGTGTTGGAAGAGGAGTCAGGAGACAGGCTTCTGCTGAGACAAACATAGGATGACGATGATGGCTTGTTTTCTAATAATTGTGATGCAGGTTTATTACAATTAAAACCAACTGAAATCAAATATGAAAAAAAATCTTAATGTTGTTTATTTTTAGTGATCAAATTTCATCTGAAATTAGTAAAAACAAACAATATAGAATATAAATATAAATATAAACAATATAAAAATGGCAAGAAAATATATATTATATATATTATATATATATACACTATAATAAATATAATATATACAAAAACAAAATATAAAAAAATAAAAACTATATCAAAATAGTAATAGTAAAACTAGTACACTACCAAGTACACTAGTCAAAGATTTTTAATGTTTTTTTAAAGAATTATTTTCTGCTCACCAAGCCTGCATTTGTTTGATCCAAAGTACAGCAAAAAAAATAAATAAATTCAAATAAAATATTTAAAATAATTGCTTTCTATTCCAATATATTTTAAAATTTGATTTATTTCTCTGATCAAAACTACATTTTCAGCATCATTACTCCAGTCTTCAGTGTCACATGATCCTTCAGAAATCATTTTAATAAGCTGATTTAAAACAGCTGAGTATATCTTTTAGGGTTCTTTGATGAATAGAAAGATCCAAAGATTAGCATTTATCTGAAATAAAAAGCTCTTGTAACATTATACACTATAACCATTCAAAAGATTGGAGTCAGTATTGGAAGAAATGATAAAAATGAATTATTTTATTTAGAATGCTTTAAATGAATTAAAAGTGTTGTTTAAGACATTTATAATGTTACAAAATGTTTCTATTTCAGATAAATGTTGTACTTCTGAAATTTCATCAAAGAAACCTGAAAAAAATTCTACTCAGTTATTTTCAACATAATAATAATACTAATAAATGTTCTGGGGAATTTTTTGAGCAGCAAATCAAAATATTAGAATGACATGTGACTGGAGTAATGATGCTAAACATTTTGAAATCACAGGAATACATTTTAAAATATATTCATATTTTTATATTTATAATAAAAAAAACAGTTATTTTAAATAGTAAAAACTATTTAAAATGTTTACTGTTTTTGCTGTATTTTGGATCAAATAAATGCAGGCTTGGTGAGCAGAAGATACTTCTTTAAAAAACAAAAAATCTTACTGTTCAAAAATGTTTGACTGGTAGTGTATCTCTGCACTAAAATAACACTGCTGTGATCTTCACAGATTATTAATGCAATGCATTATTAATATGAGGTAATGCATGTTTATTTTACCTTGCTCGTCTTCTTCTTACTGCAGAGACTAAGAGAAAATTCACAGTAAATTGCACTGAAATTCATAACTAGATGAACTAGATTTCTGCTGGTATGTCAGTTTACTGATTGTTAGAATTAATTCATATATAAAGAATATCTGCATGCAAATGTGTTTTTCAAAGCTTTCAACCCTGGATCTTAAGCAGAAACAGTTGAAGAGAGGTAACAGGATTCAAAAACATTGATCAAATAAATTGATCAAACAGAGTCTTAACAGATAAAACTAATCTAAATGTGCAAACACAAGGAGCTGTAACAGCTTGAGTTTGAAATGTCCTCAGAGAAGAGTTAATTAAGCAGCGTGTGTGTGTGTGTGTGTGTGTGTGTGTGTGTGTGTGTGTGTGTGTGAAGCTCTTGTCTGGACCTGTTGGCGTCTCTCTCTCCCTGGAGAGAGTGTTGCGCGGCGGGCTGATGCATTCAGGCGTCAAAACAAGCTTTCTCCAGGGGGGCAAGCTCTTTGGACTCAGACTTTAAGAAAATGTGCATGAAATGACAAGTTATAATACGAAAATTATAGTTTTCATTTTCAAAAATACCCAGATAAGTAAGCATTTTGATTTGACTTAACTAATATGAAACAAATTGCAGTCTTTTCTAAATAAAATATAAATTTTTTTTAAATAAATAAACAATAGCTTTAAATAAATAAATAGTACAGCATTACAAAATGTTTTACATTTCCTTCACGTTTTGTTTTGATTAATAATAATTGGTTAATAATTAATAATAACTAATGTAATAAATGTTCACAACATATATGAATAAATATATTTTTTTAATAATTTAGAAGCCTTTTTTTTATATAAATCACTTTAATTGCTTAAAGAAAATGTGAATGTGAAGTTCTCTCACCCATCCTGACACTGGAGGTTCTGCAGGCTGAAGGAGAGCTCGCTGACCGGGGAAGAGTCTTCTGCTGTCAGATCACAGTCTGTCTCCGCTACATCACCAGCCATTTGGCTACTCAGTGCTGCAAACTAAGCGGCACACTCTACTGCTGGACTGAAATGTCAAGTCAAATATGAGATGAGCTGTGCATCATGATGTGAATGTCTCATCGTGTCTCCATTGAGGATCTCCGCATCTCCTCCCCTTGGAAACTCGTGTTGCTACAACAAACTTCATGTGATCCGCGGTGCGCGTCGCGTCCTCCGCCCGCGATGCCGCTGTGTCATCACAGTAATCATCCTCCAGCACAGGAACACGGCGAACACTAGCCTAAAGACTGCATTTTAGATAATTACCTCAGAATTACCTTGAAGCTGTTGCTTACATGTAAATGGTAGGCTACTTCACTTGCCCAAGTCGTTTATTCACACTCATGACGTTTTAATTTTGTATGACATTTTTTTCATGAGACAAGAAATATTAAGCTCAATAGATGGACAGTCATAAAAACAGAGTGTTTAATGGTAAAGACATAGAGTGTTTTCGCAACATGTCTTCATTTGGCCATATTGGCGGCACAGAATGTAAACAATGCCACTGAACCGAACGAAACTCGCATATTTTGCTGATTATTGCTGCTGAAGATTGTCAACTATTGTCATGTTTTGGGCTGTGTTTATTGGTCGGATATTTTAAGTACTATAGACTGACAAAAGGTATAACAAATCAAGGAGAAGAGTGTAAAAAAAACTGTCTGTGGAACAAAAGGCATTTGTGGTTTGCCAAACTGAACCAGCATTTCAAGAACCTTGACAACATATGTTTCCGGTCAGGTAGGTGAAATATTAGTTTAATATCTTAATTAATACTGCTTGTACATACAGTTGAAGTCAAAAGTTTACATACACCTTTCAGAATCTGCAAAATGTTAATTACTTGAGCAAAATATTATTGATTATTGATTATGCAAAATGCATGTTATTTTTTATTTTTATCTGACCTGAATAAGATATTTCAAATAAAAGACATCCACATGAGAAAATAATAGCTGAATTTATAAAAATGACACTGTTCAAAAGTTACATCCCCTTGATTTTTAATACTGTGTTGTTACCTGAATGATCCACAGCTGTGTTTTTTTGTTTAGTGATAGTTGTTTATGAGTCCCTTGTTTGTCCTGAACAGTTAAACTGTTGATTTTGACTATATGATTTTGAGATCCATCTTTTCACTCTGAGGACAACTGAGGGACTCATATGCAACTATTACAGGAGGTTCAAACACTCACTGATGCTCCAGAAGGAAAAACAAAACAAAAACCATGCATTAAAAGATTTGGGGTAAATTTAACTTATTTTGTCTTCTTGGAAACATGTAAGTATCTTCTGTAGCCTCTGAAGGGCAGTACTAAATGAATGTGCAATGTGCAAAATGCACACATTTCCATTCTGTTCAAAAGTTTTCACCCCCGTCTCTTAATGCATGTTTTTTTTCACAATGCATGTGTTTGAACCTTCTGTATTAGTTGCATATGAGTCCCTCTGTTGTCCTCAGTGTGAAAGGATGGATCTCAAAATCACACATTCATTGTTGGAAAGGGTTCAAATACACAAAAATGCTGGAAAACCAAAGAATTTGAGGGACCTAAAGGATTTTTCTGAAGAACAGCAGGCAGTTTCTGTTCAGGACAAACAAGGGACTCATGAACAACTATCACTAAACAGAAAACACAGCTGTGGATCACTCAGGTACCAACACAGTATTAAGAATCAGGGGTGTGTAAACTTTTGAACAGGGTAATTTTTATAAATTCAACTATTGTTTTCTCTTGTGGACTGTATGTAAAAGTCTTTTGTGTGAAATATCTTATTCAGGTCAGTACTAAATAAAAAAAACATGCATTTTGTATGATCCCTCCTATTTTGCTAAAAGAATGAACATTTTGCAGATTCTGAAAGGTGTATGTAAACCTTTGACTTCAACTGTATCTTTACCATCTATTCACTTTAGTTTGTCAAAATATTGTGCCCTTTCCTGCTTACTAAGTCTTTCTCTATATGATTTAGCAGCTTCCACATGCTTTTTTCCATGGTTTAAACCGCATAAATTAGCAGCACAATGTATTCAGTAGTTTAGTACATTAACCATTCAATCCATGCTGTTGTTTACATCTCCAATTTGGCCGTGTAACTGACCAGACCATTAAGAAGATTGCAGCCTTTGTGGTCAGCTTTCATTTTGCTGAAAAAAAACTAATAATTATTATAATAAATAAATAAAAACGAGAACGCTCAGAGAATGTAGTGTAATTTTGTGCAAAATCCAACATATTTAGAAAAAAAATAAAGAAAAAAATCACTTTCACGGACTTTCACATTAAATGTACCCTCCTGGTGGAATGACCTGCCCAACTAACTCCGAACCGCTGAGTCCTTAGCCATCTTCAAGGATTGGCTAAAAACTCATCTTTTCCATCTTTATTTAACCCTCTAACTCTAGCACAGTCTTTTCTAATTCTATTCTTTAAATTATACTCTTTTAGACTTATTCTCTATCCACTTATGTACTGCTTGTTTTCTCAAAAAACAAACAAAAAAAAAACACCAACACTACTAACACTAGCTTCTCTCTATACAATTAAAAAAGAAGAAGAAGAAGAAGGCCTCTAACACTAGCTTGCTTTCTTACACTTTCCTTAGCCATAATTTAATATTTAAAAAAACTCTTTCGTAGGATTACAATTTCTGCGTTTTTCTCATCGTCTATGCATTAACTCCAGAGATGTTGTGCTTTATCACATGTTTGTTATGGGTGGTATAATTCTGACCAATCGGCGTGTACATATGGAAAAACAAGCTAGTTCTGAAGCACTGATTGGCCAGTGGCGTCGCGATGACGCATTAGCTCCGCCTCTTTCCGGAAGCTGGTTGTCATGTGACTTGTTTGTTGGCGATCTGCTGTACGGAACCGCATCATTTCATTACGGCAACAAACAAACGCTTGTCCCGTGTAATTCCCCCTTTTCCCCCTCTGTCCTCCTCTCTCCCTTCTCCGCCATGGACGAAACGAGCCCGCTAGTCTCTCCGCTTCGCGATTCCAACGATTTCAGCTACGGTCCCGCCGAGCCGACCAGTCCCCGGGGCGGATTTGGAGGGACGCCGGGCTCCGTGGTGCGTCTGCCGGCTGGAAGTCCCGGACGCAGCCGCGAACGACAGCCGCTTCTAGACCGAGATCGAGGCGCGTCGCCCCGGGACCCGCACAGGAACGAGTTCCCGGAGGATCCGGAGTTCAGAGAGATTATCCGGAAGGCAGAGCGGGCCATCGAGGAGGGCATCTACCCGGAGCGCATCTATCAAGGATCCAGCGGCAGCTACTTCGTCAAAGATTCAGCAGGGGTGAGAGTTCATCACTATCTTGATGTGTGACCCGTTACATAAGCTCGTCAAATCACTTTTCTGCGCATTCTCAGCCTCACATAGAGCTGAAAATGTTTTGTATTATTGAGGAGTCTGAGTAACAGCTGTGTCATCAGGTCAGGCCTGGAGTCATGCAAAGCAGTAATCTGTTTATGTAAAGTTTAAGTTGAGTTTGTCAGAATAGTTGTTTCTTCCTCTACAGATACCTTTGTTTTTTTTTTTATAATGTGAAACTGAAACTGAACATTTTTAACACTTCTATTTGGTTAATTATTTAGCATTTTTATTGCAGCCTTGTTCCAAACCCAGATGTGCAATCATTAACTAGCCTATTAAAAATGAATGAATAGGTAAAAAATATATAAATAAAACAGGTTAAATCAAGGTATCTCCTTTAGGCTCACTTGACACATTGCTGTGTCATTGCACAGGATAGCAGCCTTATCAGGCCCATAGTTCAAAATCTAGAAGCAACCTATAGCATTTTTAAGCTTCACAATGCCTAGGTATGCAGCTCACTAGTTGTTTGATCAATAAACAAAAAGCTTACCAGCACTTTTTGAAGCTCTCTTTAGTTATTCTGCAGCTCATATCAGTACATACTCCGTTACCCAGCAGATACGCTGTTTTTTGTATGAGACCTTAATTCAGGTAACAGCTCTCATAAAAGTCAATGTTTAGCTTGATTAGGAATGTCAGTTTTACATGGTTCAATTTGTAAACATTAGTTAGCTACATTAGTGAACATAAACTTACAATGAAAAGCATTTATGTTCTGTCAGTGTTCATTTCAACATTTACTAATATGTTCAAATTAAAAGCTTTGTCTCTTAATAGTAGTTAATGGACTTGAACTAAAATGAACAAATAATGAACAGTTCTGTTTTTTCAAAAATGAAAAAATAAAGTATGTTAATGTAGTAACTAATGCAATCTTATTGTAAAGTGTTAGCATTATGTTTAGTGTACTTGTTTACTGAGATGACAACAACATCAGTGAAGCTTTAGATGAATGTGTGATTCAAACAAAGACAGTCAAGGTAAATATTACATGAGCGGCATGTTTTTTATTGTGCATCAATGCCAGTGAAGCTGGGGCTTTGTAAATGTAAAGAGTGTTCCGAAATAATGACAGATTTAATAATAATGACATTTCTCCTGTGATGCATGCACATCCACTAATATTATCTTAGACTATTATAGTATTCATTAAAATTTTGTATTAATATTAACATAATTTTTGTGCTTTTGTCATTTTTATTATATTTTTAAACTATATTTTAGTTTTTTTTTAGTACTTCTACTAATATAAAGCAACATTTTACATTTTTCTAAAAGTTTATCATCTAATATTGAATTTTATTTAAGTTTTAAAAGGATTTTTAATCATTTTAGTTTAGCACTGAAATGTTGGACATTGTTTTGAAGAAAAATTACAGCAGAGACGAGAGTATTTTAAGAGGATTTATTTTCAAAAATATCTATAGTTGAAGAAACACCCATTTTGGCATCTAAATAGGCTTGCATTGAATTTGACATCATACATTGTGTGTTTTAAGTAGTTGTCGATTGCTGTAGGGTAGATTACTGATAAAGTACATAGCTGAACTCTAGGAACCTCAAAACCTCAAACCCTTTGAGACAGCATGAGACAGTTTTAAACCAAATGCTATCATCATTGATCATTAAACAAAAGACTTAGACACTTTCTTTATATGAGAATACAGAACTGTTCATGGTTATTTAGTAACAGTGGTCATTTCGTCAGTACATACTCAGTTCCTCTCTTCTTTTAATGAAACTGTGAAATAACCATGATGGTTTGACATGGTTTAAGACTTGTCACATGCGTTAAGCAGCCTAATTTGTCAGTATGACTTCTGTGAGATGTGTTATTCGAGTACATTTGGCTTTAGTCCAGCCACAGAATCACCAAATGTCAGACCCAGTTTGCATTTTGACTCCCTTCAAAACACAAGAACTCAAAGGTTAAAATTACCTTATTGACCCAAATATAAGACTTTTTTTTTTTTCTTGGAAATACATCTGAAAAAACGCATTTGTCTTATATTCAGGGTCTAGACTTTGACATGTCAGTAATACACCCACAACTATAGGTGGTGCCAAATCCGCATAAAGCGAGTGTGCCAAGAAATACGTAATGAAATGTTAGAACAACGAGATTGAAAACAAAAGAAAAAGAAAAGCTTACACTGTCTTGGCTGTCATGTTAGCCTGATTGAACCAAACTTCCTCTGTAATTGATTTTAAAATATAAGACAGTACCTAGATTTGAAGACTGTAATAAGATTTCACTTCTACTGTTGAAATGTTGGTAGGCTACTATGAGATGGATAGCCTAAATGTTAGATTATTTAGATGGGTTAGCTGTTATTTTTATGGTATTTAAAAAAGTGTATATTTTTAATGTGATTGTTGGTGCATTTTACCAGTATTTACCATACTTTCAAAACGCAAAAAAAAATCTGAAAATAATTTACAATTTTTTTCTTAATAAAACACAGGGTCGGCTTATATTCGGGTCAATACTGTAGTTGTTTTGATTATATTTTTTAGAAAGCAACTGATTGTTCTGTCTTGCCTGTTTAGCACAACTGAGTGAATGTGTGAAAGGAACTTCATAGTGACTGATAATAATCGTTATAGAAAAGACTGACTTTAACAGACTGACTCTTCCAGTTTTACTACATCAGGATCAAGAGGAAATAAGATTTACTACATGTTTTCTGTGGGGGTTCCCAGTGTTGTTACTCCTCAGTCAAATCATACTGTACTAGTTTAATCTTAGTGTAGTTTAATGTTTTGAGTGTTTAATTTGAAAAAAAATGGAGTAAGTAAAACACTTTTCATATCTGTGAACACACCCATTTTTCATTCATGAAGTTATTCTCATGATTTTGACACAATTGTGCTTCTCCCCAGAGTCATTTAGGACATGATGATTAGTCAGGAGCATGTTAATCTAGTTAGTCAGATCAGAGTTGACTAAATTATGCTGTATATTCCAGCCTGTAGGAGGCAGAACTGTGTTGATCTGGTATTATTTTGCCATTTGATTTCTTCTGAGATGTCCCTCATGTCTTTGATCTTCAGCGATGCAGGGCTGGTGTTGTTCCTCTCTGCAGTGAACACGCAGCAAGCTTCATCTGCTCACTAGTGAGGCAACTCACATGAGTCATTAAGCACATGACCACATGTATGGTCAGGTGATGCAGTGGGCTGGTTTCTCATTCACATCAGATTAAATCACACATGAGTCACGGAGGCCAGATGAAGTCTTTGTTAAAGGTCACTTTTAGTTGTGAAATCACTAAATGTGTCTCAAAATGATGTTAAATGTGTAACTATTGTGAGGCGTATAAACACACTTTCATTCAACAGTTTGGGGTCGGACTAAAGCTGCATTTATTTGATTAAAAATACATTAAAATCTGTAAAATTGTGAAAAGTTTTTACAATTTAAAATAACCAATTTCTTTTGTAATATGTTATAAAATGTAATTTAAAATCAGAATTTTTAGCATCATTACTCCAGTCTTCAGTCACATGATCCTTCAGAAATCATTGTAATATGCTGATTTGCTTCTCAAGAAACATTTCTGATTATTATCAATGTTGAAAACGGCTCATATTTTTGTGGGGATGTGGACAATGAAGCATTCTCTAATTAAAAAAGCTTGAAGTAGAAATCTTTTGTAACATTATAAATGTCTTTAATGTCACTTGTGATTTATTTAATGCACCCTTGCTTAATATATTCATTTCTTAAAAAACAACTTTTGATTGGTAGATGGTTGTTGCAGCATATTAAACTAGAATACAAGAATGTGTTTAACCTCAAAATAATTACACATTCAGATTTAGTTAACTAAAATAACCCTGCTTATAAAGGTGATTTTAGTCTAATATATGATATGTAAAATGTAGGTAGCATTGATACTAAAGAGTAACGTGTGAAAGTCTCAGTTTGAGCAGACTGTGGCACTCTACACGTACGTTATGAAACCTGACCTTAAATGTCTTCTCTCTCATCTCCAACAGAAGATCATCGGCGTCTTCAAACCAAAGAACGAGGAGCCTTACGGCCAGCTGAACCCCAAATGGACCAAATGGCTGCAAAAGCTCTGCTGTCCATGCTGTTTTGGTCGGGACTGTCTGGTCCTGAATCAGGGCTACCTGTCCGAGGCCGGCGCCAGTTTGGTGGACCAGAAACTAGAGCTCAACATCGTGCCGCGCACCAAGGTATGAGAGCGACACCCACATTTGTGCATCTTTGCCAAAACCAAAAGCGAGGTGAATGAGGACGTGAGAAAGAAGAGTGACAGTCATGATGGTTTGGTGTTTGTTAGTCAACCTCTTTCATTTCCTGTTGCTGAAACTATTTAAAAACAAACTAGTTAACCGCATAGCTAAACGCAATGGTTAACTCACACTCCCACACCATCGCTGTTGCTGACTGTTGAGAAAGAAGATAGACATGTCCTATATAAAGCGTTCTCTGCGCTCTCTTTCTCTCAGGTGGTGTATTTAGCAAGCGAGACGTTTAATTACAGCGCCATCGACCGAGTAAAGTCTCGAGGAAAGAGGCTAGCGCTAGAAAAAGTGCCCAAGGTGGGCCAACGTTTCCACCGGATTGGCCTGCCACCCAAGGTAAGGGTGAGAGCGCCACCTATCTGCCTGGAGGAAGAGGAGACTTTTTAAATGTTACTTAACTCACTTTTTTAGGCGTTATAGGTTGGTAGTGTAATTTTAGAATCGTTGATATTTGTTTTTATTGGAATATTTTTCCATTTAATTTGAATTTGAATTTAAATGTATTATTTTTAATTCTAAACAGGGCTGTCAAACGATTAATCGCAATTAATCGCATCCAATATAAAAGTTTATGTTTACATACTACATGTGTGTTTACTTTGTATATTTATTACGTATAGGGCTGCCCTCGACTAAGGATTTTTCTGGTCGACTAGTAGTCGCTCATTTTAAGCATTAGTCGACTAATCGTACGTTTATTAATAAAACATTTAAATAATTATAATGAGCCTTTAATTGCCTAAATATCCTAATAAGCGCTTAAGCACGCATAAAGCTTGCTTGCACCGCAGATGTAATGATTATAAATGTGTCAGGGAAAAACAATAAGTATGTTATAAAAATGTTTCACTTTTACCTGTATGCCCAAAAATGAGGGAGTAAGCTATTCTAAGAGCAAAATACCGCACCGGCGCAGCCATCTGTCCTGCAGTAAGCGCATGTCTGTTCAGCTTCCACACAGACAGCGCACATTTCTCTAGGTCAGTGGTTTGCAAACTTTTTTAATAAAAGTGTATATAGCCTAATTTGCGCGCATTGGGATAGTCGCTCTCTGAACGCGGGATATAAAAAATGCTTTTGAATGCGTGCGCGCGTTTTGCTTTAGGTTTCGTTTTAACGGTTGCGTGAAACTTTCCGCGGTACTGAACGTGCATTCTACAGGCGCGTCTAAAGGCTTTGTTATAATGACAGGATTAAATAGCTTGCAGAACTCAGGACTGAACAAAAAGTCCGGCGTTTTCAGCGGTGAGTGGAACTGATAACTGATAACTCGCAAATACAGATACGCACTTAACATTACATTGTTCAACATTACATGTAAAGTTGCTACTACTTACGTTTCAGATAAAAAGCCATATTTGAGGTTGATGAATGATAAGCAAATGTTGGATGTACTGCCCAATGTATACTGTATAACTATTACCACACAGACTATAGCCATTAACGATCTCTCCGTGAGATTTATTTATTTATTTAATTCTGCGACTAAACAAGCCTTTTCTGGTCAACTAACGCTTAGTCGACTGTTAGGGGGCAGCCCTAATTATGTACGTATAAATACACAAATACATGTATATATTAAAACAAAATATTTATATGTATATACATTTATACCTGTATACAATTTAAATTATAAATACATTTATTATTAAATTATTATATTATTATTATAAATGTATTTATTTTGGATGCGATTAATCGTTTGAAAGCACTAATTCTAAAATAATTTAAATTTAACTCTATAGAGCACAATAGCACGGTTTCAGAGGTTTTAAAAAATTCCTATTAATTTCTTATTAATCCTTGGAGAAACTTACATTTAATTAGCAGTACTAAATAAACATTTCAAGGCAGAACTGCCATGAGCTCTGATGTCATTAAACAATAATATAAGATTTTTTTTTTATTTACTCGTAAGCGATCCAAGTTTTGCATTTTACCGTCATGGCTAATTTGATCTCTTTATTTACTAATAAAAGATTCTTGTATCTTTTACAAACACTCTTTTTGGTTCAAATCTAAGTTTGTAATGTGATAAATTCCTAAGTGAAAGCCGCTGAAAAATATGTTGGTTTTGCATATAAACATTTATTGCTGTTTTAGGTTGTTGTAAACTCATTTCTATTGGCTGCTGTAGGTGGGCTCATTCCAGCTCTTCGTAGAGGGGTATAAAGACGCAGATTTCTGGCTGCGGCGGTTCGAGGCGGAGCCTTTACCCGAAAACACTAATCGTCAACTCCAGCTACAGTTTGAGAGACTTGTGGTGCTGGATTACATCATCAGAAACACAGGTAACCACAGAAAGCAACAGAATTAAGGTCAAACGATATTACCAAAAACACATTTTAACTATGTATGTGAACGTGGACCACAAACCAGTCTTAAGTAGCACAGGTATATTTGTAGCAATAGACAAAAATACATTATATGGGACAAAATTATAGATTTTTTTTTTTTTATGCAAAAAATCTTTAGGATATTAAGCTAAGATCATGTTCCATGAAGATATTTCATAAATTTCCTACCGTAAATATATCAAAACATAATTTTTGATTAGTAATATGCATTGCTAAGAACTTAATTTTGTCTACTTTAAAGACGATTTTCTCAGTATTTAAAATGTTTTTGCACCCTCAGTTTCCAATTTCAAATAGAAAATTCTATACTAACAAATACATCTTACATCAATAAAAAGCTTATTCATTCAGCTTTCAGATGCTGGTTTTGTGGTCCAGTGTCACATATCATCTTTATTTTAACAAATATTATTTTTTGTATGCATCTGTAGATCGAGGAAACGACAACTGGCTTATCAAATATGACTGTCCGATGGATACATCAAGCAACAGGGTGAGTGTCCAGATGCCTTTTTGAGAGACTTCCTGTCCAATTTTTGTGTTGTGTTCATGATTGTGTTTATCAAATGCTTTTCTCATGCAGGACAGTGACTGGGTTGTAGTGAAGGATCCCATCATTAAACTAGCAGCCATTGACAACGGTCTGGCCTTCCCTCTCAAACACCCGGATTCATGGCGAGCCTGTAAGCCAATCATCATCCAGCTCACAAACACATGACCAAATACTGGCTAATCACATTGTAATAAATACAAATGTCAAATGTTGTTTTGTTTCATTGGATGTAGTTTTTCCTTGCACCGTCAGTTCAGTCTTTTTGTTGAATGTGTGTCCCGTAGACCCGTTTTACTGGGCTTGGCTGCCACAGGCGAAAGTTGCATTTTCCCAAGAGATCAGAGATTTAGTTCTGCCCAAATTAGCCGACCCGAACTTCATCAAAGACCTCGAGGAAGATCTATATGAGCTTTTTAAGGTGAGTCACAGAGATCACTTTGAAACTCAGTTGGGTATTCGCCAATATGTTTGACTTCTGTTCCATGAAATGAATGCTTGGTATTGACTTAATATTTACGTTAACACCGACAGAAAGACCCAGGTTTCGACAGAGGACAGTTCAAGAAGCAGGTCTCCGTAATGAGGGGTCAGGTGAGTCATTAACAACTAGATTATCGTTGTGTTTAAAGATATTAAAAGCACTAATCTGGATTCTAATATGTGACCCTGGACCACAAAACCAGTCATTAGTAGCATGGGTATATTTGTAGGAATAGCCAAAAATACACTGTATGGGTCAAAATGATTGATTTTTATTTTATGCCAACAAATCATTAGGATATTAAGCTAAGATCATGTTCCATGAAGATATTTTGTCAATTTCCCAATGTAAATATATTGACTTTTGATTAGTAATTAACATTGCTAAGAACTTCATCTGAACAACTTTAAAGGCAATTTTCTCAATATTTAGATTTTTTTTATTTTTTTTTTGCGCCCTCAGATTCCAAATTTTCAAGTAGTTGAATTTCGGCCAAATATTGTCCTATCCTAACAAACCATACATCAGTGGACAGCTTATTTATTTAGCTTTTCAGATAATGTTATAAATGTCCATTTCAAAAAATTTACTTATGACTCATTTTGCGGTCTGTGAATCTGTGAATGTAATTTTTGACATTTAGCCTACTTCTTCAGAGTTGCTCGTGAGCATCTTAGTTTAATTTGAGAAAAGCTTCACACTGAAATGCAAAGGTCTTCATGACAAACTGACAAAATAAAAATTCAGTTTAACTCGAAATTATGACAGTATATTTACAATTGTATAGCAAATTGTACTTCTCAAAATAATAGTTTTAGGGAATATAATAAAACAAAGACATCATGTTTAATGCATAAAATATACAGGTTATGTGAATTAATTTCCTTCGTCAACAATTTTGACATTGACGAATTTGTTGTAAATCATAAAGCACAGAATCCAGCCAAAAAAACAACATACAAATAAAAGTGGTTCATGGGGCCCTAAATTGGGTTCTCTTTGGAGTTTACTTGTAAACAAACATGTTCATAATAATTTTTGAGGTCTTTTGGCATACATGTCCTTCCCCATTAATTGTATGCAAAGAATACTGTATTGTAATGAATATCAATATTGAATGATAAGGGGAAAAAATATTCTGATTAATATTTTTAGCCAAATACTACCACTCAGTCCTATTATTCATCCATAACGCATTATTTAAAGGGATAGCTCACCCAAAAATGAAAATTGTGTCATTAATTACTCACCCTCATGTCGTTCCAAACCCGCAAGACCTTTGTTCATCTTCAGAACACAAATTAAGATATTTTTAAGAGCTACATGGACAGCAAAGCAACTACCATGTTCAAGGCCCAGAAAAGTAGTAAGGACATCATTAAAATAGTCCATGTGATATTAGTGAAATTCTCAGAGCCGGTTTCATTCTTGATATCTCTTTCTTCTCTCACTACATTTTCACACTGATGTGAAAGGAAACCTACAAGAGCAGGGCAGTTGAAAGAAAACCACCTTATGATTTGACATCATTGGGCTCATTTCTTGTCCTGTGTTCCTCTAGATCCTGAATCTGAGTCAGGCGATGAGGGACGGCAAGACTCCGCTGCAGCTGGTGCAGATGCCGCCGGTGATCGTGGAGACGGCACGAGCGCCGCAGCGAGCCAACAGTGAATCCTACACGCAGAGCTTCCAGAGCAGAAGACCCTTCTTCACCTGGTGGTGATGCGGGCTCACGTGCCTGTGTACAGCCTGATTTTAGTTGCTTTTCATTGGGATTTTGGGAACAAACGAGAGTAACTGATGACAAACACATGATTTTGAAGGAGAGCATTGCCTTGTTGACTGTTACACTTTATGAACACTCAAAGCCGCATTCAGAATGACCTGCATGTCAGTAAGACGACGAAGGAGAAACTTCCTGCTGTAGTAAAACCTCAACGCTTGACGGCTCCTTCCCGGCACTGGAAACTGCTCATTGTGTGGCGCGCTGCTCGACTATATCATTCGTAAGCGTTTTCTGGTCAGGGTTTTCTCACCTCACTCGTGTTAGTTTCGTTTTTCTCGCAATCGTTGACAAGTCACACTCTCTCACACTTATATTTTTCTACTTTTTTACGCTCACCTGTCTGGCGTTCATAACCTGGAGGCGGAGTCAACTGAGCATGTGCAGAAACACTGGAACGTTCCATTCTCGCAGTGACATTCTTTTCGATTTTCGTTCGTTGTTTGATTTCATTTGAAAATTTAAGATATTGTAATTTTTTTTAACAATGTTATTCACAGGTGTCAAAAAAAACTGACCTTAAAACGTGACAATGGACTGTATAATTTGTATGTAATGTATTTAAAGAGATATGCTAAAACTATAACCGTGCGCTACTCAATAAAACAACAGACTTGAGTTTTATTTCAAAAAGTTTAATTGGAAGTTCCAGCTTAATCATGAAGAGAAAAAACTTGTTCTTCTGTAGTAGTAGTAGTAGTAGTAGTGTTTACTAATTTCGGCTACATGTTTTCATCTGTATTGCTTCTAGATGTCTGTCTGAGCGACAGAAGAAGACAGAATTAAATAATCAGCACTAATAGTGTCCAGCATACTTCTACATCATTTACGTATTATCACAAGCTACTGGTATCTAAAACTACACTAACGATTTTATGAGAACTGCAGTGTTCCAGTAAACGCTAATACATTCTTCTATATTGTTTAGATATTAACCATCAACACAACTGGAAGGCAAAACGCTCCCTTAAAAAGGAGAACTACTAGTGTTTTGAAACAAAATACAAGCACATAATATTAAATAATAGAAACCCAGCACTCTCCGGCCCCCGTACATTCATATAAACAGGAGAAAAATAACAGCTGATAGGGCTCTGGAAGCTTCAGTGAGACTTAAATCACTGCATTTAAAGGAGCAGATCACCCAAAAAGAAAGTCTTGGCTTTCGCTCACCACATGTTGTTCCAAACCTGTATGTTTTTCCTCTTTTCAGTATAAAATAATTACAGTTAATGTGCACAAACACAAAAATGACCAAAGAAGTAGCCTAAAATAGTGACTTGTGCACTATTTTACAACTTGGTATATAGTGCATAATCATATGTTTGGTGGTCATGTTATGTTAACTCAAGTCCATCTACTAAGGTGATTCTAACAAAATTAAGTCACTTTTCACCCTGAAAAGTGTTGTATTGTATTATACTTTAAAAAAATACTGTAATAGCTAACAAATACCACCATTATGTGTAAATACAGTTGAAGTCAAAAGTTTACAGAATCTGCAAAATGTTAATTATTTTACCAAAATAAGTGGAATCATTATATGCATGTCATTCTGTTATTTAGTACTGACCTAAATAAGATTTTTCACCAAAAAAAAAAAAGTTGACATAGTCCACAAGAGAAAATAATAGCTGAATTTATAAAAATTACCCCGTTCAAAAGTTTTTTAATTCTTAATATGTACACAATATGTAATAATGTGTTGTTACCTGAATGATCCACAGCTGTTTTTGTTGTTGTTTTTGTTTAGTGATAGTTGTTCATGAGTCCCTTGTTTGTTCTGAGCAGTTAAAAAACTAAGAAATCCTTCAGACCCACAAATTCTTTGGTTTTTCAGCATTTTTGTGTATTTGAACCTTTTCCAACTATGACTCTATGATTTTGAGATCCATCTTCTAACACTGAGTACAACTGAGGGACTCATGCAACTATTACAGAAGGTTCAAACGCTCACTGATGCTCCAGAAGGAAACACATTGCATTAAAAGCCAGGGGTGACAACTTTTGAACAGAATGAAGATGTGTACAGTTTTCTTATTTTGCCTGATTATCTTTTTTTTTTCATTTAGTACTGCCCTTCAGAAGCTACAGAAGATCCTTGCATGTTTTCCAAGACAAAATAAATTTACCTGATCTTCAATTTTTTAATGCATTGTTTTTAAATGTTTCCTTAATAGTTGCACATAAAAATGGTTCAAATACACAAAAATGATGAAAAAACCAAAGAATTTGTGGGACCTGAAGGATTTTTCTGAAGAACAGCGGACAGCTTTTAACTGTTCAGTATTAAGAATCAAGTGTATGTAAACCTTTTTTTTTTTCCACCTTTTATTTTCTCATGTGGACTATTTGTAAATTATTTTATATGTGAAATATCTTATTTAGGTCAGTACTAAATAATAAATAATATGCCCTGTATATGAGCCCTCTTTTTTTGGTAAAATAATTCTGCAAGGTGTATGCAAACTTTTGACTTCAACTGTATTTGACCAATAGAAATGTATAATTATTTTTATGTCTTGCAATGCTATAAATGAGAACTAGGTTTGTTTTTGAGTATAAATACTTTACCAATATAAATCATGTATCATTACTGCATTGCAAGTTGTGACAATGTGTTTAGTTGTCATTTGTTTTATGAAAAAGGAGCATTTATCTTTTGATTTTGAGCTAGAATGTGAGCTGGACATGTTACCCCCGAAAATGAGCTGTATTTTGAATAACTTTATGGTGATTATTATTATTATTCACTCATATTTTATAGAAAAGAGCAGCATGAACATCATCTCTCAAAAAATGAAGTTCAGTTTGGGGTTTGTAACAACATGAGGCTGGGTAAGTCATTTCTGGGTGAACTCTCCCTATAATAGTGTTTGACTGTTGTGCAATCAGGGATGAGCACATAAGGATGGCACAAACCCGTAAACAAGGTTTCACAGGAGTGTAATCCTGTGGGATTATTGTTAATGTCTGTTCCTGGTAATTGCAGGTGCTGTAGTGTTGATCGTTGCTCGATTAAGACTAGCGTTTGATTGAGGCGGTGGCTTCAAGTAAATCTACTGTGGCGGTGAGTCTCTCAGGCAGGAATCTGATTGGATGCTTCCTGCGTCAGTGTCGGATCCGATGCAGGTATCGCTCCGGGTCCTTCTCCTGAACGGCATTCCAGCTCCATCTGTGGCCGCCCGAGGGCCCCTGAGTCTCTTCCTCCGGGGGCAGGAAGTCAGCTTGGTCACATGATGCGGCCTCGAAAGAGCTCTGCCCTCCACAGGCTCCCAAAGCAGATGCGTCGTCATCCTCATTGTCAGCATTATCTTCATCTCCAGTTATGACTGCGGATGTCTGTCCCAGTGAGCCCTCGTTGATTCTGATGGGTGATTAAATAATAATTATGCACATATTAGATGCAGATCATTATACGCTAGATTATTATCATTAAAGTAGATTATACGCTGCACAGATGATGTTCACAGGTGGTTTTCTAGTTTGTTTACAGGGTCTTGATTGTGGCAGTTTGGTGGCTGATCTCATGACCTATTTTAGTTTAGATTAGCATGTTTCCAGTAACACACACACACACACACACACACGGCACGCGAGTAAAGATGGTGTGTAGCTGCCATGTGCATCAGAATAAATACTAGTAAATCTGCTAGGGTAAATTCTATAAAAGTTTTTTTATTTAAGTAATTTTTTTTTTCAAAGGCGATTCTCATTACTGAAATACAGTATTTTTTTGTTACTGTATCATAATTTTACAGAAATACTGCAATATAATTATTTTGATCAATTGCAATCAAGTAAACAAATACCACAATTTTGTATACTTACTTTATTAATATAAATACTGTATAATTATTATTTTTGCATTACAACTAAAGAGAATGCTTTTTTATTTAAATACCAATATAAATTATGTATTGTTACATCACAAGTAATGATAATTAATTTTTACCCCAATACTTTACCAAAATAAGTACATATACAATTATTATTTTTACATTGCAAGTAATGAGAATAAGGTTTGTTTGATTTTGTATAAATACCAAAATAAATAATGTATCATTATTACTTTTACATTGCAGGTAATGAGAATGAGGTGTTCTTTATATTTAAATACTGATACTGATATAAAAATACTTTTGCACTGCAAGTAATGAGAATATATATTTTTGCATTGCACAAAATGAGAATGAGTTTTTTTTAAATAAATACATATATAAAAAATACTTTTGCATGGCAGGTAATGAGAATGAGAATTTGTTTTTATAAATTATGGATGTAAAAATACTTTTGCATTGCAGGTAATGAGAATGAAGTGTTTTTTTTAATAAATACCAATATAAAAATATATTTTTACTGCAAGTAATGATAATGAGGTGTTTTTATTATAGAAATGATGATATAAAAATATATCTACTGGTAAACACCAGTAGAAATATCATTATCATTATTGTAATATTAACAATATAATATAACATTATTATATCATCATTATATTTGTTATTGCATAAAAAGTAAAGAAGAAAGAGGTTTGTCTTCAGGCTCATTTGCTTTATGCAAAATATGTATCTCATTGTAGCTTTATATTTTGGGGTATAATATGATCTGGACATGTTCACAAAAAAATAAAAAAATAAGTCAACACTGTGGACTGATTACAAAAATGTAATACTTAAAGTTAATACTAAGTTCTCTCTCTGTCTCACCTGAGATGACCGAACGCTCGCACCCATCGTGTTCCTGTGCCGTCTTTATGAGACTCCACCCTGATGCCGCTTCGGTTCCGTGCTCGGACTCTGAGTCCCACCAGCGCCTGGGCCAAACCCGTCTCCACCTCCGCCATCGCTCCTTCCTCGTCCTCTTCCTCCCTGTCTGCTCCGTCCTCTCCGCCCGCCGCTCTCCGGTTCCCCCACACCATCCGGGCTCTCTGCTCAGCGTCCGGGTCTCCCGCCGCTTGGAAGAGCCGTCTGAGCTGCCTCAGGTTCACGCCCTGGAAGATGTTGGCGGTGCCAGACTTGCGGTTCCGGCGCTCTGAGCCTGGCGGGCGGGAAAACGTGGGCTGGGACGGGCCTGCGAGAACAGGAGCTGCGGCCACGTCCTCCATCTGCGGATCGAGAGTAAAGATCACAAGGGTCAAACGATATGAATCTGACTACCAATAGCTTTTTCACAAAAAAATTCTGGTTTTGTAGCAATTCTGGTTTTTCCTTTTATGTTGTTCACCTATATTGTTAACAACAGGATAATGCCATGTTAAGAGTGTGCTAAAACATACTAGCAACATGCTAGCAACAGGCTAATCATGTAAATAAAATACTAACAATGTGATAAAACATTAACAATTAGCTTCCAACAGGCTAATCATGCTAAGAATGTGCTAAAACACGCTATCAGCATATTAACAACACAGTAATCGTTAACAACATATTATGTTAACATGCTAACAACATGCTAGTCATGCTAACAGTATGTTAAAACATTAGGAATGTGCTACTGACATGTTTGTTATGTTAAAAACAATTTAACAACAAGCTAATCATGCTAAAATGTCATCAAATGTTAATCATAATAACAACTTGGTAATCATGTTAACGGTAATCGTTTTTAACACATTGTTAACATGCTAATCATGCTAAAAGTGTGCTAAAACATGTAAACAACATGCTATCAACATAAAAATAATTCTAACATGATGATGACATAGTCATGTCAGAAACATGTTAACAATGTGTTAGCAACATTCTAATGATATTAATCATGCTACCAATGTGCTAAAACATGCTAGCAGCATGCTAAGAACATGCTAATCATGTTAACAGCATGCAAACAACATGCTAATTGTGATAAGAATGTGCTAACACACTATATCAGCATATTAACAACACGGTAACCATGCGAACATGCTAACAACATGCTAACGACGTGCTAAAACATTAGGAATATGCTAACGACATGTTTGTCATGTTAAAAATATGTTAACAACATGCTAATCATGCAAACAATGTGCTAAAACATGCTAGCAACATAAAAATGCTAAAACATGATAATGACATGTTAGAAATGTTTATCAAAATGCTAATCATTTTAACAAGGTATTAAAACATGTTACATACATGTTAACATGCTAACAACATGTTAGCCACATTCTAACAAATGCTACACATGTTAAGGATGTTAACGAATGCTACCTAATCATGTTAACAACACGCTAACAACATGCTAATTGTGCCAAAATATGTTATCAGCACATTAGCAACACAGCAATCATGCTAATCATGTTATCAATGTGTTAAAACATGCTGATAATCCTGTTAAATCATGGTAACAACAGCCTAACAATGTGCTAAAACATGCTAGCAGCATGTTAGCACCATAAAAATCATGCTAACAACATGCTAATCATGTTAAAACATGGTAACAACATGTTAATCTGGCTAACAATGTGCTAAAACATGCTAGCCACATGTTAGCACCATAAAAATCATGCTAACAACATGCTAATCATGTTAAAACATAGTAACAACATGCTAATCAGGCTAACAATGTGCTAAAACAGCATGTTAGCACCATATATATATTCTGAATGCTTTTGTAGAGATGTTTGTTCATATATCATATGCCTTTAACTCCAAAACACTTAACTCTAATAACTCTAATGTCAAAAAAAAAAAACAAGAATTTTGAACCTGGCTTTATCCGAAGTTCAGATTATGTTTGGGAAGTGTATGCAAATTAGTGCATATTTAAATATCTCATATGCATATTTAAAGATTAATCAAACCTAATTAAATCAACCCATGGTGTCTTGCCTTCAGTTGGTACGTCAATGGAAAAAAGAGTATTTTAGACATTAGCCTACTGACCTCCATCGTCAAAGGCTATTAGCTGCCACTGAGTCACTATTATAACAGCAGCCTAAGCAGGGAATCAATGTGACTATTCTAAGCATCCTAAAAACTGCTCAAAGACATCTACTATAATAGCCCATAATGAATTTACTAGGATCTTTATTTTGCTAGCAAAATAGTTAAACAAGACAGAATGCATGAATAAATTTAAACGGTTTTCATACTAGAAAAGGTCACACATTATAATGTAGTTTTGACATCCAGTTACTACCAGCAGTTAACTTGCTAAACCAACCAAACATTGGCCTCCTGGTCTATGGCAAGCTGTTTTGACTTTTATTCATTCGCAGGATATGAATTCTTGATATTATAATTCAATTTTCACTAGTTAAAATGCTAATTCTTGATTTTAGAAATGAGATTTTTACTAGTAACAATGGCAATTTTGATATCAGGAATTACATTTCCACTACTAAAAACGTTAATTATTGATTTCAACAATGACATCATCACTCGCGGTAACTGAATTATTGATATGAAGAATTGTATTTTCCCTAGTTAAATGTCACCATAGACTCCCACTCAAATTTAATTGTTGATATCAAGAATTAATTTCTTACTACTTAAAATTCTAAATACAGCTTTGTATGTTATACTAGTAGAAATATAATTTTTTATGTCAAAAATTACATTGTAAAATGCCAATTCCTGATATCAAGATTTCAATTGTCACTAGTTGAAATGTCAATTGTTGATACCTGTAAATGTATTTCAGCAGGTTACATTTCTTATTTCTGATATCTGAAAATGTATTTCTGTTATCAATAATTAGGAGAGTAATTTCAGATATCTAAAATGGCATTCTTACTAGTAACAATCCCATTCTTGATATCAGAAATGAACACTGTCACTACTAGCAATTGAATTGTTTTGATATCTAAAAATAAAGGTTTTTGCTAGTGAGAATTGTATTTCTGATATGTGAAATTAGAATTTTAACTAGTAAGAAATCAATTCTTGATATCAATAATTCAATTTCTGCAAGTGATGATGTCATTGTTGATATCAATAATTAACCTTTTTACTAGTGGAAATGTAATTCCTGATATCATAAATTGCCATTTTAACTAGTGAAAACTGAAAGTATGGATTATGTGATTAATATGCAAATTAGTATGAGTATGAGTAGCAAAGTGAGTAAGAGTATGCTGTTTACGTAACGTTAAGCAATTATTGCTCAAAGATAAACAGGAATGTCTAGTTAGTTTGTTATCATTAGATCTTAGCATAAACTGGCGTTTTGTTGATGCGTTACAGACGATCATATTACGCCACTCTGCGTCACCAAAAATATAGTAACGTAAAATTTAAAGTATATTCAAAAGCTCGCAGTTCCTGTGTAATTTTTAAGGGTAAACATTGTTTGAACATGCTTTCTGAACATCATTTCTCAGATATAACAATATAGACAGGATTTCGATCACTGGTTTGGCTCACTTGCTTCTGTGATTATGGATTTTGTCACAAAGGCTGTTTAAGTTTGCAGCACGGATGAGTCACGTGACCACACAACAGTGACGCACGAACATCCGCAGTGACAGCTGCGTGAGAACAGACCGAAAAAACGCCACTGTAAACATACATCCACTCAAATTACAGCAAATAGCAGAGGATTAAAAGCATATATTCAAGAATCAATGTTCGATTAAGCGTGGCGGCATGAATGTATGACAAATACAAAGCAATCGTTGCGCGTTAATCGTATTTCTAGGTGGGAATTCGGTTCCGCTTTGGTGTGCTCTAGGAAAAAAACAAATGAAAAAGATATTAACGACACAGCTATGCAAAAACATACTCACCTTTTCTGTGTGAACTAGTGTCTTTGTATCGTTTGCATGTTCGATCTTTGGAATTGCTTTAGGGTAAGCAGCGGAATAGTGTAGTAAACAGCTTGGCTGTTTGTCTCCGTCTGTGTCAAGCGAGCGAAACGGACAGAAAAGTTTAACGCTTTGACTCGTCATCTACTGTACAGCTCTGACCAATGAGACGATCGGAATGGCTGATTGAACCCGCCTCCAAACGGCTTCCAGCCAATCATATATTTGCTTTGTGTGCGTCGGGTTGTCTGAGTAGTACAGTGTATGTGAGTGTGACTGAGAAAAGTGTAATCCTTCATTGACGTCAGTGCTGCCACACACGTGCCAGTATGTGAAACTGTCTCGAGAAAAATAGAGAGAAAACTCGGTTAACTTTATTCTGGTATTTACAATTACCACTAATATAAATATAGCTATATGATTATGTTGATTAAGTATTTAAAAGCATCCAGCACGATTTTTCTCAGAAGGTTTCACTGTCATTTATTTATTTATTTATTTACATTTTTGATGATTTCCTTACAGGTGGCATTTGACTCTGGAGTTGTACTTTTCTTTTATCTAACATCAGCTTTCTGAAGCAGATCATTGCTATAAACGTTTATTACAAACAGTGTTGGGGGAGTAACGCATTACAAGTAACGCAAGTTGCGTAATAACATTTTTAAGTAACTAGTAAAATTACGTATTACTTTTTCATTTCCAAGAAAATATCTGAGTTACTTTCTGTTTCCTTTATGCATTTAATCACATTGAATTAACCAATGAATTTGCTGCTGGCCTTTGTTGATCCAGTTCAACTACACCGCAAATGCTTTTTCGTCTTTTTTCTCTCAATGTTTTGTCTCGTTTCCAGCCAAAATATCAAAAAAATTCTTAAATCAAGAAGGATTTTCTAGACAAGTAAAATTATTTTCTTGTTTTCAGAAAATGTTCTGCCAGTGGGCGAAGCAAAAAAATCTTGTTTTAAACAGAAAACAGTATTATTTTCCTTACCCCACTGGCAGATTATTTTGCTTGTTTTAAGCAAAAACACACTTCATTTTGACTTGTCTTCAGAAAAAAAAACAAGACAATAATTTTTACTTGTCTAGACAATCCAGCTTGATTTAAGAATTATTTTGGCTGGAAACAAGAAAAAATTCTAAGTAAGACATTTTTTTTTTTGCAGTGTACTAATAAGCAAAACTTATTTTACATTTGTACCTTTTTTCTCATTGCTGAAGAGTGTTAAACTTCCTTTTACAGTTCTACTGTACAGACGTCAATTTACTTTTCCTTCAGCCTTTCTTTCACTTAATTTCATTTTGGTGTGAAAGGGCTTTTACATTTGCTAAAAATCTAACTTTCTGTATTTAAAACAAATAACAACCCCTGCCCAGATTTAAAAAGTAACGCAAAAGTTTTACTTTCATAAAAAGTAACTAAGGTAAAAACTAAGGTTTTTTTTAGAGAGTAACGCGATATTGTAATGGATTACTTTTAAAAGTTACTTTCCCCTACACTGATTACAAACCCAATTAAGCAGTAGGCCCACTATTTATTTACCGCAGAAGCAATGTAGAAATAAAACCGAATTATTGATGTTTTTTTTTTCTTTTTTCGCCAACAGAGGGAGACACATGCCTGTGTTGATTTGGCAGAAATAGCAAGAGTACTGTATAGTGTTCATTGATTTATAGATTCTCATTTTCTCCTTTATGTAAGCAGGTAAAGCTATATCCAACCCATATCTCTTGATTTTCCTAAAAGCCACAAAGTTTAACATTTATAAAAGACAGAAAACATGAGAAAACTCTTTTGTGTCACAGCTAAGCACCCTAGTGTCACCCAAGTGTGAAGCATCTCTCTGTTTTAAAGGATGAAAAGTAATCCACATTATAAACTAGAGACACTGCAGTATTTATTTGTTTCATATAATAATGTCATTTGAGCAAGATGTGTCGGGAGTAATGTCCCGTAATCAATGTGTTTGCGTTTAATTTATAGACAACGTTTATATGATCGTGAATATGACACCAATGAGATGATCAAAATCAAAATCACTGCTTGTGTGTGTGAGAGAGATTTATATTAATGACTTTACTTCATATTCATGTAAATATGATTTATTATGACCTGTTAATAATATAAAATATATATGACCTATTTAAATCTTCCTCCCATTCATCTAGTTGACCTTTTTATCTGCCATCTCAGTGATGTGAACAACTTAATAGAATTGAATGGCAATTAAAAAGTTTTATTTGTGACTAAGTAGCAAAAAACCATGTTTCATTAATTTCCTTAAAGGATAAGGTCTAACCCAGATAGCAAAACTGATGTGGCCCAGATCTGGCTTACATCTGGCTTACATCTGACACATCATCAGGGCCACATTTGGCATGGAATGATGGCACTTGAGCGGTCCACTCCTGTTTGCCAGACCTCAGCCACAAGAAAGCCATAACAATGCCACACATCAGCCAAACACAAAACAAATAAAACACATCTGGGCCAAATCTGGGCCAAAATTAATATTACTGGTGCCCAGATTTGAGCCAGAACTGCTTTATTTGTTACTCACATAAAGGTTATGTTTAGACTGAATTCTTTTTTAATTTAAATTACATGCGAAATGTACATCCATTTAGATTACATAGCATTAATATAAACAAATCAATAAACTTAATGTGATTCATATGCATCAGTCGTATGTGAATGAAATATAGGTAAGATTTATGTAAAAGTTCCCAGTGTTTTCACACTACAGAGTGTTCAAGTATAGCATTGACACAGTGTTGGAGTTAATTATGTGATGATTGACCATTAATGATGAACACCTGCTGTTTACAAGCACAATCACTGATGAAGAGAAAAACACAAGAACTATGACTTCAGCCACAAACAAGATGAAATCAACTGAAATAAAACACATCTCAGTAAACATTTTTTCTGTCAAACATCTAGAGAAGCTCTATTGAGAATTAAGAAACGTTTAGATGATTTATTGAAAACATTTCATTTGACCTAACCATCATAGCAATCAGGGGTTACTTTAGTTGGGCTCTTGAATCTCGACTTCCTTATATTAGATTTTTCTTTTGGTTGTTGTAATTGTGTTTGTGAAACTTACTTATTACAGCAAAAAAAAGGAAGAAAGAAAAACAACAACGCTTGAATGTGTTTGGTTAATTATTAGTGTTATGTAAGTGTCGTCTAGTGGCTTGATTTACTGATCTCATTCAGTGGCTAGTCTATTAATTCAATGATCTTTTTACAGCTGTATGAACTATTAAGTTTATCCTATGCACAAAACCTTTAAATCTATGGCATCTCTCAGACACACACAGACATAAAGAATCAGTCTATGAATCTCAGCAATGGTGACAAAAGCTTCCTGCTGCAATGCATGCTGGGTACCAGCAGAGTACAAAACTCACCCATGACTCCCAGCATGCAATTTTTGAATGTCACCATTGCTGAGATTCATAGACTGATTCTTGATGTCTGTGTGTGTCTGAGTGCTGCCATAGATTTAAAAGATTTTGTGCATAGGATAAACTTTCGTAATAGTTTAGACAGCTGTCTAAAGATCATTAAACTAACAGATTAACCACTGAATAAAATCAGCAAATTAAACCACTAGACCACAATTAAACATAATTAACCAAACACATACAAGTGTGTCTTATTTAGTCTCCTTTTTTTTTTTGGCTGTAATAAATATGTTTCACAAACACAATTACAGCAACCAAAAGAAAAATCTAATATAAGGAAGTCAAGGTTCAAGAGCCCAACTAAAGTAACCCCTGATCGCTATGGTGGTTAGGTCAAATGAAATGTTTTCAATAAATCATCTAAACGTTTCTTAATTCTCAATAGAGCTTCTCTAGATGTCTGACAGAAAAAAATGTTTACTGAGATGTGTTTTATTTCAGTTGATTTCATCTTGTTTGTGGCTGAAGTCATAGTTCTTGTGTTTTTCTCTCCATCAGTGATTGTGCTTGTAAACAGCAGGTGTTCATCATTAATGGTCAATCATCACATAATTAACTCCAACACTGTGTCAATGCTACTTGAACACTCTGTAGTGTGAAAACACTGGGAACTTTTACATAAATCTTACCTATTTCATTCACATACGACTGATGCATATGAATCACATTAAGTTTATTGATTTGTTTATATTAATGCTATGTAATCTAAATGGATGTAAATTTGGCATGTAATTTAAATACATAAAGTTTATGTTTAGACTGAATTCTTTTTTTGAGTAACAAATAAAGCAGATCTGGCTCAAATCTGGGCACCAGCAATATTAATTTTGGCCCAGATTTGGCCCAGATCTGTTTTATTTGTTTTGTGTTTGGCTGATGTGTGGCATTGTTATGGCTTTCTTGTGGCTGAGGTCTGGCAAACAGGTGCCGCTCAAGTGCCATCATTCCATGCCAAATGTGGCCCAGATGATGTGTCAGATGTAAGCCAGATCTGGGCCACATCAGTTTTGCTATCTGGGAACGGTTCTCATTAGATGAAGATGTAGCCTATTTGTTGAACTATAATCTGAATTTTGGAATATTCATAAAAATAGTGGATGCTCCTAAATGTTTCATGTATTACTATTTACTTTATGTACAGTCATGGCCAAAAGTTTTGGCAGTGACATAAATTTTGTGTTTTGAATGGTTTGCTGCTTAAGCTGTTGTGGTTTTCATTCACATTGTTTCTAGATTGTTGTGTAGAGTGATCAGATGCATTTTATATAATTGCTAAAAGCTTCATTTGTCAAAAAAATGTACTTTGCACAAAAAAACTAATTTCACAGTTTTTTGATCCTGACACAAAATGACTAACACCAACTGACTAATATCTGCAGCACATGTGAAAGTGTGAAGTCAGGAGAAATCACTATCATGCCAATTAGATTGTAACAGCAGACTGATTGCTATAAAAGAAGGGAAGAAGTGCTTCCAGTCATTGTGTTCTTGTTAGCAATGGTTACCTCCAAAGAAACACGAGCAGCCATCATCGCTTTGCATCAAAATGGCCTCACATGCAAGGAAATTGCTACAAAGAATATTACACCTGAAAGAACCATTTACCGGATCATCAAAAACTTTAAGGAAAGAGGTTTGACTGCAGTGAAGAAGTCTTTAGGACGTCCTAGAGTGTCCAGCAAGCACCAGGATCATCTCCTCCTGAGGAGTCAGTTACGGAATTGTGCCACAACCAGTGCAGAGCTTGCTCAAGAATGACAACAGGTGGGTTTGAGAGCATCTGCACGCACAATGAGTCCTGCGTCATGCCAATAGTGAAACATCCTGAGACCATCCATGTGTGGGGTTGTTTTTCAACCAAGAGAGTGGGCTCTCTCATAATTATGCCAAAAAACACTGCCATGAATAAAGAATGGCATCAAAACGTCCTGCAAGAGCAACTTCTTTGGTAATGATCCGTGCATTTTTCAGCATGATGGAGCACCATGTCACAAAGCAAGAGTGATAAAAAAGTCAAGTCAAGTCAAGTTTATTTGTATAGCGCTTTTCACGAAACAAATTGTTTCAAAGCAGCTTAACAGCAAATTAAAAGTTTGTACAATAATTAAAGTTTGTTAAATTAAAGTTTCTACAATAATTAAAGTTTGTACAATAACGTTTGTTAAATTAGAATTTGTACAATAATTAAAGTTTGTACAATTTGTATAATGTTAACATTAATGATTATATGTTGCAATCAAATCACTGTAGTAAAATTCGGTAGTGATGTATGGTGTTTCAGGGCTGATATCATCTAAAGTCCTCCAAGGGGTTGGCATCATCATCTCTTCTTCGGTGCTCCTGATCGAGACTGTAGCTTGTGTTATTCCTAGTTACCACGGGATGTCAATCCCGTGGCAGAAACAGAGAACAATAGGAACATAATTAGCGTAGCTGCTGTTCAAACCAAGCAAAAGGATTTGTTCAACCAAAGCTAAGGATTCATAATGTGCACTTGATCAGATATAACAGCAGTAAAAGATTATGAGATGCGTTATGTGAATGCTTGGCTAAAAAGATGTGTCTTTAATCTAGATTTAAACAGAGAGAGTGTGTCTGAACCCCGAACAATATCAGGAAGGTTATTCCAGAGTTTGGGAGCCAAATGTGAAAAAGCTCTACCTCCTTTAGTGGACTTTGCTATTCTAGGTACTACCAAGAGTCCTGAGTTTTGCGACCTTAGGGAGCGTGATGGATTGTAGCGAGGTAGAAGACTAGTTAGGTACGCAGGAGCTGAACCATTTAGGGCCTTATAGGTAAGAAGTAGTATTTTATAGTTGATACGGAACCTAATAGGAAGCCAGTGCAGAGACTTTAAAATTGGGGTAATATGGTCATATTTTCTTGACCTGGTAAGGACTCTAGCAGCTGCATTTTGGACTAACTGCAGCTTGTTTATTGAAGATGCAGGACAACCACCTAGCAATGCATTACAATAGTCCAGCCTAGAGGTCATAAATGCATGAACTAACTTTTCTGCATCAGAAACAGGTAACATGTTTCGCAGCTTGGCAATGTTTCTAAGATGGAAGAATGCTGTTTTTGTAACATGGGAAATATGATTTTCAAAAGACAAGTTGCTGTCTAATATAACACCCAGACTTTTGACTGTAGAGGAAGCGGCAGTACATCCATCTAGTTGCAAATTGTAATCCAAGAGATTTTGTGTATTAATTTTTGGTCCGATAAGTAATATCTCTGTCTTATCTGAATTTAATAGGAGAAAATTATTGGTCATCCAGTCTTTTACATTTTTAACACACTCTGTTAACTTTGATAATTTAGAAGTTTCATCTGGTCTTGTTGAGATATATAGTTGAGTATCATCAGCATAACAATGGAAACTAATTCCATAATTCCTAATAATATTGCCAAGGGGCAACATGTATATTGAGAAAAGCAGAGGACCTAGGACAGATCCTTGTGGCACTCCATACTTTACTGGTGATAATTGAGAAGACTCCCCATTTAAGTAAACAAAGTGGTAGCGATCAGACAGGTAGGATCTAAACCATCTTAAAGCCTGCCCTTGAATACCTGCATAGTTTTGTAGTCGATCTATTAGTATGTCATGGTCTATAGTGTCAAACGCAGCACTAAGGTCAAGTAAAACTAGCAATGAGATGCAGCCTTGGTCTGACGCAAGAAGTAAGTCATTAGTGATTTTTACAAGTGCAGTTTCTGTGCTATGATGGGGCCTGAAACCTGATTGAAATTCTTCATAGATATCATTTTTTTGCAAAAAGCAGCATAATTGAGCAGATACAACTTTTTCTAAAATTTTAGACATAAACGGAAGATTAGAAATGGGTCTGTAATTTCCTAGTTCATTAGGGTCTAGTTGTGGTTTCTTAATAAGAGGCTTAATAACCGCTAACTTGAATGATTTTGGGACATGACCTAAAGATAACGATGAGTTAATAATATTGAGGAGCGGTTCTTCTGCTACAGGTAACAACTCTTTCAGTAATTTAGTGGGTACAGGATCTAATAGGCATGTTGTTGGTTTAGACGTACTGATAAATTTATTTAGCTCTTCCTGTCCTATAGTGGTAAAGCACTGCAGGTTTTCTTTGGGTGTGACAAAGGAAATTGACGTATTAGACGCTGTAGAATCTACGCTGGTTATTGTATTTCTGATGTTATCTATTTTATCAGTGAAAAAATTCATAAAGTCATTACTATTAAACTGTAAAGGAATATTTCGGTCGGGCGGCATCTGATTATTTGTTAAAAAGGGGGCTCGAAGATCATGACATTGAAATTTTGGATCCTTGGCCAGGCAACTCCCCGGATCTCAACCCCATTGAGAACCTGTGGACAGTCCTCAAAAGGCGAGTGGACAAGCAGAAGCCCACAAATTGTGGTCACCTCCGTGAACTAATATGGCAAGAATGGATCGCCATCAGTCAGGATTTGACCCAGCAGCTAATATCCAGCATGCCAGAGCAAATTACAACAGTTATGAAGAACAACGGTCAACACTGTAAATACTGACTCATTCCCAGCCAACATTGCAGTGTGGGGCCAATATGAGCCCCATATGGGCTTGAAGCATGGGCCCTACATGGGTTTGTCCACGGGTTCCATGTGGGCCCAATCAAAAGTAGCCTATATGAATCTCACGTATAATCTGATTGGAACTAATGTGGGACCCAACTGGGCAACATGCATCCCAGATAGCAAAACTGATGTGGCCCAGATCTGGCTTACATCTGGCACATCATCAGGGCCACATTTGGCATGGAATGATGGCACTTGAGCGGTCCACTCCTGTTTGCCAGACCTCAACCACAAGAAAGCCATAACAATGCCACACATCAGCCAAACACAAAACAAATAAAACAGATCTGGGCCAAAATTAATATTACTGGTGCCCAGATTTGAGCCAGATCTGCTTTATGTGTTACTCAAAGTTTATGTTTAGACTGAATTCTTTTTTTATGTATTTAAATTACATGCAAAATTTACATCCATTTAGATTACATAGCATTAATATAAACAAATCAATAAACTTAATGTGATTCATATACATCAGTCGTATGTGAATGAAATAGGTAAGATTTATGTAAAAGTTCCCAGTGTTTTCACACTACAGAGTGTTCAAGTAGCATTGACCCAGTGTTGGAGTTAATTATGTGATGATTGACCATTAATGATGAACACCTGCTGTTTACAAGCACAATCACTGATGGAAAAAAGAAAAACACAAGAACTATGACTTCAGCCACAAACAAGATGAAATCAACTGAAATAAAACACATCTCAGTAAACATTTTTTTCTGTCAGACATCTAGAGAAGCTCTACTGAGAATTAAGAAACGTTTAGATGATTTATTGAAAACATTTCATTTGACCTAACCATCATAGCGATCAGGGGTTACTTTAGTTGGGCTCTTGAACCTTGACTTCCTTATATTAGATTTTTCTTTTGGTTGCTGTAGTTGTGAAACATTTATTACAGCAAAAAAGGAACAAAAACAAAACTTGAATGTGTTTGGTTAATTATATGTAATTGTGGTCTAGTGGCTTAATTTGCTGATTTTATTCAGTGGTTAATCTATTAGTTTAATAATCTTTAGACAGCTGTCTAAACTATTATGAAAGTTTATCCTGTGCACAAAACTTTTAAATCTATGGCATTACTCAGACACACACAGACATCAAGAATCAGTCTATGAATCTCAGCAATGGTGACATTAAAAAATTGCATGCTGGGAGTCATGGGTGAGTTTTGTACTCTGCTGGTACCCAGCATGCACTGCAGCAGGAAGCTTTTGTCACCATTGCTGAGATTCATAGACTGATTCTTTATGTCTTTGTAAAAACCTTTACGCCATAGATTTAAAGGTTTTGTGCATATGATAAACTTTCATAATAGTTCATACAGCTGTAAAAAGATCATTAAACTAATAGACTAGCCATTGAATGAGATCAGTAAATCAAGCCACTAGACAACAATCACATAACATTAATAATTAACCAAACACATTCAAGTGTTTTTTTCTTCTTTTTTTTTTTTTTTGCTGTAATACGTATGTTTCACAAACACAATTATAACAACCAAAAAAAAAATTGAATATAAGGAAGTCGCGATTCAAGAGCCCAACTAAAGTAACCCCTGATCGCTATGATGGTTAGGTCAAATGAAATGTTTTCAATAAATCATCTAAACGTTTCTTAATTCTCAATAGAGCTTCTCTAGATGTTTGACAGAAACAATGTTTAAAGAGATGACATCATTTCAGTTGATTTCATCTTGTTTGTGGCTGAAGTCATAGTTCTTGTGTTTTTCTTTTTTCCATCAGTGATTGTGCTTGTAAACAGCAGGTGTTCATCATTAATGGTCAATCATCACATAATTAACTCCAACACTGTGTCAATGCTACTTGAACACTCTGTAGTGTGAAAACACTGGGAACTTTTACATAAATCTTACCTATTTAATTCACATATGACTGATGCATATGAATCACATTAATAACATTGATTTGTTTATATTAATGCTATGTAATCTAAATGGATGTAAATTTTGCATGTAATTTAAATACATAAAGTTTATGTTTAGACTGAATTCTTTTTTTGAGTAACACATAAAGCAGATCTGGCTCAAATCTGGGCACCAGTAATATTAATTTTGGCCCAGATCTGTTTTATGTTTGGCTGATGTGTGGCATTGTTATGGCTTTCTTGTGGTTGACATCTAGCAAACAGGAGTGGACCGCTCAAGTGCCATCATTCCATGCCAAATGTGGCCCTGATGATGTGCCAGATGTAAGCCAGATCTGGGCCACATCAGTTTTGCTATCTGGGATGCATGTTGCCCAGTTGGGTCCCACATTAGTTCCAATCAGATTATACGTGAGATTCATATGGGCTACTTTAGATTGGGCCCACATGGAACCCGTGGACAAACCCATGTAGGGCCCATGCTTCAAGCCCATATGGGGCCCACATTGGCCCCACACTGCAATGTTGGCTGGGTTATAATTTTTTGCCAATAAAATCCTTTAAAACTTATAATATGCTTATCATTGCTTTTCAGTATACTATAAAAAACATGTAGAAAAAATATATACATACATGCTGAAGCAGTAAACTTTGCAAAACACAAAATTTATGTCACTGTCGAAACTTTTGGCCATGACTGTAGAATCATGAACGCATTGATTGTGGTACTTGATCTGACCTGCAGAGGGCAGCACGGATCTGAAAGCTTGCAGGTCCATTTTGTGGTTTCCGTTTCTGTTGTTTTTTACTGACGTTCATCTCTTCAAGACGTCCAACGCACAAATGTGCAAGAGAATAGAACAACTGTGGGACATTGACGGGAATCTCATTGTCAGCTCTAACATACTGTTTAAACTGTTCCTTCTCATAAAACCGGAAAAGTTTTTTCTGCGTCCACACCTGGCCCCTCCCCTTTTAATTTGAGGTGGTGTTCAGCAAAGTGAAAGTGAAATCCATCGGCCTATGTTGGAATTTTGTAAGAACAGAAACATTTTGACAAAAATATCAAACAGTTGAATTTCATTCTTAATGAAACATGATGAAGATCAACATTATGAGGAACCACAGAGGTGAGTGTTACAAAAAAGGGACGAAATAACGTATTTCCTAGAGCTGGAAAAGATATACTAGGCCTAGACAGGCGTTGTTTAACGACGTTCTGTGAAAATCTTCCTTTAAAGCAATAGGTGGATTTTTTTTGTGTGTGCATTCGGATAAAAAACACACAGCAAATGCTGGTTAAGGCAAATCCAGTGTTACGAATGTGACATATAAATGCTTAGAAAATGTATGTCACCAATTTACCGAACCATCTATTTATATTTTAATAAACCCTTGTTGACAGAGTCTAGACATCAGAAAAGCATTAGCCTATGCACGAGTTTTCTATGTTGAAAAAGGAAAAATAATCATGCGTTATGGATGTGACAAAGAAGGACACCATTTTTGAGAGACTACATCAGGGTTCCTCAAATCTTGTTCTGGAGGGCCAGTGCACTTCAGAGTTTAGCTCCAACCCTGATCAAACTCACCTACCTGTGATTTTCTAATGATCCTGAAGACAATGATTAGCATGCTCAGGGGTGTTTGATCAGGGTTAGATCTAAACTTTTCAGGGCCAGATTTTAGGATCCCTGGACTACATACTTTGTATGATTTCTGTAAATTAAAATGCACAAACCAAAGGCAATAATACCCAACAAAAATAGACAAGCGATGGCTCTTCACGGAACACCACAGAACTTTATTTTGATTTTGATGTGTCTATTTATGAAGAATATGTACTGTTATAGATGTGACAAAAAACATGACCAGCTAAAACCAGCATCATCAAAACCTACCTAACCAGCATATGCTTTTTTTTTTTCAACAGGGTGGTGTAGTGCAAGGTGACAATGTTTACTGGATAAGGCCATGATTTGACATTCAACCTCAAAACTTGCCAGGTAAAAGAATTATTGGCACATATTTTACCAGCTCTCTTAAAAAGAGTCAAGTCAAGTTTATTTTTATAGTGCTTTTCATGATACATATCGTTGCAAAGCAACTTTACAGCAAATTAAAGTTTGTACAATATATTTAGTAGCTTACTAGTGGTGACTATGTCAAGTTGATGAACATATGGCAGAGAAGTATGGTAATGATCAGTTAATGACGTGATCAAACATACAAAGAGCACTATTAACAGAATATTAAAATACTAAGAAAATAAAATATTAAAGAATAGTAATCATAGACATTTAAATCACATGTGAGAGCCTGAAGGGATTGAACCAATAAAAATGGGAAACTCTAGTCTGTCTTTATTGTCCAGATGGTAGTAATGGTGATAGTAACAATATTTTGCTAAAAGGCTGATAAACTTTGCTGGGATATTGTCTGTATTATAATTAAATTTAAGACCACAGATTGACATAATAAGGAATAAAATTACAGGTGAAAGTGAGCTTTTAAGTGATGATTCCTTTTAATCTTAAATAAGATTTAAAGTGGTAAAGACTGCATATCGTGAACCAATTGATGGTTCTTTGGTTGATTCTCATCATGTTTGTAACTTTTTTAAAAAACATGTGAGATGATTAAGGCCTGCTTGTAACCCCCATTTTCTTGTGTGTGATTTACTACTTGTACTTCACTTTGTCTGTTTGCCACCATTTGAATCCTTGCAAACAGCTGAACATAAGTTGGTATTGTTAAAATCTGCTTTTCTGTACATTTGTTGTTTGCAGAGTTATGCATGCATTGGATGCTGGACTATTTTGCCACTATGCTTTCACCAAATCCATCATTTCTGCCCAAAGTTCTGGTTTTTCATTATGGTGTCCAGAAAAGGCAGCACTGAATCTTGATATTAGGTGGCTCAACCTATCTAGCTGATGCTGCAGCTGTCCACTAGTGCTTGCCTTTTGCAGTCATCCAGAATTTAGAGAACCACAGTTTCCTACATAACTAGCATCATTATTAATATGTGATTTTTACAAAGGCACTTCAGCTGGGTGCTTTTACCTCGTATTCTCATATTTAAAAGGTGAGCCTTAAATAATTAAAAGCTGAAAAAATGTGTTGATACACTTAAGACAAATTCCTGGTTCATTTACCATAAATATTCAGTTAATCAACAGCCAGGCATTGCCCTTGTCTCATTTTGTTCTGTTTTACTTCTCTCCAGATGCAGAGATCAAAGTCATCTGAACCCAGCTTGGTGTCCATGAAGAGTGACCGGTCAATGGATCCTCCAACTAAACTAAGTGGACACACTGATCATGGGTTTAGGTACACACTGTATTAAACTGTTTGTCCTGTTACATCTGTGTTGAAACAAAGAAAGTATTGTTCAGTGACTGAATATAGTGCTTTTCAGGAGATATTAATAGAAAGATCTTAATTAACACTTCTGATATGTGAATGTGCCCTTGCTGTAAAGTCTCCAGTAGCATAATACATAATTGTACAATGTCATTAATATGAATTCAATTTAGTTGTTGTGTTCACATTCAATGCACAGACCGGATCCTCCAGCACCCAGCTGTGTGTCCATGAGGAGTGACCGGTCAATGGATCCTCCACCCAAGCTTAGTGGATACAATGATAAGTCTAGGTAAACATTGTAGGGATATGCCGGTATCTAATTTTCATGTTGCAATTAATTGTTAATGATTTTATCATGGTATACAGTATTATCATGATATTGAAATGTAGTTGCAAAAAAGAGATGTCATAATACAGTATAATAACAAAAATTTCCAAACATTAAAATACAATAAAGCAACACACAAAAAATGTATAAAGTTGAAAATTTTGCAAAGATTAAAGTGCAAAAGAATTAATAGACCATTAGGTATCACTTTACAGTAAGATCTTATTAGTTAGCCTTAGTTAATGTTTTGACATGATCAATGAACAAAAGCTACATTTGATACAGAAGTTATTAATCTTTGTTAAAAATAACACAACTTTTAGTTCATTGTTCATTTAGTTAGCTTGGGTTTATTTAAAAAAAGTTTATAACTTTTGATTTTAACAACGTGTTATTATTATTACAGTGGAATTATCTAAGATTAATGAATGTTTAGAATAATTTTTCATTGGGAGTTTATGTTAACTAATTAATTAACTAATGTTAATTAACGAAGCCCTAAAGTAAAATGTGACCGAACAATAAAGAATCAATACACGTTCAAACAATATCTAGGGTATGTTGTAGTCCAGATTAAAATGTGAAAAGTGTTAAAATAAATAGCCTATTGAGTCTAAATAGTAAAGTATTTGGTGCTGTGATAAACACCACTACAAATACAAAAATCTGAATGGCTATTTAAATAATTTAAATACGTTTTAAAAAGTAGCGCTGCTGCTTTGTTTCTGGGTTAGCTAACGTTGCGTTTGCGGTTTAGCGCCATCTGCTGTCAGAGAGTGAATGACACTTTCATTTTCATTCAGAGCGTCTCTCACGCGTTCCGCAAGGTGCTTATTTACATCACGTGTCTTCGACAGTTTACAGCGGTGTTGTGCGTTTAACCAGTTAATGGAAAAGTATTCTTAAAATGCATTCAAAATTCAGAATAATTTTTAATAAATAATTATTTTCTGTATTTTGAAATGCCCATGATAACAATACTGTGCATATTCATTATCGTGATATATCGCATTACCGAATACCGGACATGTCTACATTGTACTAAACTGTTTGTTTCAATACATCTGTGTTGAAATGAAATTATTTTTCTGTGCCTTTATTAAATGTATTAGAAGATATGAATTAAAATATTATGATAACTGATATATGGATGTGTACTCTATAACAGCTGTACTTAACATTGTTGTGTTCATCTTCAATGCACAGATCAGAACCCAGCTGCGTGTCCATGAAGAGTGACCGGTCAATGGATCCTCCACCCAAGCTTAGTGCACACAATGATAAGTCTAGGTAAACATTGTACTAAACTGTTTTTAAAACATCTATGTTGAAATTAAATATTTTTTCTGTGCCTTTATTCAATGCATTAGAAGATATGAATTAAAATATCATAATAACTGATTTATGGTTGTGTACTCTATAACAGCTGTACTTACTATCATGTATTCAACAATAGATCTCAAAATAATGGAATAATTCAGTCACCTGAATCAATTAACTGGAAAAATGATGCTGTGCAGGAAGTAGAGACAGGGACAAGGATACAGTATTTATTTTAATAAACAAGATAATTTGACAGGCAAAGGGAGCACACAAATGCAACTTAATTGGCTTTGCATTTACACAAAGACAATAAATAACATTCTGATTAAACTAAGGAGTATAAATACACAAGGTGACATACATTTAAACAAGACACTGGTGGTGAACCAATTCAGTACCTACAGAAATAAGTGCAAACACACTAGAACCCATGGAAACAGGAAAAACAGCAAGTGGGTACTAAGATACACCAGAAATTGAAAAACTTCAAAATGAAAGTCAGAACAGAAATGACCAAAATAGATGTGACAAAAAAGTGTGTGGATAACATTGTTGTGTTCATCTTCAATGCACAGACCAGAACCCAGCTGTGTGTCCATGAAGAGTGACCGGTCAATGGATCCTCCACCCAAGCTTAGTGGACACAATGATAAGTCTAGGTAAACACTGCACTAAACTGTTTGTTTTAATACATCTGTGCTGAAATGAAGTAATTTTTCTGTGCCTTTATTCAGTGCATTAGAAGGTATTAATTAAAATATCATAATAACTGATATATGGTAGTGTACTCTATAACAGCTGTGTTTAACATTGTTGTGTTCATCTTTAATGCACAGACCAGAACCCAGCTGTGTGTCCATGAGGAGTGACTGGTCAATGGATCCTCCACCCAAGCTTAATGGACACAATGATCTTGGGTTTAGGTAATCACTGTACTAAAGTGTTTATCTTATTGCAATAGTTTGTTCAAATTGAATGCTGTAATGGGTTTTCAATGCCTGTATGCAGTGCATTTCAGAATTAAAGTCATAATTAACAGCTATAAAATGTTTTAGTTTTCTTAGAGCAATCACAACTTTAGTCGACACATCTTGGGTCAATCTGTTCTTGGGTTTAGGTAAATGCTTTAGGCACTGCTCCCCAATGTCCCCCTCCCCCACGTGCAGGGACGTGATTTTTCTGTATAAATACAGATTTCTGTGTTTTCCGACCTGGGACGACCCATGTGATTCGTGTAGATCCGAGTTTCGCGTAGATCTGGTTTGGAATTGAAATCATGCAAATGACCTTAGGACGACCTATGGACGGAGTGGTCCTGAGAGTGCTGTACGAGCTTGTGGCGCCATCTGCAGGACAGTTAACTTTAAAAGCATTCAAATGATTCAAAGCACCAAATGCGAGTAGAATACACACTAAATCGTGTTCAACCCGGCAACGTTTTATGAATGGTGGTGAGAATTTGAGATTGCTTAGTGCTGTCATAAATATCACAACGGTTGTGATGTAGTTATATAATAGACTGTAATCTGACAAGATAAATGTGTGCTGTTACAGTACTGTTTTTAGTTTCGATTCACTGTTAGTGCTGCGCTTGGTTTGAGCTTAATTTGCATTTGGGAATGCAACATTCGTCATTTAAATCAAATCATTCGTCAGTATAAATCTGTCATTTACAAAGAGAAGTTTCAGTGTCACTAATCGTTCAGAAATCATTCTAATATGCTGATTTGCTCCTCAAGAAACATTTCTTATTATTATCATCAATGTTAAAAACAGTTTTGCTGCTTAATATTTTTGTGGAAACATTTGTATAAGATTTAAAAAAGAGAGAGAAATTAATAATTTTATTCATCATGCATGAAAATGATAAAGACATTTAAAATAATTTCTATTTAATAAATGCAGGAACACATTTAATTAATATATTTGATAAATGCAAATAAATGTATCAAAACATCCTGAAAAAAAAGTGTATCACCATTTCCACACAAAATATGATGCAGCAAAATTGTTTTCAACATTGATAATACTCAGAAATGTTTCTCGAGAGTCAAATAAATTGATCATTTAAAAAGAAATGATGATTTCTAAAAGATCATGAGTAATGATGAAGAAAATTCTGCTTTGCATCACAGGAATAACATTACATTTTATAATATATTAGAATTGAAAACTTATTTGTAATTGTTTTCTTATTTGTAATAATATTTCACAATATTGCTATTTTTTTTGTTATTTTATTTTGACCAAATAAATTCAGCCTTGATGAGCATAGACATAGAAGATATTTATTTCAAAATCACTGATAATTGTAATGTTTCCTTTTGGCAGGTACTTCTATAATAATAACAATTCTATATATTTAAAAAGGAGAAGTGCACACTGGCAAAAAAGGTGTGTTTTTTGCATGACAGTGTGAACGGCACAAACAGCATGGAATCTGATCTTTTACAATCAGATCTGAGCCACTTTAATATGTGGTTCTAAATCCGATACAGGTCAGATGTTTCACAATGCAACGTCAGTCTGAACAGTAAGATCAGAATTCATGCAACTTTTACATCATTTGAGATTTACTTGCATCACAATTGTGTGTTAGCGTGTACACACGTGGCCTTGATGTTTACTTCTTACGAGGCTGTTCACATGTCGCATCTTTTGCGCGCTGAAGTTCGTTATTTCAAATGTAGACACAAAGTATGCATGCTCATAATGGAAGCGACGGGGTGCGACTGCAGGTCATGTGACAAGAACCAACCAATCAGCCTTATCCTTCCCCGTAACAACATTGAAAGCTCAGCCAAGATGGATGAACAGCTGATCATAGCTGATACAAGGATAACCATTTTTAAATAAATGTAGTAGCAGAGCTACTGCAAGCGATGTTTAGTGCTGGAAATCCATTTATTCTTTTGCTGAAACTTCCGCTTCTTCATGGAGAGCATAGGTCATTGTTGCTTAGCAACGGCAGATGCCACGGGAGCGTAAGCTACAGAGCACTTTGGAAAGAAGAAGAAAGTGGCGCACCTCATGTTTTCCACACGTTTTAGGTGCAACATGTGAACGGCCCCTTACATTACTGTCGTGCGCATGCATTTCAGTTCAGGCAAATGTCAACAGGCATTGGATATGGGCAACATTTTTAAAAACAATGTGAACAGGCAAACAAAAAATCAGATCTGAGCAGAAAATCAGAAATGAGCATTAAGGCTCACAGTCTGAACGTAGCTTAACACAGTTTTAGACAGATTTGTGAACAATATTTGTAAATAAATAGGCCTTTTGTGTACATAGAAGTTCAGCTCATGAAAAATGGGGGCAAAAACAAAAGTGTTGCATTTATAATTTTGTTTAGTGTAATAAAACCAAGGCCACGGTCACGTACTGAACACTCATTGTAGTGCCACTCACTGGAGATTTCACTTTAAAATTGCAGAAATGTCACCACAAGCTTGTATTTCCAATGAGCCTGGGTTAGTATTTTGCTTTTCTGTGTTGCATTTATTTGTTATCAAAAACATTCTCACATCTTTATTACCACATCAACCTACTAACAACCTAAACTTTGTAAACCATGGGTGTTAGAAAGTTCCTGGCCCTGTTCTACATAGTTTAGCTCCAACCCTAATTAAACACACTTGAACTGGCCAATCAAGTATTTAGGATTACTAGAAACTTCCAGTCAGATGTTTTGGAGCTGGTTAGAACTACAGCCCCCTAATAACAGAATTTGACCCACGTGTCCTAAACTAAAGGAAGATCTTGTTAAGCATATGTTGTCATTATATTTATGTGTGTGTATGTGTATATATATATATATATATATACAGTGGGGCAAAAAAGTATTTAGTCAGCCACCAATTGTGCAACTTCTCCCACTTAAAAAGATGAGAGAGGCTTGTAATTTTCATCATAAGTATACCTCAACTATGAGAGACAAAATGAGAAAAAAAAATCCAGAAAATCACATTGTAGGATTTTTAAAGAATTAATTGGTAAATTCCTCCTTCCTTATTAGAAAATGGAAGACATACAAGACCACTGATAATCTCCCTCGATCTGGGGCTCCACCCAAGATCTCACCCCGTGGGGTCAAAATGATCACAAGAACTGTGAGCAAAAATGACGTGCAGAGAGCTGGGACCAAAGTAATAAAGGCTACCATCAGTAACACACTGTGCCACCAGGGACTCAAATCCTGCAGTGCCAGACGTGTCCCCCTGCTTAAGCCAGTACATGTCTGGGCCCATTTGAAGTTTGCTAGAGAGCATTTGGATGATCCAGAAGAGGATTGGGAGAACGTCATCCAATGGTCAGATGAAACCAAATCAACTTGTCGTGTTTGGAGGAGAAAGAATGCTGAGTTGCATCCAAAGAGCACCATACCTACTGTGAAGCATGGGGGTGGAAACATCATGCTTTGGGGCTGTTTTTCTGCAAAGGGACCAGGACGACTGATCCGTGTTAACGAAAGAATGAATGGGGCCATGTATCGTGAGATTTTCAGTGAAAACCTCCTTCCATCAGCAAGGGCATTGAAGATGAAACGTGGCTGGGTCTTTCAGCATGACAGTGATCCCAAACACACCGCCCGGGCAACGAAAGAGTGGCTTCGTAAGAAGCATTTCAAGGTCCTGGAGTGGCCTAGCCAGTCTCCAGATCTCAACCCCATCGAAAATCTTTGGAGGGAGTTGAAAGTCCGTGTTGCCCATCTCTAGAGGAGATCTGCATGAGGAATGGGCCAAAATACCAGCAACAGTGTGTGAAAAGCTTGTGAAGACTTACAGAAAACACTTGACCTCTGTCATTGCCAACAAAGGGTATATAACGAAGTATTGAGATTAAATTTTGTTATTGACCAAATACTTATTTTCCACCATAATTAGCAAATAAATTCTTTAAAAATCCTACAATGTGATTTTCTGGATTTTTTTTCCTCATTTGTCTCTCATAGTTGAGGTATACCTATGATGAAAATTACAGGCCTCTCTCATCTTTTTAAGTGGGAGAACTTGCACAATTGGTGGCTGACTAAATACTAAATTTTTTGCCCCACTGTGTATATATACACAACACATTTTAATATATTTTTTTATTTTAATCTTACAGCCATGACCCTGCTGAAGCCCTCAAGACATTTAGATCAAATCTAAAGAAAAAGTTTGAGTGTCTGTATGAGGGAACAGCAAAGCAGGGAAACCCAACACTCCTGAACGAGATCTATACAGAGCTCTACATTACAGAGAGTGAGAATGGAGAGATCAATAATGAGCATGAAGTGAGACAGATTGAGACACAATCCAGGAGAGCAGCAACAGAGGACATAGCAATCAAATGCAATGACATTTTCAGGCCTTTACCTGGACAAGACAAACCCATTAGAATGGTGCTGACAAAGGGAGTCGCTGGCATTGGAAAAACAGTCTCAGTGCAAAAGTTCATCCTAGACTGGGCTGAAGGGAAAGAGAATCAGGACGTCCAGCTCATATTTCCACTTCCTTTCAGAGAAATCAACTTGATGAAGGACAAAACACTCAGTCTTTTGGATCTTCTGCATATTTTCTTTCCTGAAACCAAAGAAATGAAACCATTCAGTGATGAATATAAGGTTGTCTTTGTTTTTGATGGTCTGGATGAGTGTCGTCTCTCTTTGGATTTTCACAGCAGTGTGAGGTTGTGTGATGTGAGTGAATCAGCCTCAGTGGACCTGCTGCTGATGAACATGATTGTGGGGAATCTGCTTCCCTCTGCTCTCATCTGGATCACCTCCAGACCAGCAGCAGCTGATCTCATTCCCTCTGCGTGTGTCCATCGAGTGACAGAGGTACGAGGCTTCAATGAGCCACAGAAGGAGGAATACTTCAGGAAGAGGATCAGTGATCAGAGGCTGGCCAAAACAATCATCTCACACCTGAAGTCATCAAGGAGTCTCTTCATCATGTGCCACATCCCAGTCTTCTGCTGGATCTCAGCCACTGTTCTGGAGAAGATGATGAGTGAAGCAGAGACTGGAGAGATTCCCAGGACCCTGACTGAGATGTACACACACTTCCTGATCATTCAGACCAACATCAAACATGAGAAGGACTATGAGAAGAACATGAAAGATGAAGACATGATCCTCAAACTGGGGAAACTGGCTTTCCAGCAGCTTGTAAAAGGCAACCTGATCTTCTATGAGGAAGACCTGAGAGAGTGTGGCATTGATGAGACTGAAGCATCAGTTTACTCAGGATTGTGCACTCAGATCTTCAGAGAGGAGTTTGGCTGGTATCAGGGGAAAGTCTTCTGCTTTGTTCATCTGAGCATTCAGGAGCATCTTGCAGCTCTTTATGTGCTGCTTTCATTCCTGCTGAACAAGAGGGATGTGCTCAATGAAAACCTCAGCTCAAAACATGCACATAAGTTCACGTGTCACACAATATCTGACCTGCATCAGAGAGCTGTGGATAAGGCTTTACAGAGTAAGAATGGACATCTGGACCTTTTCGTCCGATTTCTTTTGGGTCTCTCTTTGCAGTTCGATCGGAAACTCCTGAACACATTGACACGCATTGGAAACATCTCATACAGCAAAGAGAAAGCAGTTGAGTACATTAAAATAAGAATAAAAATGAATCCCTCACCAGAGAAATCCATCAATCTGTTTTACTGTTTAAATGAACTGGGTGATCAGTCTCTCGTGAATGAAGTCCAGGAGTATGTCAGATCTGGAGGTCTGTCAAGTGCTAGATTGTCCTCGTCACAGTGGTCAGCTGTTATCTTTGTTTTGTTGACCTCAGAGCAGTTGGATCAATTTGTTTTAAGGAAATACATTAGCATAGAGCAATACCAAAGCCAAAACCACATGAAACCTGATGAAGTTCTTCTGAAGCTCTTGCCTGTAGTTGAAGCCTCCAGATCAGCAGCGTAAGTAGCACTGAGTGTAATCATCAGATGTGTGTGTTTGTTGTAGTGCAGTGTTGTTGTTTTTTTTCTTCTTTTTTGTCAATGGTAGTATTACTTTTAATAGATTACACACTTTAGACACTTGGGAGTCTTCCTTTCCACATTAACAGTGAACCTGAGATTAAGATGCTAATTTCAAGGATTAGAGCACAATCCAAAAAGAGCACAGTTGATGAATCAATGTCTTTTGAAGAATAACAAAAAAAATAGTTGTGTGTAGGAAAATTATTAGTAAACTTTTTTTAACTGCATATCACTGCCTCAGGCCAACTATCACAGGATGTGCACTTTATGTTCATAATATGAGCTCACAGATATTTAATATTTTTCTAACAATTTTCAACTGTGTTCATCTGAAGAAAGTCAGTGGTACACATCTGGGACAGCATGAGGGTGAATAAATAATGAGAGACATGATGAGAGTGGAGTATAGATGTGATACAAATCAAATAAAAACTAATAAAGAGCAATTAAACCCAGTTGCTTTCTCCTACCTGTCTAGGGTTTGAGAGGGGAGATATTAAAGTTTTGAAAAATAAACTAAATAGAAAATTGAACTGAAAGCGAAGCAAGAAGGAATAGGGTATATGTCGAACGTCACCTGACCAAGCCTGGAAAACAGGTCTCATCTGTTCCGCTTGTCGGAGAAAGTGTTAACAGCAGTAATAAATAATGGCGATATCGATGGGCTTCTAAGGTAATCAGTTAAACGAGCAAGCTGTTTTTATTGTGGATGTTTTAAACAATATTTATATATACATGTTAGCAGGGCTGGAAATGAAGGGTGGGGGGGTTGGCGGGGGGACGGAGTTTGGGGAGTGAATTTCGAGGGGGGACGGACGACGGATGGTTTCACTTCCAACTGGTTAGGCTTTTTTGAAAATTAAAGTGATTTCTATATTTACCCATTCAAAATACTACGAAAGCGATCCCTGTTCTGCATACAGCGAAATACAAGCTAAAAATTGGATATTTGTGTCTATGGTTCGTTGCGCAATGCCGCGTTTTGGCATAATACCTGCAGACTGCAGCCAACAGAAATGCTTCTCTGTCGATTCACGTCCTGCTCCTCACAGATCGTGAAAGCAGACTGTAGTTTTTGCCATTCGTTATAACAAACAAAGTGTAGATACGATGTAAATAATAGATTTAGTGTGCAGTGTAGAGAGCTGATTTAATTTGATTGGTAACTTATTCAGCCTGATTGTATCTTATTATTTTAATTGAATTTATTGTTTAATTAAATATTTTGATAGAAGTTTATAAATCTATTTTGACACTGAGCAGAGAGATGTATTGTGCAAGATGTGCAAAATTAAAGTTGCTACATCATATCAAAACAAAACAAAGCATAATTATAGATGTGTTTGTGAGAGCTATTTTTGACTTGTATTGTAGAATGCATGCTCAGCGCCGCCGAGAGTTTCCCACGACAGTTAAAACAAAACCGAAAGTAAAACTCATGCGCGGATTGAAAAGCAATTTTAATACCCCGCGTTTGGAGAGCGACTCCCTAATGCACGCAAATTAGGCTACATGACATATATAGGCTGTTATTAGCATGTAAGCTATAATAGGTTGTGTAGTTGTCTATAGCTGTGTGTCATGCTTGAAAAGAAGCCTACTTTGATTATAGCTGCAGTTATTGTTTGCACTTAATAAGACTAAGAAAGAACTGTGATGTTTTTTTTGTTTTTTTTTTGGTTATTTATACTTAATAACCTTAATTTATACTTAATTTATGTTCAATTTGTGAAAAGAACTTCATTTATGAGGTCAAATGTTCTAGAAGCTCATAATTCATGAACCCCCATTTTCTTCCAGTAAAAAATAGTCTACACTTAATATGGTTTAATGTATTAAGATAAAATTCTCCCATACAGCAAAACACTTAATGTGGCATAATAGCAGACTGAAATGATAAAGACCAAATTCAGTATCTTATTGCTGGCTCAAGGTATATACAGACCCAGGGGATATATGTATATACATATACATACATATATACAGTTTGGGGAGTTTGACAGCGTTTCAGTTCCAACTGGTTAGTTTTATTTAGAAACTAAAGTGATTTCTACATTTTATCCATTCAAAACATTACAAAATCGATCCCAGTTCTGCACATAAACGTAGCGCAATGTAGACTAAAAACGTAGCAGAATATTTGTGTCTATGGTTCCCCTCGCAATACCGTTTTTTGTGATTGGCCATAATACCTGCAGACTGGAGCTAATGGAAATGCTTCTCTATCAGTGCGCGTCCAGCTCATAGATGTAAATACATATCTATGGTATCTCCTCACTGCACAGACTGCATTTGTCATTCATTATAACAAACTAAGTGTAGAAACGATGTAAATAATATATTTAGTATGCAGTGTAAAGAGCCTAATTAATTAAAAAGCAAGTTGTGATGAACTAAGACAAGTGACAGTTTTTAATGATTATAAAGGGAGTTTGCAAAAGTGAAACTGAAATTCTACAACAGTTTTATACATTTTTGATTTTATACAAAAGTTAATATTAAGTGAATTAAGTGATTCTAGGAACACTTGTCTGATTGTGCTATATTTAGTCAAAAAAATTGTTCCAAACAAAGTCACAGTTGAGCCTCTGCTTATCTATAATCTTTGCCACAGCATTGTTTCATTTATGAATGAAACCTTGCCTTTGAACAAATCAATTTAATGAATTATTCAGTTACAAAGACTTTGACTTACTGACACCTATTGGCGGTTTATGAAATGCATTATGAAATTTTATTATGAAATTCATTAATGCGACCTCTGAATCTTGCCAAAAATCAGTAAATATTCCTTAATTCCACATTTGTGCTCTTCTGTGCCGTGCAAAGGTGAATTGTTGTTGCTGATTTCATTTGACTGGTAACTTATTCTTTTTAATTGTATCATATTATTTTAAATAAATGTATCGTTTAATTAAAATTGTTGAAAAAAAATAAAAATTTAATTTTTTGGTCATAAAAGATGACATACATTTAATAAAGTTGGAAAAAGGTAATTACAAAAGTAAAATAAATAAATAAATAACTTCAAGGAGTCAAATATCACTTTACATTGGTATATAAAATAATTTCTGTCAATGATCAGAAGGTGTTCCTAACTTGTTGTCTTTTTCAGTAAAAGCACACAACATACAACACATATTTAATTTGGTCATAATTGCAGGTGCCTGTCTTATCCAAGAAGTTTTAGAGAAAATATGAAATGATATGTGATGTTATTATAGTCTATAAAGGGTTTTTATACATAAATACATCTGAAAGGACAAATAAAATTACCCCCCCCCCCTCCCAGTTAGAGTACCCTCAGTGAATTTTGGCCATTTCCACCACTGCATATACATTATATTAATAAACTGTATGTTGAATTTGAGATTTTAATGCCACTGTCTAAATACATTAAGCCATATTAAGTGGTTATGACCAGAGACTTTGTGCATTGGGTTTATATTCTGCTGTTCAGTGGCCACAGATTTGCGGGTTTTGTCTTTTTCTCCTACAGATGACTTGCAGGACCCTGTATGTTACAGTACTAAATTAGCTTTAATCATTTAACCACCTCATCATCTTGTCTCCATTGGCAACAGCATGGTTTGTGTCCATTACAAGTGATGCGGAGAGAGCAAGTGACATTGTAATTTAGTTTATTTTTTCTTCTCTTCACCACCTGGCAACTGTTGAAAAGTTTAAAGATTCAATAAATAAAAAAATATATAAATAAATAAATAAATAAATAATAATAATAAAAATTGCAAGTGACATCACTTGCAGAAGTGCAGGTGTCTGAGAATACAAGTGCATGTCTGCAGCCAGACCCTACTGGAATATGGCCCGAGAGCTCATATGGATAAAAACTCAGTATTGCTCTTAAGAATAGTCTTAAAGGGATAGTTACCGCAAAAATAAAAATTCTGCCATTAATTACTCGCCTCATGTTGCTCCATATCTGTAAGACTTTCATTCATCTTTGGAACACAAATTAAGATATTTTTGATAAAATCCAAGAGTTCACTCGCAGTGTATGTAGATAGAAATTGCTCATTCTACGGTAATAAAAACAATAGTTCATTATTTAAGGTCTTTATACACCTCTGAAAACATAATTGTGTATATTATATTGTATTTCTGTCAATAGATCCTCCTTAATATTATTATCGGGCAAACAACCATAACCAACAACCATTTTTTTTGCATACAGATGAGAACATTGTCAAAACAATCACATGGACCCACGAAAACTACTAAAAATGCTTTATCATGGGTGCCAAGTTTGCTGATGTCACATTTTAAATAAATTAACAAACCTATAGACTGAACACATAATACACACACTTGTGACGTCAGTTTTCACAAATTCATATTTTTATAGTTTACACAGAGATCATGCCTCTATTGTTTACAAAGAAATTGCATTTTCAAGCCTGTTTTTATAAGCCGCATTTACAGGCCCCCAAAATGCAATTTTCATGTAAATGAACAACCAAAACACAAAAAAGTTTTCTGTTTTTAGTTGAAAATGGTGTTGTGTAATCGTCCTCATACATGAGTCAAAATAATAATAATACCTCCTGGAATGTAACACACAAAGATTTAGTGTTCAATATCATCTGTGTTTGTGTCATTTTTCTGCTGAACTGAGAGATTGAACAGTGTGTCGTTGTTCTGCAGGTTGAGTCGTTGTGGCGTCACAGATGAAGGTTGTGCTGCTCTGAGTTTAGCTCTGAGATCAAACTCCTCACACCTGAGAGAACTGAATCTGGCAGAGAATAATCTAGGACATGCAGGTCTGACAGCGCTTTCTGATGGACTGAAGGATCCTCACTGTAAACTGGAGAAACTGTGGTAAGAACATATTCAGTATTAAGCTCCAGTGAAACAATTATGTATTATAATAATATGTAGTGTATATTAATATATATTATTCACCCAAAAAATGAAAATCCTGTCCTTTGCTCACTCTTATGCCATCCCACATCTATATTAATTTCATCCTTCATATAAACATATTTAAAGATTTGAAAAAAAAAAAAAATCAATGGTCAATTTCATCCAGCAAACCAGACACAGCTATAATCCAAAAAGACCACAGTTGTTGAATCAATGTCTTCTGAAGAAAAAAAACAATAGTTGTGTGTAGGAAAATGATTAGTAAACTTTAACTACAGATCACTGCTTCAGGTCAACTGTCACACGATATGTGTGTTCATGAGAGCGTGAGAGCGCATAATAAAGCTCAAACCAGAAGTGACTCACATCAGCTTCAGAACGAGCTTCACAGCTTTTAGGATGCTGTGCACTTTATTTTCATAATATGGGTGCACAGAGATTCAGTATTTCTCTGACAATTTTCAATTGTGTTCATCTGAAGAAAGACAGTTGTACACATCTGGGACAGCATGAGGGTGAGTAAATAATGAGAGAATTGATGAGAGTGGAGTACAGTTGTGAGACATACCAAATAAAAACTAATAAAAAGCAATTAAACACAGTTAAGAAGGAATTGGGAGAAATCTTGAGCTCAAAGAAAGGGTGGGGTTGACCTTGTTGCTATGGATGATGTAATTTATCTTAGTAAACTGCCAAGTGTGATTGGCTGAGAGGAGATGGGTCTCTGTCAGTGATCCTAGAAACATTGTAAAATGAAGTACAAATTTGCCTCATCAAACTATCATTTGAAAATTAAAACAGCTTTACATTTAACTGTTTAATTAGAAAAGAGAACTTCCGATATACGGCTTATTATTCGCGTGATTTGTCGAGATGATTTGTTAAACAGGTAATTCACGTAGTGCCCCCTCCCTATAGTGTGATGTAATTACTATTAAGAGTGGCAATGGTACCGGCAACATGTGAGAAGTGACGGTACGCAAGAAAAAGTGAAGGCACGCTAAAGATGAAAATATAGAAGTGTCGGTACTGCGTACCGGCCCACTTCAAGCACTGGGCGTGGTATGAAGTATTTCATTCATCATTATAAGTACTAATAGGCTGAACTGCAAATAAGCAAAGTGAACGCGCGTTGTGGACCTGTCCAGAGGCGCATTATCTACCAATGCGCTCTTTAAATAACAAAAACAAAATATTGCGCCATTGACTTTAGACATTAGACCAGGTTTGAGTTGGTCTATGGCGCAGTCTATTTTCAGTTCCTCAAAATAGCAACGCGCCAACAATGCGCGCGAACACACCTCTTTTTTAGACCAGCACGCCCATGGGCACACAAAAGGGCGCAAATGCATTTGCTAATTAAACGACGTGCCGCTGGACGGGAAAATGCGAACTGCGTCGGGCTTAAACTAGCAAACACACTTGCGCTGCGCCTTGCGCCAAATTGCGCCGGGTGTATGATAGGGCCCTCTATGTTTATTTGTGTGCACTCACAATATTAACAAAATCAGTTTATTTTTTTAAATAAAGAAAACAAACATGATGCGCTTTCTGCCGTCTGTCACAGTGAACTGGAGCTCTTCACAAAAATGAACTGAAACTCTGCAAATACTTGTCTCACAGATATGACAAATATATCTAAAAAAAGCTAGAAATTTCTAAACAACCTGATTCAAATTAAAAAGATTCTCTCTGGTTATGTAATCGTATGAAAGGTGCATTACTCGTCATTGCACTGCAGAGATGGAGAGTCCTTGTCAAGTTCGTCTTTGCAGCCGACACTGACTCAGAAAACACTAGTTTAGTTTAATTAATATATATATAAATATATATAAAGGTATAATAAGGTATCATTTGTTAACATTAGTGAATGTTTTAACTAACTTGAACTAACAATAAACAATACATTTGTAACAGTATTTATTATTTTTTGTTAATGTTATGAAACATTAACCTTATTTTAAGAAGAAGAGTGAAATTATAAAAATGTAGGTGCTGCCTAAGTCACATTGTAAAATAAACACAAACAGCAAGAATAATTACATCTGGTATTCCTGCACAAAACTAGTACAGTTTTGTTTGAACATTTCTCATAAAGTAACTTACTGTTTAATCTTAAAAATAAATGTCAAGTTCTCCAGTAGATGGCAGTAATGTTCTACTAAATTATAGCTTTTTCTAAGGTTAACACCACAAATTAAACTGAGAAACGTAAATCTTTACAGTGAATTTTACATACATTTTGCTATTTGTAATCCTAGTTACAAACATTAACGTTAATAAACATTAATAAAAAATACCATAAATACCCAAATACTACACAACTATAGCATAAAAATATTATTAAAGCGTGTTGTCACGTGACACAAAAAATCTCGGATCTCTGGATCTCCATTTTTTATATATATATATATATATATATATATATATAGTTAAAAAAAAAACACTTCACACATTTTGGTGCCCCTAGGGACATCCCCCCTGGAGCTGCTGCACTGAGCCAGAGCATGTTAAATTAATGAGAATGTCTGACTCAAGTGGGCCGCACAGACCGTATTGAGGGATATAGGCTACACACACTTACTATCATTCATTCTTTATATATATTTATGCAGCCCCCTGGAAAACTCCCAGTGCTTCAGGTGCCCAGTCCACCACTGCCCCTAACCTTTCACAGATTTTGGAGCCTTTTTTTAGTATTAAAACTAGTGCTGTCAAAGGATTATTCGCGATTAATCACATCCAAAATAAAAGTTTATGTTTACATACTATATATTTGTGTTCTGTGTATATTTATTATGTATATATAAATACACACACATGCATGTATATATTAAGGAAAAATATTTTAGATTTATATCTAAAATATTTATATTTATCTATAATCTAAATTGTATACAGGTATAAATATATATACATATAAATATTTTGTTTTAATATATACATGTATGTGTGTGTATTTATATGTACATAATAAATATACAAAGTAAACACACATATAGTATGTTAACATAAACTTTTATTTTGGATGCAATTAATCACGATTAATCGTTTGACAGCCCTAATTAAAACACTTTCACCCGGTTTCACAGACAAGGCTTAAGGCTAGTCCCAGATTAAAATGTAGGTTTGAGTTGTCTCAATTGAAAATATCTTAAAATATGTCAGTGACATTGTTCTGTCTCAAGATGCATACCTGTAACATTTACTTCTAAGGCATTTTTATAAAAGCTGCTTAAATATTTTAATGTAACTAAGGCCTAATCCTGGTTTAAACTAAGCCCTGTCTGTGAAACCAGGTTTTCTCATTTTACGGTAATAAGAAACATAATGGTTCATTATGTAAGGTCATTATACACCTCTGAAAACATACGTGTGTATATTACATTGCATTTCTGTGTATATTGCATTGCATTTCTGTCAATAGATCCTCCTTAATATTACACACTGCATCTTTAACCACAATTGAAAGTAAGGCAAAAGAAATATCAGTCAATTCTACCTGCTAGCTGACACACAGTGAATGCTGTTTTTCTGTCAAGTGTACAAACACTGCTAGTCAACACCAGCTATTGGCAGAAACAAACACACTACAACCCAGAGAAGAGTTCAGCTTTCAAAACTTTCTTGGGGGGTGTTTCATAAAACAAGTTTACCAAATAAGCCATGCATATTTCAGTTAGTCTGGTTTATTGTCACTTGACTTGGCTCAAAATAAGTCAGACTAACTGAAATAAGCCTGGCTTATTTGGTAAACTTGTTTTATGAAACACCCCCTGGAGGACAGCAGGTGTCTCCCTCATTTATCACACCTGATTCAACTCATCAATTCATATAGAGACTGCAAGACCTGAATCTGGTGTGTCTGATAAGGGAAACACAAAATGTGCATCACTGAGGGTCCTCCAGGACTGTTCTTTCTCATTTCTGTCTCAGTCCTTTTCTCACAAACGAGCTGCAGCTGGTGGTGATTTGGTCTGAAAGCAGATAAAATGAGAGACAAACAGGGCAAACAATCATAACCACACAATCATCATAGCAAGGGATATGTTTACGAAAAGTTTTCCTTTGCATTTTTTTAGTTTTGCATACAGATGAGAACATTGTCAAAACAATCACATGGACCCACGAAAACTACTAAATTGCTGTATTATGCGTGTTAAGCTTGCTGATGTCACTTTGTAAATAAACAAACAAGCCTATAGAGTGAACACATAATATGCATGTGTGTGCCGTAACAGTTTTCACAAATTCATATTTTTATAGTTTACACAGAGATCATAACAGTATTGTTTACAAAGAAATTGCATTTTCAAACCTGTTTTTAAAGGTTTGCATTTTCAGACCATCAAAATGCCATTTTTCATGTAAATGAACAACCAAAACACAAAAAGTTTTCTGCTTTTAGTTGAAAATGGCGTTGTGTAATCGTCCTCATACATGAGTCAAAATAATAATAATACCTCCTGGAATGTAACACACAAAGATTTAGTGTTTAATATCATCTGTGTTTGTGTCATTTTTCTGCTGAACTGAGAGATTGAACAGTGTGTCGTTGTTCTGCAGGTTGAGTCGTTGTGGCGTCACAGATGAAGGTTGTGCTGCTCTGAGTTCAGCTCTGAGATCAAACTCCTCACACCTGAGAGAACTGGATCTGTCATGGAATAATCTAGGACATGCAGGTCTGACAGCGCTTTCTGATGGACTGAAGGATCCTCACTGCAAACTGGAGAAACTGTGGTAAGAACATATTCAGTATTAAGCTCCAGTGAAACAATTATGTATTATAATAATATGTAGTGTATATTAATATATATTATTCACCCAAAAAATGAAAATCCTGTCCTTTGCTCACTCTTATGCCATACCACATCTATATTAATTTTGTCCATCAAATAAACATATTTAAAGATTCAAGAGAAAAAAAATCAGTCAATTCCATCCATTAACAGAGCTATAATCCAAAAAGACCCCAGTTGATGAATCAGTGTCTTCTGAAGAAAAAAAAACAATAGTTGTGTGTAGGAAAATGATTAGTAAACTTTAACTGCAGATCACTGCTTCAGGTCAACTGTCACACGATATGTGTGTTCATGAGAGCGTGAGAGCGCATAAATAAAGCTCAAACCAGAAGTGACTCACATTAGCTTCAGAACGAGCTTCACAGCTTTTAGGATGCTGTGCACTTTATATTCATAATATGGGCTCACAGAGATTCAGTATTTCTCTAACAATTTTCAGTTGTGTTCATCTGAAGAAAGACAGTTCTGGGACAGCATGAGGGTGAGTAAATAATGGGAGAATTGATGAGAGTGAAGTATAGTTGTGAGACGTACCAAATAAAAACTAATAAAAAACAATTAAACACAGTTACATTCCTCTATCTGTCTAGGGGTTGTAAGGGGAGGTATCAAAGTTAAAAAAAAAAAAAAAAAAACAACTAAAAAGAAAATTGAACTAAAACGAAGCAAGAAGGAAAGGGTGGGTTTGACCTTGTTGCTATGGATGATGTCATTTATCTTAGTAAACTGCCAAATGTGTTTTGGCTGAGAGGAGATGGGTCTCTGTCAGTGATCTGAACATTGTAAAACGGAGTAAAAGTTTGCCTCATCAAATTAGCATTTGAAAATTAAAACAGCTTTACATGGCCACTCGCTCTAGTGTTAGCCTATAGATAAAAGTGTGCTATTGAGTGTTTGTGTGGAAGCTGTTAGCGCACAGAGGTGCGACTCAATCACTGGCATTTTCTCCTGATAACTGTGGAAACAACATAAAATCTGCCATCATTTTTACTCATACAGATAAGAGTAATACACTTTCTATGTTTATTTGTGTGCACTCACAATATTAACAAAATGTGTTTATTTTTTAAATAAAGAAGATAAACATTATGCACTTCATCCGTCTGTCACAGTGAACTAGAGCACTTCACAAAAATGAACTGAAACTATGCAAATTCTTGTCTCACAGATATGACAAATATATCTATAAAAATCTAGAAATGTCTAAACAACCCAATTCAGATTGAAAAGACACTCTCTGATGGAGAGTACTGCAGAGATGGAGAGTCATTGTCAGCTTCATCTTCAGCCGACACTGACTAAGAAAACACTAGTTTATTAATTACTAATAAAAATATCTATATAGGCTCACTATGGATATGGATTTCTTGCCCAGCTGGTACATATAACAATGAACATTATCTTCATAATAAGGACATTATAGTGAAATGTTAGATGTTTATGTTCTGAGGAGGATTGCCTGCAACAACTATTTTAGGATGGTTTGTGATTTTGGTTTATTGACTTTGGAGTCCTCTTGATTACCTCTAACCAGGGGCAGAATGGGGCTAAAATGTGGCCCTGAACCTTTTGGCACAGAGCAAACCACAACCAATCCACACCACACCATAAATACACTAGATCATTATGCACAGAGCACTTTGAACACCAATTACTAACAAATATAACAATACAGAAATAAAAATGCTCTCTTTTTTTTTTTTTGTCTGAATAAAATTTTTAACATTAATGAATGACTGCCATACTTCTTTACATTATAATCTTGCATATGACAAACAGTAATCAATTTTGAATCATTTCTACACATCTCTTTTGCATAGCTTGACCATTTAATATTAATAAAGTTAAATACCTAACATAATGTCAGACCATATGACACAATGCTCTGCTCTGGTCTAGAAGACTTGGAATGTAGTGCAGAATGTGGACTGTTTTTAGTTTTTATTAATCAGTATTTTACAATGATTTCTGAACACCTCTGAAAACATAGTTGTGTATATTACATTGCATTACTATCAATGGATCCTCCTTAATATTATACACTGCATCTTTAACCACAATTGAAAGTAAGGCAAAAGAAACATCAGTCAATTCTATCTGCCAGCTGACACACAGTGAATGCTGTTGCTCTGTCAAGTGTACAAACACTGCTAGACAACACCAACTATTGGCAGAAACAAACACACTACAACCCAGAGAAGAGTTCAGCTTTAAACCATTCCTGGAGGGCATGCAGCTGGCAGGCAGCACCATTCATTAGTGCAAACAAAATGAAGGCCATTTTCCATCCCTTTCCAATGAGCTACTGTCATTGATGAAAAGTTGCATTTTTTTTTAGATTGACATCAAATGAGGTAGAATATTGGTTCTGAAACTGTTGCATTTCCTCTAATTCTTTGTGCAAACATGAACGGATATACCATGAGATGATAGAACTGTACAGTAAACACTTTAGAAGTTAACTAGCCTTCCACTTGGCAGACACATCAGTCAGAGCTTCAGATTCTTTGTCGAGAACACAGACATATTCACTGACTTTGGTGTAAGAGCTGATCTTTGACTAAGTTACTACACATTCACCAGTGCTGAACAGCCTTTTGGAGGCAGCGCTGGTGGCAGGGATGTGCAGCAGCAGCGCTGTGGGCCCAGTGGGTATGTTTGGCTTGGGACGTCCATTGCACCTACCTGTCGGTGTGTGGCATTGGAATACGCTCTGGAACCGCTCTCGCGGTTACCATCTTTACCATCCCTTACCATCCCTTTAGATTAATCATGCTGTTTTATGTAAAATGTATAGTGCAAATTAAATATTTAAATTCTCTATGAATAATAATGTATAACTAAATGAGCTCGGTGTAAGGGGCATTTACATGTCGCGTATTTTGCACACTCAAGTTTGTTATTTTAAATGTAGATGCGTGGTATGCACCCTCAAAATGGAAGCGATGTGGTCACAAAGTAGGCTAATATCACACTAGAATGAATGTGTGAGATGCCAATGTTTCCTGTTTTGCAAATTAAGTAGTTCCAAACAAAGCTGAAACAGCGATATTGTGCGTTTTAGAGAAATGCTGCTGTTTCTTTTCTGAATCGATCTGTTTTTGAACAATTCCGTGAGCCAATTATTCAATGATCCATTGATAAAAACAGCCAGCTTGCTTCCATCCAGATTGAATCAGCCATTTTAAAAGAATTGTTTGCTTGAAGGATTCAGTGAATCATTTATTAAAACAGACACTTGTCGCCACCCACTGGCAGTTTTATTTATTATATCATATTTATTTATCCATGACAAGCCTTAACCAGCACAAAAACACCCTCAGCAAAATATTAATTATCAACAAAAATCCCCCAAAAAATTTTAGATAATTTTTGTCAATATTGCACACTTCTAAATACAGGGCATCATTTAGGTCATTTGGCACACAGACACACAGATTGTGTGCATGCAAGTGTGTGTGTGTGTGTGTGTGTGTGTGTGTGTGTGTGTGCGCGCGTGTGTATACATTGGTTTAACCTACACTGGGAAGACCAAATGTCCCCACAAACAAAGGTAAAACTTTTGACATTTCAGGCCCCACAAGGAAAATCATTCATAAACCATAGTATATTTAATAAAGCTTATTTTTTGATAAATAAAAATGTGTTTACAAATTAGACACCAAACAAACACACCATCCTTCCTGAATATTTTTTTTTTTTTTTTTAGCAATTCATGGATGATTCAGCTGCAGGCGCCATCTTCTGGCGAGACAGGAATTCATTTGGCGCGTGACTCTCACGCGTTGAGTGCATGGTTGAGTGTACATGTTTATTCTGAGTTGTACACTCGTTTTTGCGATGCATTGTGGGATTGAATGGGTGCAGTTGAGAACGTCCGCTATGGTTTAGAACACCACTAAAAATGTCTGTGGTGATTTGGTCTGAATGCAGGTAAAGTGAGAGACAGTAGACACAGGGCATACACCATAACCACACAATCACAATTATGGGTATGTTTCCGAAAAGTTTTCCTTTGCATTTTTTTTTATTTCGCATACAGACCAGAACTTTGTCCAAACAATCACATGAAAATCGACTAAAAATGCTGTATTATGCGTGCCAAGCTTGCTGATGTGACTTTGTAAAGAAACTCACAAGCCTAAAGACAGAACAGGTTATACATGTTTGTGACATCACAGTTTTCACAAATTCACAGTTTTATAGTTTACAGTTTCACTGAGATGGTAATGCTTTTGTTTCCAAAGAAATTGCATTTTGAAACACAAAAGTTTGTGGTTTCAAGCCCCTAAAATGAACAACCAAAACACATAAAAGGGTTTCTGTTTCAGTTGACAATGGTCCCCTCAGACATTAGACAAATAACCTCCCTCCTGGGATGTAACACACACACAGACAGATTTAGCATTTAATACCATAATCTGTGTTTGTATCATGTTTCTGCTGAACTGAGAGATTGAACAGTGTGGTGTTGTTCTGCAGGTTGAGGTGTTGTGGCGTCACAGATGAAGGTTGTGCTGCTCTGAGTTCAGCTCTGAGATCAAACCCCTCACACCTGAGAGAACTGAATCTGTCATGGAATAATCTAGGACAGTCAAGTGTGAAGCTGCTCTCTGCTTTAAAAGACAATCCACATTATAAACTGGAGACACTGCGGTAAGTAGTAATAATTCATGTATCATATAATAATGTCATTTAAACTATCAGTCCCCTGTACACATGTGTGTCAGCAGTAATGCTTTATAATGCATCTGCTTCTGTGTTTCATTCTTTACTGACAGGTATTAAATGATGGTGAATATGGGATCACTACAAGCACATAATAAACAAATTTAACATAACTCAGTCACAGTGATCAAGCTCTGATGTGTGTGTGGGATACAGAAGAGACAATGTTGCAGTTACTTGGATTTTAATGACACCAGCTGGATACGGAATAATAATAAGACAAAATGTAACATTTGTAAAGGGACTGTTTTTATTATACTCACAATAAAAACACAAAGCTTTGGAAAGACTGTATGAATGAATGTATGAATGAATGTAAATGATTTTTTGTACATAAGATTTATTAAACTCTTCCTCAGTGAAGTTGGAGTTGAGTTTCATTTGTGGGGTGAATCCTGGATGGATGATGGTTTTTAATGTTTCTGTCAAATGACATGCTCAGGTTTGCTCATCTGATGAGGGCATGAAGTTCATTAATTAAATATTTGCCATTTTCACATCATTACTGTCTTCATTAAAGTGGTGTAGGAAAATTTCCGGGCTCCGCGAGTAGCTGTATCATAAAGGAGCTATGTTAAAGCATCTGTCAAACAGAGACACCATGAGTATATAAAATCACTGTTATTAGGCTACTTTCTGTGTAAATTAGTCTAATTAAATCAGCAATGTAGCTGGCCGCAGACAGGGCTTTTTAACATTGTAGAAGTGTTTGTATAAATTTACAAGCAATCTTGCTGATCAAATGACAGAAAAGGGCATTATTTCCCGATCCCAGCCGACACCGTCATATAAGCCTATTGATAATTAGCCACAAAATGATCAGCATAATAAAAACTTTTGCTTTTTGCTTAGTGAAAATTACTTTCACTAACCACGGAAAAAGCCGTTTAAAGTTTAACAGGCACTGATGGCAGTAATAATTTAGGTAATAGTTTAAACTGCCAAACACCACACAGCCACTTCTTGCTTTTCTGTGCCACATCGATGTGATCGGCGCTCTTCTGCTCTTCCTGACACTCAATCATCGCGCTCTGACTTCCACACATCTGCCTGTGAATCGCGGAAGCAGAAGTCGCTAGACATAAACCATAATACAGCGTTTTTACACAGTTTTAAGTGTATTAATCTATTATTTATCAATCTTGACGGACATTAAAAAACTTCTTAATGACTCTGTAGCGACAGAAGACGCTGTTTTAAGGATTAAAAGGTATGTCATTGTTGTGTTTTGAGTGTTTTCTTCTGGTTGATGTTTATATGAGTGTTTTATGTTTCTCTAGCTATATTTTTTGTATTTTACTTTCATAACTAAGAATTTAATGTATTCTTATTATAAAAATAGTCACCATGTGTGTTTATCAAATCTGTTTGACATCCGTTGAATTGACTCTTACACCTGTTCGTATGTTTTTAATATATCAGGATGCTTTGTTATACAAGTCTGCTGGATTTGACATTACTTATTAATTCAGATTAAAGCTTTTAAACAGACTGTCAAGCATCAGAGTTAATTTAATTCACAGATGTGAGTCTCTTGACTGTCACATGTGTGTAGAGATAAACACAGTCTTTGGATCCTCATAATCATGATCTCTGATTTCCCAGCATGCAGTGCACAGCCTCCTCTCCTCAGGATCCCACACAGGTTAGCGGCGATCGGGCCGAACTGACCCAGCTGCCCGCTAAGGATGCGTCCTCCATAGACAGCAGCTCTGATCTGGGCAGCCCCAGAGCGCTGACATTTGACCTACTGAACATGGTGATCTCCTTCAAGCGGATGGCCATCTTCCTGGAGCCCGTCACAGACACGCTGGAGGTGCTGCGGTACCTGCTCGGGTGAGAGACGTCCCATAATAATCACACTGACTGCATGGAGAACTTCTGCCTGTACTTTAGATGACTGTGTCATGTGACTCTCATGAGAAGGCTTTTGTTTTTCTCTAAACGCATCTCTGAATTATTGATGCTGCTGCTGCGTGTATCCAGTATTCAGGTCTTTTTGTTTTCAGGTGGAGGATGCCACTGTTCTCACTGTTGAGTTGCATACTGCTCAACATCCTCTTCCTCACTCTGAGTGAAGGTGAGATGCGAGTAGATGATGTTTGCATGTGTGCATATATTCTATACAGATGTAATGAAAAAATGTAAAAATGTTCTCAGGCGCATGGGTCACTCTGCTGCTGCTGGCCGTCTCTGCTCCGGCTGTGCTGGGGTTCCTCGGCAACCGTTGCCAGGGCGTGAGCAGCGAGGTGGCGGTTCAGAAGAAGAAGCACTATGCGGTGCAGCGGCGAGACCTGCAGACGGTCCACATGAGCAAACAGGAGGCCATGCTGGAAGTCAAGGGCATGTGAGTGGATGGGACAGTGATGTTTGAGTTTAAAACCCCTTCGGACCCTGCATTAAAATTAAAATGGACATCACATGATTTTTTTTTTTTAAAGCAATAAAATTTTATGTTTTTAAAATATAAGCAATGATTGGTCACTGATTGGTCCCAAGCAATGAAGATATAATTCCTACCTTAATCAGACTGAGCTACAGGCATCACAAAAGAGAGACATGACTAACCAACTAGACAGGAAGAGGAGGAAGCCCACATTTTACCTTTCATTTGCAGATTTATGTTAACTGTAACCTCATCAGCTTGCACCTGTTATAAAAAGACTATCAAATGATAATATTCAAAGTTATTTTGAAGATCTTTCAAATTTTCAGAACACAAGATTTTTTTTAATGTCCATCGCATTGGACATCAAGTCTTGAACGATATCAGCAGGTTGTATAACAGGTTGAGAAATTTGTTGAAGCATTTTAAAGCTAAATACAGGGCTACAAATTCTAATGTTAATGTTTCATGAACGTTGATGTTAATTAATGAAATTAATATTAGTTTGATTTTATTTATGTCTTCAAAGTGACTATAGCCTGTAAATCAGTTTTTCATTGGTTTTAGTGAGATGTGTGGATGTGGATGTGAGATCAGTGAATACTCAGCAACACACACTCTCACACCCCCTCCACACACACTGATGCCTTGATGCAATAAATGCACACAATCACATATTAATCAAAACAATCAGCAAGTACACATAAACCCACTCACATACACACAAATACATTTATACATACACTCAGATTCACCAACAAAAAGGATCAAACAAGTTTTTTTCAAGTTTTTTAAACACTAGATCACCTATAGTGCACAAACTCTACTTAATATGTATGGTTAAAATATGAGGTCCTGGTGTCCATTGTAGTGGACATGAGAAAAATCTAATAAAAAATTTGTTGGCATAAATCTTTTTTTAGACTTATTTATATATTGAAGAAGAGCAAATATCAAGTGGATAAAATTCAGGTCTGAAGGGGTTAAGTGATGACATCAGTACTGAGACTGAGAGATGAAGACTTGTGTGTGTTACAGGCTGAGACAAATAGATGAGCTGTTGACCCAGATGTGTGCGTATGCAGAATCTGTGTATAAAGTGTTATACTGGGAGAGCCACGCCATGTCCTCCATGTGAGTATCACACTAATGTCACTCTGCACATAGAAGCACAAGTATGGATGTTTCTTTGTCACAATTCACCCTCTAATCATAGTTTCTGCCAAAATACTCAATGCATTTTTGTTACTTTGTTACTGTCTTGGTTCATTCCGTGTCAACTCAACTAAAGGTCTCTGGCTAAGACTTTGATCCGATAAAAGAAATGTTATTTCTTCTTCAGATATTCCGCTTTAAAATCCATAAAGCATCAGCTGTATGTAAATTGAACCACATTTGTTTTTGACCACTGAAAATGTGTACAATTTAAAAATTTACAGTCATGGCCAAAAATATCCCACACCCTTTTAGTTCTGTCAGAAAATGCAACCCTTCTCTCAAAAAACTGTTGCAGTTACAAATGTTTTGGTACTCACTTATTTTGCATTGGAACAACCCAAAAAAAATTATCCCCACCCATAATTTAATATTTGGTAGCACCCCCTTTGGAAAAAAATAACAGAAATCACCATGAATGGGTTTCTCAAACCTCTCTACTGGAATTTTGGACCACTCTTCTTTTGCAAACTGCTCCAGGTCATTCAGGTTTTGAAGGAAGCCTTCTCCCGACTGCTGTTTTGAGGTCACTCCACAGGTGTTCAACGGGATTCAGATCTGGACTCATTGCTGGCCATTTCAGAACTCTCCAGTGCTTTGTAGCCATTTCTGAGTGCCTTTTGAATTGTGTTTCGTGTCAATGCACTGCTTTCTGACACTGGCCACTATGGTGCACCCCAAAATTCTTTAGTAATCATCAGATTTTATGATACCGTTCACACAGTGCATCCAGTGCCAGAAGCAGCAAAGTCCACAGTATGTTCTCCCAGAAGGAATGTGGTTTTGTCACATAAGTTTTTGCAAACAGTCTAGCTTTTTTATGCCTTTGTGTCAGCAGTGGTATCCTACCATAGAGTCCCTTTTCATTCAAATGGCGACTAATAATGTGAGCTGACACTGTTGTACCCTATTTCTGCAGATCAGCTTGAATTTGTTTGGAAGTTAATCTGGGTTCTTTATCCACCATTTGAACAATCCTTTGTAATTTTTCATTAACTTTTTTTTTCCGTCTACTTCCAGGGAGGTTAGCTACAGTGCCATGGATTGTAAACCTCTTGATGATATTGCACACAGTAGACACAGGAACATTAAAATCAGTGACTTGTAGCCTTGAGATTGTCCATGTTTTTCCTAATTTTTTTTCTCTCAAATCCACAACTCTTTACACTTTTCTTTTCTCCATGCTCAGTGTGACACACAACACAAAGGTTGAGTCAGCTTTTCTCCATTTTAACTGGTTGCAAGTGTGATTACTATATTGCCACAGGTGTGTCTTAATACAAATTACAGGAGCATCACTTGTCAATTTTGACAAGGTGCCAATAATTTTGTCCAGTCCATTTTTGAGTTCTGTGTGAAAATTTATCAAGTTTGACTTTTCTTCTCTGCTTATTGTGGTGTTCCAGTGTAAACAAAAACAATAAGCATGTTTGCAAAAACATTTGCAATTGGAACAATTTTCTGAGAGTCTCGTATTTTTGGACAAAATTGCAAGGTGCTGATGACATGACTGTACTTATGAAGCCACATTGAGATCCCCATCTCTCTGAGATTGAACCATATGGGGTCAATAAATTATCATCATTGGCATTTCATATTTTGGCTTTTATTACAATTTTCACAATCTTTTTTTCAGATAAGATATAAACAAAATCAAAACAGAATGACAAATATGGTATTTTGGCAGAAATTACAGTTACCTTAGTACATTTGTGTAAAGGATGGTGTTTAGTGCAGCAATACTAACATTAACTAACTGATGGACACCAACTGCGGTTTACATATATAATGTAGTATTATTCATACAGGTAATGTATTATTTGCATACTGCTGTTTTAGTCTATTTTTGTTTCTTTTTTTATTTTGTAACGTAAAATGTCTAATAAAATGAAACAATGTAGTTGATTATGAGTTATTTGTGTGTGTGTGTGTGTGTGTGTGTGTGTGTGTGTGTGTGTGTAGGTTTTATGGTTCTCTCCTGACAGCGGTTTGTTTGCTGTATACGGCTCCAGTGGGTTTGAGTCTGTCTGTGCTGAACAGCGCCCTCTTTCTGTGGAACAGAAACTTCTGCAGAGGTCAGTAAAGACAGGGCATCAGCCTCAGGTGACACGTAAAAATACAGAACAGAGCACTTTATGTTAATCAGACAGTCTCCTTCTGTGTGAGTGGGCTTTTATAGCTTCAGTGTGGACCAGGCTTTATGCTGATATTGAAAAAATTGGTGAATATACACTACTATCAAATTGCTTTAAAATAGCATATACACTATCATCAAAATCCTTTAAATTGACCAAAGTAATGATAAATACATTTATAATGTTACAATAGATTTCTACTTCAAATAAATGCTGTTCTTCTGAACTTTCTATTCATCAAAGAAACCTGAAGCAGCAAATCAGAATATTAGAATGATTTCTGAAAGATCATATGACTGGAGTAATGATGCTAAAAATTCCACTTTGAAATCACAGGAATAAATTACATTTTGAAATGTGTATATATATATATATATATATATATATATATATAAAAAAACAGTTATTTTAAATAGTAAAAATATTTCAAAATTGTACTGTTTTTGCTGTACTTTAGATCAAATAAATGCAGGCTTGAAGAGCAGAAGAGACTTCTTTAAAAACATTAAAAATCTTACTGGTTCAAAAAGTTTGACTGGTAGTATGTATACACATTCAGTATTTTCATTTAGTTTCAGGAAAGCAGACATTCTCACCCAATTTCCTTTCTCTCGTGCCCTCTAGTTCTTTTGCAGCTGAAGGACTTTGTTTACCCAAGTCGAGTCCAGCTTGCAGAGGAAACTGAACCATGTGACCCAGATCAGGCACACCTGCTGGAACGCACACCCACTCCAACTAGTTTGGAGGTGAGAAAGAATAAAAACAAACAATTACACAATTAATACAATCATCTAGATTATTATTTTTAGTCCAGATTGACTTAACTGTTTTTTATGTGCTTCCTGATCAGGACCTGTCTCCCGGCAACATTGAAGAGGCAGAGGAGGCGGAGCCTGATGATGAGTTTAAAGATGCGATAGAGGTCAGGAAAAATATCTATCTGTCTGTCTGTCTGTTTTCTATCTATAATCTGTTTTTTATCTATCTACAATCTAGTTTTATCTATCATGTTTTTTTTTGTTTATCTATCTAATCTGGTTTTATCTGTTTTCTATCTATATATCATCTGTTTTCTATGTATCTATAATCTATCTATCTATCTATCTATCTATCTATCTATCTATCTATCTATCTATCTGTCTGTCTGTCTATTTTCTATCATGTTTTATCTATCTATAATCTGTTTTTATCTATCTATCTATATATCATCTGTTTTCTGTGTATGTATCTATCTATCTGATTTCTATCATGTTTCATCTATCTATAATCTGTTTTTATCTATCTATCTATATATCATCTGTTTTCTGTGTATGTATCTATCTATCTATCTATCTATCTATCTATCTGTTTTCTATCATGTTTCATCTATCTATAATCTGTTTTTATCTATTTATCTATCTATATCTATCTATCTATCGTCTGTCTGTTTTCTATCTATCATTGGGTTATCTATAATCTGTTTTTTTTATCTATCTATCTACCTATCGATAATCTAGTTTTATCTATCTTGTTTTTTTGTTTATCTATCTAATCTGGTTTTATCTATCTGTTTTCTATCTATATATCATCTGTTTTCTATGTATCTATAATCTATCTATCTATCTGTCTGTCTTCTATCTATAATCTGTTTTTATCTATCTGTCTGTCTGTCTGTTTTCTATCTATCATCTGTTTTTATCTATCTATAATCTGTTTTTATCTATATCTATCTATCTATCTATAATCTAGTTTTATCTATCATGTTTTTTGTTTATCTATCTATCTAATCTGGTTTTATCTGTTTTCTATCTATATATCATCTGTTTTTTATGTATCTATTATCTATCTATCTATCTATCGATCTATCGATCTATCGATCTATCTATCTATCTATCTATCTATCTATCTATCTATCTATCTGTCTGTTTTCTATCATCGGTTTATCTATCTATAATCTGTTTTTATCTATAATCTGTTTCTATCTATCTGTCTTTTTTTGCTGACTTGTTCTCCTATTTCTGATGTTTGCCTGCTCAAGGAATCTCAGCTTGTTCTGCCGGTAAGTAGCTCTCTCTAGTGGTGTGGAGATGTATAACACTAGCGTTAGGCCACAGCTGAGTGCAGATATTGTGTGTGTGTATGTGTGTGTTTATGAGTGTAGATATCAGCCTTCTCATTGACGAAGTAGATTTAGTTGTGTAGTGTAGTGTCTGATTTAGTGTGTACATGTCTGACCTCTGACCTCTACTCTGCTCTCCAAGGAAACTCCTCTGGCTTTAGTGGTGAGTAATAGAGTAACTGAGAGAATTCACAGTCTAAATGAGTGAAGAAACATCCTGTCTTTGTGTGTATGTGCGTATGCATGTTTTTGCGTTAATGTAAATGCCCTGATTGCATGTGCACAGGTTTATGTATGATTAATTAGTGTATGATTATTAGATTTTAGTGGGGTGCATCTCACAAAACCTAAGATTTAGATCATTTAAATAAATATAATGGATGCTTTATAGTCTTTAAGCAGAATATAATTTGTTTCATTTAGGGGGTGAAATGTGAGCTGGAAATATGTTTGTGAGATTCACCTGTATGTCTTGACTGTGTTCAGGGGTGAATTTAAATTCGGATGCATCTCATTTTATCTCAGCATCTCCAAATAACCTCAAATATGCTGCGCAGTGGATCGAGATTAAATTCAGACCTAATGAAGAATAATGATCAGATGTATCTTGTTACAAGGTGCATGACTGTTGTAAATCTGTCCGGCCCATGTTTTGAATATAGGGGTGGCATGTAGCCTATTTTCTACCAAAGATTGCGAGGAGATGGAGAGCCCGTAAGGTGCCCACACACACCTGTCAATCATGATCTCTAGGTGTTCTAACCACACCCCCTCATGCCTTTATTCATTTCGGTGGCTTCTATTAACAGTGATGTCATGGGAAAAGGTTACTTGGTGAAACTACCTTCAGGTCAGGGTTGATTGTCACACTAGAAGGGTTGGGAATGTCTACTAACAAACAGTGATGAGATGGGCTACTTTAGTTTATGAAACACGTTTAGAAATATGTCCAATTTGGCATCTGAATTAACTTATTTGAAATGTGCCCAACCTTCACTGGAGCCTGTATTTCGAGGGCTTGTGTTGTTTCTATGGTGTTAAGTGCTGTACAGCACAGAAATCTGAGACCTCTCATGGGTCATCGGATGACTGCAGGAAACGAAGCTCAGCAGCAACAAACATGGGTCAGATTTACCAAAGTCGTCACACGTGCCGCTACAGGTTCATCTGTTTCTAATGACTTCAGTAAATCTGATCTCTAAACCCAAAGCCCTCTACATACAGAACGGAACTAACACAAAGAGAAAACCTTCACACACCTTCACATGAGGAGAGTGCAGAATGCACTGATTTATGTATATGGGTCAATGATAAAACAATCTGGATTAAAAAGAAGTTTAGTCGAAAACGTACCACGTTTTTGAAAAATCTAATTTGCAAAATTCAAGTCATTGACCTTTATATATGGAAAATATCCATGAGGGTGAAGGGGAAGATCTTTTGGCGTTGAGCTGAACATGAGAGCTAATGGGTTCAGGTCTGTCACCTCTTATTTTCTGCTAGGTATGAATATGATTAATTAATCTGTCTTTATATGTGTTTATCTCTGTTAGGATGACGAGGACGTGTCTTCTGGTGTTCCTGAGTTTGACACCGTGTCTGATAACGGGCTGTTGAGCCGAAACGAGCCCATCCGCAGTAAAGTGTCCAAACTCACTGAAAAACTTCGCAAGCGTGTCCCTTCCAACACCACCGGTCACTGTGGATCTCTTTGTACTTCATGCTTTTTGGCCAATTAATATTATAACCATCTTTAAAATCATTATCTTCTTTTTGTCCTTCCACAGGCAACTGTTCCCAGTGCAATTCAGCATTTTCTGTTTTAAAGAAAAGGGTATGGCTTTTGATCTTCATCCTGTTGAGCATGCTTTTCAACTCATATGATGTTGTTTCACTGAGGGTCATTGTATTTTTCCAGAGAAACTGCAGTAACTGTGGTGTCAGCTTTTGCTCCCGCTGTTGCTCGTATAAAGTCTTAAGATCCTGTATGGGAGCCACAGGTATGAGAAGAACATGTTTTGTAAAGAATGCTTTATTAGAGATGGATTAACACACTCTTCTCTTTCTTTCTCTAATTCTTCAGCTCCTGAAGCCCAAAGAGAGACTGTGTTTGTTTGCTCTCTGTGTAATACTTTTCTCAGCACCAAGTAGGATTGACCATCATCCTGAAATAATCTTTCACCATTGCAATCCTGTACAAGAAACTAGGGGAAGAACCACACATGGCTACTTCAGTGATTCTTTCTTTTTCTTTCCTTCATTGAGCATCTCAGATGGAGGACTGAAATCTTGCAGCTTATGTTGCCTCTACTCTCTTCCTGAGGTTCCTCAGTTTTTTGTCAGTCCAAAAATTTGTGACCCCTTCGTGGGCTCCTTTACATTAAATGGTAACCTTTTTGTTGCAATATGCTGCTTTTCCCAGCCACTGCTATTATTTATCAAAGCCTCACGGCAAGATTGATTGATTTGCTTGGACCTCACTTTGCTGTGATACCAATGCTGTAGTTTCATCAACACTTATGACATCGCTTTCCAGAATTTAAGCCCTTGGTGGGATATCAGGTTGATATGAAGGCCCTGTTCGAAACCATGAAATTTATGTTGGTTATTTATTGAATTAGATGCCAAAACCAATGTATTTGAGCATTAGATGGTTCCTAAATACTATACCACATACTGTCAAATCTTATTAGTTGACATCAGTGAAAGAAAACAAGAAAACAAGTCAGTTTATTTCTCTCATAAACCTTTTAACTAAACGGTTACAGTTCAACCTTCTGCAAGCTGCTTATCTGCTTGAACCCATGATTGGTTTTATAATCTATTTGTCTAATTTTGTCTGGAAAAGCTTTAATTTATATGTATGTTTGTTGTTGGAACACTCTCAGAAACCATTTATACTTATCCAAATAATGATATTATATTAGTCTATCAGCAAATCATTCCCAAGAGTTCTCCTATTCACTGTGTTATTGCAAGAATGAGCTGTGTTTGTCTCATTTTATTTGCCTGTTTGTCTTTAAGCCAAGGTTAAATGTAAAACCAGTGTTTTAACGGTTATAGAGCTGTGTATGTCGTACTACTGTTGTTTAAACATAATTCAAATCTATTGGGGACGTTATCCATAGTATAACACCATCTGTTTTCCTTGTATAAATATGCTGTTACGGTAATAAATGATTTAAATACAAATATATCTGTGTGGAATTTCTGTGAGGAATTTTCGCGTCACCGTCTGTTAAGATTCTTCTCAACCTGTGTTTTGGCGCCTCTCACACAGTTGGCTAACTGCCATTTACCTTAAAGACATTTTAAGCAAAACACTTCGTTTTTATGGCTGTATCTGTTGTGCATGTCTACAATGTAAGTTATAATGGTTATTGTCGATCTCCCGAGCGTTTTACACGTTTTATGGCGTACTGTTGCTATGGTTACCTCCTCAGGCGAACTGGACTTCACTTCGTAAGCGTCCTTTAGTCATCTCTGGCAAATTTATATCGTAATATTTAGAATTTCTGAATGGGCTGTTGTACCCAAAACATTATATGACTTGGCTGAACCTTATTCTTGAAAGCGGCATCGGTTGCTCCTCCTTCTGCGCGTCATTACATTGTATGATTGTTTCCGGCCCCGCCCCCTCTCCGTTTATCCCCAAGCGCAAACGTTTATTCCCGTGAACCCGTTTCAGCACCGGGACAGGCATCTCGAGCTCGCATGGCAACATGGCCACAGAGGTAATAAATACATCATTCTTCATTTTTGTACCAGGTGTTTATATGACCCGTTTCTATAAGATACCGTCTGAATAGCGGCGTCGTTTCGATCATTTAAATCTGGGTTGGAGATCACGGATCAGTACGTGACGTTACAGGCAAAGCGAATAGCTCTGTCTCTGTATTCACGCTTCGTTTTTTAAAACCATAATCAGTTATGGTTGCTGTTCAGCTTACAATGCACTGAATAAAATAAACATACAGTAGAGAGAGTGAAACGCTAGAGCAGCTACAAGTGAAAGGCTGACCATCGCGCATGGCTAGATAGCTATCTATAGTAGATGGCGATAGATAGATAGATAGTGTCATAATATGGTAATCAGAACTAACTGGTTTAAGTCAAATGGTAAGTGTTATGACTGAACGGAACTAAGGGTGTGATCAGGTAGAGATGTTCCTAATTTATTCTAGCTATCCAGTTAAGAAGTACCCTAATGTTGACACTGATTATAACGGGGTTTTTTTTCATGTCAGCTCGAGTGCTGCTATCCAAGTATAAGAGGGAGATACCAGACACCAAGATATTTTTTCAAAGTCATGCCACTCAAGTTTTATAATGATAAATGCTGTAAGAGTGAAAAATAAGCTTTTTCGCTCGTGCTCTCAAGTCCTCTCTAGTTGTTTAAATGGGACGTTCTAAAACACTTAACGTGAGAACGCTTAATGCGACATAATGCGTTAATACACTGTTTAAAAGACCAAACATAGCAAACACATTGTTAATAAAGCATACTATGTGCAGAAAAGCAGAGCCCATAATAAGAACAGTTTTCTATTAGAGAAAAACGCTTAACGCGTTATTCAGCATAGAACATTCCCATATCACAGAATTTCAATTTTTGGTTTCCAGAACGTCATTCTAACATTCTCAGTTTTTTTATGGTTTGTTTTGGGTTAACCAGGAAAGTTTTCTTAACAGAAATAGAACGCTAGGTTTTGGTTTTTGGTATAACGTTACTACAACGTTATTTTAACGTTCCCTTAACGTTATTATAACGTTTCCGTAACCCCATTACAAATAAAATTACTAACACAATATATGGTTTATAAAATATTCGCACATATTAAAAAAAAAAAAAAGAAAAAGAAAAAAAAAATACTTGAAGAAGTAGGATATCAGTACATTCATCATGTTAATGCTGTTGCTTAATCATATGCATAGATCTTGTGCTCATAAAGCATTATGTTCATCACTCGGAGTGATAAAGGCTCGTGTGTGGAGTCAGATGGATCTGGTGCCGTATTTAAATGAGCGCAAGCAGTGCGCGTGTGACGTAGCCGAGCGCGCAGCTGGACATCAAAGAGGATAAAAGCGACTGTCCACGGGTCGATAAGCTCTTTTAGCGAAAGCAGATCGAGTGTTTGTGCGTCTCTTTCATCGGAGACCGGATCAGGAATGATTTCAGCACCGAGGACAGCGACGGACCGAACAAAACTCCCGTACTGCCACGAATCTGTAAGCGTTTTTTTATTACTATTATTATTATTATTTCCCTAATTAAAAAGTGGTTTAACTGGCGATATTTGATTTCCTGCCGTGGTTGTATTCCCTAAGGTTGTGACTTCACAAGTTATTCCTAGTCAAATATGTGCCCGCCGTCCCGCCGAGTAACCTTGAACGCGCGCGTGATGTTGTGGTTCGAGCGCGAGACCTCTTTGTTTAAACAAACGTACTCCTCTGGGTGCCGGTCGATAATCGTTCTGTACAGGCTTCGCCGACTGATCAGATCGTGTTTTGATATATTTGGTATCAGCGGTGAGCGTGTGTTAAATGATCGTCTCCTCGCGATCGATCGGTTGTGCTCGCGGGAGTCGGTAACAGTGTCTCTCAGCTTTCTGAGACAGTTACCGAGAGCGGCTTGCATGCATAATTAATAAGGCGTTTAGTAACAACAGCCCAGAGCGTTTAGTCGCGATAAGTCTCGGTTTACTCGTACAAAAGTTACTCGTACACTGCTGGTGTCAGATGGTATTGTACAATAGTGTTTACACAGCACTGCTAAGTGCTTAAAAACATGGTAGCATGCTACATGTAACAAAACAGAAGTACCTAAAGTGTTATTCCCATGTATTGTTTGAAGCACCATGCAATATGTGAAGAGATGCAAAAGCCTCTAAATCCATCTGACATCTTTAAAAACTTTTATTTTTCACTTTTATTTGGCTCAGAATTATAGGTTTCTATGTAAGTACTGGTACTTTTGATTGGCCTGGGCGAATTTTTTAGCAAATTTGAAGTAAAAGTATTTGATGGATGTATAATATGTGTTGAGAGCATTCATTCAGTATCATTATCTCATTTTTGACCAAGATGGCTTTTTCATGTGGTAAAAAAGCTCAAAAGTACAATTCTTTCATTAGAATTTTTCCCAACATCATTTAGTTCTAGATCCTTTTGAGTATATTTTTGAGGGGTTCAACAGGTAAATGTCGTGTTGTGCATTATTTGACACCGGATATGCCTTTATCTGAGCTGTGCAAGAATTCTTGAGATCTGTGCAAATGCTAAGTGCCAGAAATTGATCGCATCCACAGCATTAAAGAGCTGTGTGTGTGTGTGTGTGTGTGTGTTTGAACCAATGCGTGCTGTCTCAGCCTGTTACTATATCTGCGCTGGCAGGCCCTGCTGCTAAAACAGAGTCTGTTTTTAAATAACAGGTTGTCAGGACTGTCTGGGTAATTATATTGTCCCTTGCAGCAGGAATAATCTTTATTTGACCTTCAGATGTCCAAAGATAAAGAATAACAGTGATGTCCTTTTACAAGTCAGTGTCTGTGTGCTGGAGCTGTGCAGTAGTTGGTTATGGAATGTGCTTTCTTATTATCGTCTTCTAGTGTATGAACATTACTGGTACTGCAAGAGAAAGAGGTGAGGACACAGGGAAGGAGTGGGGGATGGAAGGACCTACGAGTTGTGCTGATGTTAGTGTGTGTGTGTTGGCAGTGACAGATGGTCACTTGCTCTGATGTCTCCGTGTGTGTGTGTGTGTGTGTGTGTGTGTGTGTGCATACAAGCAATGAAGTGTCCATTAAATTATAAGGTCATCACTGGATTACTCTATAAGTTAATGACAACAGCATTGCATTAATGTATGAACTTTAGATAATAACATCACTGAATTACTCTATGAGCTTTCATAGTATTAGCTCACAGAATGCAGTGTTGTCAATAGTTTGGATTAATGCATTGATGAGATAATGATGAAAATGTCACGGCTTTATTCTGAGTAAATGACAACAACATCACTGCATTACTCTAAGTTAAGTTAAAGGGTACATAACATACACAGTTTCACCTGATCTCATGTTAATCCTGAGTACCTATAGAGTAGTACTGCATCCTTAATATCTCCAAAAAGTCTTTAGTTTTATTACATTTATAAAAGAAAAATACAGCTTTCCTATTCTCTCCGGAAAAAGCCAAGCTTCTGGAGGCACGCCGTGGGCAGAGCTAAGTTCGACGATCACTCGCGCTGGGATTGCCAATAAAACAGACATTTGATGGCGCTTCACTTACCATCTGCAGTTCTGAATCATGAGCAGAATCTTTTATAGCTGGGACCGCTTCATCTTTCAGTATCAAACAATGTGCAAATCCAGCGTCGAACTGGGCCTTGTATATGAAACGTTTGTCAACAAACACACTTGCAAAACTCCATTGCTGCCCCGGAAAAAGGAACTGCATCCACTGTTCATGCAACACTGCATTACTCTATGAGATAATTAAAACATTACTGCATTACTTTGATATAATGATAACAACATTGCATTACTCTGAGATAATGACAACATGACTGCATTACTTTATGAGATAATGACTACATCACTGAATTACACTATGAGCTAATGATAATGAAATCACAACAATACTCTGAGATAATGGCAGCATCACTGATGAGATAACATCACTGCATTACTCTGAGATGATATCACTGCATTACTCTGAGATGATATCACTGCATTACTCTTGAGATAATGACAACACTTTGTCACTTTGATTACTCTGCAAGCTAATAATGATGAAATCATTAATAATGATGAGACCACTGCATTGCTGTATGAGCTAAAGATAACATCACTGAATTACTCTACAGAGTTGTGGACTCGAGTCGCATAACTCGATACTTGACTTGGATTTGAACCCTATGACTCGGCAAGTCTTTATGGCTATATATTCCAAAATAAAAACTACAGAGTTCTGATTGATATAGACTTGCCAAATACGCATTTTTTTTCCCACGGAATTGGGCTGATTTTAAACTGTTGCAACGGGTCAATTTTCTCCCGTGGGTTAAAAGTTTGAAATATTAAAACATTTTACAGTGTACCTGTGATAAAACTGTGGTAGATATTAGTTTTGTGAAGGATGGCCACTGTGGTAGGAAGCTTTTTAGCTGTGTTTATGATCAATCTGCATAGCGGTGACTGTAAAAAAAGTAGTTTTGGTATGGAAATGACATATTTTGGTACCAAAACTAGGACCCCAACTGATTCAAATGATTCTTTCAAATCACTGAATCATAAACAAATGAAACAGTGGACTTAAAATAAATTATTCATTCAATTAGGCGTATAATTGTCCACAAACAATGATTAATTCCTCAATGAAACACCACTAATTATTTTATCTTTGCTATTATTCTTACTGTAGACTATTATTGACTTTAAATTTACTGTGGTAATTAATAAAGAGACACTAATTTGGGCAAACGACACTAATGACTTGTTCAGGACTTGAAGCTTAAAGTAGAGGACTTGCAACTCAATTTGGACTTGCCCATCTTGACTAAGGACTTGACTTGTGACTTGAATGCAAAGACTTGAGACTTACTTGTGACTTGCAAAACAATGACTTGGTCCCACCTCTGTTACTCTAGGAGCAAATGATGGCGATGCAACTGTATTAATACTATTGATGATGATGGCATCACTTGAGCTCAAAGTAATGCAGTGATGAGCTAGGGATGTCATCACTGCACTACACAAATGAATTGTCTAATACCACCTGTCCCTGACTAGCAAGTAGGTTCATCACTGTGATATAGCTGAATGCTAGTGGCTAATTTCCAGCTCAAACTTTAGATTTCAATAGAAAATGCTACAGCGCAGGGCAGGAAACTGCACTCGCCAAGCCATTTTCATGCATTGTTTAACATCTAACAGCCCGATTTATGATTAGATCGGAACGCAGCACACTGTAACCCTCTCTCGTCCTCTGCTGTAGTTCCATAACCTTCAGGAGTTGAGACACAGTGCATCTCTGGCCAACAAGGTCTTCATTCAGAGAGACTACACGGATGGCACCGTCTGCAAGTTCCAGACCAAGTTCCCCTCTGAGCTAGACAGCAGGGTAAGTGTGTGTGTATGTGTGTGTGTGTGTGTGTGTGTGTGTGTGTGTGTGTGTATAGGGGCAGAACAAAAGGTACACAACACAAGTAAAAAGGAGAGGATGAGAACAAGGCTCTTCACTCAGAGAAACTCTGCTCTTCAGCAAAAGCACTGCTGAGTGCGCAAACTCCACTCAACAGACACATAATGAGCTGCTAATAGAGCTGATAATAGAGCCGTTTAAAGGTGTGAGATCATGTTACAGACGCCCAGTAGAGACTCACTAAGAAATGACAGAGAAAGGCAGTTTAACATATAAAGTTTTCAGTATAATTATCACAATCTGTTTAATTATTTAAATGCGGTCGAGTGCTATCACATGATGTCTGGCATGTCTTTACATTGTCAGTCAGTTTTTGATTCAAACCCATTCGATTCTGTCACATAATGTCCTTGTGTGATCTCCCTGCTGCTCTCTGATTGGCTGACTCGTCTTGTCCTTGCGTCTGATTGGTCAGATTGAGAGGACCCTGTTTGAGGACACGGTGAAGACGCTGAATAATTACTATGCAGAGGCGGAGAAGATCGGAGGCCAGTCTTACCTCGAGGGATGTCTGGCCTGCCTCACAGTTTACCTCATATTCCTTTGCATCGAGACACGCTATGAGAAGGTACATTATGAGCTGCACATAAACCCACCCTGAATTGCCATATAAAAATAAAACATACTATCATGGGTCACTTTATGTGTCCTTTTTTGCAAACTATGGTGAATAAAAATGCTGCTGCTGGTTAAAAGTGCACCTAAAAGTGTGTGTGTGTGTGTGTGTGTGTGTGTGTTTGTGCAGGTGCTGAAGAAGATCTCGCGGTACATTCAGGAGCAGAATGAGAAGGTCTACGCTCCTCGAGGTCTCCTCATCACAGACCCTATAGAAAGAGGCATGAGGGTCGTATCCTTATAGACTCTGGAAACAACTGTGTGTGTGTGTGTGTGTGTGTGTGTGTGTGTGTGTGTGCATGAACAAATGTTCAGTGGAAGGTGCCTGTTCATCAGAAACCGCTGTTAATCCATCTTAGGATGCTGCATCTATTAAATTTGTGTGAGGTATGCAATTATTGCAATTCTAAAGACAAGATTGTAAACAAAATGTGATATATAGACAAATATTGTTTTTGGCTTATATATTAATTCAGCTTTTAAAAGTAAATAGCTATTACTTCAACCGATTATGTTGAATGTCAAATAAGCTAAATATAGTTTTTTCATAATTAAACATTAATTAAGATATAAATATATTTAATGTCTATATCTATATCTATCTATCTGTCTATCTATCTATCTATCTATCTATATATATATATATATATAGTAATGCATTCAATTCAACAGATTATGTTAAATCTCAAGATATTGTTTTTTGTAATTAAGTTCATAATAATTAAACTGTATATATTATTTGTAATTTCACAATTATTCTATTTATCATATAATATAATAATAGAAAATAATAGAATATATATATATATATATATATATATATATATGATGGATTGTATATATACACAATCCATTAAATTCAACAGAATATGCTATGTCAAATACGCTAAATATTGTTTTTTGAAAGTAAGTTCATAATTAAAAAATAATATATATTTCTTATTTCATAATTATTATATTATTTATTTATATTATATATTTTTTTCGCAATTGAATATTGATTCAGCAGATTGTGATTGTTTTTCGTCATTACATTATTAAGATATTAATGTCATATTTTTGAGTTTATCTGAGATAAACATTGAATATCAATTCATCAGATTATGTTGAAAGACAAATTGTATTGTTTTAATCGTTTAAATTATCAAGAGTTTTAAGGTGGGACAGACCGAAAGCACCATTTTAAAAAAGTTTTTCATGCTATGTTAGTTTAATGTGTAGTTACTTCATGTAGTTAGCAAGTTTGAAGTAAAAGTATTTGATGGACGTATAATATGTGTCGAAAGCATTCACTCAGTATCATTATCTCATTTTTGACCGAGATGGCTTTTAGGGGGTTTTGCATCGGAATTCTTCATATATATAAATCATCATATTCGTGACAAGTAGTCTACTAAGAGCATGTATGTGTAAATAGATTTCTTTAACTAGTAGTTTGTGTAAGGCTGTGTAAGGTGATGTTACTCCCTTAACCTGTACATGTGTGTTAGATTGAGATCAGTGTGTACGAGGATCGCGGCTCCAGTGGTTCAAGCTCAGGAAGCAGCACAACCAGCAGCAGCGGACGATGATTCACACACGCACACACACACACACACACACACACACACACACACACACACACACACACACACTCGCCCACGTGTGACGCCTTCATACTGACGCCTGCTGAACAGACACGACAGCGACCGCTCAGCATCGCCAAACACAAAACACACCTGACATGAACTGCCTCCATGGGACACATCAGCTGTTGGATCAGCAGCACGTCATTACCTCAGTCATCATTACCGGCACCTTCACTAACCTGCAGCCGTTGCACATCCTCCAGTCACTCGCTGTAGCATTCTGGGTAAATCGCACATAAGCTTCTGTCACTGTAATATGCAATCTCACTCACAAACGCCTGTGATGTAGCTGCCGACCGGCACACGACAGTCTTCCATCGTCATGATTTTTCATCCTATTTTGTTTAAGAATGAGCACTTTCACTGTAATTATAGTCAGATTATAGACTTATAGACTAAAACTGATATTTTATACAGGCCCTAGACACTGCCATCTTATTCCACGGGTACTATTTATAACTTGTTTTATTTCATAGTGTGCTAATCGTTCATGCTTTGTACTCATAACGCGTCATCAGAGCAGAAACGAGTCCTGATGACGTGACTGCCAAGAGCCAGAGCTTCCTCACATGGCCCTTCGTCATGAGCTTCCATTTCTTACTGAGAACCTTTGGCCCCTGTTTATGCAAAGATCAAGAGAAAAAGAAGCTGAGGGTGCTTTCTCTGTTGTGTAGCAAAATAAATCAACAATGATGGTCAAACAAACGAGTTCTGCTTTTCTTCATTTAATCACATTTTATTTAAATGTATTTTTCTGCGCAGGATTTATTTAGGCATTTTAAAACTGACTAATACAAAATGTTGTTAGTGCCGACCCAGTGTTTACAAAGTGAACATGCAAAGAAGGTCACACGCCCTTTACAAAAAAAAAAAAAAAAAAAAAACGTAAAACAGCGATGCAGGATTTTTTTGAAGTTGGAGGAGAAAATGAGATAGGACTGTCTTGAACCACACAGACATGCATGCACATTGCAAAGCTAGACAAGACCAGCAATTGTGGTTAAAAAGTTTATAAATTGCACTTTTTTTCAGAAATGGTAACTGATAACTGATAAGACACTTTTTTTTACCTCCACTGGGATCGTTTAGCTTTGAAGCTGCATTTAAATTGCATTTTGGAAGTTCAAACTCGGGGAGCACCATAGAAGTACACTATATGGAGAACATTTGTTTTTTGAAAAAGTGTTTTAGTCAAAAAACGACTGAAGAAAGAAAGACGTGAACATCTTGGATGACAACGGGGTGAGTAAAGTATCTTAACATTTTGATTCTGGAAGTGAACTAATCCATTAAATCTAATGATGGCAAAGTTAGCTCAGATTACGTCAAACCGTGCTAATTATTATTATTGATATACTTTGTTCTCAAATCATTAATATTGGATAACGAGCTATCTGAGCTATCTGTAGATTTAAATTTCTGTCGAATTTCTACTTGTCATACCATTATTTTAAAAAAATATTTTACCGCAAAACACACACACACACACACACATACACACGTGACGTAATGACGCAAAGACGAACGGCGACAAACTCGTAATTCCCTTGGAAACCGACCGAACCCGAATTAGAAAACATTATTCGCTTACCGTTGTGAATGGTAAGGTAAGGAAATAGTTTATAACACTGATTAATTATGTACTTGCTCATTAACAGATTTTTTGTCATTTTTAACCAAAAAAGTTCAAGTGCCTCTTAATAGTGTTTTCATGAAGCGTCATCAATCCTCCATTGGCAGCGCGCTTAAAGTAAACAATGCCACTAAACGGAATGAAACTCGTATATTTTGCTGATTACTGCTGCCTAAAATGGTCAATTATTGTCATGTTTTGGGCTGTACTAACAGATCGGCCCGGGAAAAACATTTGAAGTACTACAGACTGCCAAAAGTTCAAACAAATCAAGGAGAGGAGTGCAAAAATCTTGAGGAACTAAAGGCATTTGTGGTTGGCCAAACTGAACAAAGATTTCCAGGGCAAAAATCTTGATAACATTCGTGTTTGTTCTTATCATTTCCAGTCAGGTGGGTGAAATGTTTAGCTAATATCTTAATTATTACTGCTTGTAGGTACCTTTACCACCTATTAACTTGAACCTTTCCTGCTTACTAAGTCCTTCTCTATATGATTAAGTAGCTTCCACACATTTGTTCAAAGGTTTAGACACCATAAATTAGTAGAACAACATATTCAGTAGTACATTAACCGTGCAATCCATGCTATTGTTGTTTACATATCTCCAACATGACTGCGTATCTGGATGACTAAACCATGGCATAAGTGCAAACCCTCTATATTGTAAAGTATCAACATGTAAGGTCTGTGGAAAATGACACAGTGAGGTCATCCAATTCAGCTCTTTAACTTGTGTTGCTGACACAATTCACGCAGTAACTCTTCACAGCAGTGCTGTGTTTCCGGTCAGTAGGTTTCTTGAGGTCCGAAAATAGAATTGAAGATCTTCACTTCTCTCCCGTTTGTGTGCATCATCTGATCACTCTGAGGTCTGTCTTCATCATGACAGAAAATATCTAACAGATCCAGTGAGTTGGACCAGAATGGAAAACCTACAGTTTCATCGACACGGAGATAGACCTCCAGAGACACTCAGCACTGAGACCAGGAGAAGCTCAGGAAGAGGAAAACCAGGACAGACAGGAGAGGAAGAGACGCTGCTGTCGTACCGGGAGGCCACAGCTGGAGAAACAGACAGCGAGAGAAAGGATGACTGATGATACGGTAAAGTTGTGAGGAAAAAACAGATATTATTGTACTCTGGAAAGAAAGAAGAAATGGGTTTCAGGTAATGGGTTGGCACTTATATTAGACTGTTTATACATTACCATTCTGAACGGGTAAATTCTTCCTGTTTATATAAAGAATATTTTCTTCCACACAACTCACATTTTTAGCATAAACTGTAATAGACATTTCATGCAATTTTATGGTAAAATTTAGTTTTTGGAGGTGAAAAAGAACATATTATTTACAGTGGAAAAAAAAACGTAAACTGACATTCCCAGAATTCCCTGTTTTACATTTCACATTTGATGTTTTTTACATTTTGTTATTTTGCAGACAGTTTTTTTTTTTTTTTTTTTTTTGTTTGGTGAAATAACAGTTTCTTCTTAGTTTTTTTTTTTTTACCAGTTATGTTTATTAAGGTTCTTTGTCACATTAATGTTGTTTAAGTTAAATCTGTAAAACCGAACACGTTGCTAGCATATTGTTATGGTAAAATTCTAGCAACCACAGCTGCCAGTTTTTTTTACTGTAAATTTTATGGATTTTTCTTTCAGTGTAAAAAATAAAGCATAGATTTCTGGAGTGTCTTTTTAAAGTACTTTCAGTACTTCTACTTTAAAATGTAAAATGTATTTCCAATTATTTATTTTCTACTTATAAGTTTATTTTGTTGATTCTATTCTACATTTATTGCTTTTTTTTTTTTTTTTTTTTACATATTTCAGTAATAAATTTTTTTATAAATTAATAAAATTCATCATAAATTAAAATAATCATCACAAAAATCTTTTGAAAGCATAAACACTCAAAATTCATCGTATGAAAATAATTTTCGAATTGGACATTGCTTTTTCCCCAGTAGGCGATGCCATGTTTCAAATTGTACAAAATTTCCAGCACTATTTTATAGTTTATACTAAACAGAATTTCAAAATAACCGAAATATTTGTGATATCAACGAAACACAAATTTGTTAAAGGTATGTCTTTGATTTTAAAGTCTCAATTATTTTGTATTACTTGCATTTGCTTCATAATAGTTCTATTTATTGAAGTGCTGTCACTTCCGCAATAATCTATTGAGTTTCTTTACCACAGAGCCGTATTCATGATTTACAACCATTTCAATTCAGATTTAAGTGCATTTTCACATCAGTGCTCAAAGATGGGAGTGACAGTTAAATCCAACACCACTTTTCTGCAGTGTACTTTGCAGAATTGACCATAAACATAACTGAGCTCACCAATGGACTGAAACTAAACAGATATTATCAGATCCACATCTATCGTGCTATATTCATTCACAGTGTATTTTGGCTTCCTAAACTTAGATCCAAACATCACCTGTCCTGCACTCACCCACACACGCTTGGCCGTCTCTGCTGGGCTTGTAGCCCTCAACACATCTCTTCTTAGAGCTGCACTTATAGTGTCCATACGTATTGGTGCACACCGGACGAGTGTGAGGACACACTGCTGGCAGATGTCTGCACTCGTTTATATCTGAACAGGATGAAGGGAATGAAGACAGAATCACACTCCCACTCACCATCGCTTTATTAGTATTACACACGTTCCAATCTTAAGTAAACAAGTTCTCAAAAACAAAAAAAAAATAAAAAGAACAGCAACAAGTGTGTTTGATGTAAACAATTTCAGATGTAGACTATCGTTTTCCTCTTAGAAATGTGACGAGTAACAATACAAGGTTTCAGTAGCACTACATTGAAGTAGAAGACAGAAGATTTGGCATCTGTGCTTGAGTTTGTTGAATAAAATGTGGTTCAGTGTCAGACATCTGACAGCACAGCTCTGATTTAATGAGATGATGACAATCAATGTCCAGTTGAAAATCTCAGGATTTTGCTGTTCGAAGGACAAGAGGGAGGAAACAAATATGTCATTGTGTTACAATTATTCAGATATGTTAATTGTTTTCTGGAATAATTCCCAGAAGACATTAGATCAACATTTGCATTATATTTCAAATCTTTTCTCTCTGCAATTTTTGAGATTATAAACCTCAGCCAATTTGAGCAATAAAATTAATATCCAAAACAGGGTCCAAAATTAGGTTTCTGTCATTGAGAAAATGCACCGAGCATTAATGTTTCTTAGTCATTAATTGTATTTCGTTTTGAATTCCAGTAGATTTACAGAAATGTTTTTAACATTTTTACTGAAGTTAGGAACAAATGTGAACTAAGCATGTCATTCACAGATAATTCAAGGTTGATAATGTGGAGATCTTACCAACGCAGCGGCCATTTGTGTTGACTGTGAATCCCTCTCCACACTGCAGACAATCAATACAGAGCCATACTTCAGTATTCACAATATTTTAATGAAGCGATGACCATCAGATAATAATACATTTGTGCTTCGTTTTTAAATAACTGTTCCTAATCTCCATACCTGGCTGTGTAAGGTGTGCATTGACTCCTCCTCCTCATTTGCATGCATCCATACCTGTGTGTCAGATGTGAGTGCTGACTCCTCCCCCTCGTTAGGATATGCGATCTCAATGACTGTGTTCATATCAGAAGACTCGAGTGGTCGAACAATGGAGCGCCCATCCGGCCAAAAGACCTCAATGCTGGTGGCCTCATCGGTTCCTAAGAGCCAGTGAAAAGAGACTATTAATCTCATATGCTGAAGACTAGAGTAGTTATTGAGATAGAATGGACCACTGTTTTTGAAAGAAGTCTTCTGATCATTAAGAATGCATTTATTTGATTGAAAAAAACGGATATATTGTGAAATATTATTACAATTTAAAAGAACTGTTTTCTATTTGGATACAGTTTAAAATGTAATTTATTCCTGTGATGCAAAGCTGAATTTTTAGCATCATTACTACAGTCTTCAGTCTCACATGATCCTTCAGAAATCATTCTAATATCTGATTTGCTGCTCAAGAAACATTTATGCATTGTCTTAATAATAAATGTAATTATATTAAAGACATAATAAATCAGGTATAAATCCGTTTTTAAATGATCTGATGAACTGATCACACCTAACCCAAAGTGAGCCACGGGCTCCATCTCGCACAAATAGCCAGATCCTCCGTCAATGATGCGAGTGTGTGCCCCGCTGTGTTTTGTGTACATCACCACTTTTGCTCCACGAGCGAACGCCCCGAAACGTGTGCGGGGCACCACACGCAGCCACTTATTAGAGGAGCCCTGTGAAAGGGAGAAGAAAACGTACTGAGATGACCATTAAGAATGTTTATTCACTCTGAATTAAATATGTAAATGTATGCAGTACATTAACAAGTAAGTCCAAAGTCTAAAGTCAGAGGGATGTATACATTGGAAATAAACTTACCTGTTTGACCTTAAACACAGAGATGGGCTGTGAGGCGCTCTCACCGTGAGCCACCAACAGATCCAGCAGACCGTCACCGTCAAAGTCGGTTACTGTGGCCCCTGTTTCCCAATCAAAACATCACATTATAATGCTGTCAGTTGTTAAAAGAGGACTTTATGCCCCTATTTACAATATGTATTATAAGTCTCAGGTGTCCCCAGGATGTGTCTGTGAAGTTTCAGCCCAAAATACCCCACAGATTATTTATTTTATAATTTTGAAAATGCCAATTTTGAGCAGAAGAATAAACATGCTGTTTTTGTGCATGTCTCTTTAAATGCAAATGAGCTGCTGCTCCCTGCCCTCTTTTCCAGAACAGGGCTGTGCAATTTTAGCTCATATATCTGATTTCTGCCAAAAAACAGACATCTGAAGCACACGCATAGAAAGCAGATGCCACACGACATGTGAGTACTAAACTAAGTTCTCTTTCATGTCTTATTGCGCTTAAACTGTCGAATCCCCTTACCACATCACCAGAGAAGTGAAATCACACTAGTTTTTACACAAGCTTGCAGAAAAAAAGGTTTATGAAAGGCTTACAAATTTACTGGGTGTTTGTTTGTTTTTTTACGTTTTCTGTGTTGGTAGGTGAACCGGGGACATGATTATAGCAGTTAAATGTGGAAAAAGCCAGATTTTCATGATATGTCACATTTAAAGAAAGAAATTAGGAAGTGGGTTTGGTCATGTGATCTCACCTGTGCCCCTTCCCTGAGGCTCAGAGGCATCACCCACGTCCAGCTCTGTGATGACAGGGACAGAATTCTGCTTCCTGGAAACCCTAAACGACCACAAAGCAGTGTTATTTTAGTACTGTTTGTGTTATTATTTGTCGTTTTTCTAGCTGAAATTTTGTGTTTTCTCCATTTTTATTACTCCATTTAATATTCAGTTTCAGTTTTAATTTTAGGAATTATTTCATTTCTAAATTTAATTTGGAAAGTTATATTTATTCCTAAAAACTGATTTTGAATAGTTTTAGTTTTAACTAACAATAGCAACGCTCTCCACAAGGACACGTTAACTACTAAAAAAGACAATATAATTTCTAAACAATATAAATATATATATCAGTGAACATCATGTACCTGAAGATTCTGTTGGGGGCATTTCCTCGGTAAGCAATGTTATTAAAGAAGACTTCAAGCTGAAGATCATTGTCAAAGTCGGCAGCGATGACGGTACGGATGGGTGATGGAGTGGCGAAGGCCTTTGTGGCGACATCCTACAATAGCACAACAAACTAATCCATTATTACAGATCACAGATGTTTATAGACCTGCATTTTTTAAATATATTTTACAAAATGTACAAAAAACTGTCACCCAAAATATATATTGCTAGAGAATATACATTTTGTAACATATTTTAGCAAATGTATATTTTTGTGCCCGTTTTGTATATTTTGAAATATATTTATATCAAAATATATTTGAAAGAATAAATATTAAAATTATTATATATACATTTGAGATCAAAAGTTTACGTACACTTTGCAGAATCTTCAAAATGTTTTGAATGTTTCGATTATTTTATTAAAATAAGAGGGATTATACAAAATGCATGTTATTTTTTATATTAGTACTGACCTGAATAAGATATTGCACATAAAACATGTTTACATATTCAAGTCGAGAAAATTATAGTTGAATTTATAAAAATGACCCCGTTCAAAAGTTAACATACACTTGATTCTTAATACTGTGTTGTTACCTGAATGATTCACAGCTGTGTTTGTTTTTTATTTAGTGATAGTTGTTCATGGGTCCCTTGTTTGTCCTGAAACTGCCCGCTGCTCTTCAGAAAAATCCTTCAGGTCAAACAAATTCTTTGGTTTTACAGCATTTTTGTATGTTTGAACCCTTTCCAGCAATGACTGTATGATTTTGAGATCCATCTTTTCAAACTGAGGACAACTGAGGGACTCATATGCAACTATTACAGAAAGTTCAAATGCTCACTGATGTTTCAGAAGGAAAAAACATGCATTAAGAGCTGGGGGTGAAAACTTTTGAACAGAATGAAGGTGTACATTTTTATTATTTTGCCTAAATATCATATTTTTTCATTTACTGCCCTTCAGAAGCTACAGAAGATACTTGCGAACACAAAACAAGTTAAATTTACCCTGATCTTCAAATTCAAAAAGGCTCTTAATGCATGTTTTTTCCTTCTGGAGCATCAGTGAGCTTTTGAAGCTTCTGTAATAGTTGCATATGAGTCCCTCAGTTGTCCTCAGTGTGGAAAGATGGACCTCAAAATCATACATTCATTGTTGGAAAGGGTTCAAATACACAAAAATGCTAAAACACCAAAGAATTTGTGTGACCTAAAGAATTTTTCAACTGTTCAGGACAAACAAGGGACTCATGAACAACTATCACTAAACAAAAAACACAGCTGTGTACCATTCAGGTAACAACACAGTATTAGGAATCAAGTGTATGTTAACTTTTGAACAGGGTCATTTTTATAAATTCAACTATTATTTTCTCTTGTGGATGTGAAATATCTTATTCAGGTCAGTACTAAATAAAAAATAGCATGCATTTTGTATGATCCCACTTATTTTGCTAAAATCATTAACATTTTGCAGATTCTCCATGTATGTAAACTCCTGACCTCAAATATATGTTATATGTATTTGTTCCGTAAATTCTCTTACTGCATTACTTGAGGTGCATTTGTTTTACTGGACTCTAAATTTATTTTAGCTGTAAAACAAGACTAAAATGCTCATTAATAAAAGTCTGTTTTCCTCAGACTCCAACCTTGAATCTCTGCTGGCCGTCCTGCAGGTACAGACGGTGTGGGCCGTTCCAGTTGCCATAAACAATGTCTGTCTTTCCATCGCCGTTGAAATCGGCCAGCGCCACACCTCTCCCATGCTTATATCTGTCTTCAACTCCTGTCATCAAACCATAAAACATAAGACTGAGAGAGAATTGCAAATCAATACTGTAAAAATAACGTCAGGTTTCTCACCTGCCTTGGCAGCCACATCTGTGAAAGTTCCGTCACCGTTGTTCTTAAACAGGAAGTTGGGTCCATTTTCATTGTCGCAAAAAATGTCAGAGCGTGTGTCGCTGAGGATTGGACCAACAACTACACCTCGACCACCTTTATGAAATAACATTACCACTTTTATAACATAAGTTTTAAAATGTTGCACTAACATTAAAAGATTTGGGTTTTAGAAAGAATAAATGTTAATAAATTACTTTTTTTATTCAGCAAGGCTGCATTTACTTGATCAAAAGTGTCAGTAAAGACATTTATAATATTATGAAAGATTTCTATTTCAAATTAATGCTGTTTTTGAATTTTCTATTCATCAAAACATGCTGAAATAATATTTATTAAATATTTAAATATTAAAATATTAGGAACTCTTTTCAACATTGACAATAATCAGAAACGTTTATAGAGAAGCAAATCAGCATAATAGAATGATTTCTGAAGGATCATGTGACACTAAAGACTAGAGTAATAATGCTGAAAATTCAGATTTGATCATCGTAGCTTACATTTTAAGTATATTCATATAGAAAACAGTTCATTTAAATTATAAAAATATTTTAACATTTTTACTGCATTTTCGAACAAATAAATGCAGCTTTGGTGAACATAAGAGACTTGTTTTAAAAACATTAATAAATCTTCCCGACTCCAAACTGTTAAAAATTTCACATACAAACAACAGGGTTCCCACTCTAAGCCAAATGTCAAATTCCCTGACTTTCACTGACTAAAAAGCTGAATTACCATGACCTATAATGAACAGATCCATCCATTTGCAAGCTTTATTTACTTGTTTACAGGCCTTTTTAGTACAAAACTATGGAAGCCCGTTTCTGCCACAAAATAAAAAGATAAAGACTTTTTTTCTCAGAATTGTGAGATATAAACTAATTTCTGTGGAGAAAAAACACTGATATGTTCACAGAATTGCTATATCACACAATTCTGACTTAATAACTCTCAATTGTGAGTTTACATCATGCAATTCTGACTTTATTTCTCAGAATTGCTAGTTTATATCACAATTCAGAGGAAAAAATTCAGAATTGCGAATGTGTATCACACAATTGTAAGAAAACAAGTCAGAATTGTAAGAAGTTTTTATTTAGTGGCGGAGACTTTTTCTGTACCTTTTCTACAGAATTAATTTATGTTTTTTATGATTTAAGGATTTTCTGTTTGTAATCAAGTTCATCATTCAGTTTATTTTTTAAAATTTCTTCACATTTAGTTTTTGCTTTTCTATCATCTACTTTTCACACCCAGTCTTTTAAGTGGTCATTTTGTAGAAATTTACATTTTACAGCCTGGTGACTGCATTTGACTGCCAAGTGATTGCCAGTTGAAGGAAATAAAATGGCACTGAAAAACAGCCTAACCATAAAAATCGTGTAAAACGACGCGATTCAAAAAAAAAACTGTACAGAAAAATTACATTTTGATAAATGGAAACTAAAAATTAAAGCAACAAACAAAAAATCCCTGATATTCCATGACTTGGACCAAAAAAATATACAATTCCCTGCATGACTTTCGATGTCTGGAATAGACCTTTTAAATTTCCATGATATTCCAGAAATTCCAAAACCCGTGGGAACCCTGAAACAAGTTTTGGTCTCTCTTACCTGTGTACTTATTGACGTTGACTTGTGCCGCTACATCAGACAGTGCAATTACACCTTTCTGGAGATCACTGGCAGCTTCATCCATCTCTATGAGAGCGTGTGGCCCCACGTCACCGCTGGCATAATTCGCCACGTAAATCGAGTATCGACCTGTTCCCTGCAGCAGAACAAATTAATTTAACAGCGAAACATATTATAATGATATTTACTATTAAAATTGAATAATTTAATTACCTTTCTGTCAACGCAAGCCACGGAGCGTCCCGCCATGTGATTGGCCACTCCTCTGCGCACGTTGATATCATCGCTGAGCAGATCCTCGAAGCGACCATTACGGAACTTGAACAGTTTGTCGGCATAAGTCGCCCGACCTTTAAAGATTTTAGTTCGATGTAGTTAGCGTTCGTTTAGTTTTGGGGGTCTATTTGTCACACCGTTATTCTGCATACCTGAGAAGGCGTTGTTGGTGTTGAGGAAGTAGATCTCCTCTCTGCCGTCTCCGTCCACATCGCAGGCCGACAGTCCGATGGCGTTGCCTTCCGGGTCTCTCAGTGCGTAGTAAGGAGAACCAATGTCATCCACTGCAATGTTCACTAGCTTGTTTTGGGTCCGGTCATACTTCAGAACCAGATTTGGGCCGTTATACCTGACAACAGGCAACAAAAGCTTTAATGGGTGGCAATTATAAATCATGTCAGGAACCGCAAATAACGGTCTTCAAGATATTACCAAGGCTATATTACCTTGAAGAAAAATATACTACCCTTTTTGTTGCCCTTTTCCATTTTCTTTTCTATTCACTTTATTTATCCTGTGGGCGAGGCCATAGTTAAATTTGGGTGTGGCTTCTGGTCTCCTCCAAACAGCTTGTTTTGCTGCTTGAAATTGCAAATTGGTGTGTCTTACCATATTTTTTTAATGTATTGTCTTAATTATGAATACACTGGTTTGTAGTGTTTACTGCACAGTGTTATTGTTCTCCTCATTTCCCTATAGCGCTAAAGAAACCGGATGTCTTGCCCATAGGCTTACTTCCACATTGAAATATACGGTGGATATTTTTTTATTTAAAAAACTGGCCAATATATTTATATAGTCAATACTTTGTCATGTTTAATGACTGCTATTTAGCTATCACTACAAGCAAATTTTGTCTTAAATTCTTCACTTTCAAATGTTCAAAACCCTCAACTTGTCAAATATTCAACCTTTACTGTGCTTATTAAATTTACACTTTTTTTTGTATTTTCTTATAGTATTTATGGTGTGTGTGTTTATATATGAAATATGTTATTTTTTATATATAAATTTTATATTAATAATAAATACATAATTAAAAATAACATACTTATTTAATGGTATATACACTGCTGTTCAAAAGTTTGGGATTGGTACAATTTTTATTGTTTTTTTAAAGAAGTCTTTAAAACTTCTTTAAAGAAGTTTTTATGCTCATCAAGGCTGTTTATTTTATTAAAAATACAGAAATAACAGTAATATTGTGAAATATTATTGTTTTTTTTAAATGGTTTTCTATTTTAATATATTTTAAAATTTATTCCTTTGATCAAAGCTGAATTTTCAACATCATTACTGCAGTATTCAGTGTCACATGATCCTTCAGAAATCATATTTCAGAAAAATATGCTGATTTATTATCAGTGTTGGAAACCTTTACATTGTACTGCTTAATTTAAATTTTTCAGGATTCTTTGATGAATAAAATGTTAAAAACAACAGCATTTATTTACAATAGAAATCTAACAATATACACTACTGTTCATTGGGTCAGTACATTTTTTCTTTCTTTTGAAATAAATTCATACTTTAATTCAGAACGAAGGGGTTAAATTGATAAAAAAAAAAAGTGATAGTAAAGGCTTATATTGTTAGAAAAGATTTCTATTTTGAATAAATGCTGTTCCTTTTTGACTTTTTAATCATCAAAGAATCCCGAGAAAAAGAATCACATGTGCCAAAAAAATGTTTTCAAAATTGATAATAAATTAGAATATTAGCATGATTTCGAAAGGATCATGTAACACTGAAGATAATAAGTGTAGCTTTCATACAGTCACACTTCTCATAATATGATTTATTTAATAATCACTGAAAAATCAGGGTATGCTGGAGTTTTTTACCCGGCCACCACCACTTCCAGATCCCCGTCCCCATCTACGTCTGTCACCGCCATCCCATAATTCCTCTGGGTGGGGTTGTGAAGAGCATCAGGAGGCAGAACCGTATCCGTGGTGACAGAGAACATGGGCTGAGCTTGAGAGAGAGCTGACAGAGCTAAACCGAGAAGACACGCCCACCACATCCTCATCTCCATCTGTCAATCAAACAGTATTCAGCGCAAACTGAGAGCAGTATTCACACTTAGGATTTGCAATCATGCAATTAGATGCAATAGGTGCATGTGAAAAGCACTTGTGACATTGCTTACAGCACATGGATATGAAAACAAAAGATCATGCAATTATATTTAAATTCAACGGAGAGAAAGGAAATGTGGCAGGGATGCAAAACAGAATAAATCTGCTGTTTTATGAAAGAAAACAAACGAAAAAGGCTTTCAGAGCAGAACTAAGCAAACCAAAGCAATTTGACTCGACAGAAATGTTAATGCATTTGTAAGTCACCATCACCTCAAATAGAGAGAACTGTTTTAGCTTTGCAAATAAATAATAATGTGTCATATCCACCTGTCGTGCTGACTTGGCTGGATTATAGTGGGTACTCGCGCTCTCAGAATTTCCAGTACGTGTCTTGACTCAAAAGCTTGGAAAAAAGGTGCGATTTCTGTTTTATACGGTGTATATTTGCTCCTTACACAACTTCAATGCAGCCACCTTACACAAGCGCTTGTGTAAGCGACTGTCCAATCACCGTTGAGTATTTAAAATACGGAGGAAGTTGGACCAATCACAGGCTCGCAAGAGAAAAAAAGAGGCGTTAACGCGCAGTTCAGCATGCAGATGTTTTTACGTCCCTAAGTAACTCAACAAATACTTGTTTTATTCGATGAACTTAAAATATTTGTATTAACTAAAATAATCAGGTTTATAAATAATTGTAATGATTATTGTGAATAATTGAAAAACGTCACAAGTACTGATAAACTGCAGTGACTTCAATGATTAATTTTTTTTTCGCAATTAATAAATTGTAAAATAGGCTATATAATGTTGCATTGTTTTAGATGTCAATGTCAGCTTCGCTTCTACTACAATTTTAAACTACAACTTTTTTTTTTATTATTAATGCTTGAACACGTACATAACAAAAAAGCCAAGGCTATAGACAAAAAATAAAAAGTATGCAAGCGTATATACAACCAAAGAATAGATTAAATACAACAAAACCAAATACATACATAAAAAATACATAAAATAAAATAAAATGCCTTGCTAAACCACAATAACTTAAATTTATCAAACAAATACACAGTTTTAATGGCTTTTTGGTTTGTACTCTTAATAGTGCTTATGTACATACCTAATTCTTTACGTACCACAGAGAAAAGAGGTTTCTGATTACTGAATTTACAACAATGAATATGAAACTTAAGTATATAATCAACAGATTGATAATGTAAGCCTCATTTTCCAACTTCTTGTCAAAGTTCAAAAAGCCAAATATTACATGTTCATATAATAAAAGAAAGTTGTACAACACATTACCATTTATAAATCTAGAAACCTCCCACCATAACCTCTTTGTATACTGACAATGCCAAAAAATACGAGGTACTGTTTCTGGATGTAATGAACAGAATTAACAGTTTACATCTATATCTTCAATAAATCTGGTTAAAAAATGCTTTGCAGGGTAAAATTTGTGCAGGATCTTGAATGAAATTTCTTTAATTTTGTTTGTAATAAGAAATGTTTTGGGTAATACCCAAACTTTCATCCAATCAATATTTTGGATAAATTAAGACCAATAGAATAATAAACGAATAGCCTTATTATTATTATTTTTAATACTAGACGGAAAACAAATTCTACCACAGAAAGTATCCGCAGGGTGAAGTAAAGAAGCATGTTTATACTATGAAATACCTCTACAATAAAGACACAATACTATAAGAGACTGCTCCAATTACAGAGGTATATTCTTTTGGGGTTACAGGGAATTCAAAATATGACAGAAATTCATCGTAAGTCATTAAATACCCCTGATAATTCAACAGCTGACCTACCAAATTTTAAACTACAACTCCCATAACAGGCTTTCCGATCGTGACGTCATGACGCCCGTACGTCTCCAAACATCCGGTCATGGTTTTAACGTTTCGGCGAGCTGAAAAATACTGAGATGTAAGTAGAATAATTACTTCTACAAATGTTCATTTTCACATCGTAACCTACTATCCTAAACGATGTTGATGTTATTGTCAGAACTTAGTGATTGTTTTGAAAAGATAATTCAGGTTTCTAAAAGGTGTTGCCGTCAGTAAATACGTGTTTATGTTATGAACGGTTGCTTATTTTTAAAAAACTGTAGGTAAAACACTGAACACTAATGTGAATATGCTACACTGTTGTCATTTGATTTGATTTGTCATTTATTATCTTGGGAATTAAAATTATTTGGCAGTGTTCATCCAAGTTCCTCCAAAAATGTCAGTTTTAAGTAATGAAAATCACAGCATTTTTACTTGTCTATGTAAAACACTGGAAATGAAAGAGCAAGTTTTGGCGAATTATATTTCATACATGCAGGTATTTTGCATTGCAGCTTTTGTCCTTCTTACACTCACTGACACACTTTCTTGACACAGATACCTATGGAGACAGAAGCAGCTCACCCAGAAGAGGGGCCCAAAACATCTGCTCCGCCCCGAACGAAAAAGCCCGCCATGGAAATCTATGTGCCCAAGAAGCGGCAGGCCGAGAAAATAGAGAAACCTCAGGCAGGCGATGACAAGAAATCCAAACCCAGGCCTCGGTACACCGACAAGGCACGCAAGAACAAGAAGGACAAAGCCAAAGCGAAAGAGACCCTGAATGGAGAGGTAAAACAGGATGACGGGGGGCGGGAGGAGGGAGATAAAGAAAACCTAAACATGCACACAGAAAAAGAGGACGAGTCTAGAGATGATACGGACAATGTATCCAGAACTATGAACACACCCGAGGACATGGGTAGTGCACTAGAACATGATGGGGTGCCAAAAGAGGAGGAGGATGAAGGGGAAAACTGGGATTCTTTGTTTAATGATGATGGGGACTGTCTTGACCCACATTTAATGGAGGAGGTAAGAGTTACAAAGATGATTCAATCCTTTTTACTGATTTTTGAGTGACAAAAATGAAAGCTCTGTCATTAATTTCTCACACTCACTCATGTCGTTCTAAAACTGTAAGACCTTCATCTTCAGAACACAAATTAAGATAACTTTGATGAAATTGAAGTTTTCTGACTCTGTATAGACAGCAACATGTAGTAAGGACATCATAAAAACAGTCTTTATGATGTCCTTACTACCTTTCTGGCTCTTGAACGTGACAGTTCCTCTCAAAAGTTTACATACCCCTTGCAGAATCTGCAAAATGTTAATTTTTTTAGCAAAATAAGAGGGATCATACAAACTGCATGTAATTTTTTTATTTAGTACTGACCTGAATACGATATTTTACATGAAAGACATTTGCATAGTCCACAAGAGAAAGCAATAGTTGAATTTATAAAAATGACCCTGTTCAAAAGTTTACATCCCCTTGATTCTAATACTGTGGTGTTACCTGAATGACCCACAGCTGTTTTTTATTTTTTTGTTTGTTTAGTGATAGTTGTTCGTGAGTCCCTTTTTTGTCCTGAACAGTTAAACTGTCTGCTGTTCATCCGAAAAATCCTTCAGCTCCCACAAATTCTTTGGTTTTCCAGCATTTTTGTGTATTTAAACCCTTTCCAACAATGACTATATTATTTTGAGATCCATCTTTCCACACTGAGGACAACTGAGGGACTCATATGCAACTATTACAGCAGGTTCAAACACTCACTGATGCTCCAGAAGGAAAAAACAATGCATTAAGAGCAGAATGGAAATGTGTACATTTTGCTAATTTTGCCTAAATATCATATTTTTTGCATTTAGCACCGCCCTTCAGAAGCTACAGAAGATACTTGCATGTTTCCAAGAAGACAAAATTAGTTACATTTACCATGATCTTCAAATTTTAAAAGGCTCTTAATGCATGTTTTTTCCTTCTGGAGCATCAGTGAGTGTTTGAATCTTCTGTAATAGTTGCATATGAGTCCCTCAGTTGTCCTCAGTGTGAAAAGATGGATCTCAAAATCATACAGTCATTGCTGGAAAGGGTTCAAATACACAAACATGCTGAAAAACCAAAGAATTTGTGGGAGCTGAAGGATTTTTCTGAAGAACAGCAGACAGTTTAACTGTTCAGGACAAATGAACAAAAAAAATCACTAAAAAAAAACACAGCTGTGGGTCATTCAGGTAACAACACAGTATTAAGAATCAACAGGGTAACTTTGAACAGGGTAATTTTTATAAATTCAACTGTTGTTTTCTCTTGTGGACTATGCAAATGTCTTTAATGTACAATATCTTATTCAGGTCAGTACTAAATAAAAAATAACATGCATTTTGTATGATCCCTCTTATTTTGCTAAAAGAATTAACATTTTGCAGATTCTGCAAGGGGTATGTAAACTTCTGAGCACAACTGTACCTTTATTTGTGTTCCAAAGATGAACAAAGGTCTTATGGGTTTGGAACAACATGAGGGTGAGGAATTAATGACAGAATTTTCTTTTTTGGGTGAACTGTCCTTTTAATGGTGACATAATGAACTGAGATGCATTAGTCAGGGTTTGTGCTCATGTTTGATTCTTCTTCCTATTTCAGATGTCTCTTAAGGAGGGCTGCAAGAAGCCGTCTATACAGGAGCCACGCTTCGACTATTATAATTGGACACCAGAAATGGAAGAGGAGGTGGAGCTTCGGGACGATGAGCTGTCGCATATCATCGAGATTTACGATTTCCCGTCTGAGTTTAAGACGGAGGACTTGATCAGAACCTTCAGCTCATTCCAGTGCGTCTATAGCTTCCCAAATGGGGGTTGATGAAAAGCTAATAAGTGATTCAAATGAGGGCTGATATAGTTCCATATCTTATCAAATCAAAGGCTGCGATTAAATTAAAGAGAGAGTTTACCCAAAAATGAAAACTTACTCTCCTAGTTGTAGATGAGTTTGTTTCTTTATCAGAACAGATTTTTAGTAGAAGAAATTTAGCATTATGTCACTTGCTAATCAATGGAAAAAAGATGTATTTGTCAGAAACAAATCTGTTTATTTGATCCAACTTACAGCAAAAACAGTAAAACTTTGAAATATTTGTACTATTTAAAACGAGTGTTTTCTATTTGAATATATTTTAAATGTAATTTATTCCTGTGATCAAAGCTGAATTTTTAGTATCTTTACTCCAGTCTTCAGTTTCACATGATCCTTCAGAAATCATTCTAATATGCTGATTTGAGATTCTTTTCAGGTTTCTTTGATAAATAGAAGTTCAGAAGAACAGCATTTGTCTGAAATAGAAATCTTTTGTAACATTATACATTTCTTTATCATCACTTTTGACCAATTTAAAGTGTCTTTGCTAAATAAAAGTATTATTTTCTAGAATTTATTTCCCCAAAAATAAATAAATAAATAAAAATTATACTCACTCTAACCTTTTGAATGGTATAGTGTATAATGTTACAAAAGCTTTCAGATAAATGCTGATCTTTTGGATCGTTCTATTCATCAAAGAATCCTGAAAAAATTGTATTACTAATGTAATAATAAAATGTTGAACAGCAAATCAGCATATTAGATTTCTGATTTTGATTTGATTTCTGAAGGATTATGTGAAACTGAAGACTGGAGTAATGATGCTGAAAATTTAGCTTTAATCATTGGAATAAATTACATTTAAAAATATATTCAAATAGAAAACAGTTATTTTAAATAGTGAAATATTTAAAGATTTTACTGTTTTTGATGTACTTTGGATCAAATAAATGCAGGCTTGGTGAGCAGAAGAGACTTGTATAAAAAAAACATTTAAAAACTTACTGTATCTGGTATCTGAGAGGCATAAAAATGCAGGTGTGTTGTTAAAATATTGAAATATTTGTGTGTGTTTTCAGGCAGAAAGGGTTTGACATCCAGTGGGTCGATGACACACATGCACTTGGTTTGTTTTCCAGTCCAATCGCAGGTCAGTGTTTTCCAGATGTTGTGAATGGCTGTTTGATCCCTATAAGATCTCTGGAATCAATCGCTGGTTGACCTGGAGGAAAGCAGCATCATGTTTTTCCACTTCAGTGTTGTGTTTGAGGAGCTGAAATTGTCTAAATCAGCTCTGTAAAAAAAAAAGTGTTTGAAGAGTAAAAATGTCCATGTTTAAAATATTTACATCAACCAAAATGAAAAACCCTGCCCTTTTCTAATATATATACGTGTGTATTTGTGTAGCTCGTGATGCTCTGAGGACGAAGAACCCCATGATGAAGGTCAGGCCTCTCTCCAAATCATCAAACTCCACTAAAGCCAAAGCACGCAGCTGCTCCGGTACACCTCACCTCTATTATTCACTCATGTTTTTTCTATTCTGAGCCTGTTTTGAGCATTTATTACAAACTAGGGGTTCAAGCGCATAGCTATTGCAATTGTTAGAATGGTCAAGGATCAGTAATCTCCATGTAAAACTGATTGTGCAGACCAAACTTTAAGTCGTAGAGACTTGAAACTTGGAGGGATGTTAGTACTCACACCGTCTACAACGTCACCAAGGCTTGCCCCCAATTGGCCTGACGGGGCGCTACAGCGGTCAAAAATACAAAATCACTCACAACTCCTAAACTGTTTTTTGCAGGCTCAAGTGTCATATGTCGTCACCCTGGTGATATTTTGGGTATTTTAGATTTTTTTGAAAAACCTACTTTTGCTGTCTAGTCCTAGGTTTTTGACCCAATCAGAGCCAAACCGATTTTCTGAAGAGTGAATATCAATGTTTGTCCTATCGACATGAAAATCGATATGCACAGTCTTGGTTGCCACAAGTGTCTGTAAGGACATTTGCGTATCTCAAAAAACATGACCTCCATTGGCCAAATTAACTTTAAGCACCTATCAGAGGTGCTATTGGAGGTCGATCGGAACGAAACTTGGTGGGCCTGTTTGACTCGTGCCCCTAAAAGTCTATGAGAAATTTGAAAGAAAAATGTTGAACTTTTTAATCACCGTCGCAAATGGATGCCAAAACATTTGAAAGGGACAGGGACACTTTTACTAAAATGGCTATAACCTTTGAACGCAATGAGATATCGTCACCAAACTCACAACACATATGTTTGAGCTCAATATGAGGTCATGTGAAAAAAGTTGTGGAGCTTGGCCACTTGGTGGCGCTATTAGAGGGAAAAACATAAAAACAGCCATAACTACTTAACTGTTTGTACTATCGACAATCGAATGAAAATGAAAATCGGTATGCACAGTCTTGGTCCAATGTGCCATAAGTGTCTGTAAGGACATTTAAGTATCTCAAAATACATGGCCGCCATTGACCGAAGTAACTTTAAGCACCTATCAGAAAAGGTTATTGGAGGTCTATTTCATTGAAACTTGGTGGGCCTGATTGACTTTGGCTAGAAATGATTGTACATTGTGCGTTTTTTTATAATCACTGGTGTTAATCAAATGGTTAAATGATTGAGATGATGTAAAAACCTACTTTTGTGAACTTCTGGAAGTTTTTCGCTCAATCTGGAAAAAAACACTGCAGCACAATTGTGTGGACTCTCTAGGTCAATAATTGTCAAAAAATTTTGAAATTTACCTTTTGGGAAGCTTCAACGAGGTCGTTTGGAAAAGGGGCCTGTCCTAAACAAAAGCTTGTGTAAAAGACAAGTGATTCTAAACAATCATGCAAAGTTTTAGGGAGATCAGACCACAGCTGGCAGTCATAGACATTAAAAACATCATATTTCTATGGTAAATTACTTGGATTTGCCAAAATTCTTTTTTAATCATTGATTTAGGTGATTACGGGCTTGCTAAATAATATGTAATGTTTTTCTTCATACGTCCTTAAATGCCTTAAAGCATTTGAATCCCAGTAATCGCTGCTTGCAGCTATATTTAATTTTTTTTTTTTTTCTCCAAACCTGATTTTCTCTGTGTAGATTATCTGCTGCCGGCTAAAGAGCGTCCTCAGACGAGTGCAGCTCTGGCGCGCCGCCTGGTGATCGGGGCTCTGGGTGTGAAGAGTAACCAGACCAGAGAAGAGCGAGAGGCTGAGAGGAACAAACTACGGCAGGCGAGAGGTGACTTAACTATTTTCAGCTTCTTATATTGCAGGACTAGTAAAAACAGGGATTTATTTGATCTGTTTTCTCATCAGAACAAAAGCGTTTGGCTGCTAAGCAGCGTGAAGACGCCTGGGAGGGCAAATGAAGACTCAGGTTTGTTTATGTGAACTATGAAGCATTTTGATTTGATCATCAGTTCAGGTCTGAAATGGTTTATCTCTTGGTTTGGGGTCTGAAGGAGTGGGACCTCCCGCATGGACTACTGCCAAACCAGCACGGACTGAACCAAAGCCACAAGAACAGGGAAACCAGAGGTTCATCGAAGCAAAGTGTGAAGGCCCCACACTTCAACAGGGATGTTTTGTAATTTTATAACTTTCCTCTTGAGTTTCGTTCTGAACTGTGAACTCTTCCCTGTAAATGTTTATGATGGTTGTCAGTTTCACAAAGGCCATGTTCATGTATTTTCATTAAAGAACGTTTTGCTTTTTGGTGACTAAAACAAACTAGATCACACATCAGTGTGATTTCACTTTCCTTAGTTTGGTTTTCATTTTTTGCTTCAGTAAAGGGGAAAATAAAAAGTTGACACCAAGAGCTGATGGTGTCTTTAATGCCATCTGTCAACTCAAAATAATAGGCAAGTAGGAATAATGGTTTTGCTTTAAAAAACAAAAACAAAAGGTCGAGCATCATGCTAGTACTTGTACTGCCATTAAAAATTTTCAGTTACAAATTTAACTAGTGACTATTTTGTAAATCTTAATTGAACAATAGGCATTTTTTGTTATCAATGTGATGACTAAAGTCCATTCTGAACATTTTATTTAATGCTGGTCAAGTGTTTTGCAAACCGTCAGCGCATTCTAACAGAACTTTTTGTGCAGATGTTCTTTCATTATTGCTGTAAATATTGTACTGTTAGCGTTTATCTCCAAAAGGTTTTGTTTGAGGTACTAAATTGATAGAAACCATTTCTTTGACGTTGGTGCACTTGAATTCCCAGCTGTGATCTGAATAAAATTGTTCAAATCGTTCTCTAGAATATCATTAATGTATTGTTAACATATGTCTCTGGCGTTTTCATATATGTGCATTTCTTTGCTTTTAAAGAAAGTCGTCATTCATAGCAACTATCCACCTTTTCCTGAACGTGGAAGTCTTGGCCGACTGGAACGGTGCTATACATGTCTGGTCTCTGGTGTCTTTAGTCAAAATAACATATTTTCCAAGCTGACATTATAACGTTACACTTGCACACTTTTTTATACTTAGTTAAACTGAAAAAAGTTTAAATTCTTTTTAACCCCGCTTTTTTTTCTATGGAAACCGGAACACGAAAGCACCCGAATGGAAGTTAGAATCCATCATGGAGCCGCTCATCGGTTACTCAGGAAAAAGGTGGATAACAGTGATGTTTTGATATTCATTCTAATCGATATGAATATTGAAGTCCGATAGCATTCGGATGTTTTTCAGAACGTTTTTTAATGTTATTTATTTACTTTTTTTTTTCAATTCTGGGTTTCTTAGCACCAGAAGTTGTCATATATGTGTACATTTCGAGATCCTTTAATAGAAGAGAACCAAAAAAATATATATATATATATATTTTTTTTTTATAATAAAAAGGCCAACAATAGTGTTTTCACGACTTTCAATCAAAGGGGACAAAAAATTCAAAGAGAGACCAATGTCAAATTTACCGTCCCTTTCACAGACGGTGCAGTAGCGTTAACTTTTTTATACAAAGGTGATATATGCACATTTATAACCCTATACTTTGTATTACATTTAAATAATAAAAAAAATCTCTGAAGGATTTATGATGCCGATGACCGTTGAAGCGCCTCATAAGTTTTAAAAAGGGTCCATGAACAACGCTGACGCTGACAGCCAATCAGAATCCACCAGCGTTTGAAAGCGCGAGATACATCTGATTGCAGAACCGCAGAACACTTACGTCACAGCAGTCTCAGGGCAGCAGCGCCAGGCCAACAGCATCAAGCCGGAAATGGGCGGAGCAAATGTTATTTTACTAAGCATAGCGCCACTTAGTGTTTTGGATTATTTAAAAGTTTTAATCTACCTAGATGTCAAGTAAGCATTTTATTATCATAATTTAAGCAGATTATAGATAGAGGTAGATAGACAAAACGAAGCTTGAGGATTTGCACTAATTAATTTATCCTCCTCATGTTGGATTTAATTCATTCATTTATTTATTTTACAATTATTTGTCCATACATTATCATACATAAGTAGCAAAAGATGAAATAAAACTAAAGAAAATAAAACAAAATGTTAAAGCAAAGCAGGCACACAGTTAACAATAATTATCAAAATTGACAAAAGAAACCTAAAATAAATCAAAACTTGAGAAAAAGCTATTTATTTTGAGGCTCTCTTTGTTTATGCACTACATATGTCCATAAAAATGTCCATATCGTAAATTGGAATTGGAAAACAAACGTTTTTTCGGCCTGTGAAAGCTGAAGAAGAGCTTTCTTCTGGTCTTGCTCTTTCAGTTGGAGGAATCTCTTTCACCAAACTTCTGAAGGCACCTCCGGCAATTGCACATCAGTGAGGACATGTTTCCTGTGAAAAAAATAAATAAAAATATGGTAATGTGCAGTCATTTATTTGATCAAAAATACAATACTGCAAAATGTTATTACAATATAAAATAATGGTTTCTATTTTAATATACTTTTTTTTTTTTTTTTTTCCTGTGATGCAAAGCTGAATTTTCATCAGCTATTACTTTAGTCTTCAGTGTCACATGATCCTTCAGAAATCATTCTAATTTGCTGATTTATTATTAGAATTATCAGTGTTGGTAACAGTTGGGCTACCAAATACTTTTTTTTTGGAACCTGTGATACATTTTTTCAGGATTCTTTGATAATAACAAGTTCAAAAGAACAGCATTTATTCAAAAATATAATTCTTTTCTAACAATATATTCTTTGCTATCACTTTTTTTTTTCTTAATTTAACACATCCTTGCTGAATAAAGGTTATAATAATTTTCATTTAATTTTCATTTTCGTTAGCAAAAGGGCCAATGATGTGTCTAAAATGTAAGTCAGTTAATATTAACTACTAGTTTATTGAACTGCTGTTGTATAATATCAATGTCACATTTGCAGTTGTAGTGCTTGTTCGTGTAATGTTGCTTACCTATATCATATGTTATATACAATATTTAAAAAAAAAAAACGGAATCTACCGCAGTATGTTAGTTCATTTGTTTCTTTGTGTGTGCCTATTAGTTTAGATTTTCCGTGAGTCAGATAGGCTGCACAAGCCTCAACTGACGCAACCTTGATACTGTCCGTTTTTAGTCACCTTTTTTCTTAATTTAACACATCCTTGCTGAATAAAGGTTATAATAATTTTGTTTAAAAAAAATAAATCCTGGCCCCAACCTTATGAATAGTATATTGTTAGAAAAGATTTATATTTTAAATAAATGCTGTTCTTTTTAACCAGCACTGATGATAAATCAGCATATTAGTTTGATTTCTGAAGGATCATGTGACACTGAATTCTGGAGTAATGATGCTGACAAATTCAGCTTTGATCACAGAAATAAATGATTTTTAATGTATATTAAATGTATAATGTATATTAAAATAGAAGATTTTTTTTTCTGTATTTTTAATTGAATAAACACAGCCTTGATGAGCATTAGAAACCAAAACATGACAACTTTATGGAATGTTATGGAACATTCTTAAATAATATCATTCAGTTATTCCTGGAAAGAATACAACACATCATTTGTATTAGTAGCTTTGTTTTATGAAAGCCTTATAAATCTTACCTTGTTTTAGCTACTTCATCTATCTATCATCTGATAAAATTGTTATAATAAAATACTGATCCAAAACACTAAGTGGCGCTATGCTTAGTAAAATAACCTTTGCTCCGCCCATTTCTGGCTTGACGCTGTTGGCCTGGGGCTGCTGCCCTGAGGCTGCTGTGACGTACGGGTTCTGCGGTTCTGCAATCGGTCATTGTTGGAAAGCGCGCCAGCATTTAGACGACAAAACTGAAGCGAACACACACATACATAGATGGACCGTTGGTGTGGACGCTTAATCAGGTTAGACCCCATATTTAATTTATGACAGGAATGAAAACGATACTGTGAGGGATAAATTACAGTCTTTAAAATGGCATGCACTGTATTAAGGTCCGAGAGCATGTATTCACAACAATAACTATTTTGTCGAGTGTTTGTCTAAAAACTGTTTTTATTTCATTTGTTTTCTTTCTTATAAGGAACTAAATATTGTTACCTTTAAAATCTATAGTTATTGTCTTGTGAATCTTTCTGAAGTACAGCTCAACAAGTCCTGCAAAACTAAACTGAATAACTATCACTAATTACAGGTCTAAATGTTTGAACTTAAAATAGTTGTCCAAAAAAAAAAAAAAAACGAATTTAATCTGGTTCAAATCACTCTTGTAACTTTTCTTGGCATTGAAATGCAGATAATGATTTTGGAAACATGAAAAATTACGAAATGACAAAAAAAAGCAGCGATTACTGTGGTTCAAGTGCTTCAAGGCATTTAGGCAAATGGAAAACACTGATTTAACAAGCCTGTAAACGCCTAAATCAATGATTTGGGAAAAAATCCAGGTCATTTACCATAGAAAAATATATTTTTACCTTTATGACTGTTATAGCACCAACTGTGGTTCAATCACCTTAAAACATTGCATGCTTGTTTAGGATCACCTGCATGTGCAGGTTTCGTGAAGTTTTGTTTTCCCGTAGGCTTTATAGGATTTTGGGTAAATTTGGACAGGCCCCTTTTCGAAACAGCCCCGTTATAGCTTCCCAAAGGGTGAACTGAAACATTTTTTGATATTGACCTAGAGAGTCCAGAGAATTGCACTGCAGTTTTATTCCAGATTGAGCGAAAAACCTAGCACTAGTTTGCAAAAGTAGTTTTTTACATCTCAACAGTGGTTCTAGAGGCAAAGCTGTTAACCCAAGGCCTCTGTTAACCTTGTCTAATAGGCACTCAAACTTCAACCAATGTTTTTAACGTGTTCAAACCATGTTTTTTTGAGATATGCAAATGTCCCTTTAGACACTTTTAGCACTTTAGACCAAGAACGTGCACAGTGATTTTCATCTTGGATAGGTATAGCCATTTTTGTTTTTGCCCCTCTTATTGTGCCACCAAGTGGCCAAGCTCTGTGATTTTTGTCCTGCGACCTGAGATTGAAAAACCAAGGACTATTTAGCAAAAGTAGTTTTTTTTTTTAAATCTGAAATGCCCAAAAATCTCACCAGGCTCACAATCGAATCAGAGGCATGCATTTTGTTCTAAAATTCATTCATTTTTTATCTTACAAACCTTTAATCAAGTATTTTTTGGCCCTTTATAGTAAAATGTTTGGATGGCTCTTCTAGTCACCAACCAGAATGAGGTAACCCTTGGCATTTCAAAAACTACTGTCAACAAAAACACTTTCAGACTGAACAGCGGTCATGTGATCGGATGAGGATTTTGTAATGTTTATTTTGTAGTTTTTAAAAACAAGCAGTAAAAAAAAAAGCATACAATTTATATTTATAACATCATGACTTCCAATAACTTGGGGTGGAAAGAAGGGGGGGGGGGGGGAAGAAAAAAAAGGAAACCCTCATTTCACAGAGTGAGGAGCAACACGGCTTGAGTTTCAGTACCTGAACACACTTGCGCGCACACACACACACACACACACACACACACACACACACACACACACACACACACACAGGGGACACGAGACCCATGCACACACTGAAACCCCATTTGATATCACAGGAGAAAAGTTAATCACATTAAAAAGACCTCACTAAATGAACAAATGAGAAAAAAAAAAGAACACTTTAAACAGTGGGAATGTTCCAGCTCAAGATCAAATTAAAAGGACTAAAAGCAAAAAAAAAAAAAAAAGCATTAAAAATAAAAAAGACATGGTTACTCATTGAGTTTGAAACAGTAGTTATTAACACCTGAAGATTTCCTCTAAAATGGACCTGTTTCTTCAACAAAATACGAAAAAAAAAAAAAGAAAATTAATGCAAAAACAGGAAGTGCACGCTCATGTGAGGAAGTTAGCAGAAGAAGCATTCCCTTGTGTTTCCTGGCCATGAGTCACACTGACGCGAGGAAGAGGAGGGACGAAGCATTTGTGGAAGGGAAGGCAGAGTTTGAGTTCAGTCCATCAGCGTTTGTGGATCTAGCAAAAACCAGGAGGAGAAACAAGAGCGTCTGCAGAAGCTGCGACGTTTCATAAAGACACAAATCCGGCTTCTGAGGAGTCACAGAGCTTTTCAGCTGGACACGAGGAACAAAACTAAATGAAACAGGAAGAGCAGAAGTCCTTTTGTCAGAGAAGAGTGAGAGGATGGAGGGAAGGAGCAGGACGGACGAGAGCTCTGCCGCAGTCACTTCACTGCGCCTGAAGAGAGAAGAGAGAGAGAGAGATCAGTCACATCACTGCGTGTGGAAGCAAAACTGAGCAACATTGAAATCACGGTTTTCAAAAATGCCTTTATCCTTTTAGATAAGGTTTTTAGTTCACCCAAAAATGAAGATTGTCATTAGTTACTTACCCTCATGTTCCAAACCCGAAAGACCTTCGTTCATCCTCAGACATGAGGGTTAGTAATTAATGAGTTTTCATTTTTGGGTGGAAAAAAAAAAAATTTCCTTTTTATAAAATGCAAAATGTATATGTACAACAATTTCACACACTGAGGATTTTTATTTTCATAATTTGTTTATATTAAATTATTAATTGGTAAATTAAATGCTTAGTGTTGACTATAAATAAAAATACTCATTAAATTAAGAGGTTTAAAGTATACTGAATGCTAACAAAAAAGTATTAAAAGTGTAAGGTATATACACTTCTGCAAAATACAAAAATCTATTTATTAAATGTATACAATTATCAAATATGCAGATACATACAGCATTCAATTTATTACCCAAGTAAAAATAAACGCATACCATTTACATAATATTTTTATTATATTGGTAGAAAGCTACATATTATGAAGTTAAGTTGGTAGGCCACAACTTTAATAGTGTGATTTCATATCCAATTTAATCTGCAGCATCAAAAGCCTAAACATAAATTAAACAGTCAATTTTAAACTAGTTTGCTTTTTTTTTTTTACTTTTTAAACTAGACTTGTGAATCAGAATCTACATGCCATCAATGTCTGAACAAGTTCTGTAGAATGGCCCATACATGTCTGAACAAAAGTCAGAGTTGGAAACATCTCCACATAAATGTGTATGCAAATTGTATAATATCAAAGGTACACATTTCTAGTAAAGTGTGCAGTTAACTCTTGTATTTTCAGAATGTTTTTGAATATTTGTCTTCTCCCCAAATGTGTCACTACTGAAACGCATTAAAAATAACTTCAGTTTCTGCTATATTTACCTTGATTTTAAATAAATAAATAAATAAATAAATAAATAAATAAATAAAATGCATAACAGCACTAAAAAAAAAAAAAAACAATTAATTCCCCCCAAATAAAGGATTAAGCGTTGCCTTTTGTCACTACCGAAACAATGCTGACATGTTTCAGTCATGACTGTTACGGTAGGGAAAAAAAAATAAATAAATAAATAAATAGAAGTCACTGTCACAACCAAGACATTTGGTGAAGTTTCAATAATTTTAGATACTTTTGAGCCCAGCTCAAAGATTCTAACCAGCACATGGTTAGCTAACAGTTCTGAATGGATGTACATAAAAATGTGTAAATGTTATGGAATAACTCAAGTGCTAGTGTACGGTCGTGACGTTCCTTACCGTTACACACAGAATTTCATACTTTTGAATACATTTACCTTAAAATGATGGGGCATACCTATGAGAGAGGGGGACACTGGAATATTTCCTGATCCTAAATGCAGAGGTGGTTAAAATCAGTCTCAGCCAATGGACTAAAACATACACTGTGTCCCACATTTTCATGTCGCTACCAAAACATTTAAGGTTTCATAATTTACAAAGAATACATACAATACATTTTTGAACGTCACTTTTTAAGATTCAAATATATATTTTTAAAAACAACAAATGGAATAAAACAGTTTTTCAATATTTTCATAAACTGAAATTTACAGGTTAGGACAGCCATCTCCCAATTGAAAGTACTCACTAAATAGTGACTAAATATATAACAGGGCTTGACATTAAGCTTTGACATGTGCTTGTCCTTCGGGCAAGTAAATTATTAATTCACTTGTCAGAGTAAAAAAAAATTACTTGTCCGGGGCAAAAATTAGCTTTTTTTTTTTCTTTGGCGCAAATGTAATCCATTTTGAAGCAATAGTCCAATCACTACTCAATGAGATTTTACTTTAATCAGCATATTTGTGATATTTGCCTTAAATTGATTTCTAGGACACATTCACTTTATGAAGGGAAATATTTTCCTAACCTTATTAAATACACGTCCATAATTTACGTCAAATTCTTACATTTTATCAATTCAGTTAGAATAATTAGACTCTGTATAGTTATTACCATTCAAAATAAATCAGTATCAACAAACTCCATCTTTCCATTGCAGAGGAAAAAAAAGAACCTGCATCGAAAGTGCCATTTAAATGCATTTACTCTGTTTAATGAAGAGGTCCCAAAAATGCATTTAGACAGTAAACTTGCAAATGCATAAATAAAGTTCAATGTTTTACTTTAACATAAAACGAAATGTTGGAAAAATGCAATAATTTTTAAAATATGAAATTGAACCACCAGAAGGTGGCGGGTAAGTCATTGTCCTAATGAGTGAGTCAACCATAGACGGATTCAGCCAGTTAGTTCAAACAGCTGTCTTTACAGGTCCTTCTCAAAAAATTAGCATATTGTGATAAAGTTCATTATTTTCTGTAATGTACTGATAAACATTAGACTTTCATATATTTTAGATTCATTACACACAACTCGAAGTAGTTCTAGCCTTTTATTGTTTTAATATTGATGATTTTGGCATACAGCTCATGAAAACCCAAAATTCCTATCTCAAAAAATTAGCATATCATGAAAAGGTTCTCTAAACGAGCTATTAACCTAATCATCTGAATTAACTAATTAACTCTAAACACCTGCAAAAGATTCCTAAGGCTTTTAAAAACTCCCAGCCTGGTTCATTACTCAAAACCGCAATCATGGGTAAGACTGCCGACCTTACTGCTGTCCAGAAGGCCATCATTGACACCCTCAAGCCTCGAGGTCTGTGGGAAGGAAAAAGTGTGGCAGAAAACGCTGCACAACGAGAAGAGGTGACCGGACCCTGAGGAAGATTGTGGAGAAGGACCGATTCCAGACCTTGGGGGACCTGCGGAAGCAGTGGACTGAGTCTGGAGTAGAAACATCCAGAGCCACCGTGTACAGGCGTGTGCAGGAAATGGGCTACAGGTGCCGCATTCCCCAGGTCAAGCCACTTTTGAACCAGAAACAGCGGCAGAAGCGCCTGACCTGGGCTACAGAGAAGCAGCACTGGACTGTTGCTCAGTGGTCCAAAGTACTTTTTTCGGATGAAAGCAAATTTTGCATGTCATTCGGAAATCAAGGTGCCAGAGTCTGGAGGAAGACTGGGGAGAAGGAAATGCCAAAATGCCTGAAGTCCAGTGTCAAGTACCCACAGTCAGTGATGGTCTGGGGTGCCATGTCAGCTGCTGGTGTTGGTCCACTGTGTTTTATCAAGGGCAGGGTCAATGCAGCTAGCTATCAGGAGATTTTGGAGCACTTCATGCTTCCATCTGCTGAAAAGCTTTATGGAGATGAAGATTTCATTTTTCAGCTCGACCTGGCACCTGCTCACAGTGCCAAAACCACTGGTAAATGGTTTACTGACCATGGTATTACTGTGCTCAATTGGCCTGCCAACTCTCCTGACCTGAACCCCATAGAGAATCTGTGGGATATTGTGAAGAGAAAGTTGAGAGACGCAAGACCCAACACTCTGGATGAGCTTAAGGCCGCTATCGAAGCATCCTGGGCCTCCATAACACCTCAGCAGTGCCACAGGCTGATTGCCTCCATGCCACGCCGCATTGAAGTAGTCATTTCTGCAAAAGGATTCCCGACCAAGTATTGAGTGCATAACTGAACATAATTATTTGAAGGTTGACTTTTTTTGTATTAAAAACACTTTTCTTTTATTGGTCGGAAGAAATATGCTAATTTTTTGAGATAGGAATTTTGGGTTTTCATGAGCTGTATGCCAAAATCATCAATATTAAAACAATAAAAGGCTTGAACTACTTCGAGTTGTGTGTAATGAATCTAAAATATATGAAAGTCTAATGTTTATCAGTACATTACAGAAAATAATGAACTTTATCACAATATGCTAATTTTTTGAGAAGGACCTGTATGAATGGCTCACTGAATCATTCGGTACTGAAAAACCACTGTGTTGCTCAGAGATTCGTGACTGGTCTGCTGTGGCTTTGCTTAGAACTATTTTCGTTAGCAAAAAGGCCAATGATGTGTCTAAAATGTAAGTCAGTTAATATTAACTACTAGTTTATTGAACTGCTCTTGTATAAAATCCGTGTCACATTTGCAGTCGTAATGGTGCCTGTTCGTGTGATGTTGCTTACCTATATCATAAGTTATATACAATATTTTTTAAAAATTCTACCGCAGTATGTTCATGTTTGTTTCTTTGTGTGTGCTGATGTGCTTATTAGTTTTGATTTTCTGTGAGTCAGATTGGCTGCACGAGCCTCAACTGACGCAACCTTGATACTGTCCATTTTCACTCACCGTGTATACTGCAAGTAATACTTGCAAGAATCATTCTCACCAAAGTTTCGGTGCTGCACTAGTTATTGTTTGTTATTGATGTTTTAACCGGGTTACTTGTCCGTTCGGGCAAGTAAGAATTTCTTTCACAATATCCACTTGTCCCGGACAAGCGTTAATGTCGAGCCCTGCTAAATATATAAGGCTTACTGATATTTTAAATATTGTGGGTTTCAATAGATCTTCGTAAATATCTAAGACTTGAATACTTAAAAGCATTTCTTAGCTGTGGGACAGCAGTTTGGTCCAACTCTGTAGAATGGCACATACAACTACAAACAGAGGTGTGATTAGTTTGTGTGCATCTGTACCTGTTGGCCCTGTGGTGTGGCGCCCGGCTGTCCCGCGGCCTGCCCCGTCTGTCCATAATAAGCAGCCTGCTGTCTGTAGTATTCGGCCCATGCAGCGCTGTAGTCCGTCTGTCCCGCTGCTGCGGCTCCCGTGGCTTGAGCTCCTCCAGCGGCAGGAGCAGCGCCGCCTCCTGCTGCAGCTGACAGAAATGAGAGACATGTTTCATCATCAGAACACAGAACAGCCAGCAGATTCATTCACATGCATTCCTCTACAGCAGTGTTAATTTTGACAGCAAATTTTAATTTAGTTTTAGTCAGTCTTTTGACTAAAATGCCATTTAGTTTTAGTCATTTTAATAATCTGAATTGTTTTTAGTTTTAGTAGACTAAATATCGTAAGATTTTAGTCGACTAAATCTACAGTAAATTTAGTCTGCACTGTAACTAAACCCATTCAATTTTAGCAATGCATTTATTAAGCATTTCTTTAAAATTTCCAAACTCATTATATAGGTTTGATAGTAATGTTTAATTATGATAAACACAATTTAACTGCATTAATACACAACATGCCTTAATAAATCAAATTAAATAAAACCACTTTTTATAAAGAACATGGCCTTCTTTTGAATGAATTAGCAATGGTTATATAGGCTAATTATGCATTCTTTATAGTAACTTGTTAACCATATTCTTCATTCTTTCAAACAGACATGTTTATTTCTATAAATTAATTTAGATTAATCTTAAGGGCTACGTAAGTGCAAGAGCAGTGTGTGGTTTTCTGTGTTTCTTTTGTTGCTTGATTCATCAGTGACTCGTACAATAGTAACTAAATGTGGCTGCTATCCCTTTAAAACCGAATGCACAAATGCAATGGATGCAATGTACTGACACTTTCTCCCTACCGTTTACGCTCATTTAAGATGTAATCGGCTGAGTTTACGTGAATACTCGTCAAAACGGACAATTCAAGATCATTTTGTGCATTTCTCAGTTCATGCAACACAAAAAAAGGGACGTGCTTTGTGTGTATGCTTCGGTGTCTGCGCTCAGAAAACAAGCCCGAATTGCGTTCTCTTGCGTCGTCAAATTAATCCATAAGTCTGCACTTCTCCCACATATTGATATTTCCGAACATTTTCTAAGACGTGCAGCAAGTGCATTTTAGCTTGTGCACCGCCGGTTTGTACGCATCTAACCTCCTACTACGCAACAGATTTTTCTGAATCTCTTGCCAAATAGTCCCTCCCCAACTTTTTCGTCTTTTTATTCGTTGACGAAAATGCCAGTAGATTTGTGTCATAGCTTGTCATTTAAAAAGAATTTTAGTTTGTCATAGTTTCATTTTCGTCTGTGAAAAAAAATGTTGTTGGAGAAAATGATGAAAATTATTCGTCAACGAAATTAACAAGGCTCTACAGTATATTTCCTGAAAACGCTCGTACCCATCTTTTTGTAGTACTCCTCCCAGGCCTTGGTGTAGTCAGGCTGGGCAGCTCCGGGAGCAGCTTGGCTCTGGTCAGCAGGAGCGGGAGCGGCCGGTTGGGCCGCAGGTGTCTGTCCGGGCATAGCGCCCCCTCCGGGCTGCTGGTAGTACTGTGCGTAATAAGCCGCCCACGCTGCGTTATGATCCGCTGCTGCTTTACCTGAGAGAAACAAGACATGTGTTCAACTTCATTCTTTAGATACTTGAACCAAAGCAACTTATAAAAGACAATATTTTGAAGATATCTGTGGTAAGAAACTTACAAAATATCTCAAAACTTAATTTGATTAGTAATATGCATTGCTATCAATATTTAGTTTTTTTGCACCTTCAGATTCTCGAATAGTTGTATCTCGGTCAAAATATTTTCCTATCAATTAATCACGATTAATCCCACCCAACATTAAGGTTTTTAAATATACTATTAGACTGCAAAATCTTGACATACAATCTTCAAATTAATGTAGAAACAACACTCCAATTGTTTAAAAAAAAAAAGTGATAATTTTGTTATGCCTGTAATTATTAGTTTGCAAAGTTTAGATATTTTATTAATTTATTGGTTTTAATAATTTCTCTTTAGACATTTTAGTATATTAAGTAAAATTTGTTGAACTTTATTTCAGCCAGTTGCCAAAGCAATGTTGTCATTTTATGTTTTATTAGTTAACCACATTTTACAAAATTCTTTAATAAATCACGGATTCCAAAATCAAAAATACAAAAACTGCATCTTAGCATCCATTTTGAAAACCCAGCGTTGATGTATTTTAAAATCTATTACAATAGAAAAGAGTCATTTTAAAAATGTAATATTTCACAATATTACGCTTTTTAAATCAAATGCAGCCTTGGCGAGCAAAAGCATTTTTTTTTTTTTTAAAACACATACCAGTATAACAATGGCAGTATTTGCCAAATTTTCTACATTGGAATTCATTGATAACCATTATTTAAATTACATGACTTCAAGATGAAATGTAACCAAAGCATGAGCGCTTGAACAGACATGTTCAGTTGCATAAGGCACTCCAGTAGTTTATTACACAAACACTGAAAGCGTTAGTACAAAACGACTCACTGGGATCGTGTGGCTGCCACTGCTGGTACGCGTTTCCCCAACCCTGAGGATACTGTCCACCAGGAGGACCACCGCTGAAAAAAACAAACAACTACTATGAACATGTGCAAACAAAACCTGGAAAGCCAAACATTCACACTTTCCCTGAAGCTGATTCACTATTAAAGCAGTACTGACTGTGGCGGTCCACCAGGGGGTCCGGGTTGGTACGGGTTTGGGTTGTAGGGACCCATGGGTCCAGCGGGGCCCGGTCCACCCGGGCCAGGTCCAACAGGGCACAGGGGACCCTATGAGAAGCAGCAGACCAGTTAAAACCAGCAAACACCAGCCGAGGAAAAAGCACAAAAGCGGTGTTTGTTACCTCGATCTTGTCCTCGATCAGCTGTTTGGCGTGGTCGATCTGCTGAGGAGATCCCCGGATGGTAAACAGTTTGAAGTTGGGGTCGCCGTTGGGCGGCGGCTGGCGCGAGATCTCCACGAAGGCGCCCGTCTCCTGGTTGATGGCCTTCACGTTTTCGCCGCCTCGGCCAATCACCAGACCGCATTTGTGGGCGGGGATTGAAAAGGTCATCTCACCACCAGGAGGGCCCCAGTTACCTGGGCCACGCCCCCTGCCACGCCCACCTGGAGGCATGCCTGTGCCTGGAGGACCGGGAGGACCCTGACGGACAGAACAGAGATTAATCAATGCAAACAAAACACAGAATCTAAATCAAAGAAATGGAACTAGCTGCATAACAGACAGTCAATGAATTTGGCACATTAAAGATAAATTAATCAAAATTAGGGCTATTAAATTAGGGTGATATGAAAAGTGCTTGAGACCAAAAGACATGGTTTTGTCTGCTACACCATCTCAAACACACATTTGTGGTGCTTTTAGCATCACTACAGGTCCTTCTCAAAAAATTAGCATATTGTGATAAAGTTCATTATTTTCTGTAATGTACTGATAAACATTAGACTTTCATATATTTTAGATTCATTACACACAACTGAAGTAGTTCAAGCCTTTTTTTTGTTTTAATATTGATGATTTTGGCATACAGCTCATGAAAACCCAAAATTCCTATCTCAAAAAATTAGCATATTTCATCCGACCAATAAACGAAAAGTGTTTTTAATACAAAAAAAGTCAACCTTCAAATAATTATGTTCAGTTATGCACTCAATACTTGGTCGGGAATCCTTTTGCAGAAATGACTGCTTCAGTGCGGCGTGACATGGAGGCAGTCAGCCTGTGGTACTGCTGAGGTGTTATGGAGGCCCAGGATGCTTCGATAGCGGCCTTAAGCTCATCCAGAGTGTTGGGTCTTGCGTCTCTCAACTTTCTCTTCACAATATCCCACAGATTCTCTATGGGGTTCAGGTCAGGAGAGTTGGCAGGCCAATTGAGCACAGTAATACCATGGTCAGTAAACCATTTACCAGTGGTTTTGGCACTGTGAGCAGGTGCCAGGTCGTGCTGAAAAATGAAATCTTCATCTCCATAAAGCTTTTCAGCAGATGGAAGCATGAAGTGCTCCAAAATCTCCTGATAGCTAGCTGCATTGACCCTGCCCTTGATAAAACACAGTGGACCAACACCAGCAGCTGACATGGCACCCCAGACCATCACTGACTGTGGGTACTTGACACTGGACTTCAGGCATTTTGGCATTTCCCTCTCCCCAGTCTTCCTCCAGACTCTGGCACCTTGATTTCCGAACGACGTGCAAAATTTGCTTTCATCCGAAAAAAGTACTTTGGACCACTGAGCAACAGTCCAGTGCTGCTTCTCTGTAGCCCAGGTCAGGCGCTTCTGCCGCCGTTTCTGGTTCAAAAGTGGCTTGACCTGGGGAATGCGGCACCTGTAGCCCATTTCCTGCACACGCCTGTACACGGTGGCTCTGGATGTTTCTACTCCAGACTTCAGTCCACTGCTTCCGCAGGTCCCCCTCTCGTTGTGCAGCGTTTTCTGCCACACTTTTTCCTTCCCACAGACTTCCCACTGAGGTGCCTTGATACAGCACTCTGGGAACAGCCTATTCGTTCAGAAATTTCTTTCTGTGTCTTACCCTCTTGCTTGAGAGTGTCAATCATGGCCTTCTGGACAGCAGTCAGGTCGGCAGTCTTACCCATGATTGCGGTTTTGAGTAATGAACCAGGCTGGGAGTTTTTAAAAGCCTCAGGAATCTTTTGCAGGTGTTTAGAGTTAATTAGTTGATTCAGATGATTAGGTTAACAGCTCGTTTAGAGAACCTTTTCATGATATGCTAATTTTTTGAGATAGGAATTTTGGGTTTTCATGAGCTGTATGCCAAAATCATCAATATTAAAACAAAAAAAGGCTTGAACTACTTCAGTTGTGTGTAATGAATCTAAAATATATGAAAGTCTAATGTTTATCAGTACATTACAGAAAATAATGAACTTTATCACAATATGCTAATTTTTTGAGAAGGACCTGTATATAAAGACAATTAACTAACATCTCCAGAGCTGCTCTGAGCTGGAGCATTTCAATGGTGAAATGCTCCAGCATTTCACCATTTAATTTGAGGAAAAACCATCATATTTCACACAGAAACTCAAAACGATCTTCACAACAATTTTTTTTTTTTTACACTTTTACTTCTCAAAGTATATAGTAATAATACACAAATAACACTAAGGAATATCATAATTTCTTCCATGTTTAATAACAGTAAACCTCTGTTGTGCATCACTTTGAATAAAAAATTTATAATTACTCTTTTGAAATAAATTGTTCTATGCTTTTATTATACCATCTTTTTATTACCACCTTTTTATAAAATAAATGTACATCATACAAATCATACATCCAGGAAGAAAAATTGTTTCATTGCTAAAATGGCTTTTTCCCCCTCTGGGTTTTACATTTGCTAAAAATTGAACTTTTTAATATTAAAAACAAGCAAGACCTGCCCAGATTTAAAAAGTAACGCAAAAGTCATGTAAATGTAACATTACTTTCCATAAAAAGTAACCAAGTAACCCAATTAGTTACTTTAGGGAGTAACGCAATATTGTAATGCATTACTTTCAAAAGTAACTTTCCCCAACACTGCAAATTTTGTTTTAATAAACATACTTTTAATAAACTGTAAAAATTTCATGATTTTAACCAATTGAACATGCTTTTTTTTTTTTACACTTAATTTAACTTGAATCTGAAATTAATTAAAAAATTATCTTTCAAAAGAAAAACAAATAGAATTTCTGGGGGGGGAACCGGAGCTCTATTGTAGCAAAAATGAAAAAGATTAATGGTTTATGAATTCAATTGATTAGACATGTTTCTTGATTAAAATTAAACCTTGAGAACCAAGAGAAATCAGAAAAAAAAAAAAAAAACACTGAATAAGTAATAAAGAATTTTCATATGGCACTAAAATGTACTTTTAATAAATTGTAAAAGTCCCATTATTAGTTATGGTTTTTAATTATTTTTTTATATTTAAAATTGAGCCCTTAAATCTAAATGCAGGAAAGAAAATAACAGCTTGTTAAAAAAAAAAAACACACACTAATGACTCGAATCTGAGCATTACTCACCCCTCCTCCTTCCTCTCGTACTCTGATGCTCTGCAGAAGGTCGTTGATGATACTAGCAGCGTGTTCGCAGCGGTCTGGAGGACCCATTACATGAGCAATCTTATCTGGACCAGTACCGTCATCTGCACAGAAGAAAAGGTAAGTTGTGCACTATAAAAAAAAAAATAAAAAAAAAAATTCATAAAACAGTACACTCAGAACCTTAGAGTCTAAACACACCTGGTTTGAACTGTATCCTCACGCCAGCATCGTTCTGAATCTTCTTGATCATCTCTCCGCTCCGGCCAATCACGACTCCCACAGAGTGACGCGGAACGGGCACCTGTCCAATCAGAATGACACGATCTTACACTGCAGCTTGTTTGACATTTAAACTAGAACCATTTGAATTATTCAACTGAAAACACACCTCGATTCCTCCACCTATTCGAGAGCCGTACTCGTTTCTGTCGAAGCCGGGATGATCCCGCTCTCGCAGAATCTCCTGCACCATTTCACGCGCTTGCTAAAGAGAGAAACGACAGAAACAAAACCTGAGCATCTAAACCAGAACTGCTTGTTAGAGGTACAACAGGTAACAGAACAGACAAAATATGTGACCCTGGATCACAAAACCAGTCAGTCATAAAGCACGGGTATATTTGTAGCAATAGCACAAAATGCATTATAGGGATCAAAATTATAAGGACATTAGGTAAAAATCATGTTATTTTAAGATATTTTTTAAATATCATAAAGTAAAAATCAAATCTTAATTTTTATGCATTGCTAAGCACTTCATTTGGACAACTTTAAAGGCAATTTTCTCAATCTTTTGATTGTTTTGCACCCTTAGATTTCAGATATTTAATTAGTTATATATCAGCCAAATATTGTTCTATCCTAACAAACCATACGTCAATTGGAAAGCTTTATTTAGCTTTCAGATGATGTACATCTTTTGTGGTCCAGGGTCACATATGGAAAGAAAACAGGTTAGAGGAGAAGAAAAATGGTCACACCTGGACTTTGTAAGCATCTCCAATGATGCGCAAAGGTTTGTCCATGTTTGGCCCCTGAGAAGCGTCCTGAATCAAAATCATCTTCACGCCAGCTCGCTCCTGAAACACGAATACGTTAATATGTAGGACAAGAGAAGCAGACTAAGAATTGCACATTAGCATTCAAATTATAGATATTTAAAGGAATAAATGTTAAAAATGGCTTTGTCTGCTTACCAAAGATACATTTGTTTGATAAAAAAACAATAAAAACACTAACATGGTGACATTATTACAATTTAAAAGAACTGCTTTCTGTGTGAATATATGCCATTTATTACTGTGATAAAAGCTGGATTTCCAACATCATTACTTTAGTCTTCAGTGTCACATAATCCTTCAGAAATCATTCTAATATGCTGATTTGATGCTCAACATACACGCATTATCAAATGTTAAAGAGTTTTGCTGCTTCATATTTCTGTAGAAACTGATATTTTCTCATCTCTCATTAATTTTGCTTTTGATGAACAAAGTTCAAAAGATTGGCATATTTGAAACTTATCTATTGTACCATCGTACAATAGATTATTGTACCATTATAAAATGTCTTTACTGCCACTTTTGATCAACATATTGCATCTTAGATTAATAAAAGCAACTACCCACAATCCTCCAAATATGAGTCTCTTTACTCACAGACACTGGCGTAAACTTTACCTGCAGCTGTTTAATAGTCTCTCCTCCTTTGCCGATGATGAGACCCGCTTTCCCTGCAGGAATGATCATTTCCTGCATATGGCCGCTCCCATTGGTCGACTCGTGGAAGGAGGGAGGAGTGCCCCGGCCCCGAGAGACGATGTCATCCAACAGCATTTTGGCCTTCCTGTGTAGACGGGTCAAAAGGTCAAAACACCAACAAACAGACTCACACTGCAGTTAAAGAGGTGAGCAAGTCCAAACATACTGGATAGCGTCAGGGGAGCCAGTGAGAGAGACACTCCTGTCCGGAAGACCGCCGCTGTCTAAACACACAAAACCAACTTGATCCATTACATCTCATACAATTAAACATGCACATATCAAAACAGAATAGAAGCAAGCAAAGATTGAATCAAAGTGTTAATTTGACTCACCTGGAGCAATCTGAACTTTACAGCCAGACTCCTGCTGGATCTTATTGATCTGCTCTCCACCCCGACCAATAACTACACACAGACAAACATCTTTCACTGACTAAATAATAAATATATATACCACCAGTCAAAAGCTTTTGAACAGTAAGATTTGAAATATATATTTTTTTAAAAAGGATGTTCTGCTCACCAAGCCTGCATTTATTTGATCCAAAGAAAAGCAAAAAGTAAAATTTTGAAATACATTTACCATTTAAAAAAAAACAAAAACTTTCTATTTGAATGCATTTTAAAATGTAATTTATTCCTGTGAACAAAGCTGAATGTTTAGCATCATGACTCTAGTCCAGGGGTTCCTCAAATCTTGCCCTGGAGGGCCAATGCGCTTCAGAGTTTAGCTCCAACCCTGATCAAACTCACCTACCTGTGATTTTCTAATGATCCTGAATACACTGATTAGCATGCTCAGGTGAGTTTGATTAGGGTTAGATCTAAACTTTTCCAGATTTGAGGATCCCTGCTCTAGTCTGTCTCACATGACAATTCAGAAATCATTTGAATATTCCAATTTGCTGCTCAAAAAAACATGTATTATGTTGAAAACAGTAGAATTGAAGGTTTATTTGAACAAAGTTCAGAAGAACAGCATTTATCTGAAATGGGAATCTATTTTATTTTATAAATGTCTTTATCATTACTTGATCAATTCAAAGCATCTTTGCTAAATAAAAGTATTAATTTCTTTACCAATAAATATTTTACTGACTCCAAGCTTCTGAATAGTATAGTGTATAATGTTACAAAAATTTATTTCAGATAAATGCTGACCTTTGGATCTTTCTATTCATTAAAAAAAAAAAAAAAAAAAAAGTACTTAACTGTTTTAAATATTGATCAGCATATTAGAATGATTTGATCATGTAACACTGAAGACTGGAGTAATGCTGAAATGACTTCGATCACAGGAATAAATTACATTTGAAAATGTATTCACCAAGAAAGCAGTTATTTTAAATAGCAAAAATATTTCACTATATTACTGCTTTTGCCGTATTGTGGATCAAATAAATGCAGGCTTGGTGAGCAGAAGAGACTTCTTAAAAAAACCATTAAGTGTCTTAAAGGTAATAAATCTCAAACCATTTTTTAAATATACAATTTATACATTACTTGTAATAATATATATAATTTTGGTTTTGGCAGGATAACTCTGAGTAGGATTCACCCAGGAAAGAATCAGAATGGACCAGTGCATGATGGGTAATGTGAACTTACTAAGCCCAACCATGCCGTCAGGGACTCTATACTCTTCTGTCATAGACGAGGGACGTACACTACAGAAAGAAACGCAAGTCAGAAAAAGCAGCAGCAAATACATTGTTCTTATAACTTGTGACCAGGGCGAAAGCCTTAAAATATAATAGTCTTTGGTCTTAGCATGACATCTCGCATTGATTTAAGGTAACCACGTTAAGGTAAAAATAGTTCTACAAGAGCACCTCAAGACTCCCGTGTTTGTCAGTGGAAACTGAAAGCAGCCTAATTATACAGGCATGTGAAGTTATTCTTGCCGTCTCAAGCGCTCAGATCTGAGATCTGCATTACAGACTCAAATGAAGCTAACAGCGGCAACGGCTCTGATCAGAGCGCACATGAGGACCGTCTTACCTCTGCTGGGAAAGGGCAGCCAGCTGGGCTCCGATAGCTGTGGATGAGAAAGGGATAAAATCACTGCGCTAAAAATACACAGACATTTGCTTTGAGTCGTTGAAAGTGTGTCTGTGTTTACACGAGTGAAGGAAAAAAAAAAAAAGCAAAGAAAGTCATACACAGTGCTGAAGCATTGTCTCTGTCAGACGCCATCTTCTTACTTTCAGGCTGATCTGAGGAGACAAAACACAAGAAAGGCTCAAAAACTATCTCAGGAGAGTCAGACGGACAGATCCAGAGCGCGTCTCGCTGCTGCCTTACCTCCGTCCTCCAGCGATCGCTTCTGTGCTGCGAAGGGATAACTCTCCGCTCCACCGTTATTGCTCATGGGGGGACCTGTGACGTCTCCACCGATCTTTGCTGCAATCTGGAACACACAAAAACACAAGTTATGACCCAAAAAAAAAAAAAAAAAAAAGTTTATAGAGAAATATATATATCTGATAAATAAATGAGCTTTATTTGGAATCTAAGCTTTCCATTGATGTATTGATCTTGGTTTGTTATGATAGGACAATATTTGGCCGAGATACAGCTATTTGAAAATGTGGAATCTGAGGGTGCAAAAAAATTGAAATATTGAGGAAAACTGCCTTTAAAGTTGTCCAAATTAAGTTCTTAGTAATGAATATTACTAAAAAAATAAGTTAATAAATTTACGGTAGGAAATTTGCAAAATATGTTCATGGAACATGATCTTTACTTAATACTCAATGATTTTAGGCGTAAAAGGAAAAAAAAAATCGATCATTTTGACCCATACAATGTATTTTTGGCTATTACTACAAATATACCTGTGCTACTTATGACTAGTTTTGAGGTCTAGGGTCATAAATTAGCATGAAGTTAGTACACTAATCATAGTAGCAAGTAGCATGGAGATACAATTAACTACTTGTCACATTATACATTTTCCAACACAATAATGCTTTGCTCAAATACACAGTAAAAATGTGAAATCTAATTTAAAGTAACGGTTTTCTAATTTATTATATTGTTAAATTCTTCAGTCACATTATCCTTCAGAAATCATTCTGATTTGCTGCTCAAAAAACATTTCTAATTAATACCATTGTTGAAAACGGTTACGCTGCTTGATATTTTTGTTAAAACCATGATAGGCTTTTTATTTTCAGGACTTATTGATGAAAAGTCAGTTTATAAAAAAAAAAAGCACTATTTAAGTAGCATGAAAATATGATTAGTTGCTTGTCATATTATACATTTCCCTACATAATTACGCACTGCAATGCACATTACTGTTCAAAGGTTTGTCCCTGCACTCACAAAGCATACATTTATTTGCTTAAAAGCACAGTAAAAATGTAAAATATTATAATTTAGTTTAAAGCAAGTGTTTTCTAATTCATTATATTGTTAAAATCAAATTCTGTAATGCAAAGCTCAATTTTCAGCATCATTATTCGTCTTTAGTGTCACATGATTCTTCAGAAATTATTCTAATATGCTGATTTGTGGCTTATAAAACACTTCCTATTATTATAATAATCAATGTTACACATTAATAATGCTTTAAAAAAAACTTTTATGGACAAACACTATTGTTTTCCATAGCATTATTTGAAATACCTCAGGGAAACAATGTAAAAACATAGTAAACATAAGGCCAAATGAAATGCATCATTGTATATTTCTAAAACCACTGCTGTACCCCATTAATTAGCACAATTTGAGTACATAGCACTGTTTTGACCATGATACCACCGTGCTAGCACGCTTTACCGAATATATACCTCAATAATACCATGGTACTAGCATTGTAAATGTTTAAATACATGGTAGCACCATGGTTCTTTCTGTTAGGGTACCAAAGTAAAACAACACTATGGTAACACGACATTTACAATGGTAGCTACAAGGTAAAGTAGCATAATACGTGAATATAATCACCACACACCACGCTAAATACCAGAACACCGTATCCTTACCATGTGCTAACAATTGTGTACCATTATACCGTATTCGTTTGAGCTAAATAGCACCAAGAGATTGTTTTTTTTGTTCAAAATCATGCGCGATCTCGGCTCATGCTAGCAGATAATTGTCGCGCACGCCGGCTCATGTGCCCGCGGCCCTGCGCGCTGACCCACAAACGCGGGCCGCTCGCTCCCGCAGTGCGGATCACTCACCTGCCGGGCGCGCTGTACCGCGTCGGCGAACGCGTCTTTCTTGAGTCCACCGGCTCCTAGAGCCGCTCCGGCCCCGGGCGGCGGCACACCGCTGTATTCAGACATGCTGTCCGTGCGGAGGGGTGAAGTGTGCGGGATACGGCGGGGAGGTCTAGGCCGGGCGGAGGTGCGCAGACGCGGGAAGACAAGCGAGACAAACGCATGGGAGGGACAAAAGGCCTGCGGGTCTGAAAATGGCCTCCTATAGGCGTTCTTAATGAGTGGCTGCTGCGGCGACCAATCAGAGGGCGGCTGGGGGCGGGCGCAGTTTGAGCATTGGACCACTGACCCAATGAGTGGTGACGAAAGGAGACGTTTTTAATAGAGGGCTGACCGAACGCGACGCACAGAGCTTGGCACTGTGTGTGAGAGCCAATCGGCGTTCAGGAACGTATTGCACTGACCAATGAGGTTCGAGAAAACGCTGATTGACAATGATGAGCGTTTGAATCAGCGTATAGGCTTTTTAAGACCGTTTAACCTTGGTGGTTACTGTTATTCTGCTGCTCACTGCATTTCTTGGCATTTTTATGGGGTTGTAAAATACAGTTTCCGTACAGCAGAGATGAGCTGCTGGTGTTAAATGATGATAAAGACCGTCAAAGACTCTGTACTGTTTAATTTAATTGTATTTAATTTACATTCTCTTGCATGCGTTCAGTAATAGACTTTAGTTTCCTTCCAAAGAGAAAAAATACAGGACAGTAGAAGGACAGTAAAACATATATAATGACCATACATGAATTTTGTTAACATCAAAATAAGATAAAATAATAATGTCTGCATACAAAACCACTGGAAATGAGAAGACCTAAATGAAATCTGCAAACTTTTTTCAGTTTCCAAACTAACTGTGGGGAGATTTTGCAGATTCCATGTAAACATGGTAAAAATTTTAACTAACGTTAGGTTTTATTGGAAGCTGAAAGTGTATTTAAATAGCCAGTGTCTTTACTTTTAGTGGGATATTTTAGAATAAGTGGGAGGGACACTGTCATTCTTGAGAGTGCTTGATTGGATAGCCTACACTCTGTAAGTGCAAGATGATGTCATGAATATTTTCGATCCGTTTTAACAGACGAAAAAGACTGGAACATTTAAATGCATATACGCTACAAGATTTTTGTTAGAAGTTTTTTTTCTACTCACCAAGCCTTCATTTATTTTCTCCAAAGTACAGCAAAACTTAAATATTTTTACTATTTAAAATTACAGATTTCTTTTTGAATATGTTTTAAAATGTAATTCGTTCCTGTGATTTCTTTTTTAGCATCATTAGTCCAGTTATATGATTATTCAGAAATCATTCTAATATGCTAATATAATATATATATATATATATATATTACTATTGTTATGTTGAAAACAGCGGAGTGATTTTTTTTTAGGTTTTAGGTTTCTTTGTTGAATAGAAAGCTCAGAAAAACAGCATTTATTTGAAATAGAAATCTTTTGTAACATTACAAATGTCTTTATCATCACTTTTGAACAATTTAAAACATCCTTGCTAAATAAAAGTTTGAATTTCTAAAATTTCTTTACAAAAAATAAATAAATAAATAAATAAACAAATTATAGACTCCAAGTGTTGAATGGTATAGTGTATATAATATTACAAAAACTATTTATTTCAGATAAATACTGATCTTTGGATCTTTCTATTCATCAAATAATCCTGAAAAAATACTTTTAGTTTTAAATATTGATAATAATAAATGTTTCTTGAACAGCAAACTGTAATACTAGAATGATTTTTGAAGGATCATGTGACACTGAAGACTAGAGTAAAAAAAAAAAAATCACAGAAATAAATTACATTTTAAAATATATTAAAATAGAAAAAAGTTATTTTAAATAGTAAAAACATTTCAAAATTGTACTCTTTTTCCTGTACTTTGGGTCAAATAAACCAAAGATTGGTGAGCATATTCTTCAAAAACTTTTGACTGGTAGTCTATATCTGCTAAAAGTGCTCTGAACATCTAGTGTGGCAGCAAATGTCTGAATTTAGAGCTTTGAACTTGTGTACAATATGTGAACAAATACAAATGACATTTGAATTAGGTTGAAACCTATAGGTGCACATTATGTGTGGGAATCTTTATTTTATAACACATACAAACAGTCTATCAACTCAGCCAGTGATAAAATACAGAGTACATTGACCTAGAAGTGACTTTTGCTTTGTTCTATCGTTCTATGATTCAAACATCTCAAAAACAAACACTCTCTCACCCATCCATGAGTCCGTAAGGCTTTCTGCTACAAACCGTAGGCTACAGTACCTCATTCACTGAGGATAACAGCATATAAACTGCACTCCAAGGCTGCGTCCCAATTCAGATACCTACACTACACGCTAAAAGTGCACAGTAAAAGTCTAAGTTTGTAGTAAGATAGTATGCTAATGTTAGGTCATTGATTGTGTATCAGTACAACTGTATGCTTGTTAGCATCTAGCTAAATTCATAACCTTAATATAACTTTTGTTAAAATCACATACAGTACACTTAAAAACTGCTGTGGCAACTTCTGCCTTGCTTTCTTCGATACCTTTCTTTACCTGAAACAGTCGAAAGAAAACCGTCATAAACTTTACACTGCTGGCAGGCAACATTAGCCATGGGGAAAAAAAAAACATGCATGGATGCATGCTAGAAAATCTACTTTGAAGGCCTTATTTATAAAACACAAGTACATCTAATGTCTGCGTAAACAGTTTCAACAGAAATGTGTTTCATAAGTGAGACCTTGCGTTTTTAAAACACTAATAAGCAAATTGGGACGCAGTGCAGGATTTTGGAATCAGCTAGAGGAACAGCTCATCCAAAAATGAAAATGTGCTGAAAATGTACACACTCTCAGACCACTTCAGATGTAGATGAGTTTTTTTATTGGAACAGATTCAGAGAAATTGGATCCTCTGCAGTGAATGGGTACCGTCAGAATGAGAGTTCAAATAGCTGAAAACTTCACAACAACACACAAGTAATCCACACCACTCCAGTCAATCAATTAACATCTTAAGATAAGAAAAGCCAGATGTTTATAATAACTGGACTGTTTTTGCCTGTAAACACTGCTTGATCTTGAGTGCAGAAACTAATATGTGACCCTAGATCACAAAACCGGTCTTAAGTAGCACGGGTATGTTTGTAGCAATAGGCAAAAATACATTGTATGGGTCAAAATGATCTTTATCTTATCTTATTTTTCTTACATGTGAAAAATCATTAGGGTATTAAGTAAAAATCATGTCCCATTAAGATATTTTGTACATTTACTACTGTAAATATATTTTGATTAGTAATATGCATTGCTAAGAACTTAATTTGGATAACTTTAAAGGCAATTTTCTCAATATTTAGATTTTTTTTGCACCCTCAGATTCCAGTTTGTCAAATCTTTGTATCGAGGCCAAATATTGTCCTATCCTAACAAACCACACATCAATAAGCTTATTTATTCAGCTTTTAGATATGGATTATACTACGGGGCTTGAATCTGATTGGCTGACGAATGTTCTGAAGGTGTGCATTATTTTCAGTTAAACGCACGACGAACGTAGTTCCAGGCAGGTCTTGGCCGCATTACATGTCTTTGCACCCATGTTTTTGCCGCAAAATTACGTTTTATTTTGTATTGAAAACACATACTCTATTATTCTCCTACTCGCTCTCCCAGACGAACACACGTTATCATACGCATTAATGTTAGCGCTGCTCTGACGACTAACAACTTATAAACTACATGATTTCTTACATGCGAGGTAACAACGGCACTGTTCCTGAAGAAAATGAATTTAAAGCTTTACTGTAAGTAGAGACAACACTGCTACTGAACACTTTTAAGAGACGCACAGAGGTCATTCAGGAGTTTAATCTCTCTCTCTCTCTCTCTCTCTCTCTCTCTCTCTCTAAACTTCATTATTAACTGCATTTTAGTCTGCGATCAATGGCTCATGCGTCGTTAATAGGTCTAAAATGACGTTTTGGTTTTTGAATTAGCAACGAATGCGTTGGATTAGCTGCGTAAGAAATTAATACTATTCACAATAGTGTTTTAATGACAAAAACCGGACCAATGCATTGAAATATATCATCTGATCGATGTCTTGAGGTGTAGTAACCATAGTATAAGCAGATTAATTGACTTCAGTTCGTTGAATTCCTAAAAAATAATGCACCGCTTTGCGTCATGGCCGCATCACGACCTCTGGTGTGCATTATTTTCTAGGAATTCAACGGGCAGTCGTCAGTTATTCCTTACTTATGAACTCCTAATTCACCTTGAAGCAACAATTCGAAGTTTAAAATACCTTAATGATGGATTTTTTTCTTACACAAAAGAAGTGTAGCTTTTGGCTTCTCAAGACATTAATTGGTGGACTGGAACGGTGTGGACTACTTGTGGATTATTGTGATGTTTTTATTGGCTCTTTAGAGGAGGCACCCATTCACTGCGTGTAATGCTACATTTATCCAAATCTGTTACCATGAAAAAAACAAACCCATCTAGATCTTATGTGGCCTGAAGGCGAGTACATTACAGCTAATTTTCATTTTTGGGAGAACCTGAGTTACGGAATCTTCAGTTGAGGATTCTAGAACTCTTGTTTGGTTGTGATGGTGATTTCGGAGCACAGGGGGATTTCAGTAAAGTACAGGAGGCCTATTACTGGACACACGTTTCTTGAAACAGAGGCACTTTCAATTGTTCTGTAAGTTCACAGGGAGGAAGTTAGTTTATTGTCCATTCCCATTTGGAGTTCAGTAGTGTGCACTGGGTTAAACACACATACACACACACACAAAGTACAGTACAGCACATGCTCACACACGTCGCCCACACGCAAGCGTTCATTTTACCGCATCCAGAGGGCTGTACTCTGTATACCTGAATATCAGGGCCCTGTTGACCAACAACACACATGAAGAGCACATCATGAACCTCAGTTCAGGAATGGGTCGGAACAGCACCTCTTAGATTCTGCATATTTCAGTGTTTAGATTCAGTTCATCGTTCTTCCTCACATCCACTTTTTCTTTTTTTTTTTTTTTGGTAAGCATCACTCCAGTGATCTAATATTTTGTAGGCTTAAATAAACAAGTCTTCAACCTTGTCCGTCTTTTTTAACAAAAAAAAAAAGGATATGATTGTTTTTTTCCTCTACACACACATGACCCGTCTCTCTCTCGTTCTCAGGTTCCCACTCCCAGTACTTTCCTCATGTGCTCGTAGACGACGTAGGAGATGCTGACCGCCGGGATGACCTTCAGGAAGTTGGGAGCAATGCCTCGATAGAGTCCAACCACACCCTCCTGAGCCACGATACTCCTGAACAGGGTCAGCATGGACAGCTGAGGAGCTCCCTTCATTGACGCTGAGGAACCAAAAGAAGGAATAGTATCTTAACCTCGTATGGTACTAATAAATCCACTGAATCTGTGCTATTTTAGTACAACCGTACAGTAGCGTTTAAAAAATTTGGAGCGTTTTTGTCATTTTATTAGTTGTTGCTTTTGTAAATATTTAGTTTTTTTAATTTTTTTTTGTTTGTTTTAGTAAATAGTAGTCCTGGCTGCATTTATTTGATAAAAAATACAGAAAAAAAAATTATATTGTAAAATATTATTGCAATGTAAAATAACTTTTTTTTAAAAAAGTTGTAAAATAAAACATTTTTTTTAAAATATGCATTAAAATATTTTTTATTCCTGTGATGCAAAATTGAATTTTCAGCATCATTACTCCAGCCTTCAGTGTCACATGTTCCTTCAGAAATCATAATGTTAATAATCATTATTAATCATCTAATATGCTGATTTATAATCAATGTTGAAAGCATATTCTTTGAAAAATAAAAAGGTAAAAAGAACAGCTTTCATTTAAAACAGAAATCTTTTGTAATATAAACTACAGTTTACAAATGTGTGGTTGATTTCTTATCTTTCTTTCTTTTTTTATTCAGCAAGGATGTGTTAAATTGATAAAAAGTGATAGTAAAGACTTACGTTGTTAGACAAGATTTCTATTTATAAATAAATGCTCTTCTTTTCAACTTTTTTATTCATTAAAGAATCCTGAAAAAACTATCACAGGTTTAAAAAAATCTGCATATTAGAAAGATTTCTGAAGGATCATGTGACTCTGAAGACTGGAGTAATGATGCTGAAAATTCAGCTTTGCATCACAGGAATAAATTACATTTTAAAATGTATTCAAATAGAAAGCAGTTATTTTAAATAGTAAAAATATTTCACAATATTACTGCTTTTGCTGTATTTTGGAGCAAATAAATGCAGCCTTGATGATCCTAAGAGACGTCTTTGAAAAACATTTAAAATCTTACCAATCCCAAACTTTTGAACGACAGTGTATATTTCACAAGAAAAAACTATTTCAGTTTTTCAGTTAGTGTTGTTTTTTTTTGTAAAATTTACTAGCAATTTCATAACACTATTTAAATCCTTTATTAAAAATGCACTATGAAGGTATTCATAATGTACTTTGTAATGCATTCTATCTTTTCATAAATAATTGTAACCAAAGGTAAAATGCATAAAAATATTTTAAGGTTTGTTTGCCATGTGTTTTAATGCATTACACTTTCTAAATGAATATATATTTATGATAATACATTACAACTTTGGAAATAATTATTCATAAGATCATGCAATGCATTAGAAAGTGCATTACAAGGAATAATTAATGCATTGAAACTACTTTTATAATACTTTATGCATTAAGCTTTAATAATGCTTTAAGTGAAGCATTACTGCAATGACTTCTTACAAATTATTTCCACACATTTTCTTTCAGTATAGCTGAAATAAAACAGGTTATATTTTATTTTAATTAATGTTTATTTCAAGTATAGTGACTTCTTTACAGTTTTAGTTTTAGGTAATGATAATAACTATTTTCCGAATTCACGCTTTGATATGAATTTTGGAATATCTCTTCTAAAACTCTGGATGGAAATCTATAGATTGTATAAAATCTGAAAATGCACATAAAAAGTGTATGCGGTCAAATGTGACCCTGAACCACAAAACCAGTCATAAGATTTATGCATTTCACATTTATACATCATCTGAAAGCTGAACAAATAACCTTATAATAAGCTTGTTAGGATAAGACAATATTTGGCTGAGATACAACTATTTGAAAATTTGGAATCTGAGGGAGCAATATATTGAGAGAATCACCTTTAAAGTTGTCCAAATGAGCAATGCAGATTACTAATCAAAAATTAAGTTTTGATATATTTATGGTAGGAAATTTACAAAATATCTTCATGGAACCTGATCTTTACTTAACATCCTAATGATTTTTAGCATAAAAGAAAAATCGATAATTTTGACACATACAATTTATTTTTGGCTATTGCTACAAACATACATGTGCGACTTAAGACTTTTGTGGTCCAGGGTCATAAGGTAACTTTTTTAGCTCAGTCGTCTCATTCTGCACATGTGTCTCTTACCCTGAGCCTGCATGCGTGTCCTGATGAGGGCGAGAGGGTAGGACGCAAGCTGTCCACAGGTGCTGGACACCGTCCCACAGCCCACCAGCACCAGGACGCCGGGGTCGGGCGATCCCTCCGAGTGCCGCTGGAGCCAGGTGTTCTTCAGTGTCTGAGAGAGGAAGACAGTGTGTGAGAGAGTCTTAATGAAGGAATCATTCTCAACACAAACGCACACATATACACACCTCATAGACGGCCAGATCTATGCCTGCATACGGGATGATGCCCAGCATGTTTGGCAGGTATCCTTTATAAAACGCCAGAACACCCTCCTTCTGCAGGATCTGCTTGGCACAGTCCGCTACACCTGAATACTGGCCTGTTTTACGAAGAGTAAGTCGAGTCTTCAGCACCTAAAATGACAGAGAAAATCAGAGTAGAGTCATGAAAACAATCACCGTTCCCACAAAAATATAAAGCAGCACAGGTGTTTTCAACATTGATAATCAGAAATGTTTCTTGAGCAGCAAATCAGCATATTAGAATGATTTCTGGAGAAGTAATAATGATGAAAATTCAGCTTTGATCACAGGAATAAATACCATTTTAAAATATATTAACATAGAAAAGAGTTGATTGAAATTGTAACGATATTTAAAATTTTCATTGTTTTTACTGTACTTTTTGATCAAATAAATCCAACCTTGGTGAGCAGAAGAAAATAGACAAAGACTGACACCAAACTTTTAAATAAGTAAATTGTAAATTCAACATATATTTTTTTTTATTAAATATGATTTAATTTCTAATAAAAAATAATTAAATATAATACATTAAATGTTTTATAAATTAAAGGTACTATGCCTTGAACTAAGAAATATATTACACTATGTTTAAATCTATTTTTATAAATAAATGTAATTATTTATTGAAGATACACTACAAGTCACAAGTTTTTGAACAGTAAGATTTTTAATGTTTGTAAGTCTCTTCTGCTCAACAAGCCTGCATTGATTTGATCGAAAGTACAGCCGTGGCCTAATGGTTAGGGAGTCGGACTTGTAATCGAAAGGTCGCAAGTTCGAGTCCCAGGTCCGGCAGGGATTGTCGGTGGGGGAAGTGATTAATCAGCGCTCTCTCCACCCTCAATACCATGACTGAGGTGAGACCCTTGAGCAAGGCACCGAACCCCCAAAACTGCTCCCCGGGCGCCGCAGCGATAGCAATATGGCTGCCCACTGCTCCCGGTGTAAGTTCACGGTTTGTGTGTGTGTTCACTACTGTGTGTGTGTGCACTTGGATGGGTTAAATGCAGAGCACAAATTCCAAGTATGGGTCACCATACTTGGCCACATGTCATGTCACTTTCACTTTCACAGTAACGTTTTGAAATATTTAAAATAACTGCTTTCTGTTTTAGTATATTTTAAAGCTAGATTTTTGGAACAATACTCCAGTGATACTACATGATCCTTCACAAATTATTCTAATATTCTGATTTGCTGCTCAAAAAACATTAGCATTTTTTTCAGGTTTCTTTGATGAACAGAATGTTCAGACAAACAGCATTTATCTGAAATAGAAATCTTCTGGAACATTATAAATGTCTTTATCATCACTTTTGATCAATTTAAAGAATCCTTGCTAAATAAAAGTTTTCATTTCTAATTTCTTTCCTCAAAAAAAACTTTTGAATGGTACGTTGCAAAAGCTTTTTATTTCAGATAAATATTCATCAAAGAAACCTAAAACATGTGCTCAGCTGTTTTAAATATTGATGATGATAATAATAATAATAATAATAATAATACATGTTTTTTTGAGCAGCAAATCAGCATATTTTTGAAGGATCATGTGACATTGAAGACTGGAGTAATGATGCTGAATGTAGCTTTGATCACAGGAATAAATTACATTATAAAATATATTTAAATAGAAAACAGATATTTTAAATATCCTATTTAGGATCAAATAAATGCAGGCTTGGTGAGCAGAAGAGACTAATTTAAAAAACATTAAAAACTTTTGACTGGTAGTGTATGTATATTTTTCTCACATTGCTAATGCCAGCATTTTATAAAAGGCTTTATTTTACCCAAATCCATTGTATTTCAAAGACTCCACTACACACTCCATTAACCACTGCTGTTCATGGCTCACTGCTTTATTCTTAAATGGGCCGCTGAATGTAGAGCGCTTTCTTTAGTGTGCTTGAACCTTACGTCAGGCCTTTAGTAATGTGAGAGGACATGTATAAGTGTGTGTGTGTGTGTGTGTGTGTGTGTGTGTGTGTGTGTGTGTGTGTGTGTGTGTGTTATGACAGCAAGGCCTCGACACACACATACAGTGACCTTGATGTTCAGCGTGTGCAGGAGGCAGCTGTCGTGTGTGTGTTTACCTCCATAGGGTAAATGACAGTCTGAGCTGTAGCTCCAGCCAGTGATCCAGCGACGAATCTCTCCTGAACTTTCAGAGTTCCTCCCTCTTTACTGCCTCTCATCAAGCGCTTAATCTGAACAGACACACACACAGATGCAGGCTGAGTTTTGAGTCACCGTTCACATGGCTGAGTGTAAAGGACAGAGCCGTACCTGTTCATAGGCCAGGAATTTGATGGCTGTTTCTGGTGCGATCTTCAGGACATTGATGCCGTTCCCCCTCCACAGTGCAGTGAGACCACCCTCCTTCACCATCGCACGCAGACCGCGCCACACGTTACCCTTATCAGAGCTTTGGCCATGCACCTGAACATCAGCACATAATTCAGATTTTTTAATGTAAATAGATTAGAATAAAACAGAACAAAACGTTCAGTTGCAGTCCCTCATGTGGCCCCCAGGGGTCAGTGTGGTGGCTTTGAAGACAGTCCTACTATAAACTACAAGGTTGTTAACTGATGGTTTATGCTTTTGTTGAAGCAATCAGTCCACAGTATTTCAGATTTTTTAAATGATGTTCAACAATGGTGAAACACTACATTACCCATAATTCTGCACAGACTGTCCACCAATCAGAGAAAGAACACTGCACTATAACTAAAATGTTTAGTTGCATAATATGCATATTTGAATATAAACATAATATATGTTTAAATCAACAGTTTTGTATTTCTCCTGTCGATTACAGGTTTTTACTTCATTAATGTTGTGCAATACACTGCCTTGTTCCATTGTCTTTTGTCCGATTTTCAAATACGTTTTATGCCTTAGATCAAAGTTTGTTTTGCTGCACATTACCATGTTGCTGGTTGGTTTGGTTCAAGGTTATTTTAGTTAACTAAACCTTCATCTATAACCATGTTACTTTACAATATAATTTAAACTTATTTTATTCTGCTAGTTGCCAATGCGACATTTCTCATTTTCTTTTAGTTTAACTTGCTGTACTAAAATGACTAAAATTATAAACACTGTATAAACACATAAAAAACTAATAACTTTGAAGTTGAAGTTGTCTGAAAGTTTGAAATAACTTATAAAGCATAAAGTTTGATTTTACTTGTTGAAACTGAGGTTTGGGACAGAGTGGGAACACACACCATGTTGCTAGCAAGATTTAACATGTTGCTGGCGTGTTGTTAGCATGATTAGCTTGTTACTAGCATGTTGTTGACATGATTAGCCAGTTAATAACATTTGGCTAACATGGCATGAATTAGCATGTTTTGCTAACATGATTTAGTGTGAATTAACATGTTGCTAGCACAATTAATTATGAATTCGCATGCTGCTAGCATTGATTTAAGATGTCACTAACATGTTGCTAGCATGATTCTAGCATGATCAACATGTTTCTAGCATGATTAACAAGTCATTAGCATGATTATCATGTTACTGAAACGTAGCATGTTTCTAGCATGATTAGTATGTTACTGACATGATTCTTACATGATTAGCATGTTACTAGCATGGTTCTAACATGATTAGCATGTTATTAACATGATCCTAACATGATTAGCATGTTACTAACTTGCTTCTAGCATGATTGGCATGTTACTATTAGCCTTATTAGCTTGTTTCTAGCAAGTCACTAGCATATTGTTAATATGATTAGCTTGTTTATAGCATGTTGCTAGCATTTTTCTTGCATGATTAGCAAGTTACTAGCATGTTGCCCATTAGCAAGTTACTAGCATGTTGCTGGCTTGATTAGCTTGTTTCTAGCATGTTGCTAACATTTTTCTATTATGATTAGCCATTTACTAGCATGATTCTAGCATGATTAGCAAGTAACCAACATGTTTCTAGCATGCTAATGCAGCTAAAACCACCTAAAATTAGTTGATTCAGTAAAAAACAGCTAAAACCAGCCTAGGCTAGTTGTCTCGTCTTAGCTGGTTTATGCTGAAAATAGCTGGTTTTCCCAGTTTGACCAGATAAGACCAGCTGGACCAGTTAAAAAGTGGCCAAAACCACTTTAAAACCAGCCTGGGAGACCAGCCAAAGCAGCTTAGGCTGGTTTTAGCTGTGTTTTAGTAGGAACTTTCTAGACTTTACTATATCATTGTAATAGTATCACAATGATAAAACACAAAATTACTAAAACTTAAAAAATAATTTAAGAAACTAAATCAAAATATGACTAAACATATAAATTATTTATAAAAGAACAAAAGAACCTCTCAACAGGAACCTGGCATTAAATGTGCATCAAAGATCAGGTTTCATTGTTTGAAGACCACAAAGGGACTGATCCCAGAGCAGCGCTGTCTCACCTGCAGAAAGACCTTGAGTCTGTCGAGCGGCGCGGTTCCTGTTCTGGACACTGATCCCGCCACGGCTCCCGCCATCAGCTGCCGCCACACGAACCCTGACTTCTTCTCCTTCTCCGAGAACTCGTCTGGAACCGTCAGATGCTCTCCGATGTCCAACATCTACACAAACACGTCAACAAATACACTTTAGTGGAGTCACAGAAAGAAAGAGGCTCAATTTATAGTCATAAAAACCCCATTGTTTCAGTTTTTGATACGTACCACCGAGTGTTTCCAATACTGGGCGATTTCCTCCATGTTGTGCAGAGGGTTAAACAGGAAGTGATCTCGCCACTCGACCCAGTCGATGGTCATGGAATGGTCTTTATCCATACTGCACAAACAAAAGTACTGCATGTCACAAAATCACACCTGAAAAGCACTTTGCATACACGCTAAGCACAAACACACACACCTTTGCAGGATTGTGGCAGCCTGTTCCAGCGTGACGTCCACACCGAGATTGTGTAACGACTGCTGGATCTCCCCGGCGTCCAACTGACCTGCAAAACATACAAGCAATTAAATATTTAAAACAGTTGGGTACACTTTTCAGGATTCTCTGATGAATAGAAAGATCTAAAGGTCAGCATTTATCTGAAATAAAAGGCTCAATAATTTTATGGGAAAGAAATTATAGAAATTATTTTATTTAGCAAGAATTCTTATATAATAATAATAATATTCTTATATAATATAATATAATAAGTGATGATAAAGACATTTATAATGATATATAATGATAATGATTATAATGTTTTTTTTTTTTTTAGCAGCAAATCAGAATATTAGAATGATTTCTGAAGGATCATGTGACTGGAGTAATGATGCTAAAAATTCAGTTTTAAATTCGCAGGAATAAATTACATTTTAAAACATATTCAATTACAAATCAGTTATTTTAAATAGCAAAATACTTCAGTATTTTACTGTTTTTTTTGCAGTACTTTGGATCAAATAAATGCTGGCTTGGTGAGCAGAAGAGACTTCTTTAACCCCCTAATTGTCACCCGTCCCACCTGTGGGACGCCTAAGTTTCTTCATCATTTTACAAATAAATGTTAATTTAATCATGACGAACTATATATCATTGGAAAGGTATAAGACTCCTAAATAGATATTTTACTATTTTTTTGTGTTACAAATGATGTAGGAAAAGTAATAGATTAATTTATGACAAGAGTGCACCTCAAAAATCTACTTCATAACAGAAGTTCTGACCTTTGTCACAAAAAGACTTTCTTTGTATCACACTTTAGAAATCATAAGAAATTATAGATCACTTGAAAACTTAAAATCTCAAAATTCATCCTTTGAAACCCATTTTAAAATTGGACATTGCACTATGATGGAAAATGTACATCAAAATTGTATTACAAAATGTTTTTGTTCATGAATTATAAAAAAAATAAGTTTAAATACTGCATTTACACGTATTTGTTCAAAAATGGGAGTGACAGTTAAAGGGTTAAAAAACTTTACAAAATCTTACTGTTCAAAAACCTTCAAAAAACTGTGAATTAAGACATTCTGATCAGTGTTTTTATTGTTAACTAAAATTATTAAATTATTGAACATCACACAGATTAAAAACCTCAACCTAAAAAGCTTTAAAAAAAATTACAATATAAAAATAAAAGCTCATATAAAATTATAATAGTTTACAGTAGTCAAAATGTAAAGTGGATCAAAACCTTTCATCAAAGTTGTCCTAAAACAAACAAACAAAAAAACTCATTCTCGTCTTAGGACAACTTTGATTAACTTTTTTGATCCACTTCAAATGTTGACTACTGTATATATAGTAATTAACACTGATTCTGATAATACTGTTACACTGATAGAAACTAACCGTCATTGTTTCGGTCCAAGCTGCGAAACATGAGTTTAAGGCGTTTCTCATGCGAGCGCAGGTACTCGGTGAACTCTTCAAAATCCAGCTGACCATCATGATTAATGTCTCCAGCTCGTACAATCTGCTGAATATAGGGCATATACAGAGAGACAGAGGGGGAGAGAGAGAAATGGCGGGAAAGAGGGATGCCGGGATCATTAGGAAAGGTGGGATGGGGCACAAATGGAGGAGAAAAGCACATTAAATCCATGCAAAGCCACCGGCCCACAACACCAACATCAAACATGAGCAGTCAGACAGTAATCAGTGAATCTAAACACAGGTTGATTTCATTTTTAATTAAATGCATTAACATTAGAAAACAACAGAGAAAGCCAAGCGCACAAAACAGTAGCTTCACTACACACTTAAATCACTATATTAGTGTGTTTAAATCCACATAATCGCTAGATAAACAGGCTAAATAACTGATGTTTAAATCTCTCAGTGACTCTATCCAGAACTGTGCAAATAAAGCGTCCTAATTTGCAAGTGTCACCGCATGCGTTTTCAGGGAGTCGCCCCACGACGTTCAGTTTTTAAGACTCCCAGTGCAGCGTGTCTGAACGTGTTTGTTCTGATCTGTGCAAACGTGGAGGATTAGAGGCATTTCACTGCCATTCTCAGGGTTTTACAATCAGATAAACTGTACATTCTGGTGTTTTAAGGTGAGGACGGTGAAAAAACTGAAAAAATGAAAAAAATATCAGAGTAAACCGTTCAATTCAGTAGAACTTTTTAAAGGATTAATTCACTTTCAGAACAAAAATTTACAGATAATGTACTCACCTCCCTTGACATCCAAGGTGTTCATGTCTTTCTTTCTTCAGTTGTAGAGAAATTATGTTTGAGGAAAACATTTCAGGATTTCTCTCCATATAATGGATATTAATGGTGCCCCAAAGTTTGAACTTCCAAAATGCAGCTTCAAAGGGCTCTAAACGATCCCAGCCAAAGAAGAAGGGTCTTATATAGCAAAACGATCGGCTATTTTCTAAACAAATTGCCAATTTATATACTTTTTAACTTCAATTGCTTGTCTTGTCTCGTTTCTGTGATGGTCATGTGTAGTCTGTGCTTTCACCGTTTTCACCTTCAACTTCAAAATTGTCCTACAATGCTGTTTTACCTTTTTTGTAAAGGGCGTTTGATCTTTTTTGTATGTTCACTTTGTAAACACTGGGTTGGTACTACTGCAGCGTTGTAAGACGATTTTGAAGTTGGGAAGAAAACGAGATGGGAGTTTTTCACCATACCGTATTGACCCAGATCACACAGACTACACATGCGCATCACAGAGACGAGGCAAAATGAGCATTTGAGGTTAAAAAGTATATAAATTGTCAATTTGTTTCTAAAATAACCAATCGTTTTGCTAGATAAGACTCTTCTTCCTCGGCTGGGATCATTTAGAGCCCTTCAAAGCTGCATTTAAAGTTCAAACTCGGGGGCACCATAGAAGTCCTCAAAAATTTGTTCCTCAAAAAATATAATTTCTTTATGAATGAAGAAAGAAAGACATGAACATCTTGGATGACAAGAGGGTGAGTACATTATCTGTAAATTTTTGTTCTGAAAGTGAACTAATCCCTTAACACGCCAGCTACTGTCGCTTTAAATCCACACTGAGAGCTGCAGTGGGAAACTCATTCAAACCACACCATTATTCCCACAATCCTTGGCATGTTATTGGGTAAATCACGCTGTAACTATGCCAGTAATTTCACCCATTTGACGAGTTTATCCTCCTCTGCGGGCAGACAGCTACAAAATGCCCATGTGTGTGTTGATGTGTTTATTTATGTGAGCCAGCAGTCACATGGCATTTACTCTCACATGGATCCACTCCAAGATGCTGACCTTTTGCACAGTCCGCAGTGTACATGTGTGCCTCTGTGAGCCTATGTGTGAAGTTTAGTACTTTCTTGCCGTTATACATTCATATTATGTATATAGTATGTTGTAAACAGCAGTGTTGGGGTAACGCATTACAAGTAACGTAACCAGATTACCTTTTCAAGTAACTATACAGTAACACATTACTTTTACAGTTACATTTTTGAGTCTTTTTGAGAGAAAGTGTTGAGAGAAATCAGGAGTGAGGTGCACAGAGGGATCATGCAAACTGCATGTTATTTTTAATTTAGTACTGACCTGAATAAGATATTTCACATGAAAGATGTTTACATATAGTCCACAAGAGAAAATAATAGTTAGGTTTATAAAAATGTATTCAAAAGTTTGCATAACACTTGATTTTTAATACTGTGTTTTAACCTGAGTGATCCACAGCTGTGTTTTTTGTTTAGTGATAGTTGTTCATAAGTCCCTTCAAGTACCATAAATTCTTTGGTTTTCCAGCATTTTTGTGTATGTAAACCCTTTCCATACAATGACTGTATGATTTTGAGATCCATCTTTTCACAATGAGGACAACTGAGAGACTCATATGCAACTATTACAGAAGGTTAATACGCTCACTGATGCTCCAGAAGGAAAAAAACGATGTATTGAGAGCTGGGGGTGAAAACTTTTTGAATTTGAAGATCAGGGTATATTTAACTTATTTTGTCTTCTGGGAAAGCGTCTGTAGCTTCTGAAGGGCAGTACTAAATGAAAGAAATATAATATTTGGGCAAAATAAGAAAAATCTACACATCTTCACTCTGTTCAAAAGTTTTCACCCCCGGCTCTTAATGCATCGTTTTTCCTTCTGGAGCATCAGTGAGTTTTTGAAACTTCTGTAAGAGTCCCTCAGTTGTCCTCAGTGTAAGATGGATCTCAAAATCATATAATCATTGTTGGAAAGGGTTCAAATACAGAAAAAAATGCTGAAAAACCAAAGAATTTGTGGGACCTAAAGGATTTTTTCTGAAGAACAGCAGGCAGTTTAACTGTTCAGGGACTTATGAACAACTATCACTAAACAAACAAACAAAAGAGCTGTGGACCATTCAGGTAACAACACAGTATTAAGAATCAAATGTATCTAAACTTTTGAACAGGGTCATTTTTATAAATTCACCTATTATTTTCTGTTATTTTTATAGGGTTATGCAATATTGTAATGGATTACTTTTTAAAGTAACTTCCCCAACACTGATAGACAGCGTGCAGCATGCCCTGGAGAGATTAGATAACAAAGATTCATTTAACATCTGTGTGTGTCTGTTTGATCACGACTTGGCCGGGTTTCTCATTGTTTCCTAAACCTTGTGTTTGACCTGCTGGGATTATATCACTGCAGTCTTTTTAGCAAGCAACTCATCGATTAGAAACGTAGAGCTTAGGAGTTTGTTCAAATCACTAAACCAAGTTGGAGCAAAAATAGTGATGCCTGACTTTGCAAAGAGCTGGTCCGCAGGAAACCCTTATTTCAGATGGCATTAGGGTTGATTTAGTGCCAGCGGGTGCTGATGCCTTTCCTCTGTTCCTGCCATTGACCTTGAGATCTTTAACTATTACGCTCATAAACTGGTTCATTAGTGCTGCAACACAGTGCTCTAATCTGCCCTGTTCCTGACCCGACATGAAGGCCTCTGAAACAAAAATCCTGCTGTGCAGTCAAATTTTATTATATGAAGCATTATGAGTTTGAGTACGTTAGCGAGTAACTGCATAATGGGTTATACTCTCACTAATGGCTCTAGCACATCTGTCTAATCTGAGCTGAACATCAGGCGCCGTCCCAACCAGCAACAAGTGACTTTTTGTTGGTTGCTTGCTTGCTTTTTCCGGAGCACAGTGAAATCTCAGCAGTCTGAAATCCTGTTTATATAATCATATATTAGTATATTATATATGATATAATTATATATATATATATATATATATATATATATATATATTAAATATTGTGGTTTATACAAGTTCATCCTATTTCATGTACTTCTCCACTATTCTATGCCATTAATGTAGTGTAATAGTGAGTATTGCACTACAAGCAGCACATCAAGTACACTGGAAATGTAATTTCCTTCAAATTAAAAATCTACAGAAATTACTGTACACAGTTGAGGTCAAACGTTTACATCCCTCTTTCAGAATCTGCAAAATGTTAATTATTTTGCCAAAATAAGAGGGATCATACAAAACGCATGTTATTGTTTATTTATTTCTGACCTGAAAAAGATATTTCACTTGAATCAAGTGTATGTAAACTTTTAAACGGGTTATTTTTATAACTTCAGCTATTACTTCTCTTGTGCACTATATGTAAGCTATTCTTTTTGGGAAATATCTTATTCAGCTCAGTAGTAAATAAAAAAAATAAAATAAAATAACATGCATTTTGTATGATTTTGCAGATTCAGAAAGGGGGATGTAAACTTATGACCTTAAATGTTCACTATCCACCTTATGTTTAACTACAAACCTGAATGTGGGAGGCTTCCTTGTGTGTAATTTTAAACACATTGGTTGAAGCGCAAATACCTCTTACAGCACTGTGGAATTCTTCTAGTTATTTAACTAGCAGCTAATGAACCGGAAGTCTCGCACATTTACAGGAAATAGCTTAATTCAGTGTTGAAAACAGAGTGGATAGACTAAGTACACAATGTACAGTATATGATTCCACCATTTGCGACGCAAATTTGATCTGTGGGCTTGCGCTGAGTAGCCACGCCCACTGCGATATCTCATTGGTCTAAATAGCACTCTGCATTATTAATATTTACAACAGATACAATCTGACTGGCGATTGTATCGCGTACTGCAGCATTTTCGCTTTCAGTGTTTAGACGCTAAAGATCACGTGACCTAGAGGTGCAGGTTATTATCTCCACATCTGACATAAAGTCATAAACCTGTGAACTCACGGACAGTTATCCTGTACTATAAACATTGGGTTTCTTCCGTACCTCCTCCACCGAGCTCCACGACATCCCCCGGGCGGCCAGTCCGATCCGCAGCTCGTTCACATCGATCCGTCCGTCCTTGTTCAGATCCAGCTGCTCGAAGAGCTCGGCCCAGAGCACCTCGCGTTCGGGATCGACCCCGCTGTCCATGCATCGCGCCCGCGTCCAGCCCGAGCGGCATCCGCGCTGCCACATGATGATTTCCACGCACGGTCACCCGCGGAGAGACATCGGCTCTCGGACACGGGCGGAAGACGCGTTCTACGTGCGTCCAAAAAAGGAGCTGTTGGCGAAATAAACCCCCCTCGCGTCGCGTCACAGTTCGCGTTTCGCAGATGGTGTCAAACAGCTGGTTTACACGAGAACCAGGAAGCTTTCGCAATCGTGAATTCAGCGCTTCCAAGATACCCACGCGCTAGCCGTTTCTTATCCACGAGCATTGCGACATTTTAAGACGAGCTGAAAACACCAGGCTGTCCTTGTGCGTCAAAACATGATGAACGCGTTTGAAACGCGGGGTCGAGGACTGCAGTGACTTACTGCTGCTGTTGCGACTCGCCGATACAACAGCGGCTTCAGATTACACTCTCAGGAGGGGCTTCCTTCTGCCAGCATATGTGTGATATAAACACATATGACTTAAAATATCCCGGTCCCGAAGTATTAACAAGGAAACGGTGTTCCTAATGAATTAAATGCAGCAGCTTACGTGCAGATACATGACATACAGTACATGCACACGAATAAAATCAGACCTCAATGACCTGAGTAAAACATCTTCTGTCATCCAGAACGGAACAAGAGCTTCTCTCGGGGTGGTTGGTTATTTCAATTCAGCCTGGCTTGTGAAGTCACTTCCTTGAGTGTTCATAAAGAATTCATAAGGTTTAGGAAGAGGAAGTGGGTTTGAATTGAAGCAGAATATTCATTATGTTTTCAGCATATCTGCTGACTCTTATCAGAAGGATCAGAAGTGTGAACAGGAGAACATCCTGGACCACAAAACCAGTCATAAGGGTCTTTTTTTTTTTTTTTAAATGAGACATTATTTGAAAGTTAAATAAATATTTCTATTGATGTTTTGTAAGGAAAGGCCGAGGCTGAGATACAACTATTTGAAAATCTGGAATCTTTGAGAAAATTGCCTGCAAGGTTGTCCAAATAAAGTTCTTAGCAATGCAAATTACTAATCAACAATTATGTTTTGATGTATTTACGGTAGGAAATTTACAAAATATCTTTGTGGAACATGTTCTCCACTTAATATGATTTTTGGCATAAAAGAAAAATCAACAATTTTGCCCCATACAATGTATTTTTGGCTATTGCTACAAATATACCTGTGCTACTAATGACTGGTTTTGTGGACCAGGGTCACAGCAGTGCTGGCTTTTAAGAATAGCCACACTGAAAGAAACACATTTACGACAAATCCTAAGATGGTTAGAGGATCCAAAATGGTTGTTTATGGTCATTTGTTGCCTCAAGCTGGTCTAGATCATAACTGCTAGCCAGTTTTTGATCTGCTAGAGGTAGACCATCTTGGTCAATTTGGTTAGACCTACACCTCCAAAAAAAAAAAAAAAAAAAAAAACAGCTACTATGTTGCAAAAACCAGTCTGACCACCTCAAAGGTCTCACCCAAAAATTCTGTCAATGTTTACTCACCCTCATGTCAGTCTCAACATATTTGACTTTATTCCGGCATGCAACCCGATAGGAGAAGTTTAGATGAATGTCCATGTTGTATGTTTTCATACAATGTAAACGAACTGGAACTAATGCTATTAAGCTCCAAAAAGAAGTAATTTGATAGATTAATGAGAAAAACAGACCCAAAGTTGTCTTCCTGATCTCAAGATCTCATCTGCTTTCGCATATTGAGATATTTCTGCATGAACACACTTGGACTTTAAATGTGGCCATGGACCACAAAACCAGTCATAAGGGACTATTCTTTGTCATCTGAATAAATAAGCTTTCCATTGATGTATGGTTTGTTAGGATAGGACAATATTTGGCTGAGATACAAATCTGGAATCTGAGGGTGCATATTGAGAAAATGTATCATTTAATTCTTACTAATTTTATGATATATTTATGGTAGAAAATGTACAAAACATCTTCATGGAACATGACCTTTAATTAATATCCTAATGATTTTTGGCATAACAAAAAAATTGATCATTTTGACCCATGCAATGTCTTTTTGGCTATTGAACCAATTTTTGTAGCTATTGTAACTACAAATATACCTGTGCTACTTAAGACTGGTTTTGTGGACCAGGGTCACAGCAGTGATGGCTTTTAAGAATAGCCACACTGAAAGAAACACATCTACGACAAAGCATAAGATGGTTAGATGATTCAAAATGGTCGTTTATGGTCATTAGTTGCTTCAAGCTGGTCTAGATCATAACTGCTAGCCAGTTTTTGATCTGCTAGAGGTAGACCATCTTGGTCAGTTTGGTTAGACCTAGACCTCCAAAAAAAAAAAAAAAAAAAGCTACTATGTTGCAAAAACCAGTTTGACCACCTCAAAGGGCTCACCCAAAAATTCTTTCAATGTTAATTTACCCTCCTGTCAGTCTAAACGCATTTGACTTTAATTCCTGAATGCAACCCAATAGAAGTAGTTTAGATAAATGTTCATGATGTACAGTTTCATACAATGTAAACAAACAGGAACTAATGAGAAGAACAGACCCAAAGTTGTCTTCCTGATCCCAAGATCTCATATGCTTTCGCATATTGAGATATTTCTGCATGAACACACTTGGACTTTAAATGTGGCCATGGACCACAAAACCAGTCATAAGTCTATTTTTGTCATCTGAATAAATAAGCTTTCCATTGATGTATGGTTTGTTAGGATAGGACAATATTTGGCTGAGATACAACTATTTGAAAATCTGGGATCTGAGGGTACAAAAAATTTAGGAATATTGAGAAAATCGCCTACTAATTTTACAATATATTTATAGTAGGAAATGTACAAATATCTTCATGGAGCATAATCTTTACATATTATCCTAATAATTTTTTAATAAAAGAAACATTTATCATTTTGACCCATACAATGTATTATTGGCTATTGCTACAAATATACCTGTGCTACTTAAGACTGGTTTTGTGCTCCAGGGTCACATAAATAGCCGCAAGTTGTTTGGACTACTTTTCTGGTGCTTTTCTGTCACAGTTTCCCCAGCGTCATGCACATCCATTTTGTTCAGTTTTCCAACGGTCACTTTAAATGCATTCACTTATCACTACGATCAACAATAATAGCTCTGCAAAATGACAGTGACTGCATGGAAAAAAGCTATTATGTGAACTGATGAACAGAACATGCTAAGATCAGCACAGATAACCTACTGCACACCTGTTGCCTTCAGTCATTGTTCCTGACACAAATATAGGTGATGAACACACAAATACACGCTTTCTGAAGAAAACCAGTCAGCTGCTGTCCACACCAACTGTACGAACATCAGTATGGCCCGTAATCAGCACTTTTAGGCTCTAAACTGGAACGATTAGAGCTTGTGATATGGACAGCCTTTGTGTTGTGCTGTCACCCAACAGCTGTCTGTGTTGTTTCACGATCTCAGGATCAGATAAATGTCACTATATAACAGCAGGACACAGAGAAAAAGTCAAGCAGACTGGAGCTGGAGACATTTGATCGTTTCTTTAAGGCTCATTCAGAAGTTGTGTGATGTGTAAGGGGCTGTCTGGCATCCCCTCCTCATGCCTGGAGAAGTGAGTATCAGTGATTTTGGAAAGACAGATACTTGTGTATGGATCTATAACCGTGTCTTGATGTTTCAGGGCAAAGGGCATGAGGGTCAAACTGTCTCATCTGGCCGAAAAGCAGGAGTGGGTTTACAAACACAGGTAACATGAGTGCACTGCTTTCACTTAAAGCCATTCTCTCCAGTACAAATTAAGATTAGTGGACTATGTTTGCGGCAATATTTGAAATATTGAGATTTATACATAATCTGAAAGCTGGTAAATAAGATTTTCATTGATGAAGGGTTTGTTAGGCTAGGACAATATTTGGCCGATACACAACAATTTGAAAATCTGAAATCTAAAAAAAAAAAATTGAGAAATTCGACTTTAAAGTTGTCCAAATTAAGTTCTTAGCAAAGCACATTACTAATCAAAAATTATGTTTTGATATATTTAGGGTAGGAAATGTACAAAATATCTTCATGGGACATCATTTTTAGCATAAAAGAAAATGTATCATTTTAACCCATACAAGGTGTTGTTGGCTATTGCTACTTATGTCTGGTTTTGTGGTCCAGGGTCACATGTTCATTAACCACAACTAATAATTTCCCCTTTTGCTCATTTTTGTTTGGAAAAAGCAAAAAAAAAAAAATCTGTGTTAAGGCTCGTTCAAACTAAACAGGATTTTGATTGGTGGTCAATGTTTTTATCATTCATCAGCTAAAAAAGTGTTTTGAAAGTGCTAACAAGGATATCTTTATAGTTCGCATTGACTTTATTATTCTCGCAGAGCAAATATTAAAACTCTATGGTGTTAATCTTTGCTGGAGACACTTACCTTTAAAGTAAGAGGGACCAATAAATACTTTTTCAATTACTGAGCCACAAAATGTAAATACTGTATTTTGCGATTTTTTACTGTACGATTTTTAGCAGTTATACCCAGTTTTAAAGCTTTCGCAATGACAACGCAACGTGGTATACTCTATGTACCTTATTCTTCAATGCCGAAATAAGCCAGTGGGTGAGACTTCCGGTTCATTAGCCACTATAAGGAAATAACAAGAAGAATAACAACATGCAGTAAATGGTAAACCAGTGTGTTCATAATTAGGATAATACATTAAAATAATATAGCAAGACACACCAGTTTGCAACATCAAAGCAGCAAAAAATAGCTGGTCGCAGGTGACACGGGAGCCACACCCATAAAAATTACAAATGGCCGCACCCGCTTTTACGGAAAAAACTAAGGCGGATATTCGCGCCCCATAAAGTCAAGTGGATTCTGATCGGTTATACATGTTTTTATAGTTCATCAGCAAACTTTTGAAAGTGATTAGAACTATAGGCCTATTTCTCTTTGGTTAGGCTAGTCATGGTGTTGACTTTACTTTTCTCACAGAACGATTATTAAACCGTTATGGTGTTAATATTTGAGCCACTTTAGTGAATCGGAGCAGTTCGTAAACGTTAAAATACCTTTTCAATAACTTAAGCCACAAAATGTAAACATTGTGTTAACTTTATTTTGCTTTCAATCGGGTATCATCCATTTTAGGAGTTATACAGCCAGCTTTAAAGCTTTGTTGACATAACACCCCAGCGCTGTAAAACCATAACGACCGTTAAACCTGACGAGAACTTTAAACAAGTAAACTATAAACTTGTTAAGTATATATTTCTTTCGAATCAATTCCTATTGTAAGTGCCTTACCGTAACATAAAATAGCGGCGGGTCTGAGTTATTTTTGTGGTAGCCTAATTAATGTAGTGCCACACATGAATCCTACGTATTTATTTAAAACATAAACAAGCTGAACAAAGTAATAAAAGCATATATTTTTATTTCCTTAAGAGCGAATGAGGAAAAGCTGCCTCAGGACCTGGAGTCTTTGCTCAACAGCAAGCGTGAGAGACTTTTCTTAATGATTTGACTTAATTAGTTCATTTGTCTTTTCTAAACTCGGCATGACGGAGTTTAATCGTTCTCTCGGCAGTGGGCATTCAAGCGTTCCGCTGGTTTCTGCGCTCGGAGTTCAGTGAGGAGAACCTGGAGTTCTGGCTGGCGTGTGAAGAATACAAGAACTCATCCGGGTCCAAACTGGCGTCGAAAGCTCAGAACATCTATAACCAGTTCATCAACCCTGATGCTCCTCGTGAGGTGAGAGACGAACGCGAATTTAACTAAAAAAAAAAAAACAAAAAACTACATTTAAATAAATAATGAAAATTCAATTATTTTTTAGGACCATAAAGACATTTCGCATTATATTTTTATATAATATATATATATATTAATATTTTTCAAACACATTTTGCCCAAAGTCAAGCAGCATTTAATTAGCAGCAGTCTGAAGAAAGACTTTGTTTTTTTTTAAATATTTGTTTTAATTTAATTACATTTATATATTATAGAACTATTTTAATTTGAAGTATAGATAATGCACTGTATTATTCTAAAAAAAAAAATATTTATTTAAATCTGTATAATGATGTATTTATACATTTAATTTTTCATTAAATAAGTTATCTGTTTTTGCATTACAGCAATGAAAATTTAGTCATGCGATTTAAATTTCATAAAAATAATGTAACAATGCAAAACATCTTAATGGATCTAAAAATAGGCTTCATTTTTGTTGCAATTTCTCTTTTTTTTTTTTTTTGATTTTGCAGTAAAATATGACAGACATGTTCTTGAGAGTTTTCACTCTTGTATACACTCCAGTCAAAAGTTTTTTTGGACAGTAAGGTTTTTAATGTTTTTTGTTTTTTTTTTGTTTTTTTTTAAAAGAAGTCTCTTCTGCTCACCAAGCTTGCATTTATTTGATCCAAAATACAGAAAAAATATTGTGAAATATTCTTTCTGTATGATATGAATATGAAAACCATTTAAAATAACTGCTTTTCGATTCGAATATATGTTAATATTTATTTCTGTGATCAAAGCTGAATTTTCAGCATCATAAATCCAGTCGTCAGTGTCACATGATCCTTCAGAAATCATTTAATATGCTGATTTGCTGTTTAATAAACATTTATTATTATTATCAGTATTTAAAACATTTATTTTCAGGATACGTTGATGAATAGAAATATCCAAATATCAGCATTTATCTGGGGGAAATAAATTATAGATGTTAATGCTTTTATTTATCGAGGATGCTTTAAATTGACCAAAAGTGATAAAGACATTTATAATTTTATAAAAGATTTCTATTTCAGATAAATGCTGTTCTTTTGAACTTTCTATTCATCAAAGAAACCTGAAAAAAAAAATAGACATAATAATAAATGTTTTTGAGCAGCAAATCAGATATTAGAATGATTTCTGAAGGATCATGTGACACTGAAGGCTGGAGTAATGATGCTGAAAATGTAGCTTTGAAATCACAGGAATAAATTACATTTTAAAACATATTCAAATAGTAAAGATTTATTCTAAATAGTAAAACTTATTAACAATTTTACTGTTTTTGTTGTACTTTGGATCAAATAAATGCACGCTTGGTGAGCAGAAGAGACTTCTTTAAAGTAAAAAAAAAAAAAAAAACATCAAAAATCTTACCATCCAAAAACTGCTAGTGTATGTGCTCATATGACTTGTTTCTCAGGTGAATCTGGACAGTGAGACCCGTGAGGCATTAATGGGGCTGATGGAGGATCCCACAGCGGACACGTTCGGTGAGGCACAGCAACGGATCTTCTCTCTGATGGCTAAAGACTCGTTCCCACGTTTCCTGCGCTCGTCATACAGTCAGCAGCCTCTCAAAGTTTTGTGAGACACACTGTGCTAACAAAAAAATAAAAAACTCTGTATCTGTGGTCTAGACTAGATTATTTAGTTAACCCTGGTATGTGTAGAGATGCAGGACATAGTTTAGCTCAACATAGACTCTATAGACATCTAGAATTGCTCACTGTGGCTTTATATCTTTAAATTTAATAAAGTTATTTGGGTCTGAATGGGAGTGTTTTGCTGTCAAGCACACACTGAGAACCAATCGGAGATCTGGAAGCTCAAGGTCGCCAGACAATCGAGGCTGAACAAAGAAAATAAAGCAGCACGTCCTTGACGACAGCGGGAAAACCTTCAGGGATTTTACACTCGCAGACTAATAAAGTGAGCGTAGCTGCTTAACAGTGGAAAAAGTTACTCTGGTTTACGACATAAACACAAAAGGGAGGAATGGGGCCTATAAAACTAGAATTTAATCATGAAATTAACTCGATTTACAAAAATAGCAACACTTGCCCATGACAAAATCACTAGATTTGTTCAAATAAAGATATTATAACACCTAACAATAATTTTTCATTTTATTTCACATAAAATAATATAAGCAAAGTCTAAAGGATTATGCTCTGTTGTACATATAGAGGTTCCACGTGTCTTTCTCCAAGAATACAGAATAAACGTTCCACTATTAGTCCACAGAAAGTGGCAAACTTATTTTTTTTAATATGCTGGCGCCATCTAGCGGCAGCACCGCAGATTACAGTATTTGCCTGCCATCAGTTAGTTTTGGATGATCCAGCAGCTGGTTTTGAAGGTCCAGCTGTGCCGCTTTTCGCCTCTGGAGTTTTCAGCACGCTCAGTTTCTTGTGAAGGGACGTGCTGGCCTTCTGTGTGACTTCCTGCTCGATCCTATTCCTGATGGCCACATCCAAGCTCTGCACCAAAACACAACCCCATTAAACTACCATTATTTAACACAGAATGGTTTCAAAAGCGAACTGGACGTTTACCTTTTTCAGCTTCTGCTGTTGGACCACTTGAGCTTTTCTGGGAGCGATGATCCTTCCTAGAATAAAGAGGATTTGAATATCATGAAGTGCGCGTGCGCGGCTGTACAGCCACAACTGCGTTTACTCGGCATGCTGCTAGGCAAGTCTCTAATTAGCGCTGTTTTACGTTTAAAATACCACTTTTTTCAAGAACACGATGTTTTTTACCTCCTTTCTTGAGTCCGGTAGGTTTGTGGTGTTGCTTTTTAGCTCCTCCTGGTCGCTGCGCTTTAAATTTCTTTTTACCCTGAGCCATTTCAACCGTCTGGTCGCAACCGGAAACAAAGATGTAGGGCGCTAAATAGAATAAAAGTCTCCAAAGTTTACGATGGAAGTTTAAAATAAAAGTCTGAATGCTAAACAAAGAGTTCGTGTGATGTTTACACTACCAGTCAAAAGCTTTTGAAGAGTAAGATTTTTAAAGCTTTTTAAGTATAAGCTCTTCTACTCACCAAGCCTGCCTTTATTTGACCCAAAGCACAGCAAAAACAGTCATATTGTAAAACATTTCTACTATTTAAAATAACTGTTTTCTATTGGAATATATTTTACAATTTAATGTATTCCTGATTTAAAATCTGAATTTCTTTTAGCATCATTACTCCAGTCACTAGATCTTTCAGAAATAATTATAATATTCTGATTTGCTTCTTAAAACACATTTATTATTATTATGTTGAAAAGCAGAGGTGCATATAGTATATAAATATTTTATATTAATCTGTACTTTATCAGTGTTTTTCTTTGGGAAAATTTTTACCTTACTGCATAATGTTGCATTTTTACTGCACTACATTTAATAAATAAAAGCTGTTTTTCCCCTCACTTTAATATTAAAGAATAATAAAAACGTAGTACTTTCTTGCACTCAAGTAAATCTTAAAAGTAAGAAAGTAAATGATATTTAATATAAAACGTAGTACATTAAAATGTGCAGTATTATGCTTTTTCAGGTTTCTTTGTTGAATAGAAAGTTCACAAGAACAGTATTTATCTGAAATAGAAATCTTTTGCAATGCTATAACTGTCTTCATCATCACTTTTGATCAATTTAAAGAATCCATGGTAAATAAAAGTATTAATTTCTATAATTTCTTACACAAAAATAAATAAAAATTATACTGGCTCCAAGCTTTTGAATGGTATAGTGTATAATGTTACAAAAGCTAATTTTTAGATCTTTCTATTCATCAAAGAATCCTGCAAAAAATTACTCATCTCTTTTAAATATTGATAATAACAATAATAACAATAATAGTCATAATAATAATAATAATAATAATAATAATAATAAATCTTTTCTTGAAAAGCAAATCAGAATATTGCAATGATTTCTGAAGGATCATGTGACACTGAAGACTGGAGTAATGAAAATGTAGCTTTGGTCACAGGAATAAATTACACTTTAAAATATATTCAAACAGAAAACTGTTATTTTAAATAGTAAAAATATTTTACAATTTTACTGTTTTTGATGTACTATGGATCAAATAAATGCAGGCTTGGTGAGCAGAAGAGACTTATCTTACTGTTCAAAAACTTTTGACTGGTAGCGTATAACTAAATTACTATGTAATAGTATTACTATGTAAAACTAGAGACTAACATGACTTATGCCTTAAAAATTATTTAGGACTAGTTAGACAGCTAGATTTGGAAACACAACCTACAAGTAATACGCAAAACCAACCACACTATTTAGGTTCACTGTCGCTTTATTAACAATAAAAAGTGCCACGTTTTAAAAGATCAAGCATGCCACAAGAGTTTCCCCATCAGTATATTTCTTTGCCGCAACAAGGGCCCTCGAAAACACACACTCTCTCTCTCTCTCTCTCTCTCTCACACACACACACACACACACACACACACACACACACAGATTAGGCACTATAGCCCACAAATGTACAGTTTGAGTCAGTTTTTGATACCAAATAAAAGGTCAGGCACTTTTGAACCGGACAGAGCGAGTGTTAAATAAAGTGGTACATGGATCTTCCTGAACAGAAAACCACCGTCAAAACGTGATTTAAAAACAGTCTCCATTCACACCAACCAATCACAGGCCTCGATTTATTTAAATTAGCACTGGAGAAGAGGTGGGGTTACAGTAATACTGTGGACGCTGGAGAAATCGAGTTAATGCTCTAGTTTGCATGGACCAGAACTGCTAATAATTATAATTCTTTCATTTTAAGACTTAAGGTTTCTTCATTTCTCCTCTGATGTCATGTCATAATTTAGTATAATAAGGTTCTGGAAGTCAGTGTAACCAATATTTTGAGTAGTTTTTGTAATAGTTAAGGCTTGATCTGATTTTGTTGAAGAGTTTGAAGAGGAGTACAGATCTTTTCCATGTAGATCATATAAAGTAGACTTCAAGTAGACTAGATTCTGCTAACAAACATGGGCTTTTAACCCTCCAGAGTTTTAATACTTCAACTCAGCTAAACATGAAAACCAAGAGCAGCCATTAAAATCATATTTATGTTGATGGAAAAAATAGAGAGAAAGTCAGCAAAACCCTTTTTAGTTCTAGTTCTCCAACCGGCCGTTGTCACCTGAAAGCTTTATGTGAAAAAAAACAAACATGATTGATCAATCAGCAACAAAATTGATTAAAATAAATAATCATTCCTTGATTCCTCTGACTGTGATTAAATAATTCAGCAATAATAATAATAATAATAATAATAATCAGACAGAATTGCACACGAATGGAAAGTTGCACTGTAGTGGCGGTACTGAAGGAGGCACTGACGACGCGTCTCCGCTTTACGACAACAACAAACATATTCCCCACAATTGATCAACCACTCAAGCTTGTCCTGATTTGGTCTCCATAATAAATCTGTCGGTCTGTCGTGTTAGCACAGAAGTCTCTACATCACAGGTGAGCCTCCAGCGCGTCTGTGATTGGTGCTGCTGGATCGCTCCAGTGTCACGGAGGTATTAAAACAAACGAGACCTCGAGTCCTGAGTCTGTTCATCCACTGACCTCGCGTCCTCCTCAGATTCGGGGGCGGAGCCGGCCACCGTTACGGCAGGTGTGACGGACAGGCCCGATTGGCCGGGATGAGCTGTCCGTCATCACCTCTTCTGCTCCCAGATCTCCGTCATGTTTAAGTCCAGACGCTCCAGAGAGCGCAGCACCTGCACGTTCTCCGAGTAAAACGCCACGTCCACCATCACCAACCTGCAGAGAGAGAAAGACGACCAGCAAATGTCATAAAGAACGGGACAGAATGAAAAGAAACTTCTATGCAATAAAGGACTAATAGGAAATAAAAGTAACATTGAAATATAGATAAGATACATAGTTAATTATAAAATTAAATGTATTAAACATTCATATTACATACACAAACTTCTTACTTCTTTTACATAAAGTAAGTTGAAAAATAAAATTTTTATAATATATTATGAATAAAAATGATAAGATATTAAAAATTATATAAATAAGTTATTATTTAGATTATTATTTAGCATTTTTATACATATTGAAATGTATATATATATATATATATATATATATATTTATTTATATGTATATACTTATAATAATACTATATTTATATATAAATCTATATATAATTATATAAAAGCACTACTAAATTATTTATATCAACTGTATATGTAAATTATACATGTAATTTTTTATATTTAATAATAATTAAAAGTAAGAGTAAAATATTTATAGGTATTTATTAGCATATTTTTACAATACTACTATTTTATATATGTATTATATATATTCTATAAAATATAATATATTATAAATGTAAATTATATTAATACATATATAATTAATATACACACATAATCTTGAATAATATATATGTATATTATACAATAGTTATAGGTATTTATAAGCATAATTTAAAAAATTACATTATGTAAATATTATATACGTAATTTACAGTTTTATATATATATATATATATATATATATATATATATATATATATATATATATGTGTCTGCAGTATGAGGTGAATGCGCCGATGCCGTCTGCGAAGCCTTTTTTAAAATCCTCATAGTCACTGATGTTCCTCGTTGCTGTAATACAGAGAAACACACACACACTCACCCATTCTGAGGTCCGCCATCATTGATGACTCCCAGTCGTGCTAACTGTCTCTTCAGATGCAGCTTAAAGCTGGCGTTTATCCTGAGGAACAGCATCTGCACACAAACACACAATAAACACCACGAGTTCATAGTCTCGGTTCACAATAACAGCTCAAACAACTGCGGCCTCACCTGCGTCTGCTCCTCCGGCAAGAGTTCATAGATGGCCTCGTGCATTTTGGCCATCTGTTTACACACGTTACGCAAACACGCAGACGGCATCGGCGCCTTCACCTCATACTGCAGACAACAAACACAGCTGTAAAAAACCACAATCACATCACAGAGATCTCAGAGATCCAAACCTACCTTAGACAGAGCCTTCTCAAACATACTGTCCATGATGGCCACTAGCTTAGCAGAGATCTCTGCGATGTGATCATTATAGTCCTGAAGAGAGAGTAAACACAGTGTTAGATGTAGTTTTGCCCCCTAATAGCGGACTAACCATTAGTCGACGAGAAGAGGCTTGGTCGACCAAAATTTTATTAGTCGCTTAGTCACAGAAAGCAGTCGCTTAGTCAGGCAGGACATCCAAACACTCACCTATCAGTCATCAACATCAAACATGGCTTTTCTGAAAGATCTATGTAGTAGCAACTTTACATGGCCGCTCAATCTAATGTTAACCTAGAAAAATGTGCGCTATTTAAGTGTCTGTTTGGAGTGTGGAAGCTGAAAAGTAGCGCGCTTACTGTATGACAGATGGAGGCGCTGGTGCAGTGACTTCAGGGTTGCCAGGTTTTCACAACAAAACTCGCCCAATTGCTACTCAAAACTAGCCCAAAACTAGTCCAATGGCGTTTCGAATGGGGTTCCCGGTTAAAAATCACATTCCGGGGTGTAAAATACACATTTTTTCAGGGTTCCTCCGGGGAACTCCAGGGGATATGGTTGCTTCCATACATATCTATGGCTGCTTCAACCCACGGACATCAAAAACAACCCACGGCAACAGTATTAAAGTAGCCCAATTCCGCAGGAAAACCAGACTTGGAAACACTGGGTGACTTGCTCTTAAAATACTCTATTTTTGGTCATATGGGTACGATGAATACATCTTTGGAGTGACACGATTTTTTGAATGATCATTATTATATCTGCTGCCAGTGTGCTGTGGCAGGCTTTTTTTGCATGCGCTTACACATTTATTAGGCTATGTAGGCAATTAAGGCTCATTATTTTGATTTACATGGTTTATTAAACATGCGACTAATAGTCCACTAATGGTTAAAATGAACGACTACTTGTTGACCAGAATAATCTTTAGTCAAGGGCGGTCATTTTTAGCCATGTAAAACACATGATAGCACATGTCAATGTAAGGTAAGGGTGGGCAATATGGCAAAAATATTGTATTACAATTGTTTTACATTTTTATCATGATTCTTTGTCATGTTGGTTTTATTATTTTGCAAGTTGTCTGAGCAGTACAGCCAAACTAATCTCCATGTTTTAAAATCAAAGCCTTACAATGTAACAAAATATAAAATAAGAAAAATGGCAGATGTTTAGGACAAACTGGCCAAAGATAAAAATCTTTGTCATTATTTTATCTTTGTTATTAAAAAATAAGAACAAACATAGGCTACATGTTACAAATACACATTATATACAATTATATATAAAACAAACAGTGCTTTAATTTTCAGGTACAGTAGGTGCATTTGGCAGTAGCAATCGGGAAAATGAAAATTGTTTTGAAAATAGGCTAATTTTCCAACTCTTTTAGAGTTAAACAGATGTATTTTACCGTTTTTTTTAATCCATTTAGCCAATCTCCGGTAGAACTTTTAGCATAGTTTAGATGCTTAGCTTGGCTCCGTTTAGACCATTAGCATGTTGTTCAAAAATGACCAAATATTTTCAATATTTTTCCTATTTAAAACTTGAAGTTACATCGTGTACTAGGACCGACAGAAAATGAAAAATTGCAATTTCTAGGCTGATATGGATAGGAACTATACTCTTATTCTGGTGTAATAATCAGGGAACTTTGCTGCTGTACCATTGGGTGCAGCAGGTGCAATAGTGTTACGCAGCCCCTGAAAATAGTCCCCAGCTAGGTAACTTCCAATGTGACCAGCAATAAGCCACTAAGGTAATAGTAAAATAGCTGGGGACTATATTCAGGCACTGCGTAACATCACTGCGCCTGCTGCACCCATAGTACGGCAGCAAAGTTCCTTGATAATTACGCTGGAATGAGATTGTAGTTCCTATCCATATTAGCCTGGAAAATCACACTTTTCATTTTCTGTCAGTCTTAGTACATGATATAACTACAGAAGAGTCAAGTTTTACATAGACAAAATATTGAAATCTTTGGTCATTTTTGAACAAGATGCTAATGGTCTAATCTGATTAAGTGATTTATGCTAAGCTATGCTAAAAGTGCTAACGGCAGACCCGGAGATTGGCTGAATGGATTAAAAAACGGTACAACTCATATGTTTAACTCTAGGTGAGTGAGCCTATTTTCAAAAAAAGTGGAGTGTTCCTTTAACAAAAATGTACAAATTATATACACTATATATATAAATTATACATTGACTCTTATTAAAGCAACTGCATTAAAGTTCTTCAGCCAAGAGCAGTGAGTGATTTTTCTTTGTGTTTGGTTTTATTAGACTACCATCAGACGAAAAAGACAAATCTGTCAGTATAAATCTGTCTGTTGTAAAGTATATTGAGACCGAGGCACGCTGTAGCACGATACTACGATATCTTTTCAAAAGCAGATTGGAGACATTTTAATCGTCCGGGGAAAAATGATCATATCGCACACCCCTACTGTGTTTTTTAAGGATGTGCGCATGTTTACCTTGGTGATGTGGCCGAAGTGTCTCAGTATGCTGTACTGTTTGGGCTGCAGTCTGGTCTCAAAGTGCGCCCTGATCACAGGGATGTAGTAAACCACCAGCTGAAGGCAGCGAGACGCCAGAGCTGACAACACACACACACACACACTCAGACTGAGGCTTCCGTATTAGCAAATATAATTCTGAGATGTGGTGACGTGCGTTTTCTTACCCAGGTTTCTGGTGGTGATGGTTTTCAGGCCCACCACCTGCAGAGCTCCTGCCCCCAGCACCAGCTGACAGCAGCGAGAATTGAAGTGCTGTTGCCATGGAAACAAAGCACAACCTGTCAGTCAAGTGATGTCACAGTGCAGCCTGCAGGAGAAACTGAAACGAACTGAACATCACACACACCTTGAGCAGGTCAGCGAGGCGCGTGAGGATGTCGGTGGTGATGGAGGGAATGTCGTTCACACACTGGCAGTACTCCAGAAACATCCGGATCAGCAGCAGCACTGTCCTATTAGAGGACACAAAGGTTAAAAGGTCGCAATAGAGACTAGAGAGAACTTGATAGTGAAATTTAAAGGTGCACTGAAGTGGACTTTAAAATTCAGTGCTGAAAACTTACCCAACCACAGCATACTTCTGCCCATCAACACACAGAAAATCACTGGGCTTCCTGTCCTCGGAGCCTGAGAGACATAAAATACATTTATTACACTCAGTTAAATGCAACAATAAAGGAAACTCTGCATTATACTGTAAAACTAACATCTATTCTAAAACAACAAAATAATTATTGTTGTTAGTTAATTATTATTTTTTTTTATATTATTAGTATTATTCTTATTATTATCAGTATGTTAAATAATTTAATAACAACAAAAAAATAAATATAATTATACAAAATTGTTGTAGTTTATAAAAAAATATTAATTATTATCAGCATTACTACTGTTGTTTACTGTCAGTACTGTTGTAAATTATTGTACTGTAAAATTGAAAAAGTTGTATATATAAGAATATTTTAATTATGTATTATTTATTATCATTTTATTATTTATTTATTAGTTTATTAAATTTAAATCCACACAAAAATGGAAAAATCACATCCCTGAAAATACGTTTATACACTATTATAAAATACGATTACAAAATATGAATAGTAATATTAATACAAATAATAAAAGGCACTATTAATAACAACAACAACAACAAATTACACTTAATAATAGTCAATAACAATTATAATAATAGTTTTTAAATTATTTTATATTAATAATATTATTATTGTATATAATATAAAATAATAATAATAATAATAACTGTACTATTGTACGGTAAAAATAAACATTTATTATAAAACAACAACGATTATTGTTGTTAGAGGTTTAATAATATATAATTATGAACACTGGTTCATAGTGCAAACAGTTTGACTGTTTACTGCACGTTGTTATTCTTCTCGTTATTTCCCTAGGCTTACTTGCATGTTAAAGAAAAAGGTGAATAAAAATGTAAAAAACAGATCCCTGAAAAGTAATTGATTAAACTCAAATACACCAGAAAAATAAACTGCAATAGTAAAGGATGTTTTAGTACCTGTGGGTTTGCGTTCAGGCAGTGTGATGCGTCCGTCAGCGATGGAGTCGACCAGATCCTGAAACTCAGCCGGGACCTCGGCCTGCTTCCACCGCTCATTATCCAGAAGAAGACTGCGCACACATGAACCATAAGCGTACATCTCTATAATATCATTAATTAAAAGCACGAGCGCAGCTGTACCTGAGTTTGGTCTTGCGCTCCTCGTGGAAGCGCTGAACGAAGCGGTTGGCCTGACTCTGCAGCGCCCCCCTCAGGCTCATGCTGCGCCGGCCGCACAGCTCTTCAGTGTCTTTGACAAATGACTCCACCGCTTGACTCAAACACACAAACTCTGACGAGCTCAAGCGCTCCAGAGAGCCATCCTGCAAAACCAGACCCACGTTAACAGCTGTGTTTCATAATTACAGCCTAAAGTCAGCGTTATGTAACTCATTCAGGTGGAGGCCGACTCGTCAAGATTAAAGGAATTTGGTTTTGGTGGTTTAGTCAATTTGAAAGCAGCGATAAAGCGATCAAACTGGTTCAGGTGTGTCATGCGCGCGCGTGTGTGTGTGTGCTTACCTTGGCTCGTGTCATGAGAACTTTAACGCAGCGGTCGTGACTGACGTCTGACGCAGTGTACAGCAGCTCCTGAACGTTATTGGCCACCCGACCCAACTCCAGATCAGACGGCATCACGTCCTCACTACTGACAGACAAAAGAAACATGTTAAAAATATTTTAATAGCCAGTGAATTAAGTGTCTTTAAATGTGATGCTTATTCACACTGTCATGCAGGATTTTAAAAAGGTCATATAAGGACAAAAAAAAATAGGAAAGTACATGTCTAGTTTATAGTTCAACCAATAAACCAATAACAACCTTTATTAATTAAGGCTTTGTTTGAAACCACTAAAAATTTTTTTACTAATAGTGACAAGCATATTAATGGCCAAATTTTATGGAAGCCCATTTCAGTCAGTGAATGAAAAAAAAAAAAAAAAATCTTAAAAAAAAAAGGTAATTTTGACTTTTTATTTTATTTTTAACTTGCAATGCGAATTATAAAGTCACAATTCTGACGTTTTTTCACAATTGTTCAGTTCACAATTGTGAGTTTGTATCATGCAATTCAGATTTTTTTCCCTCACAATTGTGAGATATAAACTTGCAATTATAAAGTCTAATTTTGAGGGAGGAAAAAAGACTGATATATTCTTAGAAGTGGGAGTTTATATCTCGCAATTCTTACTTTATTTCTCAAAATTGCAAGTTTATGTTTCGCAACTCTGACTTTATGAATCACAATTGACAAGTTCATGCAATTCTGATGTTTTTTTTTTTTCAAAACTGAGATATAAACTCACAATTGTGAGTTATAAAGTCCAATTTTGAGGGAAAAAAAAAAGACATGATATGTTCCCAGAGTTCTCACAATAAGTTATAAACTCATGCAATTCTGAGGAAAAAAAAAACAATTGTGAGATATAAATTTGCAATTCTGAGAAAAAGAGCTCAATTGCGAGATAAACTGAGGAAATTCTGAGGAAAAGGGTCACAATTGCAAGATGTAAACTCACAACTGTGAGGAAAAAAAGTCAAAATTGCGAGATATAAACAATTCTGTGGAAAAAGGTCACAATTGTGAGATAAAAAGTAGCAATTTCCTTTTTTTCTGTTTTATTCAGTGGTGGAAACAACTTCCATACAAATTCTCATTACTGTAATGCAAAAATGATTATTTTCTAATTACTAGTGATTCTCATTAAAATCAAAGCGAATTTCAGTACACTTCATTGCTGTATTACATATGAGAGTTCTGTGCTGAATTGTTATAAAAACTATTCTCAAAAAATATAAAAGAATTTGATGGACTAAAAAAAAAGAGCTTCAATTTCTATACAACATACAGAATATAATATGTATAACATACATAACATTTAATCAAAAATACTGTAAAAACAGTAAAATTGTGAAATATTATTACAATTTAAAATAAGTGCTTTCTATTTAAATATATTTTAAAATGTAATTTATTTCTGTGATCAAAGCTGAATTTGTCATTATTCCAGTGTCACATGACCCTTCAGAAGTCACTCTAATATGCTGAATTGCCTAAACTGTGATATTTTCTGAATTGAATGAATAGAAAGTTCAAAGGAACCCCATTTGTTAATGCATTATGTTTTGAATAGAACCATTGGCTTCTTTAAAGTAAATCTTTCAGACCCAAACTTTTAAACGGTAGATATGCTGTATATACAGCACGTCGTCGGTAATCCAAACTCACAGTGCAGCAGTGCCCCCTATGGGCAGGGAGGAGGTAGTGTTGGAGTTGTGTTCCCTGCTGGAGGACGATTCGGTCGTTGCGGAGGCCGAGTCGCTGCCGCAGACCTCTGTGCGTGTCTGTGCTTTCGCCTGCGCATGAGCTGCCGCATTACTGCGCTGCTCCGCTTCATTCAGTGCGTCGCTGATGAAAAGCCCCTCGTGAGTGAGATACGCAAGCTCCGCCTCCCCTGAATGAAGGGCGGAGCCTCCCGACTCCTCCTCCTCTTCGTCTTCATTGGTCCTGCTGTCAGAATGATTCGTTGTAGAGGAAACATCCGCTAGCCGACTCTTCTGACTGCTGTCCAGCACTTCCAGCACCACGTTGCGAATGACGCTGAGCGTAGCCTGAAACAAACACAGGTGAGTGTGCATTGTGGACATGGTTTGAATGTGACATGTAGGCTAAAGTTCACATTCATCCTCCAGTATATCTAGACGTATCTCAATGGCTTTTTCAAATTCATCTACTTACTAAAAAGGTACATAGAAATACAGTTGAGGTCAAAAGTTTACATACAATTTGCAGAATCTGCAAAATGTTACCTATTTTACCGAAATAAGAGGGATCATTGTTACACCCCTGGCTCTTAATGACTTGTGTTTCCTTCTGGAGCATCAGTGAGTGTTTGAACCTTCTGTAATAGTTGCAGATGAGTCCCTCAGGTGTCCTCAGTGTGAAAAGATAGATCTCAAAATCATATAGTCATTGTTTGAAAGGGTTCAAATACACAAAAATGTTGGAAAAACAAAGAATTTGTGGGACCTGAAGGATTTTTCTGTGCTGTGAATCATTCAGGTAGCAACACATTAATAAAAATCAAGTGTATGTAAACTTTTGAACGGGGTCATTTTTATAAATTCAACTTTTATTTTCTCTTATGAACTATATGTAAATGTCTTTCATGTGAAATACCTTATTCAGGTCAGTACTAAATAAAAAAAACATGCATTTTGTATGATCCCTCTTATCTTGGTAACATAAATAACATTTTGCAGATTCTGCAAGGTGTATGTAAACGTTTGACTTCAAGTGTATATATATATATATATATATATATATATATATATATATATATATAAAAAGTAATAAAAAAAATGACATAAGCACATAATTACTAAAACCCAAATTAAAAGAATATTACAATTAAAACCAATAATATTAAACTAAATATAAATATATTAAAAACTCACACTAAAAATATAAATATTCCGTGGCGAATTTTACAATAAAATTACTAAAACTAAAAAGTAAATAAAACGACAAAAACTCGAACTAAGAAAAGAAAAAACTGCAAATATCAAAATAAATAATAGATTAAAAAACGAAACATTGTGCTTAAAGAAAATTGATAATGTTGCGTTTAGCATCTAAATTAAATAATTGTAAGGTAAAGAACAGAAATTAATAAACTGAAATAAAAAGTAAAGCTAAATAGAAATATTAAATGTACAAAAACTAGCAAAAATGACAAAGAACAAAGAACAAAATGAGACCATGAAAATAGGTTAATTCAAAATATGAATACTGTGGGGATATAATACTAAAATGACAGATCCTTACATGCTATTAATCCAGTAATTATTAGATTAATCCATCTTTATTACTGTTATGAAACAACTACGTTCTATGAGCAAGATAATGCGGTAAATCTGAAATTACTAAGCAGCTCTTTGACTATTGTTTAACATCATCTAATTGCCTGTGTGGCCTAAATGACATCAGCCAAAAACAAAAGCGGTTTCAAAAGGCAGAACTGTACATGTTGATGAAATTACAAAACCTATAACAGACTAATAAAACCAGGAACGTCTATTAGGGCTTCATTTTGATGTCGTGTTGACTGAGAGAAGCTTTCTGAATGTCTTTGGCTGCTCAGAAGACAGTTTAAGAGCCATATTATGTGTTCTGTTAGGTCTTTCGCCACATATAAATGACGCTACCTTGATTCTCTTGAGGAACAGGATGAAGTGTTCAAAGATATCCAGCAGGAGATCAAACCACTGATGAAACGTCATCAAGCGCATCTGCTCATGAAATCTACATCACACACAGAAACACAGTCAGCTGTGATTATCAGTGCTCCAATATTTATTTATATGTATATATAACAGTTTTTTTATTTGAATATACTTTAAAATATAATTTATTATTTATTACATTACTCCAGTCTTCAGTGTCACACGATCCTTCAGAAATCATTCTAATATGCTGATTTATTATTTTTATAATCAGCGTTGCTGCTTAGAATTTTTCTGGAACCTGTGATACTTTTTTTTCTAGAATTTTTGATGAATAAAAAAGTTAAAAAGAGCAACAATTATTCAAAATAGAATTTTTTTCTAACAATATAAGTCTTTACTATCACTTTTTTATCAATTTAACACATCCTTGTTGAATAAAAGAATTAATTTCTTTCAAAGAAGATTTACTGACCCCAAGCTTAGCTTATTGTTACAAAAGCTTTCCATTTTAAATAAATTCTGTTCTTTTTAACATTTTATTTATCTAAGAATGCTGAAAAAAGCACCACAGTTTCCAAAACAATATTAAGCAGCACAACTAACAGTGATATTAACAGTGATAAATTGGCATATTGGAATGATTTTTAAAATGTGACAAAAAAAAAAAAAAAAAAAAAAAAAACAGTTTTGCATCACAGAAATACACGTATATATATTTATTTATTAGTTATAACTCACTTGACAGTGTCTGCATCAATCTCGCTGATCAGCGACACAGACTTCGCAACGCACTGCAGGTAAAAAAGAGAAATCACTAAGAAATACTCATTTTAAATCTAACGTTCATTTTTCGTGTTTCCGTCATGTGACGTACCTGCCGTACGACGTTCTTGGCGGCACGGATCATCTCCTCGCTGTAAATGTCCAGGAAATCCAGCTTCCTCTGTCTCAGCAGGCCAAAGACCAGAGACTGCAACCGATCCTGTAATGAACACACACTCAGATTTACAATCACATCACGAGCAAATTAAAACATCACCTCTAACGCATGCAGCGTTTGAGAGATTGGCTTGATTTGATTCCCAAAGACAATAAATCAGACTGCACTGTCATCATCTGTGGCTTTCTACTTTCATTAAGGAAATTAAATTCAGGCGGCGGTTTAGTCGGCGTGGGATTCGGAGCATTATGTGACCAACCTTTCCTGATGCCGCAGGCTGCTCTGTGACCTGCATGAGAAGATCTTACACTGTAAACCTCAAACCAACACTGGCCCACATCCAACACAAACATGACCTGATTCACAGAGCACACTCTCATGGTCGGATTCACCGGCTTGCATAGATTTCACACCTGGAAACTGGAAACCGCTGTTGTGGTCTGCTTCAAACAATTCATGTTTACGGTTGGCATTTACTTGCAAGTTCAGTTTTGCATTTGCATCTGGCACTAGTGCCAGAATGAGTTTTCAGGTGACCAAAAAAAGATTTCTTCTAGATTTTTTTGGTTCAAAAGTTTGGGGTCTGGGGAGTGTTTATTTTAAATTAATTAATACTCTGATTTAAAAAGGATGCATTAAATTGCTAAAAAAAAAAAAAGGAAGCAAAGACATTTATAATGTTTTCAATGTTCAGTGTTTCTTGAGCAGCAATCAGCATATTAGAATGATTTCTGAACAATCATGTGACACTGAGGACTGGAGTAATGATGCTGAAAATTCAGCTGTGCTCCACAGAAATAAATTGCATTTTATAATATAGTGAAATAGAAAACAGTTATTTTAAATTAGAATAATATTTAACAATTTTACAGTTTTTATTGTATTTAGTATCAAATATACTAGCAGTCAAAAGATTTTTAATGTTTTTTTAAAGAGTATTTTCTGCTCACCAATCCTGCATTTATTTGATCAGTAACAATCTGAAATATTTTTACTGTTTAAAATAACTGTTTTTTTAAATCTATTTTTAAAATGTAATTTATTCCTGTGATTTCAAAGCTTAATTTTTAGCATCATTACTCCAGTCACATGATCCTTCAGAAATCATCATAATATTCTGATTTGCTGCTCCAAAAGCATTTATTATTATTATTATTATTATGTAAAAAAAAAAGCTGAGAAGAGATTTTTCAGGTTTCGGTGGTTTATAGAAGTTCAGAAGAACAACACTCATCTGAAACAGAAATCTTATGTAACATTACAATTGTCTTTTGATCAATTTAAAGCATTCTTGCTAAATAATATTATTAATTTCTATAATTTGTTTCCTGAAAAAAAAAAAAAATACTGACTCCAAGCTTTTAAATAGTATATTATATAGTGTATAATGTTACAAAAGCTTTTTATTTTAGGTAAAATTAAATTTAAATGTTTTTTTATTACATTTCAAAATTAATCTGAAATAAAATAACATTTAAAAAAATAACAACAATAATTTCAGCTAGTTAAAGCATTTTTTTCTGATTTTCTCAAATCTGGTTAACATTTTATACTGAAATAACTCAATAAATAAATACATACAAAAATATGAAAGGCATATTAAAATAAACAACTACAATTACAAAACAACAAAATTAGCATACTGGCATATATATATAAAAATAATAATAATAATAAAAAATAATTAAATATTATTAACTATATTATTTTTATTATAAACAAATATTTTTATCATTATAATAACAATAATAAAATACATTTGTTACTTGACGTAAAATAAAACTGACCTGAAAAACAAAAATTATATATATAGTTGTTAATCTTTTTTTCTCATTCTCTCAAATCTGGTTAACTTTATGTACTAAATTAACCAGATAAAAGAAAACAAACAAACATATATAAAGGCATAATAAAATAAACTAATAAAATTACAACAAAATTACTAAAAGATCTTGGTATCTTTCTATTCATCAAAGAATCCTGATTTTTTTTTTTTATACTGATGATGCAGGCTTGGTGAGCAGAAGAGACTTCTTTAAAAACATTAAAAATCGTACTGTTCAAAAACTTTTGACTGCTAGTGTATATGCTTCCCTGATGATCAAAAGAGAGAAAGAAATTCCACGATCCCAAACTTTTAAACAGCAGTGTAAGTGAAATAAGATACAGCTGCAATAATACCGAATACATTTGTACAGTTTAGTTTTGATAAATGGAGGAAGGAGGAAGTTTTGTGCTGTGAGAGTTATGGTATGTTGTCACACTACAATGAACTCTTTTATTCCAGAACATAAAGGCACACTTGATTCCTCGTGACACGTGAAAGGCGTCTGACCTTCTCCAGGACCTGACTGTCCTCCTCAAAGGGCCGATTGAGATCGCTCTGAGCGTACGTGGAGAAATCGGCCACCATCATCTTATCGATCAACCTCTCCATCTCACAGAGCTGAGAACCCAAATGTCTGCGGACACAAATGACAGGAAATAAACGGCATGCCCACATTCTTATTCTTCTGTTCCTCGTTAGTATGTTTCCTGGTGAGCGTGTTTTGTGTTGTTTGCGCACCTGAAGCTGTGAATTCCCTGCAGTTCCTGCTGCAGCACTTCTTTGGTGGTGGCGATGAGCTCCAGCGCCCCCACGAACTCCGAGGTGGAGAGGAGCAGCTGCACCGTGGGCTGCGTCTGGTGCACGGCGGCCATCAGCTTGAGTTTGTTGTGTAGCTTAACGCAGTTGTTGCGGGTCAGAGCGTCCCGTAGAGCCAGCAGCGGGCCTCGGCACATCACGCGGTCGATAGCGGCGGTGCGCGCGCGGAGCTTGGCCACGGCGTCGGCCGTTTCTCGCAGGCGGTCCTGGAGCTCGTGCTGCGACGACATGGCGTGGAAAAAGGCGTCTGAGCGGAGAGAGATCTGCCGAGCGATGCTCACCTCCACCACGTCCAGATAGTGACTCAACTACACACAGAGACACAGACATTTGTCACATTTACAGACTTTCATTTTATACAGGCTATTTATTCTATTGCTTTTATTTTCTTAATTGCTCATAACTATTATGTCTTAATTATAGGACTGTTTACACATCTTGAATGTTTAGGCTTTAATAGAAAAGCTAGAAGAAATATTTAAGTGAGAAATTGCTCATTTGTTAATATTTAGATTAAAAAAAGAATATTACAAATATTTTTAAATTAGCATCTGGCATTACCCCAATAACTATCTAAGTATATTATAAACATATATTATTATTAAATATATAAATACAAATAAATTAATAACAATAATAAAACAAATAAAATATAAAATTCAAATATAAATATTTTATTTTATTATTTGTTCATTATAAGAATAAAAATAATAAAATAAATTTGTTATTTGAAGTCAAATTTACTTGGAAAAAATATTTTAGCTAGCAGTTTTGTTCATTTTAATTTAGTTAAACTTCATGTACTAAAATAATGAAAAATAAATGAAATAAAAAAAATTAAAAAATAAATATTAAAGTTTTATTCTAAATATATAAACAAATATTTGATTATTGAATTTTTTTTTAGTATAACACAAAAAATAATAGTTAATGAAGCTGAATAAAATGTACCTGGGAGAAAAACAACATTAAATATATATATATATATATATATATATATATATATATATATATATATAAAAATTATGAATTTACCTGAAATAAAATTTAAAATGTTTTTTTTTTCCTTTAATTTTCTCAAATTTGGTTAACATGAAATAAATGAAAAATATATAAGGGCATATTAAAATAAACTAATAAAATTACAAAAACACACACACAAAAAAATACAAAGTAATTTTTAAATTAGCATACTAACATTTTCCTGGTATTGGTAGCAAGGTTATTACAGTTAACTAAAACCATAAAATAAACATAAATAAAAATAATTTTAATAATAATAATAATAATAAAAATGATCAAATAAATGTGTTATTTGGAAGTAAAACACAATTTACCTGAAATAACCTGAAATTACCTGAAAAAAAAAACTTTTTCTAACTGTTTTCAATTTTTCTAATTTTAATTTAATTAACTTTTTAAAAAAAAATTAATTACAAAAACACCAGAAAATACAAAAATAAACTTTCAATTCAAAATATTTAAAAAATTAACTATAATGATAAAATAAAACTGACTGCTAGTGACGACTTATGGCACCAAATAATAACAGATCGGCACCTTTTCCTGTAATAATCGTGATGATGCAACATCTCGGCTGTTCTTGCCTCCGGCGACGCTAAAGTGAGACCAAGGTAACACTGCGTTAAACGTGGCCGGATCATTCAGCACAAACTCAGGCTTCATGAAGATCTAGAGAAGACAAAGAGAGAAGAAAATTAACAGGCAAGGAAACTCCTGCCCTTTTAAAACAAAGAGCAACACCAACACAGATTTAAGCAGACTCCGATCTAGAAGATTTTTCCATTAATTTGCTCCACAGGGATTTCATAAATCTCTTCCAGTAAAGATGAGAAACACCATTTCATACTTTGGTTTTAAAACAGATCTTTACAGCAGATGTATCTTTGAGAGAAGTCTATTTTCTGCTCACCGAGGCTGCATTTATTTGATCAAAAATACCATAAAAACAGTAAAATTGTGAAATATTATTACAATTTAAGATAACAGTTTTCTATGTGAATACATTTCAAAATGTAATTTATTTCTGTGATGCAAAGCTGAATTTTCAGCATCATTACTCCAGTCTTCAGTGTCACACACTTTAGATATCATTGTAATATGCTGATTTTCTGCGTAAGGTTCATATTTTTGTGAAACTACATGTGAATTTACCTTGGGCACCTGCTCCAGTTCAGCTCTGGCTTTATCTACAAGACAAATGAGCCACAAACACACATTATAGAAGCAAAACAGGTTCATCTGATATCTTGATTTTTGTTCAAATGTTCAGTAAAGCGTACCGTGATTATTGGTGATGGTGGGCACTGACAGATCGTCTTTGTTCGGGCAAATGTTCTTGCAGCGCTCGTGAATCTTCTCCCTCTGAGAGACAAACAAACAGTCAGCGTGAGATCCTTGTGTACGAGACCCTCGACAGCAACGTTTCCAAAACAGATTTTGACTTTCCGATCCCGGCGCGCAGAACAGAACCAGCTGACGACTAAAAAAAGATCTTCTTCAGAAGTTCAGAGTTCTTCAGAAGCGTCAGCGGTGGAAAACAAGAGTCACGTAACCTTCAGAAAACCACTGAGACAAACAGCCTGCCATCATCTGGAGCTGAGCCCGAGTTCTCACGAGTGTGAGAGATAAACATAAGCAACGCAGACAAAATAAACACTTCTCCGGCTTAAGATCTGACAGGAAACAGAACAAGACCCTCAATGTTTATTAACAGCACTAGTGAGATGCCTATATAGACAGCAATAACACGTGTGATCCAGTACCAAAGCTGGTTTTTGTTGACTGTAGTATAGTATGTATTAATATTATGCTTTTATTATACATTTCCTTTGTAGTTTCCTCTGAAAGGGAAATATTAGTTTTAATTGTATTTTTTTTGTATTTATATGTTCCTTTATTTAACTTTTATCTCGTATATATATATATATATATATATATATAAATAAAGTAATAAAATAAAATAAACAAATAATAAAAATAACATAAATAAATAATTATTTTTGTTGTTCTTTTTATGTTAATAAATATTTGATTATTTTATATTATAATAATAAAAATGCTAAAATAAATGTGTTACTTGAAGTAAAATATAATTTACCTAAAAAATAAAATAAAATAAAAATGTAATTTCAGCTAGTTGTTAAAGCATTTTACAAGCCCTCTTTTTCTCAAATCTTGTTAATGTTATGTACTAAATAACTAAATAAATAAAAAATATATAAAGGCATATTAAAATAAACTAATACAATTACAAAAACACAACAAATTTACTTACAAAATGTGACTGATTTTAAAATTTGCATACTGGCATTACTGACATATATAAATAAAAATAATTAAATAATATATAAAAATATTTAGTTTTTATTACAATAAATATTTTTTATTATAACGATAAAATAAATTTCAGCTTTCATTTATTTGTATCTTAGTTTTAATTTTAGTCTGATTTAAGTTAGCTAATAAACAATTACTCAATATTTGTGTGTGCTATTTGCTTCTTATGATTATCAGCAGTATTATTTATATACTATTATGGCATTTGTTAATATTTTACAACTAACTTTAATTTTAATGTTTTCAGTTTCTATTGTAATTATCTATATATTTTTTTAGTTTCCATTTTATATAGTTTTATTAGTTATTTTAAAATAAACTATTTAGCTTTAATTTATTTAAATAAATATTAAATAAATGCATAGTGGCACTATTATTTTAGTAATATTTATATACTATTATGGTACTTAATATATTTTTAGCTTTTTTATTTTAAAATATAAGCAATTGTGTTGTGGTTTTTTGTTATTTTATTATATATATATATATATATATACACACACACACACAAACAATTTGCTTTAATTTATTTCTATTTCAGTACCTATTTCCAATTAAACTTATTTCAGTACCTAGGAACCAATTCTACTTTTTAGACAGACAATATAATTTTATTTCAGTTAGCTGCCAAGGCAAAATTTCAAATTTTCTAAAGTTTTTCATCCTACATTCATATTTAAATTTTTTTAATTGACCAAATGTAAGCGTTTTGTAAAACAATTGTAAAAGTTTTAGTTGGTTCTTTTTAGTGCATCATAAGCATAAATCACAGCCCATTAAATCAGTCACATTATGATGTGTGATGACTGTTATGATCCTGTCTATAGAGTCAGTTAGGTTTTTTTTCACTAGGTTTTCTGTATGTGTGTGAATAATTCAGAGCTGCAGCCACCTGAGCTGTCTCTTGCAGGTAGGAGCTGAAGTGTTCTCGGGTGATGTTGGGCAGGTAGAATGAAGGCATGACGTCGGTCTCTGTGAAGTCCAGGCCCCACGTCTTAGTAAAGAAGTCTGACTCTCTTTTGGCCAGCCTGGGGTCGTTCAGGGCCGCGGGGAGGTTCACTTTAGAGTTATACACAGTCCAGCGGTGCTGGTCAGCCACAACGGACGGCCCGTCACACAGACCACGACCCTCACCTGTACAAAACACAACAGCAGGTCAGGAAGACTGATTTGAGTTTTTACTTAAAACAAACAAATAAAAGAAATCACACACACTCTGTATATGCTTTGGAGGCTTTTAGACATAATAGTCAATTAAAACTAAAACGAGAATTTTTTTTTGAAAAAATAAAATAAATGTTAACTGAAATACATTGACTACAACTAAAACTAGTGAAAGTGTTGGTAAAAATGACAAAAGTTGCCTTCGCAAATAACCGTCTCTAAAATAAAATAAACAAAAAATAAAATAAAATAAAATAAAATACAGGCATTGCTGGTACATAAACTGTAAAAAAAATTCTTATTACTCGTAACAAAAGAAATTGTGACACTTTACAATAAGGTTCATTGGTAAACATTAGTTTAATAAGAAAATAAGAAATAATATAATTAATAATAATAACAAAAATATTATTATAAAACTAGGATAAATGTCTCCTGGACTTTTTTTTAATCATAACTGAGCAACCACAGTAATTCTTGGAAAGAAGTTAATTTAAATGTTACAATTTTTTATTTTATTTCTTACTTTATTTTTGAATTTTGGCTTAAATGCCAACTGGATATTAATTTGTAAGATTCAACTGATTAATCTTTTTCTTCTTTCACCTTTTTTTTTGGTATTGTGACAGTATTTTTATGATAACTAAGTTATTGAAATAAAATATGTTTAACGTGCAGTAAAAATAATATAAAATGTAAAATTTTAGCTCACCATAAACTGTTAAAAAACATTTTTAGCACTTGGAATCAAATAAATAACAATTTACAATAATGTTCATTAGTTACCATTAAATAGCGACATTAGCTAACATGAACTAAGAATGAACAATACTTCTACAGCATTTATTCTTAGCTAATGTTCATTTTAGCATATAATAATGCATTATTAAATCACAAGTTGTGTTTGTTAAAATTACTTAATGCACTGTGAACATTAACAATCAAATGGACGACCCTGTTTTTAATAACTAACATTAGCAAAGGTTAATAAATGGTGTAATATATGTATTGTTCCTTGTTCGTTCATGTTAGTTAATGTAATAACTAATGTCAACAAATGACACCTGATAGTAAAGTATTTCCAAAGAAGCTTTAAATGAAAGTGCAAAAAAACCTTATTTGATTTTAGCAAGGAAACATTTTCCATTTTATATATATTTAATCTATTTTATATTATATATGTTTTTAAACGCTACTAACATGGCAAAACCACAACAAAATAATAAAACTTTAACTGAAATTAAATTAAAAACATAAAATACTAAAAGAAAATCTAATTTAGAATATTAACAACAAAAAAAACTATAATATAGTACATCAAATATACTACAATAACACTGCTATTACACAGAACAAATAACTCAAAAATATCTGATTACAATGAACTGAATAAACTTAACAAGTGTGGAAAATGGCATTTGATCTCTCACCGGTGGGCTCTTTAGGGCAGACGTCCGGTAAGGAGCGGGGCGTCCGATAGTGTCTGGGGGCCATCGAAGGGTCCCTGGGCTTCCTGAAGAGCCCATCACTGGACTGAGGGATCGGAGACGAGCCCTGATTGGAGGACATCACTGCGGATCCCTCACATATGAGGCTGACTGGAAGGAGAGCACAAGAACACACATCAACTTCCTGCCGGCACAGTAAGTACCCGTCTTTAAAGAGAAAAGCACTAGATTTCCTGTCAAACTAACGTCAGATTCGGTTTAAACAGATGTGTGATACTAAATGAGATTCATTCAAAATTCCCCTTGACAGCCACACAGTCGTGTTATTAATATAACCAGCTAGATATCAGCTCCGCCCACACAACTACAAAAACAAGTGAGTAAAGAGGAAGATGAATTGAGATGCACACACGACACACCTCTAACATCTTGCAGCTGCGTGTGAAGTGATTTGAATCACTTTAGCTGTTTGATCAGATACTCGGACCAGATTTCACAGCTGAGAGAGCAGATAGTGAGAAAATGGCAGGCCAAGTCTGGATTTGGACCGTGATTCTCCTGCCAGAGCCGATTCGATGCGCTCACGAGCGGCGGATAAGGAGCACGGCACACGTCTGCTTTCTAATTATTCAGAATAAGAAACGAAAGCGCTGAGGTTTCAGTCCAGCGTGCTGCGGTTTGACTTCAGCTGCTGCCAAGTCAGAGAGCAGGAAGAGCTGTCGAAAAACACCACACCAAACTGCTCCAAACACTGCTGTAGCACAAACCCTACGCAGGCCGGATGTTCTTTAAGCACCATTTACGCAAAAATGAATCTCTCAGAAGCTTTTCAAGAACTTATTGGAGTTATTTTTCACTCAAAGATTAAGGTGAAATACAAAAGTATGCTTTATGTAAAGAAAACGAATACTTTGGGTTAAATGTCATCTGGATATGTTTGCAAGATTCAACTGATTAATGTGTGTGTTTTGTATTCAATTGTGAGAGTATTTTTATGATAACTGAGAACATTTTCTCCAAATTCTCAAGGTTAGACAAATAAATTAAATTAATATATATTTTTTTATCTTTCTGTATAATTTTGTGATAAATGTCTCCTCGACATATTTGCAGATTCAGTTTTTTTTCATAACGGAGCATATTATTTTCTTGAGCAGCAGTATTTCTTGGAAAGAATATAATTTATATTTTACAATTTTCTATTTTTTTTTTTTTTTTTTTCCCTTTTTACAATTTTCTGTTTTATTTTATTTTTTAATTTATTTTTTCTTTTTACAATTTTCTATTTTATTTTTTATTTTTTTATTTATTTCTAATTTTGGGTTAAATGTAATCTGGATATGTTTGCAAGATTCAACTGATTTTGAACTGTGACACTATTTTTATGATAACTGAGAACATTTTCTCCACATTCTCAGTGTTAGACACCTACAGTAAACAAACAATCATTATTAATATATTTTTTTTTCATCTTTTTGTATAATTTTGGGATAAATGTCTCCTGGACATACTTGAAGATTCATTATTTTTCTATATATATATATTTTTTTTTTATCATAACTGAGCATATTATTTTCTTGAGAAGCAGTATTTTTGGAAAGAATATAATTGATATTTGACAATTTACAATATTTTATTATTTCATTTTATTTATTTTATTTTTTTATTTTACAATTTTCCATTTTATTTTGTTTTATTTGTTATTTATTTTTAAATTTTGGGTTAAATGTCATCTGGATATGTTTGCAAGATTCAACTGGTTAATGTGTGAGTCTTTATTTTATTGTGACAGTAGTTTCATGATAACTGAGAAGATTAAACTTCTGCATTTAACCTTCAGATCCGGTGTTTATTTTATTTATTTTTTTTCATTTTGGGTTAAATGTCAGCTGGATGTTTGTGAGATTCAACTGATTAATTAATTAATTATTATTTTTTTTTTTTTACATAACTAAGCACATTTTCTCAAAATTTTCAGTGTTGGAAAGACATTAATAATAATAATAATTATTATTATTATTTGCAAAAAATGAAAAGAAAAAAAAAATCTTTATTTATACATAATTTTGGAATAAATGTGTTTTTTTGTTTGGACTGTGACAGTATTTTTATAATAAGTAGAGCACATTTTTCCCCAAATAATTAATACTGAATAATTAAAATTAAAATATGTAAATATTTAAATACAATTTATACAAATATTTAGTTATTATCTAAAAACTTTTTTTTTAGCCATTTCATTTTTTTTTTATTGCATTCAAATACAAACAAAACTATATTTTTTATAGAAAATAATATTCTGTTGCTGCTGTCTTTTTTGTTTTGTTTTGGTTTTGCATTGTGACATTTTATATATTTCAATGTCTCTCAGCCCGAATTAACAGGGAATCTAGCATGAAAGCAAGATATCTCCGAATAATTCAACACCCATGCAATGAATGTGTCCAAATGCACTCCAATACTAAATACAAACACTAAATAATTAATGATTTTAAATTGATAAGACAGGACTCATGACAGATAAAGTGCATCAGTCAGCTGAGAGCTGATCCAATCAAATCACACAGATCAATCATTAACTCACAATAAAACTCTCCATTAAATCGACTGACTAGCCTACTTTTGATTAAAAATGTATACTATTATGGATCATTACAGATGCTTCTTTACCCAGAAACTATGAATGACAGCTCAACTCCACTGATTATCTTATCGTAATCGCTTTCGCGTCATGTGGAGACACAAACCATATGTAGAATATGATGTATGATTATTTGTGCATAATAATTCATGGTAAACTCACCTGTTAAGAGCAACACAAATCACCTCAGTGCTACTAACAGCGTCACATTCGCTGTAACTGACACACGGATGTCTAATTAGACATTTTAAGAGCATATAAGTGTGATTCCAGATCGCGTTTAAAGTAAATTGAGCAGTTTGGTGTGCTGGGTTTGTTATTGTATGCTTCCACGTAATGAGCTGCTGTTAGCCCGAGCGCTAGTCATTATAAACATCCGCTTCCGCGCCGTTAAAGCGCCTCACACACACTCACAAACACCGCCGCGGCTCTGAAGTACCTGTTATATGAAATAAAGCAGCTCCTGGCGATCATAATATCGTCTGATCCCACTCACATCCTCACAGACAGGTTCAGTTCACTCACTCAGCGGTCCGCCGGCAACCGACCCACAATGCACTACGCGCGAAACCCCAGATGCTTCCGGTTTACACTTGTCAACGCGTACAAGACGAGAGCTTTTTAATATCGATTTTATAATTATTATGTTATTAGAGTTCCTTGATATATATATAATTTTTGCTCTTTATTTTATTGTTTTTTTTATATCATATGTTAATTCATGTCTGTTCGTTTGTTTATTCATTCAGCTTTCTTCCTCTATTTCTTTTCTTTATAGAAAAAAAAATATGTGAAATAAATATGAATTTATGTGAATTTCTTTATTTTTACATTGTGACGGTATTTGCATGATAAATAAGCATATTTTCTCAAAATTGTCAGTGTTGGAAAAAAATTTAATTAATAATAATAATAATTGACAAAAATATTTATTTATATATACTTTTGGAATAAATGTTTTGTTTGCATTGTGACAGTATTTTTATGATAAGTAAATCATTAATAATTTTAATTAAATTGTGTAAATATTTAAATAAAATTGATAATACTATTTAAAGTTATTATTTTTAAAAACGAAATACATTTTGGGATAAATGTTAACTGGATATGTTTTTTTGTATTTCACTCCACAAATACAAACATATATAGAAAATTTGTATAGAAAATTAATCTCTGTTGTTGCTGTCGTTTTTTTTTCTTTAGTTTATTAGTTTGTTTATATCATATATTCATCCATATCTGTTCACTTGTTCGTTCATTCAGTTTTCATTTCCTCTATTTCTTTTCTTTATTAAAAAAATAAATAAATAAGTGAAATAAATACTCTGCTTTTTTAAATTAATGTTGGTTATTAATGTTATTCTTTAGGAATAATACAAAAATATTTCATGCAACAACAATAAAGTTTTCAACTATACTAACATAATATAATATAACCCTCTTAGGAAATATTGTTTATTGTCTTTATGTTTGTATGTTGTTATTTGTTGCTAAATAAATAAATACATAAATAAATAAATAAACTTGTTCTGATTAATTTTTATTAATTTCTCTCATTTTTTTTTTCTAATTCATTCTATCTGGCTTTTCCGTCACATTTTATTCATGATTTTCATAAATTCATTATTTTAAATGTATTATGTATTATATTATATTATAAAGTATAATACATAATTAATCAATGAATGTATATATCATTAATTTATTTTCTTTTTATATCTTTTTTCTCTATTTCTTTCTATATTATATCTGTCTGACCATATAAAATGTGTAAAAAGGTGGAAAAGTGCTCAGCGTTTTATTGAAATATGAACTATAACTTTATTCTTTAAGAATGATACAAAAAACATTTCTGGGAAAATGCAACAACAACAACAGTTTTAATATTATATACACAATATAATATTATATAATATAATAATAACCTCATTTCAAACTTATTGTCGATGAAAATCATTGGCATTCAAGGTGATAATCTACGGCAGTTTGAAACAGGCACAAATGAAAGAAAAAGCAACTCAGAAAACAGGTTCACAAGTGTATTCCTACAGACTCCTAACATTAATGAATGTTGATTATTTTTTAAGGCACGAGCGAGACAGCTCAAGCGCAGTGGCGTTTAAACAGTAAACTACCAAATGTAGAGCAAACAACATCCAGACAGACAAGGCAGACGCAGCCGACAGCAATAGTAAGAATAGATGGCTTGTGGGAAAAATACAGAGCTGAATATGTGTGTTGGCAGTTTGGCACTTAGAGGAGCAGCACAGGAGTCTTAAAGGAGAAGTTCAAATGCAGAACTAAAACTTACAGATCATTTACCCACCCCATTTACCCATTTACCATCTTGTTATTCAAGATGTTCATGTCTTTCTTTCTTCAGTGGTAAAAGAAATTATGTTTGTTTAGGAAAACATTTGCATGTTAATGGTCCTACATCGCTGCAGAAGTACCGACCCAGTGTTTACAAAGTGAACATGCAAAGAAGATCGAACACCCTTTACAAAAAAAATAAATAAATAAAAAACAGCGATGTAGCATGACTTTGAAGTTGGAGAAGAAAATGAAATGGGAGTTTTTCGACATACCCCAAATATAAATTGTCATTTTTTTAGAAAAAAAACAAAACAAAACAAAACAAAAAAAAAACCACTTCGCTAGATAAGACCCTTCTTCCTCAGCTGGGATCGTATAGAGCCCTTTAAAGCTGCATTTAAACTGCATTTTGAAAGTTCAAATTCGCGGGCACCATAGAAGTCCATACAATGCAAATGAAAACTACTGCATGCGACTATATTTTGAAGCACCAGTGCTACTAACCCGAATTAGCATATTTTGTGTTTGTGCTGAAGGGAACTTCAGTGGTTTCTATGTGTTTTTGCAATGTTGCGAAATGTATCACAGACATATCTGACGAATCCTTTCATAAACAAAGTGTAGAGAGAGTGCAAATAAGAGATTTATTGTGTAATGTAAAGAGCTCCGTTGATATTAATGGACCTTTGTAAGATTGCGATGAACTAAGATGAGTGACAGCTTTTAATGATTTTAAGGGCGTTTGTAAATGAGATATTGATCTAATGCAACAGTTAAATGAACAAGAAGTCATATTAAGTGACTTACATTGTCTGACTATAACACTATTGCCTGATTTTGCTCTATTTCGTTGTCAATAATAGTTTGAAACAAGTCATAATTGAGCCGTTGCACATCTCCATTCAAACACAACGTTGTTTCATTTATAAACGAATCTAGTCAATGATTCAATTTCCCATTCAAAAAGACAATAGCTGTATCCGAAATCGCCCCCTATACCCTCATTCACTATTCCCTACATTAGTTCACTTGAAGGAGTGAATAGAAATGAATAAGTGAATTTGGACACTGAATGCACTGAAAGGACTGCCCCTTTTGCATAGTTTACTTGTTGTTTAATAATCATTTGAAACGGTTCCAGTAGTAAGGATTTATCTTGAACTCTGCCACGGAAATTATGTATAAACCCTAGTTAAGCAATTTAATAATCAATTTGTACCTGTTTTATTACGCCGTGGACAAGCTCGTTGTAAAATGAATGGATGATTCAGCTGCGGGCGCCATCTTCTGGCGAGACGCGGGAATTCATTCAGCGTTGTTCTCACGCGTTGAGTTCATGGTTGAATGTACATTGGTTGTACATTCGTTTTTGCGGTGCATTGTAGGATTGAATGAGTGCACTCAAGAAGGTCCACTATGGTTTCAAACAACACTAAAAACGGCTGTCTCCTCAAATAGTGCCATATTTGAGGGTATAAAGGGCGATTTCAAATACAGCCAGTCACTTGCTTTATTCCTGAATAAATCAGCCGTTCGAACGAGTCAAATGAGTCAATGATTCAGTAATTAGATTAGCGATTCGGCGCCACCCACTGGCTGTTTTTTTATTTAGTATATTTAAAGCATTAATCTCAACATGAATTTATGAATTTGAGTGCATGCATGACTCTGAGTCTCATTAAGCATATGAAAATGCACCTACAAGTCACTTATGTGTTCTTCTGCGCCACCTCCGTAGTACAAATTAATTTAGTTTATACTTGGTAACTTATTCTTCTAATTCTATTTAATTTAATTTATAAAATGCTTATATATTACATTTTTGACTTAAAAGATGACATACTTTTAATAAAAAATGGCATTAGAAAGCTAAAAACTAAATTCCACTGTAAATCTTGTAATGAAAAGGCAATTTTTGATCTGATTTTTTTGATGGTTGATTAGAAGGTGCTCCTAAAAATTGTAAAAAAAAAAGAAAAAGGAAAGCATAGGGACAGCGTATGGTACTTTTTACGTAGGAAAGCGTAAAAAGTACCATACTGACCTGAATATATGACAAGTTTTTTTTTGTGCCAAGAAATATGTAATGTAATGTTTGTCGGTAATGTTAGAACAACACGATTGAAAACAACAGAAAATAAGAAAAGCTTACAGCAGCATTAGTCTTGACTGTCATGTTAGCCTGCTGGCACCCTAGATGGAAGTCTAAATGTTATATAATTTAGATGGGTTACCTGTTATTTGTATGGTATATCAAAAAGTGTATATATTTTAATACGACTGTTGGTGCATTAAAAAAAATCTAAACAATAATAATAAAACAAAAATCTTAATAAAGCACAAGATTTAGTTTTCAAAAAGCCTTTTTTCAAAAGGAACAATCTTGAAAAGGGGTCGTCTTATAACGAGGGTTGGCTTATATTCAGGTCAATACGGAATATAAACTAATTTTTGTTAGAAAATGACAATCGTTTCGCTAGATAGGAACATTCTTCCTCAACTGGGATCGTTTAGAGCAGTTTGAAGCTGCATTTAAACAGCATTTGGGAAGTCCCATAAAAGTCCTGAAAATGTTTTTCTTTAAAAAAAACATAATTTCTTTACGACTGAAGAAAGAAAGACATGAACATCTTGGATGACAAGGGGTTGAGTAAATTATCTGTACATTTTAGCTCTCAAAGTGAACTTCTCCTTTATTCACACACACACACACACACACACACACACACAAGTTCACACTCAGTCCAGCGGCCCCTGAAAGATCAGTCTCAAGCACTTCCTGTCTCGCGCGAGCAGCCGCATGCAGAACGGGCAGGCGGGGAAGAAGCCGTGAGCGCCGTGCGGCAGCACCAGTTTGCTCCAGAACGCGGCCGTCCGCTCCGAGCACACGTGTCCGCAGGGGTTGAAAGCGTGCGTGGGGGGCGCTCCGTCCAGATAAAAGCCCGACTCGCGGCCGAGCTTCAGCGGCACGTACAGGCCTCGCGTTCGGCACAGCGGACACTCGCGCTCGCCCTCCCGCAGCGGCTCCTGCTCCAGCTCCTCTTTGCTCTCCTCCTCGTCCTCCTCGGTGGAGCCCTCTTTGGTGAGGCCGCGGCGGCCCCTCCAGGCGTGGTATCCGTGCACGTGCCCGCAGTGCAGATAGGCCCAGGGCTGGTGGTCGTGGGTGGAGCCGCTGAAGGAGCGGTCCAGGCTGGGGAAGGCCAGGGTGTGGAGGCCCACGGGACACTGGGGCCGCGCCGCGTTCAGCTCCCGCCGCAGCACCTCCAGGTGTTTGGGGGTCGGCGTGCGGGACAGGCCTTCCGACGAACGCCACAGTAGGGTCGCGCCGCACAGGTCGATTAAAGTGCCGTCCACCAGCTCGTGAGACTCGTTCTCAACCTACAGAGAGAGAAAGAAACGGAACAATGCGTTTTGGAATTAGTGCGATTGATCACTTTACTATTGCTTATATATATATATTGATTGGAACAAATCCCACATAAACCTTTTTGGGTGATTTTGGCAACATTTTTGGTCCTTAAAGTATATGATATATCAAAACAATCATATTTTATGTTATTAAATATCGATGAAGCAACATCCTAAAATTGAATGGTAACAGAAGTGTCTTTTGGTTGAAAATAATATTTATTGCAATGACAGCAAAAAAGTTCAAAATTCAAATCAAAATGTAAAATTCAAATTAAAATCCAAATTATTTAAATTAAAAGCACACACGCTATATATGAACTGAAAATAAACAAAGGGGAGACACCTGTTTTTTCATGCACCTGTCAAGTTTGAGATTTTGGGCTTTTTGGTTTTTCATAAGGTGTTTTTTAGACTAGTGGAAGGAAAACTTGTGTTTCTTTTATAGCACTTTACCTATTTGGGTCAATAGATTTCATTTACAATACAGGTCCTTCTCAAAAAATTACCATATTGTGATAAAGTTCATTATTTTCTGTAATGTACTGATAAACATTAGACTTTCATATATTTTAGATTCATTACACACAACTGAAGTAGTTCAAGCCTTTTTTTTTGTTTTAATATTGATGATTTTGGCATACAGCTCATGAAAACCCAAAATTCCTATCTCAAAAAATTAGCATATCATGAAAAGGTTCTCTAAACGAGCTATTAACCTAATCATCTGAATCAACTAATTAACTCTAAATACCTGCAAAAGATTCCTGAGGCTTTTAAAAACTCCCAGCCTGGTTCATTACTCAAAACCGCAATCATGGGTAAGACTGCCGACCTGACTGCTGTCCAGAAGGCCATCATTGACACCCTCAAGCAAGAGGGTAAGACACAGAAAGAAATTTCTGAACGAATAGGCTGTTCCCAGAGTGCTGTATCAAGGCACCTCAGTGGGAAGTCTGTGGGAAGGAAAAAGTGTGGCAGAAAACGCTGCACAACGAGAGGGGGACCTGCGGAAGCAGTGGACTGAGTCTGGAGTAGAAACATCCAGAGCCACCGTGTACAGGCGTGTGCAGGAAATGGGCTACAGGTGCCGCATTCCCCAGGTCAAGCCACTTTTGAACCAGAAACAGCGGCAGAAGCGCCTGACCTGGGCTACAGAGAAGCAGCACTGGACTGTTGCTCAGTGGTCCAAAGTACTTTTTTCGGATGAAAGCAAATTTTGCATGTCATTCGGAAATCAAGGTGCCAGAGTCTGGAGGAAGACTGGGGAGAGGGAAATGCCAAAATGCCTGAAGTCCAGTGTCAAGTACCCACAGTCAGTGATGGTCTGGGGTGCCATGTCAGCTGCTGGTGTTGGTCCACTGTGTTTTATCAAGGGCAGGGTCAATGCAGCTAGCTATCAGGAGATTTTGGAGCACTTCATGCTTCCATCTGCTGAAAAGCTTTATGGAGATGAAGATTTCATTTTTCAGCACGACCTGGCACCTGCTCACAGTGCCAAAACCACTGGTAAATGGTTTACTGACCATGGTATTACTGTGCTCAATTGGCCTGCCAACTCTCCTGACCTGAACCCCATAGAGAATCTGTGGGATATTGTGAAGAGAAAGTTGAGAGACGCAAGACCCAACACTCTGGATGAGCTTAAGGCCGCTATCGAAGCATCCTGGGCCTCCATAACACCTCAGCAGTGCCACAGGCTGATTGCCTCCATGCCACGCCGCATTGAAGCAGTCATTTCTGCAAAAGGATTCCCGACCAAGTATTGAGTGCATAACTGAACATAATTATTTGAAGGTTGACTTTTTTTGTATTAAAAACACTTTTCTTTTATTGGTCGGATGAAATATGCTAATTTTTTGAGATAGGAATTTTGGGTTTTCATGAGCTGTATGCCAAAATCATCAATATTAAAACAAAAAAAAGGCTTGAACTACTTCAGTTGTGTGTAATGAATCTAAAATATATGAAAGTCTAATGTTTATCAGTACATTACAGAAAATAATGAACTTTATCACAATATGCTAATTTTTTGAGAAGGACCTGTACATATTTTTAAAGGGCATTTTCTTAAATTGATTTTTTTTCTCCTATACTGAGACATAAATCTCCACACACCAAACTTGACATTTCTATTCCTGTCTATATTCTGAAGGTTTTTACAGAGGGATTTGTTCATATGTAATTTGCAACATACAACATTTTATTCCCCCCAAAATTGCAAAAATATATTGTTTTCTGTCTGTATTTTCTGAATTATGGAGTGACAAAATTCCATCTGTAGCAACATTTGACTCTAGTATGTCAAAAATATTAAACAAGAATTTTGAAACGGACTTCATCCAGTGTTTAGATTTTTGTACTAGGAATGTATGCAAATTAGCACATACTTCTTTAAATAATGCCTCATTTGCATATTTAAACCTAACATTTTAGAAAACCTTACCCTATTCACCTGCAGTGTCAATATATATATATATATATATATATATATATATATATATATATAATATATATATATACACACACATACACACACACACATCACAATATTTGTATAGATTTGTATAGACCTAACAAACAAATTACACCTATTAACAAGGAAAAACAAAAGTTCACTTTATGAATCGTAATATATATATATATATGTATATATATAATTGATATTATTATATATTACTTGATGATTATCAAAAAAAACATTATTTTAGGTTTCATGCTATTAAATATTGATGGAAAGTCATTTAAATTAAATTCAGTAATTTATTATCCATTGACAAGGCAATGTGTCTGGCTAATATCACAATCAATCAGTAGCTTTGTTTCCATCCAAAAATACAAATTTAGCACAAAACTGGAATATTGCATAAAACATTTGCAAATAAAGCACTGTTTCCATCCAACGAGCCAAAGAGAACAAAATTCTCACTTCCAGATATATTGGCACTAAATATCAATAAGAAAAGTAGGGGAAGCCACTGAATATAATAATATGTCATATGTGACCCTGGACCACAAAACATAAAAACTAGTCATAATTGTAATTGTTTTTTGAAATTGAGATTTATACATCATCTGAAAGTTGAATATATAAGCTTTCCATTGATTTGTTGGGATATGACAATATTTGGCCAATATACTACTATTTGAAATCTGAGGGAGCAAAAAAATCTAAATACTGAGAAAATAGCCTTTAAAGTTGTCTAAATGAAGTTCTTAGCAATGCATTTTACAAATCAAAATTTAAGTTTGGATATATTTACGGAAAGAAATGTACAAAATATCTTCATGGGACGTGGTCTTTACTTAATATCCTAACGTGTTTTAGCATAGACAAAAAATACATAATTTTTACCCATACAATGTATTTTTAGGTATTGCTACAAATATATTTGTGCTACTTAAGACTGGTTTTGTGGTCCAGGGTTACATATATTATAAACTACTTGTGCCTCAGAGTGAGCAGATGAAACACAATAAATGCGGTCACTGCTTTGGGAGGTGGATGCCTGCTGTTTGGGAACGCAGTTGTGTAAGACAATTGTACAGAAATACTTTGATGACAGACTTTGCTTAGGCATTTGAGAATGACCAAACAACATTTCTGATGCGGTGCAACAAGATCGGCCCTCTGTTTATAGTGAAGTTACCCCGTCGCATCGTGCAGTCACATGACTTTTTTAATATGCAGGGAGGAATTTATTCGGTAAATGTGTTTCCATTTTGTCTTAATGGATAAAAAGTTTACACAAGTTTTTTTATGCACATTTTTAGAATTTATGCGCATCTTGGCATTTTCATTCAGCGTTTTTTATGCAATATTCCAAAATGCGCATAAAAATAGGTGGATGGAAACACAGCTACTGGTTTCTTTCACTGGAGTTATCAAAAGTTCAATCTGCACCGACTGTAAGTGTCCAGTAGATGCCGCTCTCTTCCATATCCCTGCGTCTCAAACATAAGTGTCAGTAAATGTAAAGTGAGAGTCAGAATGGAACAAAGTCCAAACCACATCCACTATTTAGAGAGCACAGAATATGCACCTAAGGTCTGCTGTTTCAGCCAGGAGACACAAATCCAGCCCGCATCGTCAAATCACAACCGGTCAGACACAAAAACACAGCTACCACGAATATACATGAGTTTACACAGGTGTGCCATCGGAAATCCTGCATTTACACAATCTACAGCACAAAAGTATTTATTAAAAGGTGAATCTCATGAAAATGGATGTGGTTTATATATATATATATATATATATATATATATATAGTCAGGATTATTACTGTTACCTAAAAGTAAAAGCACAGAAAATGTAACTGAACCACACACACACACACACACACACACACACACACACACACACACACACAAAAAAAACTTTATTTCAGCTAGCTGCCAAGGCAACACTTTTCATTGTTGTTTATTTTAACTTGAAGTACTAAAAAAAAACTACTAATAAAAACAAATAATCAAAACTATAAACCTATTAAAAAAAGTTACAATATATAAAATTAAAACACTATAATACACACACACAAATATAAAAAATAAAAAATATATCAGTTAAAAAATTAAACACATTTTATTTTGTCTACATGCCAAGGTAACATTTATCATTTTCTTCATTTTAGCTTTGAATACCTAAACAACTAAAACTAATTAAAAAAGTTATTAAAACTACAGAAACTAAAGAAAATAAATAAAAGCAATATAAAAAAATTGAATAAAAAAACCCTATAATATTATATTGATAACAAAAGAACAATGTATATAAAAATAAAATAAAATATATATTTAAAAATATAACATTTTAACATTTTATGTAGAAATAAAATAAATAAATAAAAAAAACGATTAAAAAATGACAAACGCAACAAGACTGCTAAAACTTTAGCTGAAATGAAAGTGAAAACAATATAAAAAAGGTAATATATCTCTGATACTAAAATAACAATAAAAACAAGCTATTTAAAGCTATTTTCTTTAAATAAAACATCATTCCTTTGATTTTTCAATGTAATAATGACTCCTTTGAGATGTAAAACTCTGCTGAACAGAAATTGAGAAACACTTTTCAGAGAGGAGCTGGCTTAGAGTTTTTCAGAATTGCGGTTGTTTACCAGTGACATTCATTTCATAACCTCTCATTCTCACACACTGTGCATCCAGTAAAAAAAAAAAAAAGCTGCATGGCGAGGTTACGGACAGGACTTCTGACACCATGGAGACCAGATTTTAACAACACAACAAACTGTGCAGTTGGGCGGGAGTCATATCACGCACAACACACACAAACACACCAGCTATGTGCTGATATAGTCCCTGTGGGCCATCGCCGATTGAAAAGATACACAAATATACAAATTCTTCTTCACACTGCAAACTGTGTGTGTGTTTGCGTGATTCCAAATAAGGACGGTGGGAATTTTCAAGCCCTAAAATGAATATTTACCAACACATGATGAGAGTTGTCATGGTGAAGCTGGGAAACAAGGAAATGTCACCCTTATGTTTATCTGTTCATTACAGAGATGTCGCTATGGCAAAGTTTTGACCTAGTTTCGGAGGATTTCACCAATCCACTGTGACTCTTTCATCTAAATTTGGTTGTTTAAAGACAGGTCTATTAAAGTCAGCTCAATGCCGGTTCTCACCAGTTTGCCGGGTTTCTGAGCGGACCGGGTTTCTCGGAGCGTGAAGACGTTCCCGCAGACTGAGATCTCTCTCCAGGCGCCCGGTTTGGACTCGCAGGTGAATCCGTGTCGCGGTCGCATCACTAATATGCCGTTGGTGGTCAGGCCATCCATCTGGCTTTCGGCGCACCACCATTTCGCCGCTTTCTCCTGAGGACAGAGGGAAAACAAGTTCAGTCATTTGCTGATTCACAGATTCTCTGATTTATTCATTCGCTCAGTTCATTAACAGATTCATTTATACACTCACTTCATTCACCAACTCGTTTACTCACTTTATTCACCAATTAATTCGCTGCTCACTTCATTCCCTGACTCTTTGATTCACTTACTTACTCAGATGCATTTTTTCACTAACTTCAAGGACTAATTTGTTCCCTCAATAGATTCACCAATTTATATTCATTCACTCACTCACTTCGCTTACCTATTCATTTGCTCACTCACTTCTTCCACCAACTAATTATTTTCCTCACTTTGTTCACCAATTCATTCACTTTGTTTACTCACTTTGTTCACTTATTCATACATTCACTCACTTCCTTCACAACTTCATCTGCTCGCCCACTTTGTCCACTGATTCATTCTTTCGCTCACTTCATTCACCAAATCATTTGTCTGCTCACTTTGTCCACCGATTCATTGTTTCGCTCACTTTGTTCACTGATTAATTTGTTTGCTCACTTTGTTCTCCAATTAATTTGATTGCTCATTTCGTTCATCGATTCATTCTTTCATTCACTTTGTTCACTGATTCATTCATTCGCTTACTTCATTCACTATTCATTCATTCGCTCACTACGTTCACCAATTAATTTGTTTGCTCACTTTGTTCACTGAATCATTCTATCACTCACTTTGTTCACTGATTCATTCATTTGCTCTTCGTTCATCAATTCCCCTGTTCGCTCACTTTGTTCACAGATTCATTCGTTCACTTACTTCATTCACCAATGAATTTGTTTGCTCACTTTGTTCACTGAATCATTTTATCACTCACTTTGTTCACAGATTCATTAATTCGCTCACTTTGTTCACTGAATCATTTTATCACTCTGTTCACAGATTCATTAATTTGCTCTTCGTTTATCAATTCACCTGTTTGCTCACTTTGTTCACTGATTCATTCATTTGCTCTTCATTCATCAATTCACCTGTTTGCTCACTTTGTTCACCGAATCATTTTATCACTCACTTTGTTCACTGATTCATTCATTTGCTCTTTGTTCATCAATTCACATTTGCTCACTTTGCTCACTGATTCATTCTATCACTCACTTTGTTCACTGATTCATTCATTTGCTCTTCGTTCATCAATTCCCCTGTTCGCTCACTTTGTTCACTGATTCATTAATTTGCTCTTCATTCATCAATTCATGTTTGCTCACTTTGCTCACTGATTCATTCTTTCGCTCACTTCATTCACCAATTCATCTGTTCACTCACTTTTTCACTGATTCATTCTTTCGCTTACTTTGTTCAGCAATCAATTTTTTTGCTCACTTTGTTGACTGAATCATTCTATTACTTACTTTGTTTGCCTATTCATTTGTTCACGCTGTTCACTGATTCATTCATTTGCACACTTCATTCACAGATTCATTCGTTCACTCATTTCATTCATTCAGTCATTCGTTCACACAGACTACCGTTCAAAAGTCTGGGGTCAGTAAGATTTTTGTTTGTAATAAATAAATTAATATTTTAAATGAATCAAGGATGCATTAAATTAATCAAAAGTGGCAGTAAACATGTTTATAACCTTTAAAAAAATTGCCGTCTCAAATAAATACTGTTAAACTTTCTAATCATAAAAAAAATCATAAAAAAGTGTTGCAGTTTTCTACATTCAACTGTTTTTTTTACATTGTTGATCCTAAGAAATGTCTTGAACAAATTAGCATATTAGAATGATTCCTGAGGGATCATGTGACACTGAAAGTAATTGATGCTGAAAATCCAGCTTTGATCACAGGAATAAATTACATTTTACCATATATTCACATACGAAACAGTTATTTTAAATTTTAAACATTTTTCACAATATTACAGTTTTTACTGTATTTTAGATCAAATAAATGCATCCTTAGTGAGCATAAGAGACTTCTCTAAAAACATCAAAACATTTTACTGACACTACCAAACTTTCGAACGGTAGTGTACTTCACTGGCGTCATGAATTAGTTCATTCACTCACTCACTTGTTCATTTTCAGCCTCTCCAGGATGAGTGATAGTGGACAGATGGACAGATGAACACATGAAAGCATCGCAGAACGGATGGATGGATGGATGATTATGAAAGACTGTTAGAGAGGAGAGAGATTGTGTCAGAGGAGTGTGTTTGACCCACCCCCAGGAAGATGCTTTTGGACGAGTCGAAGCCTGCGGCGTAGATGTGCGCTGTGTAGGGTGGCGTTCTTTGACACACGATCCGACACGCGAATCGCGATATAGTGCTCTGAGATGACAGCGTGTCGCTTTTGCCGTGACATCCAGGCACCGTGTCCATCACCACGAAATCAATGGGGCTTTCAGTGGACCGGCCGATCTAAAAAAGAAAGATGGTTTTATAGAGTTTGTGCAGTGACAGAAATTGAGTTGAAATCAGGTGTTTATATGTGTATATATCAAAATAAGGCTGGGCGATATATTTATATCGACATTATGCGCATCTCATCAGTAAAGCCGGTTCTTTGATTAGCGGTACATCTCCATCACCTGTTTTCAAATGGAGCGCCAGTTAATACACAGAGCTGTAGATCACTGACAAGCTACGCAATATCGGGTTCAGTTTTGCGGGTGATTCTTTGGGTTAGCTTTTCAGTGATCTACGGCTCTGTGTATTAACTGGCGCTCCATTTGAAAACAGGTGATGGAGATGTACCGCTAATCAAAGAACCGGCTTTACTGACAAGATGCGTATGAATTTATCGATTGATATATATCGCCCATCCCTATATCAAAATATACATTAGATTTAGTGAAACAGTTACCTGAAGAAACATAAACACACCTGAAACATGTCGGTGGTGCTGTCGTGCGTGTACTCCACGACTACCGTCTGTGCCCTGGACAGCGTATATGACACACTGTGCTGGTTTTTGTTGCTGATGGCCTGCAGAAACACCACATGCACACCAGAGCCCTCGTCAAGAGCGTGCCAGTTCATAATATTTACATCCATCAAGTCAGCTTACAGTCCATTTATCAAATTCAGACATGCAGGATTAACAGACGACATGTGAGGGTGAAGTCACTCTGGATAAATGGGTTGCATGCAGTACGAACTGAACGCAACATGCTTTAGATGCACATTCACCGGCAGCAAAGAATGATAAGAAAACCAGCTCACATTTAAACACTCGGCTTGTGCAGAAGCCCTTAAAAATTCAATGTGACACATAAATGAGCAATAAAGGCTTTTAAAGACGTATAAAAATGATTATCGGGAAAATGGGCGTGTACCTTGGCGGTCTGTGGACTGCATGTGCTGTGGACGGTGCTGGGTTTGACTCCATTGGCTTTGGGTCTCTTAGAGAGGGCGAAACGACTCCTCCTTCTCCCCCGGTCTCCGTTTGGTAGGGAGCCGTTGTAGCTGTGGAGACAAAACGTTAGTACACAATACTGCATGCTTGTAGAAATGCAGATCTGATTGAGAAAGAGGAGCCAATATACCCGAGGATGATGAGCTCTCCGTATTTGATGGGTTTAGAAGAACTCAGCAGCTCCTGTTCGGGGGCAAACATCACTGTGGTCTTCAGCTCAAAGACTTCCTCTGAAATATTTCTTCCTTTCTTGATCTTGCTTCCTCAGTGCTCCACCATCACGGTCTCACCATAAGACTTCTGCAAACGAAAACACAACAAAAGCAGGTTACACTAATCTGTGGCACTAAACGAATGACTAAGCGACAGACGCCTCTGATCACATCTGTGGTTTAAGTTTGTTCTCTTCCTACCACACGCCTTTGAAAACTAAAGCCTTGAATTTTAGTCCTATTCCCACCTGTAGGGAAGCGCCACTGAGACTGCAGTGCAATCAAAAACAAACAAGCAAATAAAAATGATTTTTTCAACAGCATATAAGTAGGTCACGATGTATCCAAAACAAGAAGAAGGAGATCTTCTACAAATATCTCTGAGATGGTTTCACTTCCTCTAAGTGTGGGTTGGCATCAGTACTGTTTTGCTCCGTCAGGGTCAAGCGGTCACAAAAAGTCGGCACTGGCACGCGATAAAACCGCAAACATAAAAATAGCAGACGGCAGACATCCCTATTTCCGACTCAGAAAACATCAACAACTCTCACAGCCACAAATGACAGCGCTTTAATCTCTCATGTGCATGGATGAAGGTAAACAAGTGCAAAACAAAAACACATAAACATAGATGCAAATCAATAATAACAAATACATTTACAAACATCACGACAAATTAACACAAACAAACAAACAAAACAAAACAAAACATAAAAATGTGTACAACAACACACAAACACAAATAAACAAAAATACAAGTGGAATGCAACAAGCAAACAAAACAAAAACAAACATGTAGACTGTACAACAACACACAAGCACAATTAAACAAACAAACACAAGTGGAATGCAAGAAACAAACATAATTAAACATGCAAAAAACAAACACACACCATAACTAAACAAAGGAACAAGAAACAAAATATGAATAAAAATGTAAAGCGGCAAACATGCACATACACAACTTAACCAACAAACAAAACGTCAAACAACAGACAAACAATTACAAACAAAGATAAACAAGTGTAAAGCAACAAACAATACAACAAACAAACATGTTTGTTTTTCGTGATGCAATAAAAAAGCATCACAGGGAAAAAAAATACATTTGCAAATTAACCAACAAACAACTCCAAATCAACAAATACAGTACAAGCGCAGAGTAACAAACAAAACACAAACAAAACGAAACAAAAACACACAAGCAAATTTACAAACAAATAAAGGTGAAAAGCAACAAAACAAAACCAAACAAAAGAAGATAAACATGAGAAGTGCAAAGCAACAAAACAAAACCAAACAAAACAAGATAAACACGCAAAGTGCAAAGTAACAAAAGAAAACCAAACAAAACAAGATAAACACAAGAACAAATCTACAAACAAATATAAGTGCAAAGCAACCAACTAAACCAAGCGAAACTAGATAAACATACAAAGTGCAAAGTAACAAACAAAACCAAACGAAACAAGACAAACACTAGAACAAAGCAACAAACAAATACAGGTGCAAAGTAACAAACAAAACCAAACGAAACAAAACACAAGAAAGATCCTACAAACAAATACAGGTGCAAAGTAACAAACAAAACCAAACGAAACAAGACAAACACTAGAACAAAGCAACAAACAAATACAGGTGCAAAGTAACAAACAAAACCAAACGAAACAAGACAAACACTAGAACAAACCAACAAACAAATACAGGTGCAAAGTAACAAACAAAACCAAACGAAACAAGACAAACACAAGAACAAACCTACAAACAATTACAGGTGCAAAGGAACAAACTAAACCGAACAAAACTAGATAAACACGAGAAGTGCAAAGCAACAAAATAAAACCAAACAAAACAAGATAAACACAAGAACAAACCTACAAACAAATATAACTAGATAAACATTAGAACAAATCTACAAAACCAATATGAGTGCAAAGCAACACACTAAACCAAACCAAACAAGATAAACGCGAGAACAAAACGACAAAAAATACAATTGCAAAATAACAAAACTAAACGAAACAAGATAAATGCAAGAACAAACCTACACACAAATACAAGAGTAAAGCAAAAAACTAATCAAGATAAGCGCAAGAACAAATCTTTAAACAAATACAAGTAATACAAAAAAACAAGATTAACACACAAAAACTAATTTACAACCAAATACAAGAGCAAATAAAACAAAAACAAATGAAGCAAGATAAACACAAGAACCAATCTACAATAAATGCAAGAGCAAAGTAACAAACAAAACGAAAAAAGATACAAAACAAACTAAACAAGATAAATGTGAAAACAAACCTACAAACAAATACAAGGGCAAAGCAAAAAACTAAACAAAATAAGCGCAAGAATAAATCTTTAAACGAATGCAAAGTAATAAAACAAAATTAAACAAAAGATATACACGATATACAAGAAGAAGATATACAAGATATACAAGAAGAAATCTACAAATGCAAGTGCAAAATAACAAACAAAAAACAGTACAACTCAACAAAGTCCAAAAAACAAAATAGGAAACAAACAAAAAAAACATAAAGCAACAAATATGCACGTGGACAAACTAACCAACAAACAACTTAAAGTGACAAAACTAGAAACAAACATTAATAAAACTATAAAGCAGTAATAAACAAACCAGTATTAACACAACAAAATAACAAACAATCACAAACTAACAAATGTTAATAAGCAAAAACACAAACACAAGGACATATCAATGAACAATCTAACAAAAATACAAGAACTAAACCGCAAAAAATAAACATCAACAAAAGTGTAAAAAAACCAACAACAAATTGAACAACTTTGCACACTGGGTTCTGCAGAAGTGTAATGCATCTGTGTTTTTTTTTTTTTTTTTTTTTTTAGCAATTGCATGGCTAACAACAACACACCTGCATAGAAACGTGCAAAACTTCTGCCTTCACCGACTGCTCTCTTTCCTGTAGGTCTGTATGAATGACCCAGAGAGAGCTCTCTTAAACAGGACGGATATCTGATCCGGGCTTAAAGCACTTAATCATCTGTCTGACAGAACAACTCTGACATAGTGTGAATAAACTCCTCACCTCATTCCTCCCTGTCACACACACACACACACACACACACACACACACACACTAACCAAACCACACAAAGAGATATGTTTCTTAAGGACAGATACTGTCAGCCCTAAGGGCAGTGTGTGAGTGTGTGTGTGTGTGTGTGTGTGTGTGTGTGTGTGTGTGTGTGTGTGTGTGTGTCACACCCCGGCCTCGTCCCTGTATCCATGCCAGACATTCGCTCAGAATACAGAAGACATTTGCACTCTTGCCAGCCGGCTACAACACAGCGCAACGTTTCCACAGCAACGCAGTATACACTGGGTGATGCAGGGCACACACCTCTCTGAGTTTATGCTCTTTGAAGTATGCAAGAGGACGCTTGCTAATGAAGAACTGTAATTTATGAGCACTTTCTCAGGATCCAAACACACACGTGTACATATAAACGTGCACGTTTAGCTCGGGTTTCTGGGGTGGTGAGTCGTAATGGTTAAAGATAAACATAGTTGCTGGGTGGTTGCTAAGGCATTCTGGGTGGTTGCTAAGTTTTTTTTTTGTAGTCATCCGCCAGTTGAAGTCTGATTGCTTATAAAAGTAATTTTTATAGAAGTATAAAAGGAAATTTATATTGGGTTTGATTTGAAAGCGACTAAATGTCTATGAATGTTTAAGAAAACATAAGTGAACTGAGCCTTAAATATATTATATGGGTCAAAATTATTGATTTTACTTTAATGCCAAAAATCATTTAGATATTAAGTAAAGATCATGTTATCAGAACTTAATTTTTAATTAGTGATATGCATTGCTAAGAACTTCATTTGGACAACTTTAAAGGCAATTTTCTATTTTTTTGCACCCTCAGATTGCAGATTTTCAAATAGTTGTATCTTGGCCAAATATCATATCCTAACAAACCATACATCAATGGAAAGTTTATATATTTGGCTTTCAGATAATGTATAAATCTCAAACCCTTGTGATCCAGGGTCACAAATACTAAAACGTTGTTGTAACCATGTATGAATGAAAATGTCATATACATTCATATTAAACAGAACTTAAGAGTTTAGATAGATAGATAGATAGATAGACACACACATGCATACAATGCAACATATGTATATGTATATGTAATAATATATAGTATATGTGCCATTCCCAGGACATATTATGTATAAATACATAAGAAAATGAACTCTAAAATAGATTTTTTATTATTAAGCAATGAGTCCTGTACATTAATCTAGCTGGAATTTAAAAATATGTATTTAAAACTTTAATAAACACTATCCAAACACTAGCAGTATTGAAGTCCAAGAATTAAAATGTGCTAAGGGTTACTAAAATGTGACCCTGGACCACAAAACCAGCCTTAAATAGCATGTGTATATTTGTAGAAATAGCCAAAAATACATTGTAGGCTATGTGTCAAAATTATCAATTTTTCTTTTATGCCAAAAGTCATTAGGATATTAAGTAAATATTGTGTTCCATGAAGATATTTTGTAAATTTCTCCCCATAAATTTATCAAAACTTATTTTTTTATTAGTAATATGCATTGCTAAGAACTTTATTTGGACAACATTAAAGGCGATTTTCTCAGTATTTTGATTTTTTTTGCACCCTCAGAGTCCAGATTTTCAAACAGTTGTATCTCGGCCAAATATTGTCCTATTGTCCTGGACTGGTTTTGTAGTCCAGGCCAGGGTCACAAATGTCAAATGTTTTGTCTATTTAACAACTTTAACTTACAATAGTCACGGACAACGTCTATTTTCGCGCACTTTTTTCCTCCGGTTAAAACGCATTTTCGTTAGCCGTTTTAGCGTCTGTTGTGCTTTTTCTGCGGGCTGATTGATTCGTGAATATTAATCAGGTTGTCTGCGTTCGGCCAAAGTGATTGGCTAAAAATCAAAACTCGGGCAGTGAAAGGTGAACGCTATCCAATGGGATTAGCGCTTGTGCGTTGGCCCCGCCCATTTCCGAATCAACCGGCTGGCAAAGGCTTCTGTTTGGTTTTAATTTTAAAACGTTCGTTTAACGCGAACGGCCACTGTTTTTCTCTGTGCAAAGTTAAGCAAAATAAACTTTCAGAATTAAACTTTCATTCCTCAGGGTACTTTTTGAGGAATAATAGTTGCATTTAAGAAGTGAATGAAGTAATATCTAAAAGTGAACAGGCACAAAAACCCAAAGTATGAGCAGTAGTGACTCTTGCCTTTGCAAATACACCACTAATTGCAGCTGAAGCTCTGATGGTGAGATCTGACAAAGTCAGCCGTGTGAGTCGTTTCCTCCTGCTCCAGAGGGAAGGTGGGTCGACACAGAGCTTCATTCAGCACACGTCTTTGACTCTGAAAGCCCCTTGCCGGGCTCTGAGCTCTGGATAGACCCACCCGAGCTACCCGCGAGTCAAAGAGTGACTTCACTGTCCAACAACAAAGGATCTTTCATGACACACGCTATCCGCACACACTCACACGACCTCCACGCTGATGCTGAGATTGAGACTCAGACGGAGTCAGACAGACCTGGAGTTCAGTTCGTCTATTGTAAGCGAGACGGTTAGGCCAGATGGATTGTTTGTATAACCATAGAGTTTTAGCAGTGCAATAGAGAGCAGTGCTTTGTTTTGATTAAGCCGCAAAGGCTTATTATCTCAGATTTACACATCGGCTAAATACAAATACAAAGTTTGTTTTGTCGCTGTGTTTCTGACTCTGATTCTTTAAGGATCTAATGAAAATATCCAGCCAAATATTCCAAGCACAGATTCTGTTTAAATGATTTTTTATTTATTCATATGTTCTGAAATCATAAACAAATGTGGAAATAAGTTATTGTTATTGGCCAGACAGCTGTAAGTCGCACAGCACATTTTCATCAATGTCAAGTTTTGCATGAAAAGAGTTTTTAGGACAGACAAAATATGGCCACAAAAGTTCACAGTGTTTAACAGAACAGCAACCACAGAAATGTGAACATTTGCTCTCCTGTTTTTACATAATCATTACTCTGCATTAACGAGTTTGAGCATTGCATGCTGGTCCGTCAGTTTAGTGCACAATATTTTGTCTGGGGAGCCGCTTTGCTCTCAGCATTGGCTATTAATAGTGTTTGAGTGGCACTGAATTAAACAAACAGGGGAGTTTGATGATTATGGAATAATTAGCAAAAACATATACCATAAAATTCATAAGGAGAGAGTCAGAGAGCCGAACGGATCCGGAGATCAGCTGAAGACAGAGATGAGTGTGAAAAAGAGAAGACAGACATGAGATCAGAGGAGAACACAAACATTTATGATATTGAATTTCATTGGTGACATTTTTCTAAGACCAATTAAGCAATTACTTAAAATAAAACTGTTTTGGTTTACTTGTTGTTTTCTTCATTACCTAAAACTTATATAAAATGTTTGTTATGCATTTCAGCATGTGTGAGTTTGCACAAAATAACAGAACGGCGTAGCTCTGCTGACAAAAATTAAATCAGTGCGTTTTCTGTTAACAAAGCATGAAAAATATCATTATTCAACTCAACTAACGCTGAAGCACATGTGCAAGATATTTTCGTTATTGAACAAAGAAAGCAACATGAATGGAAAGGGCAGTTGATATATTTTTCAACAGCTTTTCACTAAAAACTTGTAAAGTAATTTGAAAAGCTGCTTTTTTGTTATCATGGTTCTGTTTTTCATTAATTTTGAGGGGAACAAGTGGGCAAACAGACAATAATTTGCTAAATAACGTAAACTATTCAATATAAAACAACTTTCCAGTTTGATTATACAGTTTTCTGTCAATAAACTTATTTTCACCTTTAAACGTTTAAAGTTTGTTTATTGATTTATTTATTGACGACAGTGGTGGCTAATACCAAGATATCACCGTTTTTGAAGACAAAAACATTTGCAATGCTCATTTTCTCATCGTCATATGTTTTTAAACTGATTTTGTAACCTCAGAAATGACAGTAATAAAATAGCACGCGATTGATCGAGTCTGTGGAAGAGATCCGAGCCGGATGAAGATCCGGACACTTAGAAACATGAAACGCTTATTTATATAAACTTTTAGCAGTATTTAAAGTTGAGAACATCCTGAACGGATATTAAAGCCGTCAGCCACAGAATATCATCACAAATATGCTGACAGCTGTCAATCAATCAACGCTGCTTCGACAAACAAAGCACATCTTCTCACACCAAAGAAACAATAAAAACTGCATATATATATATAATATATAACATATATATAATTTTGCAGAAACAAATAAGGCAGACACTAGATGTAAAATGTAACTCTTTGAAACTATTTTTCATTTGAATCATAGGTTAATCACATTCAGCACATAAAGATAATTAATTATTTCAGAAGTTTTACAATTTCGTTTAGTTTGGTTAATATAATTTCTCCGGATTTCAATGCATTTTGCAAACTTCTTGCAAGCGTTTGCATAATACAAATAAACCAAAATTAAATGTACCCGGGCTGCCTTACAGTGCTTTCATTTCCATTCACTAAAGGTAACAGCTTACCTCTAATAAGACTTTTTAGTGTGCCTCTCAGATACGCGCCAAACCAAACTAAAGAAACTCCAGGTGGACTGACTCAGGAGTTGTCGGAATTAAATGATAACAGTCGTTCTGTTTTGTCGAATAAGATGCCAAAATAATCATGTGAGGAGTGAGGCAGGATGTCCCCAGCAGTCTCTGTGCACTGACAGCTCTCCAGAATCACTCCGCGTCTCTCTACAAAGCGTGAGGGCTGACGCCACAGAGCGCACCGCGGGGGATTATAGGTAATGTAGTCCGCCCATTAACTCTCTAACTCTCACCCCCTTACTTTTGTTTTTGCAGCAGTTGCTAGTGACCTACATGAATTATAAGAAGTATCCACCTTATTTTTCCCGTAATAGTGGGTGCGGCCATTTGTAAATCTGATGGGTCTGGCTTCTGGTCTCATCCGATTCCAGCTATTTACAGCTGTACAAAACAGCTAAGTTGCTGCTTGATGTTGTAAATTTGTGTGTCTTACACACTGGTTTGTAATGCAAAGATTTTTATTGTTCACTGGACGTTGTTTTTCCTTCTCGTTATTTCCCTATAGCGGATAATGAACCGAAAGTCTTGACCCTAGGCTGACTTACGCAGGAATATGGTATAAAATAGCAATTTTTAGCAAATAAAATTTAGCATAACAGAATAGAATAAAATGTAGCAGACTGAAATAAAATGACTGGATTAGAACACATGATATTGAATAGAATAGAACAGAATAGAATAGAATAGAATAGAATAGAATAGAATGTTAATTATCTTAGAAGAAACAGATTCATACAGCAAAGCAGGAGAATAGAATAGAATAGAATAGAATAGAATAGAATAGAATAGAATAGAATAGAATAATGTTGCGTAATATATGACCCTGGACCAGAAAACCAGTCATAAGGTTGTTTTATTTTGAAATTGAAATTTATACATCATATGAAAGTTGAAGCTTTCCGTTGATGTATGGGGTTGTTATAATAGGACGATATTTGGCTGAAATACAACTATTTGAAAATCAAATCAAATGAAGTTCTTAGCAATGGATAGCAATGTCTCAAGATGCACACCAGGAATGTTTTTTTCTAAGGCATGTTTATAAAAAAAAAATATTCATAGCATAATATGCCATAATAGAATAGAATGTAAATTAAACTCAACTAGATAAATAAGTTTGTCAAGATAAACTTTAAGTTGGCTTGAGAAAGCCTGACCAGAAAGTTTTAAAATGTTTTAAGTTTTAAACAGTTTGCATGAGCTAGCATGATTCCAACATGATTAGCACGTTACTGCCATGTTTCTAGCATAATTAACAAGTTGCTAACATATTTCTAGCATGATTCTAACATATTAGCATGTTACTAGCAAAAGTTGCTAGCATGTTTCTAGCATGATTAGCAAGTTGCTAGCACGTTGCTACCATGATTCCAACATGATTAGCAAGTTGCTAGCATCTGTCTAGCATGATTAGCATGTACTAACATGCTTAGCAAGTTGTTAGCATAATTCTAGAATGATTAGCAAGTTGCTAGCATGTTGTTAGCATGATTAGCAAGTTGCTAGCATGCTGCTAGCAAGATTCCAACATGATTAGTAAGTTGCTAGCATGTTTCTAGCATGGTTAGCATCAGGGTGCGATTTCTGAAAAAAGCAGAGGGGGGGGGATGCTTTTGAAAACTAACCTTAGTGTAATCTGTTAACATTGCACATTATATACGTCTTTTTAGACAAGTACCAGGTAATGAGTGTCATGTCATGAAATGTGATCACAATTTCATAAAAACATTAGTTAGTCCTATTAATTGTAACCATTTCATTTCAAACAACGAAGGGAGCAAAGATCAACCACTGCGTCGCAAAATGATTCTTTGTTTCGACGCGAATCATTTGATTCAGAACGGGATATCAAAGCGCATATGGTGAATCATTTGGTTCAGAGCCGGACTTTAAAGCGCGTATCGCGAATCATTTGACTCAAAAAGGGACTTTTGATTTTGATTTTGAATCATTTGATTCAGAACCGGACTAAGGAGCAGGTTTGCGGGATGTTTTTATCCCCGATAATAATAATTCAGCAGAGGCAGGGATGCATAGGCCAGAGGGGGGGAAATCCCCGGCAAATCGCACCCTGTTTAGCATGTTACTAACATGCTTAGCAAGTTGTTAGCATTATTCTAGCATGATTAGCAAGTTTCTAGCATTATTCTAGCATGATTAGCATGTTTCTAACATGTTGCTAGCATGATTAGCATATTACTAGCATGCTTCTAGCATGATTAGCAAGTTGCTAGTATTAGCAAGTTACTAACATGATTCTAGCATGATTAACATGTTTCTAACATTATTAGCCAGTCACTAGCATGTTGTTAGTATGATTCTAGCATGATTTGCATGTTATTAGCATGCTTAACAAGTTAGCATGATTAACAAGTTAGTTTGAATGGATTAGAAATAGTACATAGAAGTCTCAAGGGATTGTGGGAGTTTGAAAAGTCTTGGGTCATTTGAGCATTCCGTCAATGTAAGTCTATGGGATTTTTCCCAGGGTTTAATCGTTATTTTTAGGAAAATTAGAAAAGATATAGCACACCCGGTGAGATCAGTCCGAAGATCTGGGCTGAGTTTGGAGTTTGTAGAGTTAAAGCTCTAGGAGGAGTACCAGTCAGAAATTTTTTAATCTCAGAAGAAGAAGAATAAATAGCATTTCAGTAAGCTGGCTTTCTCAAGACAACAGACTGACAGAATAGAATCGAATAGAACAGATACATATAGAAAATATAATGTAAATTAGACTAGATTAGAAGAAAATCACTAGTTAAGAACACAGCAAAAGAATAGAATAGAATGTGGCATAATAACAATATAAAATATTATTAATAGCATAATATGCCATAAAGGATAAAACAAATACATATTAAACTTGATTAGAAGAAACAGACAATAAAATAGAACAGAATATATCATTAATTGTACTATTTTAGAAGAAACCGTTTGAGAATAAGAGAACAGAATAGAATAGAATAGAATACACTATAGCATAATATGGCATATTATTAGAAAGTATAATGTTTTAGACTAGAATTAGACTAGAAAAACAAAATCATTAGGACACATAGCAAAATAATAGAATAGAATAGAATAGAATGTTGCGCATAATAGTATCAAATATTATTAAACTTGATTAGAAGAAACAGACAACAGAATAGAATATGGTATATAATAGCACAAAATATAATGGGACAGAACAGACTACATTAAAAAAAACATTAAGCAAAACCGAACAGAAAATAATGGAATAGAACGGATCTTCAAATGTGGGAATAGAATCACAGGGTGACATCATCGTTGCTCAGTCCGCCGGCAACCCATAGACGAGTGTTTGCCATGCAGTGATAGGGTGTCATTGTGGCGTGTTGAATCGACACAGGTGTAGTCATGGGTGTAGTCCACACAAACATAAACAGGGAAAGCCATGCGTTTACTCACACAGTTTAACCTTTAGTCTCTCTTCAGACCAACAATCCCCAAATTACCCTTTAAAGTGAGTCAGATTCCAACACACAGCAACAGCATTCAAACATTTCCCTCATCCGTCCGGCGTATAGGCAAAGCCATGAGCCTGGCAGAGGCAATAATCTGCATCTGTTCTATTTCATATCTGTCTGTCTGACCGTCTGTCTGTCTGCCCAGCCCACCCCTCACTCTCTCTCTCTCTCTCTCTCTTTCTCTCTCACTCGCAGAGCACATTACGCCCCGGGGACATTTTTTTTCACCAGATGTTCCTCTAAAGGAAGTACTTCAGCATGGGTTTGTTGCCACAGTTGCAACTCAACACACAGCAACATAGCAACCGTCCCGCGCCGACTGCTCTGAACTTCAATGGGTGCGCGCCGCCTCTCTGCCACGGCCTTACATAATGAAAATGTTATGCTAACGCAAGGCAAATATTAAGTTACCCCAGCTGCCAAGGGCTTGTTGTCATGCTGTCATGGCGACAGTTGCCATGAGTACGAGTGTGTTTACACTGTGTTTTAAATACCCTGAACTTGGACTGGGGAGGGAAACAAAAGGACTGCTTGGCCGGAGTCCTTATGTCTGAGTGTGTGTGTGTGTGTGTGTGTGTGTGTGTGTGTGTGTGTGTGTGTTATAGTTGGGCGTAGGAGATAGAAAAGAGAGATATTGCGTTGGAAGTCTTTGTCTGTGTAACACATTAGCTTGTTGTTAACATGCAGTCTTATTGAGTCTATGAATCTCAAACCGGTTGTGCATCATAGGCACAGAACACTGAACCGTGACACAGCACAGCTTTTTGATTTAGTTTAAAACTCCATACAAAGGACTCAACTCAAACTGCCACGTTTTTAAACCCTGAATGGGGCAACAGGTTGTTGGTAACAAACGCAATGAGGAGATGTTTGGAGATTAGTTCACTTTGAGAGTCTTTTGGTTTTGGTTACTCTGTAGGTCATGCAGGGAGAACATCCTGTACTTATTTTTGTTTTAAAAAAATCATTTTTAGATAGATTCATGTTTCTAAACAGGATTTGAATGATTTAAACAGCCATTCAGGTTTTTGTACTGGCAAATACTGCCATCCGTAACTGTTTTGTGTTCATAATTAAAAAAAAATTACAAAGTGAGTACATCATGGATCTATTTTCCAAACTGGTACACCTATAACTAGATAAAAAAGTTTGTCAAGACAAACTTTAGGTTGTCTTGAGAAAGCCTAGGCTGAAGGTTTAAAGCTACTGTAAAAGCTTGTAAGTTTGAAAATTCAGACATATTAGCATGTAGTTAGCATGTCGTTAAAATGTTTTCGCATGTTTCTAGCATGATTAGCATGTTGTTAGCATGTTGCTAGCATGATTAGCATGTAGTTAGCATTTTGCTAATCATGTTTTAGCATGATTAGCATGTTGTTAGCATGTTGCTAGTCATGTTTTAGCATGATTAGAATGTTGTTAAAGTTATTAGCATAAAGTTAGTATGTCACTAGCATGATTAGACAACATGTCCTCCAATTTATACGACTGACGTAAGTCGTTTTCACAAATCCTCAAATACGTCTCTATAGAGCGTTTTTAACATCAAATACGTCTCTATAGAGCGTATTCAACATTTGCTCCCTTATCAGTACAAGTATCTAATTAGTAGCGCGTTGCACTGTGAAGCGGTATAATCATATGAACACAGGTTCGATACCAGAGAACGCATATGTTTTTATTGTATGTTTTTTTTTTGGAATATGCACTAGAAATCATGATTTTGCACTATTTCTGTAAGGGGTAGGTTTAGGGTGGGGTTAGGTGTGGTCATATATACGAATTACACCTAGTAAAACACGTTTAAATTACAGTGAAATCTGTATAAAAACTCATACGTCATTCCATGACGTCAGATCCAACGCGACACTGTCATTATTTTTACGACCGCTTAACTTTAAAACGTAAACATGGGGGCGTATTTGGTCGATTCAAAAACGTACAACTGGGTCGTATTTTCTTTGAGGACAGTCTCTGATTAGAATGTTACTAGAACGTTGTTAACATGATTAAAAAGTTACTAGGATGTTGCAAGCATAATTAGCATGTTGCTAGCATGATAAGCATGTAATTAGCATGCTGATAATCACATTTTAGAATGTTGCTACCATGTTGCTAGCATGATTAGCATGTTTTAACATGATTAGAATGTTGTTAGCGTTATTAGCATAAAGTTAGTATGTCACTAGCATAATTAACATGTTACTAGAATGTTGTTAACACAATTAACAAGTTACTAGGATGTTGCAAGCATAATTAGCATGTTGCTAGCATGATTAACAAGCTACTAGGATGTTGTAAGCATAATTAGCATGTTGCTAGCATGATTAGCATGTAGTTAGCATGCTGATAATCACGTTTTAGCATTATTAACATGATGCTACCATGTTGGTAACATGATTAGCATGTTGTTAGCATGTTGCTAATAATGTTTTAGCATGATTAGAATGCTGTTAGCATTAATTAGCATAAAGTTAGTGTGTCACTAGCATGATTAGCATGTTAATAGCATGATTAGCAAGTTACTAGCACAATTCTAGCATGGTGAACAAGTTACTAGCATGTTGCTAGCATGATTTGCAACTTACTAGCATGGTTCTTGCATTATTAGCAAGTTACTAGCATGTTGCTAGCATGATTAGAATGATAGGTTAATATCATGAATCCAACATGATTACTGTGTAGTTATCATGGTGCTTGAATGATTAGTTATCATGATGTTACCATATCAGATGATGTTAGCATGATTAACATGTAGTTAACATGTTGGTAGCATGTTTCTGACATGATTGGCATGTTGCTAACATGATTAGCATGTAGTTAACATGTTGCTAATGTCACTAGCGTGTTAGCATAAGTATCATGATGTTAGCATGTCAGTAGCATGTCTTAGCATGATTAGCATAATACTAGCATGCTGTTAGCATAATTAGCCAGCTACTAGCATGTTGCTATTATGATTAGCAAGTTACTAGCATGATGATAGCATGATTAACATGTTATTAGCATGATTAACAAGTTTCTAGCATGTCGTTAGCATGATTAACAAGTTACTAGCATGTTGCTAGCATGATTAACAAGTTACTAACATGACTCTAGAATGATTCACGTTACTAACATGTTGTTAGCATGAGTAACAGGTTACGCATGTTTTTAGCATGATTAACGAGTTACTAGCCTGTTGCTAGCATGGTTACCAAGTTACTAGAGTGTTGCTAGCATGATTAACAGGTTACTAGCGTGTTGCTAGCATGATTAAGTTACTAACATGACTAGAATGATTCACATGTTAGTAACATGTTGTTAGCATGATTAACAGGTTACTAACATGTTTTTAGCATGATTAACAAGTTACTAGCATGATTTTAGCATGATTAGCATGTTACTAGCATGATTGTAGTTGCTTGGCTATTGAGATAGATAGAACATGGCTCATTTGAACATTCCGTCAATGTAAGTCTATCAGATTTTTCCTAGGTTTATTCATCAGTTTTAGGAAAACTGTGAGTGGGATCAGTCTGAGAGGATATAGCAACCTGAGTCAGAACAGTCTGAAGAGCTGGGCTGAGTTTGGTGGTCCTAGCTCGAAAACTCCAGGAGAAGCAGCATTCAGAAATGTAGATAGATAGATGTTCAAGTAAAGGCAGAAACTAAAGAATTGCTCTATACTGCCACCTGCTGTATAAACACTCACAACACAATGCATGTGACGGGTGACAGTTGCTGTGCTGACTTTACCTTTATTCAGACAGACAGTTTATCATCAGTCTTGTGAACATGACAACAGCCAAAACTATGTGAAATGTGAAATGCCACTTCGTTCAGTCCAAAGTTCTCCATCGGCATAAATGAGTTACAGAGCGGAATGTTTTACAGCTCAGTGGAACAAACGTCTGTCTGCAAACCCTTTCCTTCCATTTCCTCGGGCTTTACTCTAAACGAGTTTATGTTAACAAATTTCACTCTTACGCAACCGTAGGCTGGAATTACCAGTCTACACATGGTTTAAATCGACAATATTTATATCTCATCATCTCGCTAATATTTAATGGCCATGTGGAATCTGTCTGCTGTATTCATGTGTCACGAGATATTAAATGTTTATGACCACACGTCTAGAATGAAACACATCAAACTGTGATTGCTCAGAAGCTGCTCTTTCACAGCTTGAGGGAACGTTTTTCCTAACCGTCGCAATGAAATCTAATAGTGATTTTGGCCTAAAATGAATGATTCTAACAGAAAAAAAAACGTGTCGTGGAAGAATCTTATGAAAATAATACATTATATACATTCAGATTTATGACTTTTGACCGCATATAAAATAGGATGTTTCATAAGATATAAAGAGATTTCATTTCTGATTTTTCTTTTCAATGCGTTTGCTTGCCACATAGTATGTAGCTAACAGTGTTCCACAGGAACGTTCTCAGAACTTTGGCTGAAGTTTAATAGAACGCTTGTTTAATGTTATTTTAAATAATGCTTTCAAAACATTGTTAGCACAAAAATGTTATTTAAACATTGTTCATTTGCATTTATTTATACATTGTTCACGCATTTTTCCTAAGCATTTCAGCTAAATGTGTTACTTCCTGTTATGATTTATAACGCGTCGTGAAAACACTCTATTGCTGAAAACACGTTACAAAGACTGAACTATGTAGCACACACTTTTCACCATTTTTGTGTTCAGGATTTTTTGGGCGGGCCTAAAATGTCTTGACGAGCTGGAGCCACTGAACATGGCACCACCCCTAACACTATAATAACTACAGGCAATTAGCATCAGTATTATCATTACTGTTAGATACTACAGCCTACAGTTTGCTAGCTAGCTATGCCTTTGTCACGTAAATGCATATTACCTGGTTGCGATAATTTTCAAAACAGCTCGGTTACAATTCAGTTTGTAGAGGTCTTTGGCAGTTGAGAAAGGAACGTTCCCGTGAGTGGGCGTGGTTTCAGGACACGCCCCCTGCGTTTGAGTGCAGAGAATACCGTTTCTTTTTTTTTTCAAGATTTTGCTATGATTTTATTGACCTTATTCTCCAGAGGAACAAGCGCGATACCACCTTTAAAATATTGTTTTTTAACAGTGTTGGGGAAAGTTAACATTGCGTTACTCCCTAAAAAAGTAACTAATTACGTTACTACGCCTACTTTTTATGGAAAGTAAGGTGTTACATTACTTTTGTTTAATTTTTGAATCTGGGCAGGGCTTGCTTGTTTGTTTGCTATTAATATAAAAACATTTGATTCTTAGCAAATGTAAAAGCCCTTACTTAGATTTTTTTTTTGTCTCGTTTCCAGCCAAAATATCTAAATTCTTAAATCAAGAAGGATTTTCTAGAAAAAAATATTGTTTTTGTTTTTCTGAAAACAAGTCAAAATTAAGTATGTTTTTGCTTAAAAGAAGCAAAATAATCTCCCAATGGGGTTAGCAAAATAATATTGTTTTCTGTTTGAAATAAAAAAAAATTGCTTACCCCATTGGCAGATTATTGTGCTTGTTTTAAGCAAAAACTCATTTAATTTTGACTTGTTTTTTTTCTGAAAAAATAAAAATAAATAATAATAATAATAATGATTTACTTGTCTAGAAAATCCTTCTTGATTTAAGATTTTTTTTTATATATTTTGGCTGGAAACAAGACAAAAAAATCTAAGTAAGAAAAGTATTTTTGCAGTGCACGGTTGAATTGGATCAACATAGGGTCAGAAGCAAGGTCATTGGTTAATAAAATGGGATTAAATACATAAAGAAAACAAAAAATAACTGGCGTTACTTGAAAAAGTAACTCATATTTTCGTGGAAATAAAAAAGTATGCGTTACTTTACTATTGTTACTTGAAAAAACTAATATTATTACGTAACTTGCATTACTTGTAATGCGTTACCCCCCAACACTGTCTTTGAACTTCAGTTTGTGCGGTAGCTCTGTATATTTCTATGACATCGCTGTCTAAGAGTAAAATAGCTGGTAAAGTGTATTTATGTATTGTAGAGTTAACGAAAGTTATTGTGCGCACTGTAATGTTTAAAGCTTAAAATGTCAGTAGACCAGGAAGAATTTAAAACGAGCGGTTCATTCATAAATTCGTCAGATAACTGTGGGGCTACATAAAGTCAATAGGCTACACATAGCGGTTCTGTGGTAAATAACCCATTTTCTGTGGTGTGACAAACCCAGAACATTTTTAATATTAAATATTGATTTTAAATTAGAGCACTGCACATTTAGGTTTTCAAATTATGTCTTGTAAAGTACATTTTAGAAATTATTCAGTGAGTTTTTAAAAGAGGTGCTGAGTTTGGAAGAACATTCTAATCAAATATTATATTTGACTTGATATTATAAAAAGTAATGTGCTCCAAATACTACAGTGACATAAAAAATAAATTCCAAAAACATTTTTTCTTCTCAGTCCCAGGGGGATAAACACAGACTAAAGTCGTTAGAGCTGATTAAGTTTTAAGACAAGCGCTCGGATTAACATCGTGCCTACGTCACAATGCAAAACCTGCTGGGCGCTCGCTGATTGGACGGACGCGTCTCTCTGCGTTCCTCCGCTGGCTGCTGGAAATACACGGGAACCGAGCGGATCCGTGTCCTGGATTCCGTACCGATCCGAATCCAAGCGCTCGGGCTTTCCGTGGTGGATCTGCGTGGAAGATGGCGGAGTTGAGCGCAGTCCGACACGAACTTGTGAGTATTTTCATAATGAACAGCGACGTGGGTTTTTCTGGTGAATGGAAGCCGTGCGTCCTGCTTTACACACGGAAACAAGTTTGTTGGTGGTGCATGAACCAGACTAGAGAATTTACACGTATTGATGTTTTAAAGGAATGGTACACCTAAAAATAATAGGCATCATTTACTTACCCTTGTGTACTTCCAAACAAGTGTAAGCCTGCTTAACGTTACTTCTGTGAAACACAAAATGTGATGTTTAAGAGAACGTTGACACTTCTTTTACAATGGAAGTGAATGGGGACTGGAGCTGTCAACCTCCAAACATGACAGAAAAAAGTATTTTAGACTTATGCGCTATATTGTCTTATAAAGTGACGAGGTAGTTTTGTGTGCGAATCAAATTTGCTATATAAACACAAGTTTGTTTACAGTTATATCAATTGTCATTGGTTCTTGGATGTTTTAATATTTACCTGTCAACTTTAAAATATGCAGAAGCATACTGAGATTTAAAAGCATATATTTTCAATGAACAATGAAGAACAAAATTTTGATTCAAAAGACTTGGAATATAGTTGGGGTACTTTTGTGATAATTTGATGGTGCTTTTTGTCCTCTGGGGGCTTGACAGCTCCAGTCTCCATTCACTTTCATTATTTGACTGTCCAAATGTACTTATCTCTGTGGAACACAAAAAGTATGTTGATGCTTATCGTACAATGGAAGTCAATGGGGACTGGAGCTGGAACAAAAAAGACAGATGTGCTACATTATCTTATAAATCCACACAATAGTTTTGTATGTGGATCAAATTTGTTGCATGAACACAAGTTTGTTTTCAGATGTCAGTTGTCATTGGTAATTCGATGTCTTGATAGTCAAATTGTCCAGCATTGGTACATTTTTAATGAACAATGATTTAGGTTCAGAAGACTTGGAATATAGTTCATAAGGGGTACTTTAAGGATATTTTTATGGTGCTTTTTGTCCTCTGGGGGCCTGATAGCTCCAGTCTCCATTCACTTTCATTACATGTCTCTCCAAACGCGCATAAACATACTTATTTCTGTGGAATACAAAAAGAGATGTGTAGCAGAATATTGACACTTCTCTTACAATAGAAGTGAATGGGGACTGGAGCTGTCAACCTCCAAACATCAAACATGACCAAAAAAAATTGTGTGTATGGCTTATGCGCTATATTGTCTTATGAAGCGACAATCATTTTGGGTGAGGATCAGATTTGGTTTATAAACATGTCAAATCATTGGTTCTTGGGCGGATGGATATTTACCTGTAAACTTGAAATACGCAGAGGAACAACAAATGAACAACAAAATTTTGATACAAAGGACTTTTAATATTTTTAGTGTAATCTGTCCTCTGTATACTTGACAGCTCCAGTTTCCATTCACTGTCATTGTGTGTCCTTCCAAATCTGTATAAACAAACTTATTTCTGTGGACTGTGAAAAGAGATGCTTAGCAGAATGTTGACGCTTCTCTTACAGTGAAAGTGAATGGGGACAAACATGAAAAAAAAGTAGTGATATGAGTGATTTGCTATATTGTCTTTATGAAACAACACAATAGTTTTGTGTGAGGAACAAGTTTGTTGCATAAACACAAGTTTGCTTTTGGTTATCTCAGATGTAATTCATACTGAGATGTAAGAGCATGGACAGATTTTCAGTGCACAATGATTTGGATTCAAAATACTTGGAATACATGTATAGTTAATATGGGGCACTTTTAGGATATTTTTGTGCTGCTTTTTGTTCTTTGGGGGCTTGGCAGCTCCAGTCCCCATTCGCTTTCATTGTGTAAAAAGAAAGCAGCTTGGATATTGTCCATTTATAAGTGCTTTGTCTATTACCGCTTAGATATTTGTATGTGAATCAATCAGTGTTTCCACCTGTTCATTGCTGAGTATCATGTCATTTGCATGTTTTTTGCACAAACGGCTGCCTCTTTACTTCCTGGTTGTGTTTTATTCCGCCACAGAGAACCAGAAATCTGAGAAGTTCTTTTGGGGAGCCTCAGTGTGTGTCACCACAAAAAGATGAGCAACAGAAACTGGTAATGACCTGACAGATGTGGTTTTTTTTTTGTATTTTTAAGTTGTTTTGTCTCATGTCGCTGTTCTGTGTGTGACAGGCCGTGCCGTTCTGCGGCGGCATCCGGGGCGGACTAAGACCAGGGAAGAAAATCACCATCATGGGCGTTGTGAATGCAGATCCGGACAGGTAGCTTACATACACACACTCATTTACACCTGTATGAGCTCACACACGTGCAGACACACCCTGTTGAAACAGCTGTCATGTGCTTCATCTTATCAAAGTCTACTAGTTAGTTAACTAGGAATGAGGTTAGGCAGAAAAGCTTCAGATAAAATCACAGCGTCTAGACGGTGACCTCTTGTGTATTGTTGTTTTGGTTCGTTCAGTTGCTAATTTTAACTCAAGGTTGAATGTTCTTGCTCTCTCTCTCAGTTTTGACATCAGTCTGACATGTGGCTGCGGGGATGTCGCTCTGGATATGTGCGTACGGTTCGAGGACCGGGAGATTTTGCGAAACGCCTGCGTTTCTGATAGCTGGGGCGAGGAGGAGAGGTCAATAGCCTATTTCCCCTTCATCGCAGAGCAGCCTTTCAGGGTCAGTGTCATCATCTGAATTTAACAGAATTAAGTCATATTTTGTAGGGATACATGTTTGCAAAACTGAATGGTTAGTTCTTTACTAAAATAGTCAAGTTGTTTGTATCAATTAAGCCTTGTTAACCATATAAAGCTTGACATAATCTGCCGTTCAAAAGTTTGGGAGCAGTAATATATATTTTTTAAAGAAGTCTCTTATGCTTGTCAAGGCTGCATTTATTTGATCAGAAATACAAAAAAAAAAATTATATTGCGAAATGTTATTACAATATAAAATAATGGTTTCTATGTTAATATACTTTAAAATAAAATTTATTCCTGGGATGCAACGCTGAATTTTCAGCATCATTTACTGCAGTCTTAAGTGTCAAATGCGCCTTCTAAAATCATTCTAGTATGCTGATTTATTATTTTAATGAACAATGTTGGCAACAGCTGTGCTGTCATATTTTTTTTTGCCACATGTTTTTTTTAGGATTCTTTGATGGAAAAAAGTGAAAAAGAACAGCCTTTATTCAAAATATAAATCTTTTCTAACAATGTAAGTCTTTGCTATCACTTTTTTATCAATTTAACACCTCTGAATAAAAGTATTAATTTCTTAAAAAAAAAAAAAAAAAGAAAATTATAAAATATAAATATAAAAATGTACTAACCCCAAACTTTTCAATGGTAGTGCATATTGTTAGAAAAGACTTCTATTTTAAATAAATGCTGTTCTTTTTAACTTTTTATTCATCAGACATTACTGAAAAAAGTATCACAGGTTGCAAAAAAAAATATATATATTACACAACACAATGGTTTCCAACATTGATAATAAATCAGCATATTAGAATGATTTTTGAAGGTCATGTGACACTGAAGACTGGACTAATGATGCTGAAAATTCAGCTTTGATCACAGGAATAAATACGCTTTTATTGTATATTACAATAGAAAAACTATTATTTTACAAAAAAAAAAATTTCTGTATTTTTGATTAAATAACACAGCCTCTATGAGCATAAGAATTTAAAAAAATCCTACTCATCCCAAACTTTTGAACAGCAGTGTATAAAATAATAGTCAGATTTTTTATAGAGAATTTTATTGAAACTTTCACAAAAATATATATAAAATGTTTGCATAAGTGTTTTTGTTGAATATCATATTTGATACATCATGCTTTTATTGCTTATATAGTCTGATATAGTGAGAATATGGAGTAAAAAACACCTTAGTTTTATTCAGAGGACTAAACATATAAAATTTGGTTAAGATGCTGATATTTTTATCACCAAAAAGTCAAATTAAATTATGATGCTTGTAATGTAAATCAATGAGATCTTTAAAACTGTATAGCATATACTTACATAAAAATGATAATAAAAGTGATAATCGCTTGTCACTCTGTATCTCCAGTAATATGTCTTATGAAATGATATTTAAACGCTTAAATGCAATAATGATGAGTGACAGATGAACAAACATTACACTTTTTTGTGATTTTTCTTTAAAAAAAAAAATTATAATTATGTCTGGATTGTCAAGTAAAGCTAGGTAGCCTCAGTCCAGTAAGTGTTCAGATATTACTAATAATATCAAAGTTATTCCTACATTTACTTTATAAAAACTAGTAAAGATTTCAGAGTGAAAATACACGTGAAGCAAGGTTGAAAAAAAAAATGGTGGACACATTTTGTACATCATCTGAAAGCTGAATAAATCAACTTTCCTTTGATGTATGTATGGGACAATATCTGGCTGAGATGCAACTATTGAGAAAATCACCTTTAAAGTTGTCCAAATGAAGTTCTTAGCTATGCATATCACTGACCAAAAATGTTGATATATTTACAAAATATCTTGAAACAATGATTTTTACTTAATATCCTAATGATTTTGTCATTTAAAGAAAAATCTATAATTTTTACCCATACAATGTATTTTTATTTTATTTTTGGCTATTGCTACAAATATACCTGTGCTGCTTAAGAAGGGTTTTGTGCTCCAGGGTTACATTTAGAGACCTATCAAATATGATACAGTAGACTTTTAAAACTAGATTTAATTAAACTAGATTAGGGTCATGGCAACCATAATGCTTTGCATAGAAGTGTCTGCCAATGGCATAAATGTAAATCTATGGAGTGACTAACAATTATTCACCAAATAAATATGCAGAATATCCATTTATGCCATGAAAATCTCATTGCCCTTACAAAAAGCAGGGACCTACAGATTATGCATCATAGCAGCAAGGTGAACATGCAATTGCATTCATTTGCTGAGTCTCCTGTCATAAAGGCGTTTGCTTTCTCTCTGTGCTGTTCGATCAGGTTGAGATCCATTGCGAGCACCCGCGCTTCCGTGTGTTCGTAGACGGCCATCAGCTCTTTGACTTCTACCATCGCGTGACGCCGCTGACGGCCATCGACACCATACAGATCAGCGGCAGTCTGACCATCACCAAGCTGAACTGACGTCTGCTGCATCACCTGAAACCAGCATCCCCACCAACCCGTCCCTTCTGAGCATTAAAGACTGTCTGTGAGCATTAAAGGCCGAAGAACGCTCCAGAATCATCTACAACGGATGAACTGCACTTGAAAACCGCATTTTGAGCTATAAGAAGGCATTTATTTTTATGAGCATTACAATTCTCAGTAGCATTTTAGCTGAAGTCAACATGAAACACCATTTGCAACCCATTTAGTTTGAGTGGAACAGAATAGTGGAATAGAAAAAATGTAGGGCTGGAAAAGTAGGCGTTCTGTAGCAGAACACTGGCTAAATACAGTATCTGTGTGGCCTGTGGTTAAGTGATGATGTGTTTTTGTAATCCAGCCCATAAATTCGCATCATCCTGGTTATTTTGACCAAAACCCAATGGATTATTGCAGGAAAATAAGCTCTGTGACCGACACAAGCTTACATGTTTTGTTCATTATGATAGCCTTTTATGATTTGTAAATGTAAACAAACTACAAAGCGAACATGTGATTTCAATATCACCACCATCAGAGCTGGGTAGTAACTGATTATATGTAATTTGGATTACGTTATATAAATTACATTCCAAAAATGTAAGTTTTTGAACAGTAAGATTTGTAATGTTTTAAGAAGTCTCTTCTGCTCACCAAGTCTGTATTTATTTGCTTCAAAGTGCAGCAAAAACAGTAAATGTAGAAATATTTTTGCTATTTAAAATAACTGTTTTCTATCTATCTATCTATCCATCCATATATATATAAATGTAATTTATTCATGTGATCTGATTTTTAGCACCATTACATCTTTAGTGTCCTTCAGAAATCATTCTAATATTCTGATTTGCTGCTCAAAAACATTTAGTATTATTATTATGTTGAAAACAGCTGTGTAGAAGTTTTTCAGGTTTCTTTGATGAATAGAAAGTGAAGAACAGCATTTATCTGAAATAAAAATCTTTTGTTATCATCAGCTTTGGGTCAATGGAAAGAATCCTTGCTGTTACAAAAGCTTTTTATTTCAGATAAATGCTGATCTTTGGATCTTTCCATTCTTCAAAGAATTTTGAAATTTTTTTTGCAGCTGTTTTAAATATTGATAATAATAACAATAATAATAATTTATATTTTGATTAAAATAATTACATTTTTAAAATATTCAAATAATTGTTTTTATTTTAAACAGTAAAAATATTTTTAAATTGTACAGTTTTTGCTCTATTTTAGATTAAATAAACACAGGCTTGGTGAGCAGGAGACTTAAAAAACAAAAAAATAAAATAAATCTTGAAATAAATCTAGATTAAATTAAATTTTAAAATACTTGTAATCGGACTACAGTTACTTTTTATGGATTACATGATTATTATTTACACAATAGCAATAAATCATTCATAATTTATTGATCCTACCTAATCCTTAAAATTTTCCTTTTTAAAATAGCCTACCGCTTATATATACTATAAATTCTTCCAGTTTTGTCGACATTCACACAGAAATCAGTGAAACCTTGACATAATATAATGTTTTCAGGTTGTTGATACCACTAAATAGAATATATTTTCTTACCCTTTATATTTTTATATCAATATGGTACGAGATTATCCTATTTAAATCAATGTGAAAAACGAGACTGGTCAAAAGTAATCTAAATGTAGTCTGATTATATTTCCTAAAATGTGTAATTTAATGGATTACGTTACTAACTATCATCTTTGTCATGTAATTTGACAAAATAATTTGATTACAGTTTGTAAGTAACCTATCCAGCTCTGACCACCATTAAGCTCTTATAACTCTTTCAGTCTTTATTTAAAACGTTTTCCCTGAAAAAGGCTGTGAAAGCGACTAGTGAGTAGATGAGTTTAACCTCTGTAGTCCCATTTAGACACTGGTTAGCAATTGTGATAAAACATGAAAATAATCCAGAGCTTGTGTTCACCACAGAGCTTATTTCAGGCATTTGGCCCAAAAATCCATTCAAAAAACTATTGATTTCAGGACGATGGAACCGAGGCGCTAAAATGCAACTCGTTTCATAGTTTTGGCCTACAAAAATATGCCATTAAGTGACATTAGTAGGCATTTCAGAGGAAGAGCAAGTGATGAAGACAAAATATTAAATGCACCAATAAGACCAAGAGCATGCGTTCAGAATGGACAGTTTAGATTTCGTGTTGACTTTATGGCATTAAAGTGAAGAAGAAATGTAAGATGAATGTTGCCGTCAGTAGTGATAAATCAGATACAGTACAACTAACAACAAAGTGTTTAAAAGAGCACAGCTTTATAAATAAACATACTGCCTAGTTCTCCAGCTAATGTACTCAGGTGGAAACCCCTAAAGTGGTTTATTTATTTTCTTAATATGCGTTTATAACAGAAACAGGGTGATTTGAGAGTTGCGTCTGTCTTACAGCGATAGTGATCTTTCCATTATAATTCCATTGACAAGCACTTAAGCACATATATAAAAGCAATGCGTTTTATGTTTAGCGGTGTTAACGAGACCGCTGATGATGTGAACTTCATTTAGCTGCTTTCGTTACTTGAGACCAGCATAAAATCAGGGAGAAAATCGTTGCATTCCAGCGTTTTCCGTGTATTTATTGTCTCTGATTGTATACACATTGTTCCTAATTAATAAAGGCTTCTAATTAAAGATATTGAATTGTCAGTGGCTGATTTTAGCAGGGCTGGACATATTTTGTTTAACCAGGTGCTTGTGGACAAGACATTTTCTAAAGTTTAGTTTTAGAGAAAGATACTCAAACCTGCAAATGACTGGTGTATTGCATTCCTGTTATGGTTCAAACTTTCTCATCCATTCTGGATAGTTTTATTTTAGTGCTCATGGAATTGAAAGTCTTGTCTTCTTCCTGCATATTGCGCTGTTAAACTCTTCCTGTTGGCTTTCTTATCTCTGCCCTGCTTCCTGATGATCACATCTGTTTTAGTGTCTGTTTTAGTATGTTACAGTGACAGTATTAGATGGTCGTGTTGGCAGTGAACTTGCTAAGACGAAAAAACGAAAAGTTGACTAAAATAAAAATGGATCAAAGATACATTTAAACAGATAGATATGCTAAACTATAGATAGATAACAAAAATGCAAATGAATACTACACAACAATACAGTTCTAGTAGAAAAAAACTTATATTTTACACATATTTGTTATTTTTTTCCCAGTATAAATTGGGTCTTTAGAGAAATAAGTATAAAAAATTTAGATAAAAATAAAATTACATTACATTTTAATTTTTTTTAAAGTAGATTAAAACAATAAATATACAGAGTAATAAACAGTAGAATAAATTAAATAAAATTAGAATAAAATAGATGAAAAATGAGATCAAAATAAACAAACAATTAATAAACAATAGAACAGTAAAGTACAATAGTGAGTAAAAAATACTTAATGCAACTTAATAGAAACACAATATTTTCCTAAGAATATTTTACACATATTTTTAATGTTATATTTTCATAGTATAAATGGGGTCTTTAGGCAAATTTGTGTAGGTTAAAATAAAACATTTATTAGATGAAAAAAATAAAATAAAAGTAGATTAAAATCATAAATAAATAGAATAGTTTAATAAATAGCAGAATAAAATAGATTAAAATAAATATATGTAAAAATTAAAATAAACATATAACTATAGTGAGTATAAAAACAATTTATGTAGCTTAATAGAAACTTGATATTTACTAATTATATTTTACATTTGTAATCTTTTCATAGTATGAATTAGGTCTTTAGGCAAATCATTGTAAAAATGTAGATTAAAATAAAACGTATAAAATATTTCAATTTTACATTTTTAAAATGTTTAAGTTTTTAAAAGTGGATTCAAATAATAAATAGACAGACTAATTTAATAAATTTTAGAATAAAATAAAAAAATAGATTAAAGTTGAATTAACAAATAAATGAAATAAATAAAACTTTGATCAAAATAGATGTAAAAATGACATCACAATAAATAAATGAATATATAGAACAGTAAAGTACTATAGTGAGTAGAAAAAAAATTGATGTAACTTAATATAAACAGGATATTTTGGTAATTATATTTTACACATTTAAAATATTATCTTTTCATACTATAAATGGGGTCTTTAGGCAAAGTAGTGTAAAAAAACGTAGATTTAAAACATTTATAACATTTTTACATTTTTTTTACATTTTTAATTTAGATTAAAGTAGATCAAAATTATAAATATATAGATTATTAAAAAGTAGAATAAAAATAAAAGTAGATTTACGTAAATTAAAAAATATTTTTGAATTGAATAAAACTACTTTAATAAATAAAAATTAGATTAAAATAAATAGATGGAAAATTACATTAATATAAATAAATAACTAAATAAATAAAACATAGAACAGTAAAGTAATATAGAGTGGAAAAACAAACTTAGTGTGACTTAATTAAACTTGTTCCTAATTATATTTTACACATTAAAAAAATGTATCATTTTATAGTATAAATTGGGATTTTAAGCAATGTAGTGTAATAAATAAATAAATAAATAGTAAGATTAAAATAAATAAATATTTGTTAAAATAACTTACTAAACTAAATAAATAATAAAAATCAGAAGACAAAAAATTATCTAGGTAATATTTTGTTCATATTTATGATGTTTTTTTTTTTACAGTATAAATCAGGACTTTCAGTGTAAATAAAGTTGATAAAAAAAATCTAAAATTAACTAGATAACAAATAAATAAACAGTAGAATAAAATAAAAACAAATTACATTAAAATAAATTAAATATGGATTGAAATAGAATAGAATAAAACAAATAAATTAAATAAACTACCTATAGGTACTATAGTGAGCAGAAAAAAAAATCATGTAATTTAATATTTTCCTAATTATATTTCACACAGATTAATAATGTTATCTTTTCACAATATACATTTGGTCTTTAGACTAAACAAATAAACATTTAATATGAATTAAAACTAATAAATTACTAAATAACTAAAATTATAAATAAAAAAAATTGATTGAAATACATTTAAAATGACATTAAATAAACAAATAAATAACACATAGAACAGTACAGTACTGTCCTGAGTAAAAAAAAAAAAAGTATAATAATATTTTGCTCATATTTATATTATTATATTTATATTATTATTTTTTCGCAGTAGAAATTCTGTCTTTTATGAATAAAAAGATCTAGCAGCGTTTTTGCTCACATGAGGATGATCATCTTTGAGTGTGTGAGCTTGGCTTTGGTTGATTTTCCCCAAACCATCCTCACCCAATCAACATCAGAGTCCAGAAGTGCCACACCAGCTCATGATGCATGCTGGGTAATACTCGGGAAAAGAACAGGATCTACTCACACACACATACACTCACTCAGTCACTCTCATACACATACACAGACCGACAGAGAGGGATCTCACCGGCGCCGTGCCGTTGTGTTCGCGGATCTCCCGTTGCCCGTGTGACGCTCCAGATGCTCGCCGCCGGTGCGCGGGATGTGCTCGTGAGGATGGGACACATCACTCCGGTCTCGTGAGGTAAGATGATGACTGACAGCTGCGCGACAGCTAGCCGTTAGCACCGAGGCTAGTGCTAACGGTAGCCTGCTAGCATCGCCCGTGTTAACCAATGGGCTCTGGGGCTACACTGAGCTTGTATGCTAACAGACTGAGTTTGCTTATCCGAATCAATTGAGAAACAATAACACGACTCGTGTGGCAAATTAACGTTGGTGTTTAGAAAAGAAGAAGGTCGTTTTGACTTTAAAACATCGAGGTTTATGCTGTCAGGTGTAATTGCACTGCTGTGATCAGGCTAACGGCTAGCCGTGATGTAAACATCCTCAAAACCGATTTGATTGTGTCCGAAAGTCTAATTGTCAGTAATTCAGTTTAATCCGGATTTAATCTGGGATAAGCGTAGTTTAGGCTAAACTAATCTCCTCGCCAGGTTTATATAGTTATAATGATGAGTTTGATTAGTTTATGTGATGAAGGCCTGGAGTTTCTTGACAGCTGTGATATTAAGATCAGCTAATTGATGTGACATACAGATTTAATAGCTTTAGTTTTATAATGTGTCAGTTTCACGTAAATACTCTCATTTGGTATAGTAACAAAATTTGCGTTTCTATAGAACCTCAGAAGAGTTATATCACTACATATTACAGTCATGATATGAGTAATATTTACAGTTTGTACATTTTATGGGTCTAGCTTCGGGTCTGATCCGCGTTCGGGTATTTTTAGCTGTGCAAAACACGTTTTGCTGCTTGATTTTGCAAATTGGTGTGTCTTACCAATTATTTTAATATATTTTTTTATTTATGAGCACACTGATTTGTAATGCAAACAGTTTTACCGTTTACTCCGCGTTGTTATTCTCATTATAGCGGCTAATGAACCGGAAGTCTCGCCCATCGGTTTACTTACGCCTTAAAGAAAAAGGTGGATAGGAAAAATAAAAAAGTGTGACTGTCAAACTGATTAAATGCATGGGGATTTTTATTTTGTTTCACAATAATATAAACTAGTGGAGTAAAATAATTACATTTGAAATCTTGTAATGCTTTTTGATGGTAAAATTGTCTTGTATTTGTGCTGCTAGATTATAGAAACCTGGTTTAACTAATAAGATGTGGGTCATGCATTGTCCTGTTTCTGAACGTATCAGTTCATAATAGTCCTAAAATACACAATTAATGACAGCTATATATCAGTTATATATGCCTTTAAATGGCTTCATCTTTATAGGAAAGTTGAGTATCACTGTGACAATTAAAACAAATGTCACATGACAAAAAAAATTGTCAATTTTTATACAAATTTAGATTTATACATCACCTGAAAGGTGAATAAATAAGGTTTCCATTGATGTATGGTTTGTTAGGACAGTATTTGTCTGAGATACAACTATTTGAAAATCTGAAATCTGAGGGATTCTCTCAAAATGTTGAGAAAATTGCCTTTAAAGTTGCCCAAATGAAGTTCTTAGCAATGTATATTCTAAATCAAAAGTTAAGTTTTGATATATTTACGGTAGGAAATCTTTACTTAACATCCTATTGGGTTTTGGCATAAAAGAAAAATCGATAATTTTGACTCGTACAAAGTATTGTTGGCTTTTGCAAATATACCTGTGCTGCTTATGACTGGTTTTGTGATCCAGGGTCACATATAATCAGAGAAGTAAATAATTCATTTGTAAATCCGTTTATGCTGTCTGATAGTAAAATTGTTTTAGATATGTGCGTCAATAAGACAAAGGCCACTTTAGTAATGTGTAAACTGTGATCTTGCTGTTTTCACAAGTGTCACTTTGTCATTGTTTGATTTACCTTTGAGCAAACAGCACTTATGACGCTTCTAATGGGATACAATAGACCAATTACAAGCCCTGTTTTATTTGGTTTGTGCTTTAGCTCTCTTTTGTAAGTTATTGCATTTAGTGACTGAATTCTTGTTTATTCCCAGCGTGGACTTTCCAGATTGATCTGGATTCCCTGCTCCACTTAAGTCACCACTTCTCCCATTAGCACTTAATTAGTGTCCGATCTGAAGACAGTCTGTCTTGTTTTTAACCCTGCTGATTTGATTTGAGTTAGACAACAAGAACCTGTTTCTGCAAATAGGCCCTTGAGCGGTATCGTAATGAGCCCTGCCAACAGAAGACAATTGTTTAGTGGTGTTGCAATGACTATCAGTGCTTAGAATAAATATAATTGACATCAATTCACATTCGTGTAGAGATTAAGAAGAGTACAAATGTTGTGGCATGATTTGCTCACTAATGTTTAGTATTCGGGGTTAAAAGCATTGGCACTTATGTAGAGCAGTGGGAAAAGTGTTGCTCGCCTTTGCAAACACCAATAATTAGATGTAGGACGTTGCAGATGTAGAGAAACGAGGCTTAAGTTCATTAAAGAGGAAGCGTGAGTGATAATTCAGTGACTCCCTGCTGTTCTCACTGTTGCGATTAAAACATGCAGCGTTGCAGAAGAGCTGATTTCCTGTTTCTGTGTCAGAAATCATTTCTGAACGACTCTTTGCGTTTCACATTAAATCTAATTATGGTTTTGGACTACTCCTGAGGGCACCCTGAAACTTTAATTATTATTAGCTGTCCAACAGTGTCATCATGTTACATGAACTGTAAGTCTGCACGATTTGGGGGAAAATGGTTTGTGATTTTTGTTGTTGTTGTTGTTTTTTAATAATTTTGTGGTAGTGTGATTATATACACTACCTGTCAAAAGTTTTTGAACAGTAAGATTTTCAATGTTTTCAAAGAAGTCTCTTCTGCTCATCAAGCCTGCATTTATGTGATCGAAAATACAGCAAAAGCAGTAATGTTGTGAAATATTTTTACAATTTAAAATAACAGTTTTCTTTTTGAATATATTTTAAAATGTTATTTATTCCTGTGATCAAAGCCAGATTTTCAGCATTATTACTCCAGTCTTCAGTGTCACATGATCCGTCAGAAATAATTCTAATATGCTGATTTGCTATTCAAGAAACATTTTTTAATATTATTATTATCAATAAAATTATCTTTAATGAATAGAAAGATCCAAAGATCAGCATTTATCTGAAGTAAAAAGCTTTTGTAATATTATTTAATGTCATTATTATTGGTGTTTTTTTACTAAATTAATACTTTTATTTAGCAAAGATGCTTTAAATTGATCAAAAGTGATGATAAAGACATTTATAATTACAAAAAAAAAATTCCATTTCAGATAAATGCTGTTCGTCTGCACTTTTTTTTTCTTCAAAGAAACCTGAACATATTTTACTTGGATGTTTTTAACATAATAATAATAAATGCTTTTGAGCAGCAAATTAGAATGAGTTCTGAACGATCATGTGACTGGAGTAATGATCCAAAAAAAAAAATAAAAAATCAGCTTTGAAAATACAGAAATAACTTAAATTACAGTTACTAAAATTATGTACTAAATAAAAATGTAATAACCTATTTATTATCACTGTTACTACTATAATATTTTACTGTAAAATAAAAAAAAAGGCAATTTCCAAGACTCTGAAAACCCCAGATCATGATCTGTGTAAATGAATACCGTGCCACGCTTTACTCTAAAACACACAGCGAATGTATTAATTTAATTAAACCTTAAATCCTGCAATTTAATTATCTAATAAATCAAAATTTAAATTTAGTTTTTATTTGGATTAATTTCGAGCTGCAAAACGATTAGTCACAATTAATCGAAATAAGTTTGTTTGCACACTATGTGTGTACTGTGAATAACACGTACTGTGAATAATTATATATATATATATATATATATATATATACACACACACACACACACACACACACACACACACACACACACATACATGTTATATATATAGTATAAATTGTATGCATGTGTTCACATACAAGTACATACAATACACACAAATATATTTAAAAATATACAAACATTTGTATATTTTATAATATTATATAGCTTATAATGTTAAAATATATACAATATTTCTGCATAATAAATATACACAGTACACACACATAGTATGCAAACACAAAATTTTATTTTGAATCGATTAATCGATTAAACTAATAATTAAATTAATCGTTTTGCAGCTCTAGATTAATCGTGCATGCATTGCATTACTTTTAACAGGAAGAAATACGGTTTCTTAAAGAAAGCTAGTTCTAGCTTTGGTAAAACCTGAGAATAAATTACCCTCCATTTGTACTTGAATGTTTAGTTACAGTTATTTTCATGATCCTAATCTCGCGTGCATTGCTTTCCCGCAGGTGTGAGCTCTCAGCTGTGTTTCTGCTCAAGGCCCCATGGAGCCTGATGTGATACGCATGTACTCCTCCTCTCCACCCCCGATGGAGGATGGCGGCGAGGACGATGACGACGAATTCAGTGACTTCACCGGCGTCCCGAACAGTGCCAGCTTCTCGGAGTTCGACACGCCCAACACGTTCAACCAGTCTCAGGCTTTGAACGCCACCTCGCCGCCAGAGCTACTGAGCAACGGAAGGGTCGTGGGACTGTCCGTTCAACCCGCAGGCTCTACAAAAGCTAATGGAGTGACGCCTGGCGTTGGCCAAACTGGCACGCCCAATGGCAGAACGGTTAGTGTAGAGGAACTCAAAAAGTTCACCGAGCACCAAGCTCACATCACATCCCTGGAGTTCGCAACAGGGTCTCGGACTGACAGTGACGCCATTGACTGCAATGGCACCGTTGAAGTGCTCACAAACGGGTTTGCAACATTAGACCAAGGCGGAAGCCCGCCTACGCCACACAAAAACAACGAATTTGATGTCAGTCCAGATGATTTTGCAGATTTCTCTGCTTTTTCAAATGCTGAACACAACCAGCCTTCAGATACAGACTGGGAGCATTCGAGTCAAGGGTATAGAGCACCACAGAATGACGTTAGTGACCGTGTTGAAGAGCGAGGAGCTAGTTTAGAAGGCGATAGCAGGGACTCAAGAATCACAGGGTTTGGATTACCTTTGGGAAATCTCAGCAACGGGGACTGGGGTTTCCACAAAGGGTCGGATTTAGATCAAAGGGAGCTAGGAGCTCATACTACTGAAGTCGTTAGCACAGTGCAACCGCTAGCCCTTAACGGTGTCGCTTGGAGCGAATCCGACGACAACAGGGTGTCGCCTGACTCTAATGGCGATAAATCTAGTGGTGAACAATCAGATGAGAAAGGCTCCGAGAATGAGACTGTAGAAACGGAGACGGAAACGGAGACGTCCTTCGGTCGGCCGCTATCGACAGACGCGCTTGAAGAATTCGGCGACTTCAGCACGACGGGATCCGTACCCTCGCCTCCGCTTCAGGAGGAGACTGCCACTCCTGCCGACCACAGCCAGCTGGGTGAGGACGACGATGAGGATTTTGGAGATTTCGGCGACTTCGGAGACGTCAGCTCATTTAGCTCGACTGGATTTGCTGATTTTGACCAGCAGGGGGTGCCTCAGCCCGAACCAGACCCGAGCCCCCCGATGGAGGTCAATGATGATGAATTTGGTGATTTTGACACATCAAAAGAACCTAGTAAAACAGATTTAGCAGGTGAGGAGGCAACGACGTTTGCAGACTTTCCTGGAAGTGACAGTTTCGCAGATTTTAGCTCTGCACAGGTAGGCGACACCGGTGAAAACGAAGGATGGCAGGCCTTTTCTGAGCAGGATCAGAACCAGAATGGAGGGGAATCGTGGGCAACGTTCGGCCAGGAACAGGATGCTGCAGGTAGTGAAAAGACAGGAGACGAATGGCATGAAAGCCAGACGGTTACAGCGCCCCCTACTGCTGCGGAGGGTACAACGGTAGGTCTGATTGTGTAAAATACTAGTTTAATGGTTTATATATGCTGTTTTATTTAGATTGCCCCATTCTGTTCTTTATTTTGTTGTCCTAACTGGTGAAATGGTGGCACGGATGTCTACAGGAAATTAAATCAGATTGTGGAATGTACCTGAACTGGATGGGTTACATTGTCTACACAATTAAGCACAAACAGAGGCTTTAAAATTGTCTCTATTTCAGAGACTTACTGAGATTTATACATAATCTGAAAGATTAAATAAATAAGCTTTCCATTGATGTATGGTTTGGTATGATAGGACAATATTTATTAGAGAAACAACTATTTGAAAAATCTTCATGGAACATGATCTTTACTTAGCATAAAAGAAAAAAAATGTATATGTTTGACCCATACCATGTATTGTTGGCTATTGCTACAAATATACCCATGCTACTTAAGACTTGGTCCAGGGTTGCAAATAAGTCATTAGGTTTTAGCGTATGCTAAAAACACCACTGCACCTGAGCTATTTTACACCTTCAAAAGTTTTTAAAAGCCTCTTCTGCTCACCTAGCCTGCATTTATGATTAAAATCAAGTGAAAACAGATTTTTTTTTTTTACATATTATTACAATTTAAAATAGTTGTTTTCAAAGTTAGTATAATGTAAAATGTAATTTATTCCTGTGATGCAAAGCTGAATTTTCAGCATCATTACTACAGTTTTCAGTATCATATGATCCCTCAGAAATCATTCTAATATGCAGTGTTTTGTGTTTTACTAAGTCTGCGCTGGTGAGCCGTTTGGAGAAGATTTTTCAGGCCAGTTTCGAGCTGGTTCTTGCTTCTCAGGTGGAGGAAGTGGTGACCACGCTCAACACCTTCCTCAAACCGCCTGACACATCAGAACAGGAAGACACTGACAGAGGGACAACCAATGGGTGAGGAGCCACAGGTTTATTTGCTTAGTGCTGTTTGGGACCAAATAACTCAGTTAAGCTGTCTTTATTGTACTGTGGTCAATGAAACGCTCTCTGTCTCCTCCTGCGGGTTTTGTAGGGCACTGCGGGACGTTTGGCAGCAGCTACAGGATGTTAATAATGCCTACGGCCTGCGGTATCAGTGGGGTGGCTCTCATACCAATAAAGTGCTGCTCTGCTCCCTTGGTATCGACACCAGAAACATAGTGAGTTTGCTATTTAACAAACTGATTTTTCCTGAATTTCTAACTGATTGTATCTCTAACTTTCCTCACTCTCCTCTTCTGTTTTTGCCTTTCTCCTCAGCTGTTCACGGGCCATAAAAAGCAGCCTGTAATTGTGCCAATGTACGCTGCCAGTCTGGTGAGTGAAGCCCAGCTGCAGGCGCTCTGTGTGTGTGAGAATGATGGACGCTGGTTTATTTTAGATGTCCTCTAGAACTCATGTGTTTTTAATCAATCATCTTTGACAACTTCTGATGTGCAGGGAATGCTGGAACCCACAAAAGAGCCGGTGAAGCCTGTCTCCGCCGCTGAGATGATCGCCTCAATAGCACAATCTCCTTCAGTCGCCTCGGAGTTGAACACCTGCCCACCTGACACCGCCCAGGTGAGTGTCTTTAGTAACCTTCATCAGGTAAAATAGTACACATATCACACATCATATGTAAAGTTGGATAACAATATTTCTAATGGGTAATAGCTGGGTGGCAGTCATGAAATTAAATAATACCCCTTGTACTGCACATAAAAAAAAGAAAAGCATTAGACAGATAACTAAACATACCTTAAAGAAATAGAACAAAATAGACTTTTCTTCATAAATATTATCTTTTGCATTACTTATATTAGGGCTGTATAATATATTGTTGAAATGTGCATATCACCACAGCTTGCAATATTTGGGGCCATGAACAAAAGACAAAGAGAAAATCACTCACTGCTCTTGCCTAAATAACTGTTGTAGCTTAAATAAGAATCAGTGCGTATTCAGAAATTTTTCCACCTTTTATGTGACCTATAACCTGTACAACTCAATTGCAAAACAATCTGAAATCTTTATTCAGTGGGAAATAAAAACAAAAAGCTAAAATAATGTGGTTGCATTAGTTTGCACACCCTTTTACAATCACTTACAATTACTAATCACATTCAAGCTCATGTTAAATAGGAGTCAGTACACCTGCCATCATTTAAAGTGCCTCTGATTAACCCCAAATAAAGTTCAGCTGTTCTAGGCTTTTCCTGACATTTTCCTAGTCGCATCTCATAGCAAAAGCCATGGTCCGCACAGAGCTTCCAAAGCATCAGAGGGATCTCATTGTTAAAAGGTATCAGTCAGGAGAAGGGTACAGAAAAATTTCTAAGGCATTAGATATACCATGGAACACCATGAAGTCAGTCATCATGAAGTGGAGAAAATATGGTGCAACAGTGACATTACCAAGAACAGGACGTCCCTCCAAAATTGATGAAAAGACAAGAAGAAAACTGGCCAGGGAAGCTGCCAAGAGGCATACAGCAACATTAAAGGAGCTGCAGGAATTTCTGGCAAGTACTGGTTGTGTGGTACATGTGACGACAATCATCCGTATTCTTCATATGTCTGGGCTGTGGGGTAGTGTGCCAAGACGGAAGCCTTTTCTTACAAAGAAAAAAACATCCGAGCCCGGCTCATTTTTGCAAAAACCCATTTTAAGTCTTCCAAAAGCATGTGGGAATGTGTGTTACGGTCTGATGAAACCAAGGTTGAACTCTTTGGCCACAATTCCAAAAGGTATGTTTGGTGCAAAAACAACACATCACCAAAAGAACACCATACCCACAGTGAAGCATGGTGGTTTTTCTTCAGCTGGAACTGGGGCCTTAGTCAAGGTGGAGGGAATTATGAACAGTGGCAAATTCCAGTCAATATTGGCACAAAACCTTCAGGCTTCTGCAAGAAAGCTGAAGATGAAGAGGAACTTCGTCTTTCAGCACGACAATGACCCTTAGCATTCATCCAAAACAAAAAAATGGCTTCACAAGAAAAAGATTAAAGTTTTATAATGGCCCAGCCAGAGCCTAGACCTGAATCCAATTGAAAATCTGTGGGGGGATCTGAAGAGGGCTGTGCATAAGAGATGCCCTCACAATCTGGCAGATTTGGAGTGTTTTTGCAAAGAAGAGTGGCCAAATATTGCCAGGTCAAGATGGGCCATGCTGATAAACTCATACCCAAAAAGACTGTAATGAAGTAATAAAATCAAAAGGTGCTTTGACAAAGTACTAGTTTAAGGGTGTGTACACTAATCCAACCACAGTATTTTAGTTTTTTATTTTTACTTTTTTTTCTTCAATATTACACAGCCCTAACTTATATAATATCTGGTCTCTCTTTCTGTCAACAGGAATCTCTTCCTCCTGTTCAGTTTGACTGGAGCAGCAGTGGCCTTACAAACCCTCTGGACGGTAAGAGCGATCGATCGTTTCTCTCATTCTTAGGGAGGAACATCACAGAGAATAATGGAGAAACAATCCTCCTTGTTCTCAAATGTATATAAACATGTCTTGTGCCTAAACTAAATGCTTGAACAACAAATGTATCAAAACCGTCTCCATGTTTATGTTGGATGTTCATTTACCTTTCATGCTTCTCACTAACAGAAACCAGCACTAATCCAGTCACATAGTTTCATCACTAATCGATCTGAGCATATGTCAACTTCTGCTTTCCTATTTTCTCTTTGTCTTTGTCTGTAACCCTTCTCTCCTCTTTCACCACCCTCGTTGTGAAGCGAGTGGAGGCTCGTCTCTGCTCAACCTCGATTTTTTCGGCCCTGTGGACGAGTCGCCCTCTGGCACGGCCACCTCCATACCAGGTTTGCTGAAGCATTTCCAGTTTAACACTGAAGCTGTGTTCTTGATTTCTGCTCTATTTGCATCTATATCTTTAACCGTCCATTCAAACGATCGTTGTTGTACGCGTACATATGTTGGCGTGTCACAAAAGTGTGCTGATATGCGTGTGATGGCGTGCAGGGGTGGACCCGGAGCTGTACGAGTTGACCCAAGCGAAGCTGGACGTCAGCGGGGGCGGCAATAGAGTCGTGGATGCGTTCGCTCGCCTCATGTCGACCGTCGAGAAGACCAGCACCTCCACCAGGTCAGTGAGCCTCACTCATTCGCAGTACTGCTGCTTGGCCACCGTGGGGGCCTCGCAACAGTTCAAGATGAGTTCAGAAAAGCAGCTTTTCTGTAGGCATGGACTCATTATTTGATCTGACTGTTAAACTGACCGACTGTTAAACTGTTAAACTCTTTCTGTGATCTGTCTGATCTCTTGTTAGGATCTCGCTATGTCTGATTTATATTTGATCTGTCTGATCTATTTTTGTGATCTGTATGATCTACATTTGATTTTCTGGTCTCTTTCTGTGAGCTGTCTGATCTTTTGCTCTGATCTCTATTCTGTCCAATCTCTTTCTGTGATCTGTCTGGTTTACATTTGATCTGTTGGATGTCTTTTAGTGATCTGTCTGATTTTCATTTGATCTCTGTCTGTTCTGTCTTATCTCTTTCTGTGATCTCTGTGATCTTCGCTTGATCTGTCTGATCTCTTGTCCTGATCTCTGTCTTTTCTGTCTGATCTCTTCCTGTGATCTGTCTGATCTGATTCTGATCTGTCTATTCTGTCTGATCTCTTTCTGTGATCTGTCTGATCTCGTTTTGATCTGTCTGATCTCTTGTTCTGACCTCTATCTATTCTGTCTGATCTCTTCCTGTGATCTCTCTGGTCTTCGCTTGATCTGTCTGATCTCATTCTGATCTGTCTTTTCCATCTGATCTCTTTCTGTGATCTCTCCGATCTTCGCTTGATCTGTCTGATCTCATTCTGATCTCTATTTCATCTGATCTCTTTCTGCGATCTGTCTGATATGTTTAATCTGTCTGATCTCATTCTGTGATCTGTCTGATCTCGTTTTGATCTCCATTTCATCTGCTCTCTTACAGTGATCTGTCTGATCTTCATTTGATCTGTCTATTCTGTCTGATCTTTTTCTGTGACCTCTCCTACTTCGCTTGATCTGTCTGTTCTCTTTCTGTGATCTGTCTGATCTCGTTTTGATCTGTCTATTCCATCTGATCTCTTTCTCTGATCTGTCTGTTCTGTCTTATCTCTTGTTCCTATCTCTTTTTTTGATCTGTCTGATCTACATTTGAATAGTCTGGTCTCCTGTTCTGATCTGATATATCTCCTATTCTCAAATCTCTGTTTGATCTGTCTGATCTCTGTCTATTCTGTCTGATCTCTTTCTCTGATCTGTCAGATTGCCTTTTCTGATCTCTGTTTCTGTGATCTATCTGATCTACATCTATTCTGTCTGATCTCTTTCTGAGATCTGCCTGATCCATGTCTGTTCTCCCTTGTTCAGACCTGTATGATCTCTTTCTAATTGGTCTAATTGATCTCTGTTTTAAATATTCCTCTGTGACGTAATCTTGCTCTCTGGTGTCTGATCTCTCTTTCTGACCGGTCTGATCTCTCTCTCAGCAGAAAGCCTGTGCCGAAGCAGGAGAATCTGAGCGAAGAGGCCCGGCGAGTGATCGCAGGTCTGCCGGATCTGTCGTTCATGCAGGCTAAAGTCCTGATGTTCCCCTCCACGCTGACTCCTCTCCTGCCCTCCTCCTCGCCCTCCCCCACACCCGACTGACGCGCTCTTCTCCTCCGCGCCGTCTCACCTCTCTTTCTCTGTGTATCGCTCTCCAGTTGTCACGATACTGACGGTTATGATTTTAATTTCATCCTTTTGGTTTTCCAGCTCCGTGTGTCATTTTCCTGGGCGTTTTTAAGTTGAACTACATCGTCCTAGGTAAGAGAGAGCGGATGAGGTAATCGGCTAACGATCGATCGCCTAAGAAGAGAAACGACTAGAGCATTTTAATTGTTAGAATGACAGTAGGAAAAGAGTTTGTGTTTATATTAGAGCCAATCTGTATATAATCAGGGATGATTTCCTTTCAAGTATTCTTCACTGTTAAGTTAGTGTGTATGAGAGAGAGAGCTAAAGAGGCACTTTGTTACTTTCGTTTGTTTTTATCGAAACACTGGCTTAACAGTCCTTCAAAGGCACAAATGATGATGTGAATGATCCGATTTGTATTTAGATATATAAATGCGTAGTTTATATCGACTTGAAACCAAACCGCCTGCAAAGTTTTCTTTCGATTTTGCGTAACAAAGGCCTTAGTTTTTAATTGCTACTACATTACAATCAATATTGTTATTACTTGTAGGTTTTAGGTTGATTTTGATTTCGCACAGGCATTAGTGAACACTTTATCTTTTCGTTGTGCAAATAGTTTAACAATTAAGTCGCTTTCCACACTGACAGACTGTAGACGAGTCCATCAACAACTATAGAAACCACATCTTTGTGTTAGCTGCTCATTTTTCCGGGTTCTTATTTTGTTGTTTATTATTATTTTTTAATGCAAGTTGAAACCACTGGCTTCGGACTATAATGTAGTGAAGGAATCATTGAATGAATGATTAACTTGAATATATATACATATATAGATGTATCAAGAATAAGGGACCAATATCTGCTGTATCGTATTGTTTTTGGTCATGCTGTATCTGTGTTTTATTTAATCCGATAAATCTTAAGTGACTCTTTTGGGGGACATCTGCCATCACCGCAGCCCTGTACGCCAGGAGCACATGATGGGAAATGTTGGCCAGAAATGAGTTTTCTCATCTTTCTGCTTTTGTTTTTTTTTTTCTCCCAGTTCTTTTTGTTTCAGTTGTGTCACTGTTTATTCTGTCTCCTGGAGGATTTTGCACATTGTAAAGATATACAGAAGAACTGCTTACATAGTTAACTGTGGCTTCGAACTGTGTACAGTCAAACTATGGAACATGTAAAAATTGTTATGGGAAAATTCCTATGGAAAACTCATACAGATGAATGATATCTCTAAAGAGCCTGTACCGAGGTCAATCGCGCATGCCCGGGTTCTTTGAAAAAATACAAAACAAACAGGTGTGTAAATTTTCTTTAAGTGTACACAAGAAATTAAAATAATTTAAGAGAAAATGCTCGTTCATGTCTGTTTTTTACAACGGTGGTTTAGTGCCACGATAAAGTGGACATTTTTTTCGAGGATAAAGTCAAAATGTTTCAATAAAAAGTCTCAGCTTTCAAACTGTCAGTTTTACAGCGAAATACAAACATTATGTCTTACAATGCGTATTTCACGCACTTTGCAACTTGTCAATGTTGCATGACAGGTCGCTGTATTCGCTTCACTGTATCCACGGCATGTGAGTTGATCATCTTTCCAATTACAATAATGAGACTTTCGTTTCATTAAATTAGGCTATACTGTTGTTGTTTTTTTCATGCCTTCTGATGTTCCTTCACTTTTATATCTTGCTATGAACTTGAAATAAAGAGGAAAAACACATTTACAATTTGTGTTTCGTGATAAAATGGACAAAATTTGAAAGCTGAGCTGTGTTATTTTTTTATTTGGTTATTCCACTTTATTCTCGAAATATTTAGATTTTATTCTCATGGTATTCTTTATTCTCAAATTATTATTCAGCTTTTTTTTTTACTTTATTCTCGAAATATTTCGACTTTATTCTCAAAATATTTCCACTATTTCGACTTAATTCTCGTAATATTTTGACTTTATTATCTCCACTGAAATATTTCCACTTTATTCTCATAATATTTCGATTTAATTCTTGTAATATTTTGACTGACTTCTTGAAATAGTTTGACTTTATTCTCAAATTATTTTGACTTTATTCTCGTGGTATTTCTTTATTCTCTAATTCTCTTTTTTTTTTTTTTTTACTATGTTCACAAAATATTTCAACTTTATTCCTATAGTGTTTCGACTTTATTTTCGTAATATTTCCACTTTATTCTCGAAATATTTCCACTTTATTCTTGAAGTATTTCGATTTTATTCTTGAAATATTTTGACTTTAATCTCATAATAAAAAATATATTTTTTTTTTTTACTTTGCACGCCATCATAGTTTTTAATTGGTCTATTTTAAAAGGACAAGCTGAAAGCCATTTTATTTTTTATTTTACAAAAAAATTAAATACTAAAATAATTCATACAAATTTCCACAAGAAAAATATTGACATTGCATTCTATAACATTATAAAATTACTGCAATATATTACATCACATTGTTTGCCCTTTGTTACCGTATCAAAATAAATATACAAACATATGCGTATACGTTCATCGCCATAGTAACCCTTTTGGTCTACATACCATAATATAAAAAATATTAAAAATTTACCTCAATATTAGGTACAAATTCAAACATTTTGCATGTCAATTTACGACCCAACCAAAACCTCCATGATGTGATCCAGTTCATTCAGATCCAGTTTGAAAGCCTGATTAGACGGAAGTGCCGACTGGCTCCCGCCGTTACCGTAACCCGTGAGCGTCTTAACGAAGTCGTCCGTTACCATGGAAACGACTTTTGACGCACCTAAGCTAGCACTCAAGGAAGAACTACAGGGGACGCTGTCGAACAGCAAACTGTCTATTTCAGTAAACAGGAAATCGTCCAATGAGAAATCGGCGAGGAGTGAGGGGGTGTGGCCAAAAACTGTTTGGGCGGAGTCCGAGAGAGATGATGCCGAGTCCATACTGCTGTTCATTTCAGAAAGATCTAGATGTGTTTGTCTAGATTCGTCAGAATTTAGGTCTGATTGAGCAAGTGAGTGTCCCGCCTCGCTAGAAAACAAAGTGGTTATTCCCACAGTCGGGCACAGATCTTCGATTTCAGCTAGTGCTGAGGTGAAGCTGTCCTTTATAGCAGAAGATGAAGGGGGTTGCTGTCTGGTAACAGACGGAGACAGATAGAGAAGCAGATGTTTGTCCTCTTCCAACCGCGACACAGGTGTCAAACTGCCCTCACTATGAGACTCGACCCCACAACCCGCCGGACTTTCCCGGTACCCGTCCACAACACTCAGTAGAGACCCGTCACTGGAGAACGACTGGGGTACAGGGACGCCCTCACCTCTCAGCTCATCCTGGATGTGTCTGAGCGTGTTGGTGATGAGCACCCTGCGGGCCAAGCTCGGGTCCGAGTGTCCCGGGTGGCTGTGCAGCTTCAGCAGCGAGAGGTTGAGCACGGTCTGCCGCTGGAGCCAGTAGCAGGTGGGTGACGCCTCCTGAGGGAAGCTCATCTTCATCACGACATTCTCTTCCTCCTGCTCCAGCTTCCGTTTCAGGCCTTTACCCAACATGTAGCATAGATCTGAGAGAAACAAACGCACCGTAATGAAGCAAAGCGTGTTATATTTATAACATTTTTAATTTAAGAATGCACTACTAGTCAAAAAAAGCTTCTTCTTTTTTTTTTTTTTTAAAAAGTCTCTTCTGCTCACCAAGCCTGCATTTAAATTTTTTAAATATTTGTACTATTTAAAATAACTCTTTTCTATTTGAATATACTTCATAATTTCATTTATTCCTGTGATAAAAGCATAATTTTCAGCATTATTACTCCATTCCTTAGTGTCACATGATTCTACAGAAATCATTCTAATATGCTGATTTGCTGTTCAAGAAACATTTTTATTATTATCATCAATATTTAAAACAGTTGAGTAAATTTTTTTCAGGATTCTTTGGTTAATAGAGAGATCCAAAGATCTGCATTTATCTGAAATAAAAAGCTTTTGTCACATTATACACTATACCATGCAAAACCTTGGAGTCTGTATAATTATTTTTAATAAATTATGGAAATTAATACTTTTATTTAGCAAGGATGCTTTAAATTGATCATAAGTGATGACAAAGACATTTATAATGTTACAAAAGATTTCCTTTTTGCTGTTTACTTTCTGTTCATCAAAGAAACCTGAAAAAAATCTACTCAGCTGTTTTCAACATAATCATAACAACAGCTCAGCACATTTCTGAAGGCAATGTCAGCTTTGAAATCACAGGAAAAAAAAACATTTTAAAATATATTCAAATAGCAGTTATTTTAAATAGTAAACATATTTCAGAATTGTACTGTTTTTGTTGTACTTTGGATCAAATAAACGCAGGCTTGGTGAGCAGAAGAGACTTCTTTAAAAAACATTAAAACTCTTACTGTTCAAAACCTTTTGACTGATGGTGTACATGTAATCGATTGAATTATTGATAAATATTAATTTTAGTATTATCCTAAAAATTAAATTTGAATGAGTAAAATTGACTAATGAAATGACAAATTAGTAAAATATTCTTAAAAAGTCTTTTATTTTAAATATCTACAAAAAAATAACAGATATTTAATAAAATTAAGTTGTTAATTTTTTTTTAAATATTATTTTAATGAATCAATTTTCTATAATAACATAGAAAAAAGTTATTTTTGTGTATTTTAATGTTAATATTAAAAGGGCTAGTTCCTATTTTTTAGATAAAAAGACAAAGGAGGAGACCAAACAAGCTTGGTCTTTGTAGAATAGATAAATGCATTGTACTTTCCACTTAGTCAATTTCCATCTAAGACCATCATCTTTCACCAGTGACACCTCATGACTACACATATGACTCTGTTCTCTGTGGACGCTGTGATTACAGTAAATCAGAGCACTCGCTCTCTTGCCACACTTCCTCCCATGAACGTGACTGGTTAGTAGTTGTTTAAGAGTTCATACCACTGACCAAACTAAAGACCTACAATCATGTGAACAACAGCCAGAGTCTAACTAACAGTGAGTCACTGGATTATAGAACATTTAGTCAATTAATATAAATTATAGAACTATAAATATAGCATTATATGCCTTGAGTGTTTTTTGAGTGCGATATAATATTAACCGATATAATAAAGTGCACCAAAAGGCCTTTGTATTAGTTTCATATCACTAGTTAAACGTGGATATTTACACAAATGTGACCCTGGACCACAAAACCAGTCTTAAGTAGCACGGGTATATTTGTAGCGATAGTCAGGTCAAAATTATTGACTTTTCTTTTATGCTAAAATCATTAGGATATTAAGTAAAGATCATGTTCCATGAAGATATTTGTGAATTTCTTACCGTAAATATATCAAACCATAATTTTTGAGTAATATGCATTGCCAAGAACTTCATTTGGACAACTTTAAAGCCAATTTAAAGCTCCGTGTCTTGATTTTTTTTTGCATCCTTAGACCAAATATTGTTTATGTGCATATTTCTCCTCAGAGATCAGATGGATATGAAATAAAGTTTCAGAGATCTCATCAACTGGATAGGAACTCAATAGGAACTCACATTTCTCATCAAGTGATCGGAGCAGCTCCACAATATTTTTTGCTATTACTGGATCATTTTTTGAGAATACTTTTCTAGAGGAAATCTAAGGAAAAGGGGTTTTACTGCTAAATTAATATGATAAATCTGTAAAATATTTGGAAGATATTTAGATCCATTTGTATTATTAATTATCAAACGTTTAAAAAAATGACCCTTATGACTGGTTTTGTGGTCCAGGGTCACAAATACATTAACGTTATATCATAACATTTCAATTCGTTTTAACGCAAACTGTTCGCTAACGTTAGGTCTGAAGTGAAGCCGTGACATTTAGCGCTGCACGCCCACACCATATCAAGCTCAAAGCGAAACTTCATTTGATTTACAGTAAAATGAAAGCTTCCAAAGCTCAAGTAAAGCAACAAGTGCTGAAAATACAATATGTAAGCGGTGATTGATAGTATTAACCCGCACTTGACCATCTGCAGAAACTATTGGAGTAAATACCGCACAACGGATCGAGTTTCATCGGTTTCGGGGTCCGCTGTTAGCTTAGTTTACTAGCTTTTAAATGTTTTACCTCAGTAGATTTAAGACATTTGAGACGCTCGATACATTACACCTTTAATAGTACGCAAATACACGTTATTTACCACATGGTCATACCTATAACACAAGTTTTAATAACTTTAAGTCCAATCGTTAAACGCTTCATGTTCTTTCTATAAAACAGCTTCATAACGACTGGTTGTTAAACGTTAAAAAGCACATCGTCAACTCACCGCATGCAGGTCAATCGGGGACTTGGAGCTGCTCATCGGACTCGTATCTCGTTCACCGTTCGACTGTACCGTGTTTGACGCGTTTGCAGTGCGCGCTCACGTAGCGCTCGTGAAGTCACTCGTTCCAATCATCGGACGGACGAATGTATTCCGCTTTCAACAATCCCGCAAGCGGAGTCTTCGAGAGTGACGTAAAGGCTCGCAGATGTCGAGTGCTATTTGGAAAGAATCGTTTGCTTGAACCGATTCGTTCGAACGATTCGTTCAAATGCGATTCGCGAAGCGTTTTTGTCGCTCGAACTCGAAGGTATGCGCAAGTTAAATGTGACCTTGGACCACAAAATGACTAAAGGGTCATAAGGGTCATTTTTGTTTTTAAAATTGAGATTTATACATCATCTGAAAGCTGAATAAATAAGAATATATTTGGCCGAGATACAACTATTTGAAAATCTGTAATCTGAGGGTGCAAAAAAATCAAAATATTGAGTAAATCGCCTTAGTTCTTAGTAATGACTATTACGAATCAGGTACAAATTAGGTTTTGGTATATTTATGCTAGGAAATGTACAAAATATCTTAATGGAACATGATTTTTACTTAATATCCTTTACTTAATACTTTATGCAAAGTATCCTTGATAACATTGTCAGCACTACAGATTTTTGTTTACGATAATTAATACATTTAACATTAAAATTTGAGGCTATTATAGTTCCAAATTTAAGTTGGTCAAAAAAAGGTAAAAAATGACCTTAACGTGGCCGCTCAAAAGAATCGCTGTTAAAGGGTTCATTTAAGTGAATCGCCTGAGCGAATCGATTCACACAAATGAATCGCACTTCGCAATGCTACAGATGTCACCCCTCCCTCCTCCCTCCTTCCCTCTCTCTCTCTCTCTCTCTCTCTCTCTCTCTCATTCCAGTCTGCATATGTCAATGAACGTGATCTGGCTTTACGCGCTCCCGTGGAAAAGCCGCAAATATGTGAAGCATTCACGGAACGAGTTCTCCACAGCTTCCTCTGGAGCTCAATTGAACGCGAGTACTTGAGTTCTTCAGCAAAGACTGATAAATAGCAAAAAATGCTAAATAGATTTCGTATTGCAATTATTCTAGAGCAGCTGAAGTTTATGTGCACATTTCTCCTCAGAGATCAGATGGAGAGGAAATCAGGTTTCAGAGATCTCATAAATTTCAGTCAATGGAGATTTCAATATGAACTCACTCACATTTCTCATCCAATGATCTGAACTGCTCCGCATTCATTTTATAAACACAAACTCACTGGATTATTTTTTGAAAGTATTTGTCCAGAGGAAATCTATAAAAGGTGGTTGATTGCAAAATTAACATGATAAATACATTTTAAATATTTGGAAGATATTTAGATACTATTAAGGTTTTCTACACTCTTTAGTAATGTGTTATTTATTTGCTTATTGTATTTTTTTTTTAATACATTTTTATTTTAATCATATTTTATTACAAATTTATTTTTATAATCTAAATGTAATTTGTAATATATTTAATATATATATATACACACATACATACAATTGGAAAAAAACAATTTTCATTATTTAAATCAAATTAATTGATTACAATTTTATTTGCAATCTAATTTTTACTTTTTTTTGCTTATTTTTAATACATTTGTATTTTAATCTATTAATTTATTTTAATCATATGTTATTACTAATTTATTTATATAACCTAAATGTTTTTTATATATATATTTTATATATGTGTAATATATATTCATATATTTTTATATATATTATTTTAAAAAACAACTGTCATTATTTATTTAAATCAAATTAATTGATTACAATTTTATTTGCAATCTAATTATTATATTTTGCTTATTGTAATTATTTTATTTTAATTTAAAACATTTTTATTTAGTCTATTCATTTATTTGAATCATATTTTATTACTAATTTATTTTTATAATCTAATTATAAAATATTTTTTTAAATAAAAGTATTTTTTAATATAGTCATTCTTTTAATTTCTATATACGTGTGTGTGTGTTCAATATAAATCAATATATTATGAATATATATGAGTATATATGATTAAAAAACAATTTTCATTGTTTAAATACATTTTATTTCAATCTTTTTTTTTTTTTTTTTGCTTTGCTTGATTTTTTTTTTTTATAATATAATTAATATTATAAAATAGTCTAAATTAATTTTTAAATATATTTTTCATATATATTTTATATACACTTTAATATGTATCAATATATTTTGTATTATATATTTTTAAAAACAATTTTCATTATTTTGTTTAAATCAAATTAACTTGCCAACATTTGAAGTGGATCAAAAAGCTTTAATCAAAGTTGTCCTAAAACCAAAACAATACACGTTCTTGTCTTAGGACAACTTTGATTACCTTTTTTGATCCACTTCAAATGTTGACTACTGTGTGTGTGTATGTGTATGTGTATATATATATATATATATATATATATATATATATATATATATATATATATAATGTTATAATGTTAAAAATCAATTTTCATTATTTATTTTAATTAATTTATTTATGAATCTTAAGAGACTTTTTATTAATTGTAATGTTGTTATCAATAATCATTTTTTACACTGTTTTTCTCAAAACATTTATATGGACCCCAGTTTAAAGACCCCTCTTCTAGATCTACACACATCTGACAAAGTTGACATTTAACATTTAAACATTTGACATTTAACAATTAAAGACCAACATCTAAACAATACAACATTTTGCTCCAGGATTGCTTATTTAAAAAAAGAGAGACCTATATCAGCAGTTTAAGTTTACATCTGTGCGAATCAGGATCTGTGCGTGTGTCAAAATGTTCAGACATATTTCCACACATGGTGACATCTGTGCTCTAGGTCATCATCTCCTTCACTTCAGCTCATACTCTCCAGATGGCCAGAACAAGAGGAACGAGATAAAGCAGCAGTCAATCAGAGCAGCTGAATCATCATCACACACACACGTCTGCTTCAAAACCACATCAAACACAGACAAAGAAACGCACTCAACCTTTCGTCCTGACAGATGAACATATCACAGTATTCTGGAACGCATAAAAAGGCAGAAAAACTCCCAGATTTACACTGAAGAGATCAGAAGATCAGAGACTTGGAGCAGTAAGAATCCACACTAGAAAGTTCTGCACAATTAAGTGCTGATTACACCAATAACTGTTTCATTAATGTCATTTTGATCAGATGTGTGTGTGTTTGTATGTAAACAGCCTGTCGTGCTCACATTGTGTTCTGTTCATCCCAAACCCATCCGTCTTCCTCCCCCTCCGCCGCTCCTCCAAACAGCTGCCGCTGCACTTGGCTCCTCCCATCAGACCCCCGACCCTTCGTCTCCCAGCAACCCTCCAACAAAATAAAGGCGAGGAGTCGCACGCGTTCACGCATTGTCCTTGACCCTGACCTCTGGCTTCTGCAGGACAGCTGTCTCTTTCTGCAGAAGCACGTAAGCGTGCAGATGTCAGACTTTAGCTCAGGCATGTGCGCGTGTGCTGCTGCTTTCATTGTGTGATTCTCCTGCCAGTTTTCTGAATTTATTTTATTTTACGCAAGAAGTCATTTGTTGTAGGAAAGGACCGTGAAAGGTATTTTGAATGGTTTTGAAACACGTGTCTTCTGCTCAATGCAGTTATTTGATCAAAAATACAGCAAAAATTGGTAAATATTATTACTATTTAAATGAACTATTTTCTTTCTGAATATAATTTTGATCAAAACTGAATTTTCAGCATCATTACTCCAGTCTTCAGTGTCACATGATCCCTCAGAAATCAAACTAATATGCTGTTACAAACATTTCATATTAGAAAACAATTGTGCTGCTTCATATTTTGTGAAAACCGTGATACATTTTTATTTTCAGGATTTTTTGATGAATAAAATGTTTATAACATAAATGCCTTACAAGTGTTGGGGTAACGCATTACAAGTAACACAAGTTACGTAATCAGATTACTTTTCTGAAATACTAGTAAGGTAACATTACTTTTACAAGAAAATATCCGAGTTACTTTTTCAAAGTAGTAACAAGTTATGTAATCAGATTAATTTTCTCGAATAACCAGTAATGGAACATTTAAAAAATAAAAGTAATGAAAATGATGAGTAATGATTTACTTTTTCAAATAAGCAACAAGTTACGTAATCAGATTACTTTTCTCAAATAACTAGTAGAAGTAACAGATCACTTCTACATTTACAAAATATGAGTTACTTTATTAAAAAAAGTAACATTAGATTACTTTCCTCAAATTACTAGTAAAGCAACAGATTACTTTTACAAGAAAAGTTACTTTTTGAAATAAATAAGTTTCAGATTCATTTTCTTAAATAACTAGTAATGTAACATTACTTTTATAAAAAATGAGTTACTTTTTTAAACAAGTAACAATTTATGTAATCAGATTACTTTTCTCGAACAACTAGTAATGTAACACTACTTTTACAAGAAAATATCCAAGTTACTTTTTAAAATAAGCAACAAGTTACATAATCAGATTACTTTTCTCAAATAACTGGTAAAAGTAACAGATCACTTACATTTACAAGAAAATATCCAAGTTATTTTTCACATAAGTAACACGTTACATTACCAGATTACTTTTCTCAAATAACTAGTAAGGCAACAGATTACTTTTATACAAGAAAATATATTACTTTATTAAATAAGTAACAAGTAATTAGATTACTTTCCTCAAATTACTAGTAAAGTAACGGATTACTTTTACAAGAAAACATCAGTCACTTTTTTAAATAAGTAACAAGTTACATAATCAGATTACTTTTCTTAAATAACTAGTAATGTAACATTACTTTTATAAAAAAGGGTTACTTTTTTAAACAAGTAACAACTTTTGTAATCAGATTACTTTTCTCAAATAACTAGTAACATAACATTACTTTTATAAAAAATATGATTTACTTTTTCAAATAAGCAAGAAGTTACGTAATCAGATTACTTTTCTCGAATAACTAGTAACGTAACATAAAAAAAAAGTAAAAGTAATGAAAATGACAATTATTTACTTTTTCAAATAACCAACAAGTTACGTAATCAGATTACTTTTCTCAAATAACTAGTAACGTAACATTACTTTTACAAGAAAATATTTGATTTATTTTTTTAAATAAGTAACAAGTTATGTAATCAGATTACTTTTCTCGAATAACTAGTAATGTAACGTTAGTTTTATAAAAAAATATGATTTTCTTTTTCAAATAAGCAACAAGTTATGTAATCAGATTACTTTTCTCGAATAAATAGTAACGTAACATTACTTTTACAAGAAAATATCTGAGTTACTTTTTTAAAATTAGTAACAAGTTACATCATAAAATATTTTTCTTTTCAAATAACTAGTAAAGTGAGAAATTAATTTTACATGAAAATGTGAGTTATTTTTTCAAATAAGTAACAGTTTACACAATCAGATTACTTTTCTAAAATAACTAGTAAGGTAATAGATTACTTTTACAATTACAAAAAAATATATACAAGTTACCTTTTTAAAGAAGTAACAAGTTACGCAATCAGCTTTCTTTTTCTCAAATAACTAATAAAGTAACATCACTTTTATATTTACAAGAAAATATCAGTTACTTTTTAAAATAAGTAATGCAAGAGTTTTAGCGTTTATTAAACTTCTCCTGTGTTAAGAAAAATTGGGAGTGAGGTGCAGAAGAAGAGGCAATTCCTTGAGCCTGAGGTTTATTCATTTCACATTTGGTGTGAAAGAGATTTTACAGTTGCCAAAAATATAACTTTTGGGTTTTTTGTTATTAAAAAAAAAACATAAGCAAGCCCAGCCCAGTTGACAAAAAAAAAGACAAAAGTAACAATGCATTACTTTCCATAAAAAGTAACTATAAAAAAAGTTATTTAAACATTGTAAAATTATTGGAATTTAATCCAAAATATTGGAATAAAATGCTTAACACCACTCAGGGTCACTGTCAAGTATTAATTTCTTAAAAAAATAAAAAACTCTAATCTTTTGTACATTAGTGTATGTATCTAGTTAGATGTGACTCTCATAAGATAATGCAATCATAACAGTGATGAATGACTCAGAATCTCCAGCCGGTCTGAACACATCAGCTTCAGGCTAATGACGCCACCCACTGGAAACAATGAGCAAAATCTCTTATACTGGCCGGTTTATGTAACCCGCTGCGGCTTTCATCGACAGATGGAACACATCAAACAAGTTACCAAACGCTCCAGTTAAAACCATTTTTATTAAACTTTTCCTTCATAGTATATTTAAACATTGTGTGACGTAAAAGAAAAACAGTACAGGAGAAAAAGGGGCACTCTCCCTGAAAACAAAAGAAGTTACATAAGCAATGCTGCTTCAACTATTGTGATGTCATTTCCGGTCTATCAGTGGGATTTATATAGATACATTTATACACAGATCTGCTATGGCTCCTGTTACAGTGACGCTGCACTTGTGCTGTCAGTAAACAAACGCCAAGTCCAATATACAGAATATTACGGAAGCTTGTTTTGCCGCGGAATAGAAAAAAAAGATATATTTGCGACTTTTACCTCATAATTCAGACTTTCGTTTAGAATTGTGACTAAAAGCTCTGACTTTTTTCCTCAGAATTCTGTTTTACTCTGAATTAAAAATAAAAATAGTTAAAAAAAAAGTTAATTATGACTTTTAATCTTGCAAGAATCAGAATCGGGAGTTTATATCTTGCAATTATAAGTTTATATATTACAATTCTGACATTAAAGTTGACAAAAAGTCAAAATTGTGAGGTAAAACGTTTATTTTTTTTATCCCATTGGTACAAAAACAAGCTTCCATAAAATAAAAATTGTATAAGCATCAAAACTAATTGTGTGAAATAAGAAGACGTTTAAAGGCATATCTTAGCCAAAAATGAACAATCTGCCATCTTTTATTCACTCTAATGTCGTTCCAAACTTTGTGTGAGTTTCTTTCTTCTGTTGAACCCAAAAGAAGATATTTTGAAGACTGTTGGGAACCAAACTTCAATAGTATTTTTATCCCATACTATGGAACGGATTTCTCAAAATATCTTCTTTTGTGTTCAACTGAAGAAAGAAACTCAAAGTTTGGAACAACGTGAGGGTAAACGATGACCCAATGTTCATTTCTGGCTGAGCTATGCTTTTAAAATACGAACTTCCCAGGATTTGGCTCTCATTTTCCAAGTTGTACCACAACTGCACAGGATGACAATGCTGTTAGAAACGTGGCAAACCACTAGCACATGTCCGAAAAATGACTAGCTCACTGTGAGTGTTGTGTTGGTCAAGCTCAGAGGGCCGTTGAAATGCTGAGAGCACAAGTAAAAAAAAAAAGACGAAACAACAGAAGAAATGCTCAAACAGGCGAGCGGTCCATCAGACGAGAGAGAAGGCAAATGCTGAAGAAAAGGTCGCTGTTGCAACCCCACTAGGAGCCACAGTAACGGAACCCGCTGTTCAGAGGTCAGTTATGACATCGCAGTCCACCTCTTCCTTTAAAGTTCCCAAGAGGAAGTTCAAAGCCAAACCTAGTCGCGCTCCTCTAAAGAGGCCGGACGTCGTTGTCCGAAAGTGCTTTTGGATGCTTGTTTAAATGAGCGTACGGAATTTGAGCCGGTAGACGGTTGGACACGTGTTTGTCTGGTCATGCATCGATGTGCATGCATGATTCGATATCAGGCAATGTTTAATTTGATCCCCTCTTTACTCTCCTTATCTTTAATATTCTCAGTCTTTATTGCACACACACACACACACACACACACACACACACACACACTCTCACACACACTCACTTCCTGCTAACTCAACTGTGGCGTATGGTTGGTAAGGTTACGGTCGTTGGTTGGTCAGTTTCAGCAACATCCTCCGGAGGACGACTTGACCGGCGTGCTCTGAATCTTGACGTTGGATTTCTCAGGGCCTCCCGCAGTGGCGCCGGGGCCCATTCTCCTCTTGATCTCTGCGGCCATGGTCATGAAGGCCTGTTCCACATTAGTGGAGCTCTTTGCGCTCGTCTCCAGGAACGGGATGCCAAGAGAGTCCGCAAACTCCTGAAAGATGGAGAACAACAGACTGATGTCAGACTGGGCGGGTGTGTGTTTTTAAAGGAAATAGATAGACACCCCTCACATTTTTGTAAATATCTTATTATAACTTTTCATGTGACAACACCGAAGAAATTATGCTTTGCTACAATGTAAAGTAGTGAGTGTACAGCTTGTATAACAGTGTAAATTTCCTGTCCCCTCAAAATAACTTAATGCATGGCCATTAATGTCTAAACTGCTGGCCACAAAAGTGAGTACACCCCTAAGTGAAAATGTCCAAATTGGGCACAAAGTGTCAATTATTTGCACTCCTTAACCCTCTCTGTTATGCAAGCTGTACACTCACTACTTTACATTGTAACAAAGTGTCATTTCTTCAGTGTTGTCACATGAAAAAATATAATCAAATATTATTATATAAAAAAGTAATTGATAAATGTTAAGCAATTTGTCTGTGATTTATTACACTTTGTATTAGTACAAACCGTAAACAAATACATTTACAAATTTAAATTAATGTAGAACGAACAGAAAGGTTTTTTTTCATTAATTTGAAATTTAAAGCATTACATTTTTCTACATTTAAACAATTAAAAAGTTCATTTAATAATTACATTATATCTATTCATTCATACATCTATTCATTATTTCACAATGAATAATGATATAATACTTATGGTATCATTTTTTTTTTTTTTTTACAAATTATAAATTCTGTATTTATGTATTTATTTATTATTTAAAAATAAACAAATGAAATAATTGTTAATTATTTAAATAGTTAATTAGCCAGTCCTTTGGGTTGCAAACAGGAAAGTTTTAAATAGATTTATACATTATTAATTATAATCATTTATGGTAAAAAAAAAAATTAAAAACAATAATAATTGTGTGTGTGTGCATATATATCTCAGTTTGCCATCAGGAAAGCTTTTTTTAAATACATGATTAATATTTTATTCATTACAATTATTTATGTTATTTAGTCACTAATAGTAAATTATTTTAATAATTTAAATTTTAATTATTAATCAGCTAGTCTTTTCAGTCTCAACCAGAAAAGGTTTTAAAAGAACAATTATTTATAAATTATTAATAAATAAATAATTAATTATTTAAACATTTAACCAGCCAGCCTTTATTATTTAGAAAGTAATAAATACAAAATAAATACATTTAAATAATTAATTAGTTACTCTATGTTTGCAACCAGAAAAGGTTTTTTAAATAGATGATTAATACATTATTGATTATAATAATTTTGTGATTTCATCATTAATAGTAAATAATTTAAATAATAACAATAATAATAATGTAAATTATAAATCGGCCGGTCTTTGGACTTTCAACCAGTAGAGGACATTTTTCATAAAAAATAAACAATGCTAATAAACAATATCATTTAATCAACCAGTCTTTTGTCAGATTAATTAAATGTAAATTAATCTCAGTTTGCAACCGGAAAAGGTTTTTAAACATATAAATGATTAATTATAATGATTTAACATTGAACAATTAATCATAATTTAATTAATTGTTAATTATTTAAAATATTAATCAGCCAGTCTTTCAGGTGGCAACTGTTGAAGAATTGCTTTTGCGAAGCTGTGGGAGAGACCATCCAGCGAATCGTGTTAAAACACCTGTACAGTTTTATGATTTTGGTGAATGCAGTGCCCTGTTCACGAGACAGATTGTGTACCTTTGCTGGTGTGTACTCCACAACTTTCTTAGTGGTCAGATCACACTTGTTTCCCACCAGGAGTTTGTTGACGTTTTCACTAGCGTAGCGATCGATCTCCTGAAGCCACTGTTTGACGTTGTTGAAGGACTCCTGAAGAAAACATCCAGAACAGAACTCGTATTAAAACAGCACTGACACACCACCGGCTGAACACACAGAAACGCTTCACACAAGTGTGAAAGGTCACGAGAGCATTGCCATACTAAAGGAATGTTTGGTCACCTGATCCGTGACGTCGTAAACAACGATGATCCCATGAGCGCCTCTGTAGTAGCTGGACGTGATGGTGCGGAATCGCTCCTGACCCGCTGTGTCCCACTGACAACACAGCAAACACACAAACTGAGCACTGAAGGATGCATTCAACTGATCGAAAGTGAAAGTGAAAGACATTTATAATGCGGCAAAATATTTCCTTTTCAAATAAATGCTGTTCTTTTGCACTTTCTATTCATCAAAGAGTCCTGAAAAATAAAAATGTACCAGTTTTCAAAATATTTTTTTTCTTGAGCAGCAAATCAGCAATGATTTCAGAAAGGATCATGTGACACTGAAGACTGGAGTAATGATGCTGAAAATTTAGCCTTGCATCACTGGAATAAATTACACTCCACAATACAATCTGTCAGATAACAGTCATTTTAAATAGTAATAATATTTTACAATTTTTACAGTATTTTTGATCAAATAAATGCAGGCTTGGTGAGCAGACTTTTGCAACCATATGGACATTTTTGTCCATTTTAGTTTAGTTTTTTTTTTTGTATATATATATATATCACTTAATTTTGACTTCTTTATTCTGAAAACAAGACAATGATTTTTACTTGCCTAGAAAATCCTTTTTGATTTAAGAATTTTGGCTTTAGTTTAAAATGTTTTATAAAATATAGCTTTTATATTAAAGTTTGCTCAAAAATCATTGTCATAAACTTAAACCTCTATAACATTTTTGGTTTAAATTTGGCAATAATCTGCCAAGGGTTTTCTTTAAAATGTCTGTACTCCCAAGCTTCAAAATTGTATGACAGTTTTTTGACATGGACATTTTTGTCCTCTATGAACCTGTGTGTAACTTTTTGTAAATTGATGCACAAGGGTTAAAACTCACCGAACGTAATGCAATTAATGCGTTTTTGCATGCTGAAGCATTTGGAAATGCAACACTGCATGAAATCAGATGTTTAATTTCAATGCACTTACGATCTGTAGTTTGATGGTCTTTCCGTCGAGCTCTATCGTCCTGATTTTGAAGTCCACTCCAATCGTGCTGATGTAGCTCTCTGTATATGTGTCGTCCTGCGCAAATGCACACACAATAACAAATAAGACCTTTACCAGTGGACGCGTTTTGTAAAGATGCACTAAAAAGAATTGCAACAATAACAGTTTTCAGTCAGAGTGCAGCTGCATTTGGTTTTCCGCAGAAAGGACACTCTTCACCTTTAGCATGCAGCTCTTTGACAGTCAAATCACCTGTGCAATAAGAGCCATTATCTGATCCGCGTGTAAACAGGATCTCAATGGCTCAGGCTAATAACTTACAGCGAAACGCAGCAGAAGGCAGGACTTTCCGACACCTGAGTCACCGATAAGCAGGAGCTTGAACAGGTAATCACTAAAAGAAAAAGCAGAGAGTGATTAATCACATCCATCAGCAGTCGGTGATCACTTGCACTCAAGTCACGTCAAGTTTATTTACACAGCGGTTTTTAACAATGCAAGTTGTGTCAAAGCAACTTTACAGTATTAAATAAGACAACAACGTGTCAATAATGCAAAAGTTCATTACACTCCTAGTCAGTTGTGTAATGCGTGACGTGGAAGTGGGAATTACATTACGCAACACGAGAGTGTCATTATGTCTCAATGGCTGCCATTAATAATAATAATCACGTGAGTGCAATGAATCGTGAAGCAGTGCAATTATAAGCATACACTACCAGTCAAACGTTTGTGAACAGTAAGATTTTAGCGTCTCTTCTGCTCACCAAGCCTGCATTTATTTGATCTGAAGTACAGCAAAAGCTGTAAAATTCTGAAATATTTTTACCATTTAAAATAACTGTTTTCTATTTGAATATATTTTAAAATGTAATTTATTCCTGTGAGCAAAGCTAAATTTTCAGCATCTTTACTCCAGTAAGCTTGGGGTGAGTAATTTTTTTTTTTTTTTTTTTTAAATTAACACTTTTATTTAGCAAGGATGCTTTAAATAGTTTAAAAGTGATGATAAAGACATTTATAATGTTACAAAAGATTTCCATTTCAGATAAATGCTGTTCTTCTGAACTTTCTATTCAAAGAAACCTGAAAAAAAAAATCTTATATGTTTTCAACATAATACATGTTTTTTTAACACCGCAAATAATAATATTAGAATGATTTCTGAAGGATCATGTGACTGGAGTAATGATGCTAAAAATTCAGCTTTGAAAACACATGAATAAATTACATTTTAAAATATATTCAAATAGAGAAACTAACTGTTTAAAATGATTTAAAATAACTGTTTTCTATCTGAATATATTTTAAAATGTAATTTATTCCTGTGATCAAAACTAAATTTTCAGCATCTTTACTCCTGTAAGCTTGGAGTGAGTAAAAAAAAATATATATTCTTTTGGAAATAAATTATAGAAATTAACACTTTTTTTTTTTTTTTTTTTTTTAGCAAGGATGATTTAAATTGTTTAAAAGTGATGATAAAGACATTTATAATGTTACAAAATTCAGATTTCAGATAAACGCTGTTCTTCTGATCTTTCTATTCATCAAAGAAACCTGGAAAAAAAACTACTCATATGTTTTTAACATAATAATACAAGTTTTTTTTTTTTTTTTTTGCACAGAAAATAAGAATATTAGAATGATTTCTGAAGGACCATGTGACTGGAGTAATGATGCTAAAATCTAGCTTTGAAAACACAGGAATAAATTGCATTTTAAATTATATTCAAATAGAGAGGAGTTATTTTACATAGTAAAAATATTTACTGTTCTTGCTGTACTTGGATTCAATAAATGCAGGCTTGGTGAGCAGAAGAGGCTACTTTAAAAAAAATCTTACAGTTCAAAAACTTTTGACAGATAGTGTAAATGGAGAAATATTGCATTTCAGGGTCAAATTTCACCCCAGAATTAAAGAGAAAACAACAACAAAGAAGTTTTGCATAAGAGTTTTCTTTTCATCTACTTTTGATGTGAATTATAACTGACCTATGCATGTTCTGGACAGGTTTACAGATTCACAGGGTGCATAAATACAGCAGTCATTCAATACTACGGTATTACCATGGTAAAAACACAGATTCTGAAAGGGTGGTGTGGTAACAGGTGACTTAATTACCCAATAGCCCTCGAAACAAAACTCAGCATGTCATAAACTCAGTAAGTTCAGGCCTAAGATCACATTTCATCACCACAGGACTGGCAGCATTTGATAAACTCACTGACAGCAGTTTTGAATCAGCCTGAGGACGATTTTAATTCATTATAAACACGACAAGACGTTTATTTAGGCAGACACTTTCTTCAGTTTCATTCTAACTTATCAGTTTCATTACGACGTGGCACATGAGAGTGTCAGAGAGCTCCAGAAACAGCCTGACAGTCATGATATATAATATAATTTGAAACATCACTACACATATGCATACAAAACTCCTTATTTACACAAAGAATTACTTTTGAATCAAATTGAAACGACTACCGGTTGGTTCAGCAGGTTAAAACGTGCACGGCACAGCTGTGCTGGTTATTAATAAATAAATCCTAATACATTTTGTTTACTTCGGTATGTTATTCAGCTGACACACTGATGATTTGCGTGAATAACAATGAAGTGCGCGTTCATGTGTTTGATGTGTCATCAGCGATTTTCTACACAAACTTACTATTCAGGATTCATGATGGACAGCGCACGAAAACTCCCGGTTTATCTGCCGTTTTCTTATCCGCGATGAAGGTGATTAAAGTTAGAGACTCGTTTGATGGCGACGGCGTTATTAATAGGTGTTAAAAGAGGTTTTAGAAGAGAAATGTTTGGAACCGGGATCCGGACACACGTAAAAAAAATGGCCGAGTCGAGAATGAAGCTTGAATCATAAGAGAGGCGACGCTCGATCACTTTCGCTGCACGACGCGCCAAAATAAAAGTCCTGACAAACCAAATAACTGAAGACACATCATGATGATGATTTTCCCCCCCCATAAATGTAAAGACGTCATAATCTATTATTTACAGTTTATATTTCTAAAAATACGTTTTGGGAAATATACTTGATTATGTACACTACCAATCAAAAGTTTTTTTAAATGCTTTAATGTTTTAATTTTTATTTATTTATTATTTTTTTAAGAATTCTGTGATTTCAAAGCTGTTTTTTTTGTCACATGATCCTTCCGATATCATTCTAATATTCTGATTTGCATCTAAAAAAATAATTATTATTACGTTGAAACAGCTGAGTAGAATTTTTCAGGTTTCTTTGATGAATAGAAAGCATTTATCTGAAATAGAAATAAAATGAATATAAATGTCTTTATCATAACTTTCGATCAATTCTAGCATCCTTGCTGAATAAAAGTATACATTCCTATAATGTCTATAAAAAATGATACTGACTCCAAACTTTTGAATGAGGTCCAGTAATGAACCGTAATCACCAGCAGAGGCCTGGACAAATATATAAAAACAATTGATGTTTATGCCACACCAGGGTGTATGCATGATATTTAAGCTAAAATTCTAGACTTTTAAAGACCTTTTTAAGGACCTGCACACACAAACAAATAAATAAATAAATAAAATGACTGTAAAAAGCATGATTTTCACAAAAACGAAAAGTTTTATTAAATTATAAACTTCATTTAACAAATCTGTTTTCTCTCAGGTACATTGCAGTGTGTAAGCTTCACAGTAAACATTACTACATCACTCTCGTCCATATAGGCTAGTGGTTATTTTGGGAAAATTCCAGGTATTTTGAGTAGTATGATTATGAAAATAAATATATGCTAATTATTTATGCTAGCCTATATAAAAGTGCAAAATAAATCAGTACTTTTTTACTTAAGTACATAAAAAATCAAGTACTTTCACTTACTACTTTTTTTAAATTTAAAACGGAGTACTTTTACTTTTACTGGAGTGATATTTTATTATACGTATCTGTACTTTTACTCAAGTACTTGATTTGGTTACTTCATCCACCACTGATTTTGAAACAGCATGAGGAGTGGAAACACAATCAGTAAGAAAAAGAAAACATATCCCACCTATATACAGTTTCTCACAAAAGTGAGTACACCCCTCACATTTCAGCAACAATTTTAGTATATCTTCTCAAGGGACAATACTATAGAATAAAACTTCACATTTCAGCCTTTAAGAGTCAAAACTATCAATTCTTATACTAATTTAAAGAATTATTATCAATCAAGTGTTACATTAATTAAATTACATATAAGTATATTTTACTGCTTTAATTGTTTGCATTTTATAATTGTCTTCTTGTCAATCCACCAGTTTACATTTACAACTCTGCGTGTTTGCTGCTTAAAAACATTGATTTTCACATTGGTTTCTTCCAGCAGGTGGCGCTGTCGGAATAACAGTACACATTTGTTCAGAAATACAAAAGTAATAGATACGTCAAGGAAGAAAGCCAGGGTTTCAAGGATGGCCAAAAATACATAGCAATTATAAATCAAAAGAGAAAAAGTGAAAGAAGAAAAAACAATACAAATTAAGAATAAAATATACATTTTAATATCTTCTTGAAAGTAAGAAAAGTGGGGGGTATATTTCATTACTTTGCATTTGTGGATAAAATATTTCACAAGCAAAATAAGTTACAGATAAAGTAAACGTTTTCATATTGCTTCCCATATTGCCTAACGTAATGAACACCAGTTTTTACAGAAGACTATTTTCCCATAAGCAGATAACAACTTTGCTCCCGTGTCACTTCAGTTAAGAGCAAATGGTCACAGCTTACAGTTTTCTGTACTTGTATAGAGGGTTTTCATGACGCATCATCAATCGGCCATATTAGCGGCACTGAATGTAAACAATTGCACTGACGAAACTTGCATATTTTGCTGATTATTGCTGCTGAAAATGGTCAATTACTGTCGTGTTTTGGGCTGTACTAATCAGTTGGACTGGGAAAAAACATTCGGCATACTATAGACTGACAAAGCTATAACAAATCAAGGAGAAGAGTGCAAAAAACTGTTTGAGGAACAAAGGGCGTTTGTGGTTGGCCAAAATGAACCAGGATTACCAGAGCAAGAATTCTGACAACATTGGTGTTTGTTCTTATCCTTTCAGGTCCTCCTCCATGGCTCCTCCCTCCGTTGGCTCCACCGTGGGTCATTATCATGGCTGGGTCCCGTCTGGGTCCTCCTGCTCCAGGTCCTTCCTGTCGTCCCCAGAGTAAAATCAACTCTGCTCAGGATACATTTGGTCCCACTCCAAAAAAGAGTTAAAATAACACTGAAACAGAGTTAAAGTTAATGAGATAATTAAGTGATTAATTAAGTGCTGATTGATCATTAGTGATGAACACCTGCTGTTAACAATCAGCATCACTAAAAGAGAAAATCACATTTTTAAAGTCACCATTATAGTGGTCCATGTTTACTTTAGTAGGGCTCTTGATTCTTGACTTTGTAATCTTATTGTTTTGGGCTGTTGTAACTAAGTTTTAGCAGCCAGACTTTTGCAAAAGGCATCAGGGGCCGGTTGCACCAGCTGGACGTAGAAAATGTTGGGTGTAAGTTCTACGTTGGACTTAGTTACGTCCAACTTTCCGATGAATATTTACGCCTGTTGCACCATCTGAAACTACAAGTAGGCGCAGCTAAGCTTTAGCGTAGACGATGCGCGTCCGCGCTGACACGACGCCATTTGCGTTACTATGGTTACAACTTGAATTTACTGGCTCCAATAAATAAATGAAACATGGCTGCTGAACCGAAAAGAAGAAAATTAAATTACTCAGATTGTGAAACAAGACCAATCATCGAACTCTTCATATGCTGTGACGACGAGCGCCTATTAGGATCAACTAAAGGCTAGACTTCAAAAAGAATGTGAAAAAAGTCAAGTTCACGGCATAGAATCTTACACTCGTCGTATTGCCCGGCAGGCTGTACTTCTGCTTACATTTACCATATCAGCAAATGTATTTTGGAAAGATCCGCTGGCATAAAATCGAAGAGATATTAGCACCTGCAGTGTTGGGGACAGCGCTCCGTTCCTGTCTGTTGCGTGCTGTAACTGGGGTGATAAGTCGTTGATAAGTTCTAACAGTTCAACCCTGCTGAAACGAAACCTTTCGATAAGTTCTCTGTCTCCATATATATCTAGAGGATTGGTGCGGTCTCTCATTACTCTTTCACGCCTGAAAGCCCGCAGATCGTGTAGCCTGTATATCAGACGCGCCATTGTCTTTTTATTATTATTATTATTATTATTATTATTATTATTATTATTATTATGTTTATGTTTATGTTTATGTTTATTATCTCTATGGAAACAAGTCAAGGCTTTTCACTTTACACCTGCCTTTGACTAGGCGTAAGATTTTGTCTCAGACGTAGCACTACGCCTAGATGGTGCAACTGGTATAAATTCTACGCATGACTTAAAGCGCATTTTACGTCCAGCCTAGTCTTACAACCGGGTGTACGCCCAGCTGGTGCAACCGGCCCCAGGTGTTAATGATTATGTTTTGACAAAATCATTGTTTGTCCTGATTCACTGTGTAATCTAACGATAACCGCACCCTGGAGAGGACTGTGAAACAAAACACATTCAAAAATGTGGGGGAGATTCACAAAGAGTGGACTGCAGCTGGAGTCAGTGCTTTAAGAACCACTACGCACAGACGTATGCAAGACATGGGTTTCAGCTGTCACATTCCTGTGTCAAGCCAATCTTGAACAACAGACAGCGTCAGAAGCGTCTCACCTGGGCTAAAGACAAGAAGGACTGGACTGCTGCTGAGTGGTCCAAAGTTATGTTCTCTGATGAAAGTAAATTTTGCATTTCCTTTGGAAATCAGGGTCCCAGAGTCTGGAGGAAGGGAGAGGAGAGGCACAGAATCCACGTTGCTTGAGGTCCAGTGTAAAGTTTCCACAGTCAGTGATGGTTTGGGGTGCCATGTCATCTGCTGGTGTTGCTCCGCTGTGTTTTCTGAGGTCCAAGGTCAACTCAGCCGTATACCAGGAAGTTTTAGAGCACTTCATGCTTCCTGTTGCTGACCAACTTTATGGAGATGCAGATTTCATTTTCCAACAGGACTCATACATGCTCATACTTTTCATGTTCATACTTTTCAGTTGGCCAAGATTTCTAAAAATCCTTTCTTTGTATTGGTCTTAAGTAATATTCTAATTTTCTGAGATACTGAATTTGGGATTTTTGTCAGTTATAAAAATTAAAAATTAAAAGAAATAAACATTTGAAATATATCAGTCTGTGTGTAATGAATGAATAGAATATACAAGTTTCACTTTTTGAATGTAATTAGTGAAATAAATCAACTTTTTGATGATATTCTAATTATATGACCAGCACCTGTATATAAATAAACTTGCCTTGCCTTACCTTACCTTGATCCACCTTGGCTCCTTCTGCTTCCTCCTTGGCTCCTACCTCCGTCATTCTTTGTCAGGTGTACATTGTCTTATACGTGTGTCTTTGCCGTTCCCAGTGTGGTTTACCCTGTGTGTTTTGATTATAACAAACTCTGTTCCTTTGATCTACGTCTCCGGCATTCCTTCGGGCACAGTGTAAGACAATAAGAAAGAAATGTTGATTTGTTTGAAGTCAGCATGAAAACTTCAAGAGTACACTGAGTACAAAGAGTACACTGTAAAATAAATAAAGTTCTACACTTTTTTCAAAGTAACTAAATGTAAATGTAGTTTTAGTAGTATTTAGTGTTTTCTCATTAGAAAATAATCTATCTGTGTGTCCTCTTTGTGTGTGTTTGAAAAGCTGTGTTTTTATTTTATCTCAACACAGTGTAATGAAAATGAGGTGCTTGTGTGTTGTTCTATGTGGTGTGTGTTTATGTAGAATCTACAGTAGTGTTGTGTAACTGGAGGAGGCTCATCTTGCAATCACACAGAGAAAATATAGAGAGAAAGGAAGCGTCAAAATCTTAGGCAAAATTTCCCTCGGTCCACCCTGATCAGCTCTTATTTTAATATAAGAACCCTGCAGGTTACAGCAAAGAAAGGTAGGACAAGAGCTCTCGAAATATATAAAATGCATTGAAGTTTCGATATTAGTATAGCAAAATTTCAAAAAACTTTTTATCAAAAGAAAAATTATACTATTAATTATATTTTCAAACTCATACTCATTGGCCTTGGATTATCAGAACAAATTTTTGATCACCACACTGTATACCCCCCTACACATTTATATTACATACAGGGTGCTATTAAAAGAGTGGAAATTGTAGGTCCTGTGTACCTTTACTCTATCCTTCTATTGTCTGGGCATGTTATTAGTATGTGTAGATGTGTTTATGTGTGATTCTTTGTGTTTGTGTGTGAAAGAGAGAGTCTGAAAGATTGTGAGTGTAAGTGTGAGTTTTGTGTTTCTGTCCCTGCCATTCCCGCACAGGTTGGAGCACTTGATACACAAATGTGATCTAACAGAGGTAAATGGCAAATTTTGACCATGTATGCTGTTTATATTGCTTGTAATTGATAAACTAAACATCTGTTGAGTTTTTTAACATATAATTTTTGATTGCGTTGAATTAAAACCCAAAACTGCAGCGGGTCCACCAGACCCACGAACACTGGCTGAGTAACAAAAATATGAACACCATACAAGGGTTAAAGGGTTAGTTCACCCAAAAATGACAATTCTATCATTAATTACTCTCCCTCATGTTGTTGAAAACCTGTAAGACCTTCTTTCATCTTTGGAACACAGTTTAAGATATTTTTGATGAAATCCGATGACAGCACGATGCAAGATGATAGACAGCAAGATGATCGACAAAGTAATCCATGTGACATCAGTGGTTCAACTGTAATTTTACGAAGCTATGAGAATACTTTTTTGTGCAAAAGAAAACAAAAATAATGACTTTATTCCACATTTTCGGCTCTACTGCGTCCCTTGTGGATGCTTGTTCAAGAGAGCACCCTGATGCATATGTGTAAAATTAAACTAAATTAAAGTTACATGCTTTTAAAAGAAGTCACAGAGTAAACAGAGTAAAATAATGAATAAAACTTCAAATTAAAAATTGAAATTAAACTAAATTAAAGTTACATCTAGTTTTTAAAAAGAATTAGTTCCTCTTTTGTTTATTTTTAAAGTTAAAAATAAACAAAACTTAAAATTAAAAAGTTACAATTAATCTCAGAAATAAAAAATTAGTTTGTTGCCGGATTCGTAGAGAAAGTGAAAACTAGTCATTTTTAACAAAAAAAAAAACATGCACAAAAAGTCTAAATTGAATTAAAAAGTGCAGAATTAGTTTGAGATGGGTAAACTAATACATTTAAAAAGTTAAAATGAAACTTAAATGAAACTTAAATCATAATTATTCAAAAATAAAAAAAAATAAATTATAGTTCATGGTAGAATTTGTTGAGAAGTAAAAACTAGTAAAAAACAAACAAAAAAAACGTGTAAAAAATTTTAATTTATTATTTTATATTTTTACAGAGATGAAAAACTTTTTAAATTTCATTCAGTTTTTCTTTCACAGAGGAAAAAAAATGAAAGGAAAAACATGCAAAAAAAAAAGCAAATATAATTTAAAAAGTGCATTTTTCCCCCTTTTTAAGAAAGAAACTTTTTTTTCAAAGTGTAATAAACTTGAGCTGAAAGGCTAATTTATCACAGTGGATTGTGTGGTTGTAACACAGCACTTGACAGGATCTAACTCCCAATGCTACTTTTTGTTTAGTGCATGCGCGCATTCAATGCACATAGTTTTAAAGTAGCTTTACAGCTGAAAGTGACTTAAAGGATTAGTTCACTTTAACAGAAGTTTTAGTTTCTTTCTTCAGTCGTAAATAAATTGTTTATTGAGGAAAACATTTATTTCTCTCCATATAATGAACTTCTATAGTGCCCCAAAGTTTGAACTTCCAAAATGCAGTTTAAATCCAGCTTCAAAGGGCTCTAAATGATCCCAGCCGATGAAGAAGGATTTGTGTACTTTTTAACCTCAAATGCTCATCTTGTCTCATCTCTGCGATGCACATGCATAGTTTACCTTTTTTGTAAAGAGCGTTTGGACTTCTTTGTATGTTCACTTTGTAAACACTAGACTGGTATTTCTGCAGTGATGCAGGGCAAAGAAAATGAGTTTTTTTGACATACCCTAATTGTATTGCCCCAGATCACACAGACTGCATTGCATAGATGAGACAAGCATTTAAGGTTTAAAAAGGATATAAATTGTCAATTTGTTTAGAAAATCATCTACACTGTTAAAAATCGCTATAAAAAACAAAACGGCCAAATTCTGACAGTAACGTGCTGTTTTCCATTTAAAAAGTGCATTCTGGGTAATATTGGTCATTTTCGAGAAAGTAGCCTGCTGCTATATCGTGAATTAACAGTGTTCAAAATCGACACTCAGAGTCTGTGTTTCAAATCACACCCTACACCCTCATTCACTATTCCCTTCATGAGTTTACTAATACAGTCCACCTGACAGAGACAGTGAAAACTAATGAGTGAATTCAGACACTGATATATTAGTGATGTGTCAATCAGAAATTAAGGATTTAATAACAGTGCAGGTTTAAAACAATTTGAAGTACTATGTCATAAACACTCAAAGAGAGACATCAAGAATCAGCATATGAATCTCAACAGTAGTGACAATCAAAAGCTTCATGCTACAATGCATGCTGGGTACCAGCACAGTACAACACTCATCCATGACTCCCAGCATACACTTTAGTACATAGATGTGTGCTAATGATGTTCTACAAAGATTTCAGTAAAAGTCATGTTATGGTTGGTTTCTTATTACACTTTAAGTGTTTGCTGTTTTATGTTAAGAAATATTTCTTTTTAATGGACTCAAATGAAATAAATTCACTGTACTAACACCATATAAACACTACTTATTTTAAAACTCTAATGGTTTGAAGCAATCGGTTTTAAAAATGAAATGAGTTACCACATGGTTTAATAACAGTAACATACTGTAACAGTGAAGAGCTGTAAATAAGAGTCTGGATGTCCTGTACAGAGCATGTTTAGGGCTTTTCAAAGATACCAAATGTTTGGACCTCTCCTTGGTCATTATGATAATATTTTGTAATGATCATTTAAATCTGACACATTTTCAAATTGTTTGTCATAAAACAACATCTCAGGATAATGCAATGGGGTTTCAAATCAAAATATGACTTTCTGTTATGAAACAGGACATCAATTTCACACATGTGCACTGTGGAGGACACCAGGACTTAAAGCATGTTTATTACACATTTTGGGAGACACAACAAGTGAATAGGGAATGAAATTATATTTCAGTATTGCTATGAAATATTAGATATTATTATGAAAGTCTTGCCAATTATTATTCCTATTACTACATTTATTTTTTCATTATATGATGCCCCAAAAACACATGAGTCAGGACACACACACACACACACACACACACACACACACACACACATTTAATGTACTTAAATGTAGTGTAATGTGCTAGATTTTTTTTTTTAAACTATTTATATAATACTATAATTTTTAAGTGAATACTTTATTGAAAAAAGACAAAATACTTTTACTATAACTGGCCTCATAAGTAATTTTGAATGCTATATATTATAGATTTAAATAATAAAGTAATATGTGTATGAAATAAATAAAATATACGATCAAACATATCTAAAATAAAAATAGAGTAAAAAAAATTTAACTTCATATTAAAACAACTGTATTAGTTGCAAAAAGTTTTTGCATGAGAAATATGAAAAGGGAATCAGTAAAAAAGGAAATAAATAAAATACACACACAAAATATTAAAAATATAAAGTCATCAAAAAATGTTATGTATATATGAAGAGTTCCGATGCAAAAGTCTCTAAATCCATCTGACATCTTTCTTTAAAAAAAAAATAAAAGTTTCATCAGGCTCCGGTGTATAGGTTTCTACGTAAGTACTGGTACTTTTGATTGGACTGAGGGTTTTCAAGAGTTTAAAGTAAAAGTATTTGATAGTTGTAAAATATGTGTTGCGAGTATCACTCAGTATCATTATCTTATTTTTGACCGAGATGGCTTTTAGCTGGTTTTGCATCTGATCTCTGCATATATAAAATATGTATATTTTATACTCTTCTGCTATTATATTGCCTAAAACAGAGTGTCTGTTCACACTAAGTGCAAATAGCCGCCTTGTTGGCAGTGTCTATTTACACTAACTCCACAATGTGTAATGGAGATAGTCAACACTTCAAAAGATGGCTGTCAATCATCAGATCCAGTGGCGTAGAGGATACAGTGTGGTTTTAACTCTTTTTGACGCGGACGACCCGGGCTCGATTCCACCTTCTGGCAAGCTTTTTTTTCAGCAGTTTCAAATGTCATATCATATCGGAAAAGCATTTATTTTCAATAAAATTAAGGAAATACTTGAAAAATGTAAAACAATTAAGTATCCGTTAGGGTCGGTGTAGGGAGGGCTTATTGTCCCAATAGCTATTTTTACAAATTAGATGCTATGAAAAATGCTCAAACTGCCGGTGGTTTACTCTAGAAATCATTTTACAACTAACACACCAAAATAACAAACCAAATAACAATATTTATTATTATTATTATGTTGAAAACATCTGAGTAGAATTTTTCAGGTTTCTTTGATGAATAGAAAGTTCATATGAATAGAAAGCATTTATCTGAAAAACTTTTGTAAATGTCTTTATCATCACTTTTGATCAATTTATAGCATCCTTGCTGAATAAAAGTATTCATTTCTATAATGTCTATAAAAAATGATACTGACACCAAGCTTTTGAATGTAATTGTAGGCTATATAAATAAATAAATAAAATTAATTAAAATGACTGTAAAAAGCATGATTTACAGTTCAGTTACAGGTTTCACAAAAACTAAACGTTTTTTTAAATGATAAACCACATTTCAGCCTTTAAGTGTCAGAAGTATCAATTCTTACATTAATTTAAATAATTATTATCAATCAAGTGTTATATTAATTAAATAACATACAAGTATATTTTACTGCCCTAATTGTTTACATTTTATAATTGTCTTCTTGTCAATCCACCAGTTTACATTTACATTACAGTTTACATTTACAACAATCGTGTTTGCATTAGTGTATTTTCAGTCGGTCTCTTCCAGCAGGTGGCGCTGTCGGAATGGCAGTACACAAAGCAGTGCAGCAGCTGACTGAAGCGTTTTTGTTGTTGTTGTTGTTGTTGTTGTTTTTAACATTTGTTCAGAAATACGAAAGTAATAGAACATACGTCAAGGAAGAAAGCCAGGGGTTCAAGGATGGCCAAAAATACTTAGCAATTATAAATAAAAAGAGAAAAATAATAAAATAATAAATAATAATAAAAAAGATGCAGGACAGTCTCTGGTTGCGAATCACAAGCACAATCTGGTTGCTCACATTTACGCTTAACTTGAATTTTGACACAAAAAAGGTTTTAACAGGATAGTACTGATGAATAAGCTTAAAAGAAATCATTTTAACATAATTAACCAATTAATACACGTTAATACACCTTTTTCCCCAATTTATTTTCCATTGATCTATTCCATTTTGAAACAGTATGAGGAGTGGAAACACAATCAATAAGAAAAAGAAAACACGTTCCACATACATACAGTATCTCACAAAAGTGAGTACACCCCTTACATTTCAACAACTATTTTAGTATATCTTATAGGACAATACTATAGAAATGAAACTTGGATATATTTTAGAGTAATTAGTGTGCAGCTTGTATAGCAGTATAGATTTACTGTTCCCTGAAAATAACTCAACATACAGACATTTTTGTCAAAATAGCTGGCAACAAAAGTGAGTATACCCTAAGTGATAACAGCAGTATGTTGTTTAACCATGCAAAGCCACATGTCATATTCATCATAGTTGTTTTTGTCTGCTTGACAGGACCATACAGAGTTGTGTATCTTGTATTAGAGCAGTTAAAATTTGGTGCTTTAAGTTCAATTCTCTCATACTGAATGTTCAACATGGCACTTCATGGCAAAGAACTCTCATTGGATTTGAGGATTAGAATTGTTGCTCTCCACAAAGATAGCCAAGGCTATCAGAGGTTCAGTAACACCCTGATTTTTTTTTACAGAGTATGTCAGCTTTTGGTAAGTCTGTTACCTCCTTTATAATTTCCAACAGATGAAGTCTACTCATTTTGAGAAATCTAAATTTATTTTGGTCTTAAGCCATCTTGTCTCACCACAGTCTTTATCTTTACTTCTACCGACTGTTTTTTATGTTTGTTGTTAGAAGACTGCAGTATCATGGTAATTACTGTAATTACATTGAAATTACTGAGATGGTTTTGATTACATTCATCTTAACTCATTGAAGTTTCTCTGTGTATTGCACTGCACTGTATTTTAGCACGAGCAATGTTGGAAACATGCTTTTGTTAAGCCTTTCTGTAAAATATTAAGGAATAATGACAACTGTATACATATTAGTTACTTGTGTTAACTTTCACAGTGTTAAGATAAATAGATCAGATGATCTGATCATCAGATGATCTTTATCATTTGCATGATAAATCTTATATGTTGGTGTGTCCAGCTCTACTGCTTCAATCCTTCATCTGGACCTCTTTGATGGGAAAAGGTAACATCTGTCATGTGGTAGCCTAACGAAATGAACACCAGTTTTTACAAAAGACTGTTTTCCCATAAGCAGATAACATCTTTGCTTTACGGGCAGCACATTTGCTTAAAATAACTTCTCTTACAGCATCCTGTGTCACTTACAGTTTTCCGTGCTTGTATAGAGGGTTTTCATGACGCACCATATTGGCGGCACTGAATGTAAACAGTTGCACTGAACCAAATGAAACCTATATAATTTGCTGATTATTGCTGCTGAAAATGGTCAATTATTGTCATGTTTTTGGGTGTACTAATTGGTCGGACTGGGAAAAAACATTTGGCATACTATAGACTGACAAAGGCTATGACAAATCAAGAAGAGTGCAAACAACTGTCTGAGGAACAAAAGGCGTTAGTGGTTGGCCAAAATGAACCAGGATTACCAGAGCAAGAATCTTGACAACATTTGTGTTTGTTCTTATCCTTTCCAGTCAGGGAGGTGAAATATTACACTTTTATCTTAATTATTACTGCTCATATGTATTTACCACCTGTTTACTTTTGTTTGTCAACACATTGCACACTTTCCTGCTTACTAAGACCTTCTCTATATCTTTTAGCAACTTCCAAACATTTTGTTCCTGTGGTTTAGACAGCATAAATTAGCAGAACAACGTATTCAGTAGTACATTTTTGATTGTTTTAAAATGTATTTAGAGGGAGCTAAGCCAGACAAAACAACTCTTGTGAAAATAAACCAATAATTTGTTACCCAGCTGCCTTAAAATTTTAAGTTCAGTCAACTCAAAGAAGTTTAGTCGACGTGAAATGTTAAGTTGTACTACGTGACAACTTAATCATTTTAAAGCAGCCAAGTAACAAATTAATTTAAAGGGTACATAACATACACAGTTTCACCTAATCTCATGTTAATCCTGAGTACCTATAGAAGAGTAATGTATCCTTAATATCTCCAAAAAGTCTTTAGTTTTCTTATATTTATAAAAGAAAAATAAAGCTTTCAGATTTTCTCTGGAAAAAGCCGAACTTCTGGAGGCGCGCCGTGGGCGGAGCTAAGTTCGACGATCACTTGTGTTAGGATAGCCAATAAAACAGTCAATTGATGTTGTTTTACTTACCATCTGCAGTTCTGAATCATGAGCAGGATCTTTTATAGCTGGGACCGCTCCATCTTTCAGTATCAAACAATGTGCAAATCCAGCGTCAACTGGGCCTTGTATATGAAACATTCATCAACAAACACACACTTGCTAAACTCCATTGCTGCCCCGGAAAAAGGAACTGCATCCACTGTTCACATAACACTGGGTTCTTCGGGAAGCTGAGCAAAGTTATCTTTGCCTTACAACCAAAACCACGCTTCTTTAGAGCCATTCTTCCCGAGTGAATCCCTTGAAGAGTGCAGCCGAATGAAGCACGTTGATGGGCTCGATCTCTTTCTCACGGTCTGGCTGACATGATCGAACCAGCACGCTTTTCTGGGAGAAATGCTCATATAAGGAGTTCCACCACCGATTACGTCATTAATGCCACAATCGAAAAAAAAAAAACAGCCGAAACTTGTACCAATCCAGAAGTAAGATTTTTGGCAAAGAAATTCTCTGTCATTTGTCCAGATTATTTTTTTAAACTTTGGCCATGTTTAGAATGAGAATCCAACTCTTTAACACTGTAAACAACTCTGAATATACAAAACACCATTTTTTACATTGTATACACTGTCTGTCTCCAACCAACATTAGGAAGACCCTATCTAGGATTAACCCATGCAAGGCAGTGGGTCCTGATAACATACCTGGCCTTGTACTGAGAGACTGTTCTGCACAGCTGACAGATGTCCTAACAGATATCTTCAACACCTCGCTGAACAAGGCAGTCGTCCCCACATGTCTCAAATCCACAACAATTATACCGGTGCCAAAGAAATCACCTGTGTCCTGTCTACATTACTACCGTCAAGCACAGAGATAGCAAAAACACACACATCCTTCACTCAAGTAGAAGTACAGATACTCATGTTTACAAATACTCTAGTAAAAGTAGAAGTACTGACTACACTTTTTTTAGTCAAGTTAAAGTAAAGACATGTACATATGTAAAAAGTATGCATTACTACATGTTTTAGTGTCTTGCTGGTAACTGGACCCCACGTCATATTGACACATTAATACAAAACTTACATTTAAAATTTGTTAGCTAATGAATGTATCAAGGCTAAACAACCACCATGGATAACAGGGCCAGGCGGGGACAAAATTTCAGGCTGGGAAATCTCAAAATCCCAGAGCGGGCTACTGTTTCTACGTCCAGTCCAGTGAGAAACTCTGTCCCTGAATCCCAACACGTTCTCACTTCCAACTCGTCACATACTGAGGCTTGGTCAGGACCCCTTGGCGATGCACAAGGTACCTCTTCAGCGTCATTTCAGCGCAAAAGGCACTGGGAATTGTATGGTCATGATTAAATGATATATTGGGTAATGATATTGCCATTATTGCATATATCTGGGTGTGATTTTTCAATGCAAACAGTCACAACAGTATTATGTATATTACACCATTTACACATTTGTGAGCATGTAACCCAACCCCTGCCCCTAAACCTAACCATCGGTCAATAAAACACAGAGACAACTACAATCACATATTATTTTAAAAATATGAATATTCCAAGTTTTCCAAGGCAAAACGATTGAGAGGCACAGACGGGATCGCCGTCTCCATCCGGTACTTATATTTGCCTGTGTTTTATATTGTTCAGAAGTGGGTAGGTTTAGGGTGGGGGTGGGTTTAGGTGCTCCAATAAAAGTATAAATTAACATAAAATCCTTTATATTTTTTTACAAATGCATGCACACCATTAAATTAAAACAATCAACTGAAAACAATAGAGGACCCTGTGTGTTGAATAAATGACGCAAAGGGGTACCTTGAGCATCAAAATGCGATGCCAAAGGGGACCTGACCAAGCGTGTGATAAGTTAGGAGTGAGAATGTGTTGTGAGTCCAGCCAGGAGTGGGCTTCTGTTCCCAAGGGCAGCCCAGAAAGCCTGGAGGCTCACAAATGCCCACCCTCCTGCTCGCTCCTGCCTCCTCCTCTGCTGTTGTCTGGCAGCCCCTCTGCTCACTCTCACCGCAGGTCTGCCAGTCTCTATCTGCGTCGTGGCTGGAGGATCCAGGACTCTGCCTCAGCCTGTCAACCCAGCAGCTCCACCATGGCTCCAAGCTACCTCCTCTCCGCTGTGGCCCGGCAGTCCACTGGCTCATCTGGGCTCCCTCGACCCTCCTCCTTGGTCTGGCGTTGACCATCTTGCGCCTCTGAACTCCACTCCTCCTGCCATCTCCCTTTGTCTGATCCGTCCTGGCTCCTTCTGTTTCCTCCTTGGCTCCTCTCTCCATCATCCTTTGTTGGGTCTAGATTGTCCCATATGTGTGTCTTCACCGTTCCCAGTGTGGCTTACCCTGTGTGTTTTTGATTATAATAAATTCTGTTCCTTTGATCTACGTCTCTGCCATTCTTTCTGACACAGTGTGAGACAATAAGAAAGAAATGCAAATTTGTTTGAAGTTAGCATGAAAACTTCAGCAGAGAGAAACGATCAAATCACTGGAAACACTAAACATGTTTACACAAAAGAACAATGTGTACATGATAAAGAGTACACTGTAAAATAAATAAAGTTCTACACTCTTTTTTTTTGCATTTGACTATTTATGTGGCATGTCTAGTGTGATTTTGTTTGATGATGTGTGGATGAATATTTACTCAAGAAATCCAATAGATATCTCTATTAGGGTTCCCACACCTTGGTTAACTTAATTAAATGACCTTTCAAGGACTTTCCAGGTCCAATACCTTCAAATTCAAGGACTTAATGTGGGGACACATTTCAAGTGAGCGAAAGCTTACATTGTGTTACCTTGTAAGATACATTGTTACAGTTTTCATATTTTCATAGTTTGGCCAAATGACAGAGATCTGATATTCTATTTATCATATTTCTGTTTTGCATAAAACTGAAGAATATTCTGCACTGTATTCTAAAATGATCTGATATTAACTTTTGCATGTAACCAGAAATTTGAAGATATATGCTATCCACTTTGATAGATTTATAACAGGCTCTGCACCTGGCCAAGTGATGGTCCTTTGGATCTCTGGCAAGCCATTATTTGTAATCTTCTTTGGTGAGCCGTGAGCCAAATATCTTGAAGTGACACACTTGAAGTGGGGCAGCCGTGGCCTAATGGTTAGGGAGTCTGACTTGTAACCAAGAGGTTGCGAGTTCGAGTCCCAGGTCCGGCAGGGATTGACGGTGGGAGTGAATATCCAGCGCTCTCTCCATCGGCAATACCACGACTGGACAGGTGGGGTTATACAGTGGGGTTATACAGGTGGGGTTATACAGTGCCCCGAGATGTGTTGGGGTGGGAGTTTGGAGGTTTGTTACTCATTTTGGAGGTTTGCTACTCATGCTTCAGTGTTATTTTTTTAACACTGCTTAAGTGTCTATATGTGTCCACACTCAGAGTGTTAAATTAACACTGAGAGTGTTAATTTAACACTGAGGATTTTTGCTGTGTTCTCTTTGCGTGCATTTGAATGAATCCATCTGTGTGTTTATTTGATCTCAACATGGTGTATTAAAAGCGAGGTGCTTGTGTGTTCCTCAAGAAGTCTATGCTGTGTGTTTATGTAGAATCTAAATTAGTGTTGTGTAACTGGAGGAGGAGCATCTTGCACTCACACAGAGAAAATATAGAGAGACAGGAAGCGTAAACATCTTTGAGACAAAATCTCCCTCTGTCCAGCCTGATCAGCTCTCATTTTTATATATGAACCCTGCAGGTTACAGCAAAGCAAGGTAGGAGCTCTCTAAATATATAAAATGCATTGAAGTTTCAATATTAGTATAGCAAAATTTCAAAACAGTCTGTTTGAAGAGTTATTTTCTCATATTTTAACCATTAAAGGGTTAGTTCACCCAAAAATGAAACCTCTGTCATTAATTACTCTCCCTCATGTTGCCCCAAACCCGTAAGACCTTCTTTCATCTTTGGAACACAATTTAAAATATTTTTGATGAAATCTGACAGCTCTCTGTCCCTCCATAGACAGCAAGATTATCGACAATGTAGTCCATGTCACATCAGTGGTTCAACTGTACTTTTACAAAGCTATGAGAATACTTTTTTGTGCAAAGAAAACAAAAATAATGACTTTATTCCACATTTTCGTCTCTACTGCATCACTTGTGGATGTGTATTCATTAGAGTACCCTGATGCTTATGTGTAAAATTACGCTAAATGAAAGTTACATAGCTTTTAAAAAGAATTCATTAAGATAAGGTAAAATAATAAATAAAACTTCAAATAAAAAAGTCTGAATGAAACTAAATTAAAGTTACATCTAGTTTTTTTTAAGCAGAATTAGTTTGAGAAGGATAAACTAGTACATTTTTGAAGTTAAAAAATAAATAAAACTTCAAATTGAAAAGTTCAAATGAATCTCAGAAGTAAAAAAAAAAAAATGTTTGTTGCCAGATTTGTAAATAAAGTCAAAACTAGTAGTTTTTAACAAAAAAAAAAAATGCAATAAAAAAAAACATACACAAAAAGTCTAAATTGAATTAAAAAGTGCAGAATTAGATTGAGATGGGTAAACTAATACATAAAAAAAAAAAATAAATCAAGGAATAATAAACTTGAGGTGAAAGGCTCATTTATTAGCCTGTAACTAAACAATGAATTGTGTGGATGTAACACAGTGCTTGACAGAATCTACAAAGCATGAAGTGAAACCGAAAGCCCCCAGGGTAACTCAAGCGTTTCAGTTAATACTCGGGTCGCCTCTTGCAACACACTGCACTTTGGTGAATGTATACTTCATGTCTGCAGTATATTAGTAATTACAATAGCTGTACATTATTTTATTTAATACAATCAACCAGCCAAGCAAAATGCAAACAAATGTAAATGTTGACTGAAAAGAATCTATTTCAAGAGACGTTATAGGAGCAGCTGAGACGTTTTAAAGTAGCTTTACAGCTGAAAGTGGCTTAAAGGATTAGTTCACTTTCAGAACATAAGTTTTCAGATCATGTACTCACCCCCTTGTCATCCAAGATGTTCATGTCTTTCTTTCTTCAGTCGTAAAGAAATTATGTTTATTGAGGAAACCATTTCTTTCTCTCCATTTAATGAACTTCTATGGTGCACCAAAGTTTGAACTTCCAAAATGCAGTTTAAATCCAGCTTCAGTGGGCTCTAAATAATCCCAGACGATGAAGAAGGGTCTTATCTAGTGAAACGATCTGTTATTTTTGAAACAAATTGACAATTTATATACTTTTCAACCTCAAATGCTCGTCTTGTGTCGTCTTGCGACGCGCATGCTTAGTCTGTATGATTCGGGTCAATACAGTTAGGGTATGTCCAAAAACTCTTGTTTTCGTCAAACTCAAAATCATCCTACAACACTGTTTTACCTTCGTTGTATTTTCACTTTGTAAACACTATTGGTGTTTCTGCAGTGATGTAGGATGATTTTGAAGTTGGCGGAGACGAGCATTTGAAGTTAAAATGGATATAAATTATCAATTTGTTTAGAAAATGACCGATCGTTTTGCTAGATTAGACACTTCTTACTTGGTTGGGATCATTTAGAGCCTTTTGAGCCTGCATTTAGATTATCAAAAAACAATTTCTTTATGACTGAAGAAAGAAAGACATGAACATCTTGGATGACAAGGGGGTGAGTAGATTATCTGTAAATTTGTGTTCTGAAAGTGAACTAATCCTTCAAGACCAGTCATGAGTGAAGTGAACACCATGTGACGCTAATCCGACCAAAAGACGCTCCCCATAAACACCCTGTTTAATGTTGCAGATGTAATTCCAAACACCTGAAATGTTCACACAAGTATTCTGGCTGATCGTTTATGACAGGTGTGTTTTTGTCTGGTTTGTCTTCTAACACAGATGACGTCCGATCACAAGGTGGTTCTTAAGGAGTGCTGGGGATACGTCGAGCGTGATTATGCGGGTTACGGAGGGAAAGTTCTGACCCGGTCAGTTGCTGACTTCACTGTGATTAATGCAAATGCAGTCGTCTGAGGTCTGCCTCATGTTTTCTTTCTCTTTAGTTTGTTTGAGGAGCATCCGGAGACTCGGAAGCATTTCCCCGACGGAACTGGTGGGACAGTGGCGACCAACGGTGGGAATGTGCTGAGGAAGCTGAAGGACGAAGATTACGATGCTCTCTTCAAACTGCTGGGAAACGCAAAAAATATCTGCCTTCAAAATCTCAAGGTAACGTGGGAGACTTTCAGTCACAATCTGACCTTCAGTTTTGGTTTCGTTCCTTTTCCAAAACCTATAGTGAATCGACTACATAGACTGTCTATAGACAGCATCGTAACTGAACTAGTGCTTCAAGTGACTGATTTTAAACATTGTACTTTATTTATACATCAATAATAAGAATATTTATAATTAGATTATACTATATATATATATATATATATATATATATACACACACACACACACACACACACACACACACACACATTTAATGTACTTAAATGTAGTGTAATGCTAGAAAATTCCAGACTAGAAAAAAAAACGATTTAACTATTTGTTTAATAACATATTTTTAAAACGTATACTTTGTTGCAAAAAAAGGCTAAATTAAACTTTTAAAAAATACAAAAATAAAATTGTTTTATTATATCAAAATAATATATGATAAAACAAAAAAATGGAGTAAAAGAGTAAATTTCAAAGTAAAACAGTTGTATTTGACAATAATATTATATTTATTAATAGTATTGTGTTTATGAGAATGGGAAATACATAAAATGCATAAAAAATGATTACAAATATGAAATCATGAAAATGTATATATCTGTGAGTGTGTGTGTGTCTTTAACATTTTACAAAATGTTTTTGCATATGCATATATTATAGGGAAATATGATAATAAATACATGATAAAATAATAAAAGTATGAAATCATTAAAAAATATATATGTATATAATATATAATTTGATAGAGTACAATAATTTTTAAGTGTATAATTTGTTGCAAAAAAGACAAAACACTTTTACTATAACTCGCCTCATAAGTGACTGATTTTGAATGCTGTATATTATATATTTAAATAATAAAGTTATATATTTATGAAATATATCTAAACAAAGAAAGGTAAAATATACATAAAATAAGTGAGTTTAGAATAAACAAGATTTAAACATCTGTACATAACATTGTAATGCAGTATACATACTGCACTGGCGAGCTTAATAGACTAAATAAACTTACATAAACATTGGTCAAGTGTAACATTAATTGTACAGAATGACAGAACAATCACACTTTTGGACTTACTATAATGTTAGATTAAGCAGGAATATACCGCAAACGCGTTAACAGTGCTAAACAGGGCTAATTTATATCTCCAGTTTTAAGTGCGTATCTCTTAACTGTACTTTTTCGCAGTCTTCAGATCAGTGCTGCCTTCCGATTGGCTGTCCGCTCGCATGATCGGTGCGTGATCACGATGTGAGCTCTCAGAGAATCTAATATTCTCTCGCGATACTGCCTCCTGGATAATATAAATGTAAAGTGTGTCCAGCAGGGGGCACAGCTGACCTTCCTCTTCTACAATAGTGTTTATATGTTTCTTTTAATTACAGTATAACAATATATTATAACGTCTGAACAATAACTGTACAATACTTACTTACCAAGATCAGTCTTGTACAGCCAGGGGGAGTATTTCCCCTCTGACAGCCAAGCTGGGTCAAAACCTGTCATTCGGTGGTGGCTAGACTTTTGCTGCTTGTCAGGGGCAGGACATGCAGCACTTGGGCTCTTTTCTCTACTTTGACTCGGAGTAGGAAAGCTACACCGGCTGCTACTCGCAGCAGAACAAGTGTTGTCATCTTCACCACCCTGGGAGCGTTTAAAAAACGCGGATATTTTTGCCTGCTTTTCAGCCTGATGCGACATATTCTCCGACGCGCGGTCTCTGTCCGCTGGTGGGTCTGTGCGCGCATCGGGGCGGAACTCCGCCGTGCGCGATACGGAGGACAATTGTAAACGCGCAAACGTGGAGACGGAAATTACATGCCATCGTATAAATAACATAAGGCTATTTAGTTTAATAAAAGAAAAAAGCACAGACCTGTTATATAGGAAATATAAATTAAATATAAATATAAATTACTTCTGTCGTTATTCGACGAAAATAAAATAAAATTAACTTGACCTGACTTGGGGGGCGGGGGGTGCCGTTGGGAGGGCGGAGCGCCCCCCAATATAATGGTAGGGGAAACACTGGGGTGTTAAAAGTAACACCGAAGCAGTGTTAGAGTTAATTAGGTATTTGAGTGGTTAATTAAGTGATGATTGATCATTATTGAAGACACCTGATGATAACAAGCAGAATCACCAAAGAAGAAAATTACAATTTTTAAGCAACCATTATAGCGGTCAGTGTTTGCATTAGTTGGGACCTTGACCCTTACATTTTTTAACATTAGAGTTTGTTTGGCTGCTGTATTTCAGTTAGAACAGTCAGACAAACCCAAAGGAAAGGCAACCATGTGTCATTGATTTTATGTAAGCTTTTTATAAACTTACAGTGTGGCCTTTATAACAGAGTTAGTTTTCTCTGCTGGTTACATCATCCCTGTGGGCAATATATCTATAAACAGACAGAAGTTTTTTAAATTTATTTTGGTCAAAATCTAAAAAAAAAAAAAAAAAGGAGAACTTTAAGTAAGACACAGAGACATGAAGAATCAGCATGAGAATCACAACAATGGTGAGCCTCAAATGAGCATGTTGTAGCCAATCAAACTCCATTGCTCCCATCATGCATTGCAGCATGAATAAATTATGAGCTGAACTGTCTTTGTAATTTATTTTATTTGTCACCATTGTTGAGATTCATACTCTGGTTCTTGATGTCTGTGTGCCTAAACGCATACTTTTTTCCAGAATTTTTTTTTTTTTTTATATAAATCATGTCATGACAGCTTGTAAGAAACTCTTCTAAGGCCAGTTTAAAAAATCTTTCATTGAAGTTTCTCAAGACTGATGTTAAGTATTTGATGAACTCAAAGATTCAGAGCAAATCATCATCAACACCACCTGATGATTGCTGCTTTGGGTTTGTCTGACTGTTCTAACTGAAATACAGCAACCAAACAAACTCTATAGTTAAAAATGTAAGGGTCAAGAGCCCAACTAATGCAAACACTGACCACTATAATGATTGCTTAAAAATTGTGATTTTCTTCTTTGGTGATTCTGCTTGTTATCATCAGGTGTCTTCAATAATGATCAATCATCACTTAATTAACCACTCAAATACCTAATTAACTCTAACACTGCTTTGGTGTTACTTTTAACACCCTGCTGGTGATTCCCATATGAACACCGAGTGGTGTTGATTTAACACTCGTACGTTACCCAGTAAACAGTGTGTGGTGTCTGTGTCTGTCCACAGTGGTTCACTGATGTGCTGGTGGAGGTGATGGAGGAGGAACAGGGCCTACAGAAAGCCAAGAAGAACGCGCTCAAGAGAGACATGGAGAAACTCATCAGCGACATCGATGCTTACTACAAGGACCACGGATTCGCCGGTTAAACGACACGCTGAACATCACCACCTCAACGGGATCATAGAAAAAGCGCTTTTCTTGTTAATGCCATTCGTGAATAGAAGTTACTGTGCAGCTATACGATTAAAAACTTTCCACAAACAACAAATCACGTCTAACACCCGAATACCTATGCAACTGTGTTTATAGGTCTTAGTCAGGGCAGTACCATATTTGATTTTGACGGGAATGAAAACAAGGCTGTTTGATGGACTGTACTATTATTTGACAGCACAATACAACTTTCAGTAGACAAAACTCCATAAACACTTCTGAGAGTTCAAGGACATTTACAGTCCTTCACAGCCTTGTTTTCAGCCGTGTTAGATTCAAAATGGTTTAATTACCTGATTAAGGTAAATGTGCCTTGGAACGTGCCTACACTGAAAAAAATAACAGGTCTTTGATATTACAAAAATGAATCATGTTTATTCAACACAATTCATTTATGTTTCTGTTGTGAACATAATTTAATTAAGTAGATTTCAATTGTTCAATTAGAGTGGGGCACTCCGGAACAGATGGTGGCGCTAATGCATCAATGAAGAAGAATGAGAACTGCTGTACACTGCTGAAAGTGATACACCACATTAACTCAGTAAAATTGTGTCAACAGGTTCCAAACAGTATTATTAATTAAAGTCAACACATAAGAATTAATTAAAATGAATCAAATGAGAATCTTACAAATTAACCATTCAAAATGAATAAAATTGCACTAAAAATAAGTAAAATGTAAACAAAAAATATTGGTTTCACTGGACAAAAAACAACCCAATAAAAAAAAACCTACACAACAAAATCCAAGTCAAATAACAAGCAGAATCACCAAAAGACAAAATCAACATTTTTAAGCAACCGTTATAGTGGTGAGTGTTTGTATTAATTGGGATCTTAACACATATATCTTTGATATTAGATTTTGTTTGGCTGTTGTATCGATGTTAAAACAGACAGACAAGCCAAGAACAGCAGTCCGCAGGCGTTCATGATTTTGTTTTAACATTATCATTATTTCATCTACAGTCTAATCTCTGAGTTAATTTCCTGACTATAACAGCCTTGTAAACCAACGGCAATCGATTCTGAAATTTCTATCCATTTTGAAAAGATTTCTTTCTGGCAGTTCTGATGTTAAAAAAAAAAAAAAACCTTGTTTAGGCACGCAGAGACATCAAGAACCAGTGTATGAATCTCAACAGTGGTGACAAATAGAATATTCAGAAAGACAATTCAGCTCACAATTTATTCATGTGGCAATGCATGACGGGAACCATGGATGAGTTTTGATTGGCTACAACATGCTGATTTGATGATCACCGTTGTTGAGATTCATACACTGGTTCTTGATATCTCTGCGTGCCTAAACAAGGTTTTTTTTTTTTTTTTTTATTTACATCAGAACTGCCAGAAAGAAATCTTTTAAAAATGGATAGAAATTTCAGAATCGATTGCCGTTGGTTTACAAGGCTGTTATAGTCAGGAAATTAACTCAGAGATTAGACTGTAGATGAAATAATGATAATGTTAAAACAAAATCATGAACGACTGCTGTTCTGCTGTTGTTATACATTCTACTATTATTTTCTCTTGTGCACTATATGTAAATGTCTTTTATGTGAAGTATCTTATTCACGTCAGTACTAAATAAAAAAGAAAAAAAAGAAAAAAAGAAAAAAAAAATGTCACTAGGGTTGTATACCTTTTCGTACTATTTAGGTACTAACATGCCCCCTTTATGGGTTAATATGGTACAAATGTGTATCTTTTGAAAAAGTTCTGCTCCAGTGACAGCTTTGTACGTTTTTTTCCCCCTGAGAGTGTAAGATATTGTGGTCTGAATATGGCTCAGGCCCCTCATTCAATGTAAGTCTTTTACCTCCTTTATAAGTTCCAACTGATAAGGTGTACTCATTTTGTGGTATCATTCAAGTCCTCGTCAAAAACACTGTGGGAAATGTATGCTTGGTAAGCATGAGCTATACTATTAAATAATATTTGGCGCCTTCAGAGATGCTTTTATTAAGCATTTCTGTAAAATGTTAAGGAATAATGACAACTGAATACATACTAGTTGTGTTAATTTTCACTGTGTTAAGATAGATAGATAGATCAGATGTTTAATGGAGGTTATTCATGATAAATCTCATATCTTGCAGGTGTGTCCAGCTCTACTGCTTCAGTCCTTCATCTGGAACTCTTCTAAAGTAATGAACACCAGTTTTTACAAAAGACTGTTTTCCCATATCAGATAACTTGCTGGCAGGGGCGTAGCACCAAATATTGGGCCCCGGTCACACAACAAAGGAGGTGGGCCCCTCACAACACTCACTTAACAAATTTTTTTTTACAGTTGTAAAAATGAGTCTTGCTGCCAATATTATTCCTAGTAGCACAGTTTATAACTGTATACATCTATGCAATGTTATAGATTATCGGTAGGCTATATCATTATGGGCCCCCTCCCTACCCAGGGCTGTTCCACTATTACCCCCCGTCCGACGCCCCTGTTTGCTGGCAACACATTTGGTGAAATTAGGCTAATATCTTAATTTTACTTAATTCTATAAGTAAAATGATATGTAATCATGTAACATTTACTTAATTTGTTTTATGAATGTTAAGTTCAGCAGTAAGTAGATTGTACAAAGCAGTAGCAGTGAAATTTACTTAAAATGTGTGATTTTTCTAACGCAAATCCTAGGCTATTTTTTTTAGTGAAACACAACTTTTTTTTTACATTGAAATAATAAACAACAAATAATACAGTACACACAAAGAAAACAAAAACATAATACGTACGAAATATACAACAGATCTTTCAATAATAAACTTATTTATAATAAATAAATAAAAGAGGCAAAAACACAACTGCTCATGCTGATTAAACTACGTGACTGATTTAGACTTATACACCTACACTTATCCGATGTGCATAAAGAGTGCTAGTGTGGCAGGACAGTAAGGCAGAGAAATAAACCAAGGAAAAAAAGACACCGGACTGCAACCTTGACTTAAAATTTGCAATAGTAGCCAACTACGTCACCTATAGGCTTCCGGCCCAGGATATGAACAAACACTCCACCATAAAGGTTCAGTCCACCCAAAGATAGAGACTTTTCTGCCAGTTCAGTATATCAAAATTACAACTGCAGGGTATTTTTTTTATTATTAATAACATTTAAATATGTAAATGTATTTGTAGAATACTTAGCACGAAATAAATAATAATGTTTTGGATGCTGAACCTCACTGACCAGCAGTGTTGGGGAAAGTTACTTTTAAAAGTAATGCATTACAATATTGCGTTACTCCCTAAAAAATCTAACTATTACGTTACTTAGTTACTTTTTATGAAAAGTAATGCATTACATTACTTTTGAGTTACTTTTTAAATCTGGACAGGGCTTGCTTGTTTGTTTTTAATATAAAAAGTTTGATTCTTAGCAAATGTAAAAGCCCTTTCACACCAAAATGAAATGAAGTGAATAAATGAAAATTAAATTGACGTCTGTACATTAGAACTGTAGGAAAAGAAAGTTCAACACTCTTCAGCAATGAGAAAAACAACAACACAAATGTTAGTTAATATAAAGTAAGTTTTGCTTATTAGTACACTGCAAAAAATGCTTTTCTTACTTAGATTTTTTGTCTTGTTTCCAGCCAAAATATCTAAAACATTTTAAATCAAGAAGGATTTTCTGATAACAAGTCAAAATTAAGTGTGTTTTTGCTTGAAACAAGCAAAATAATCTGCCAATGGGGTAAAAAAATCGTTTTTTTTTTTCTTTTTGCTTATCTCATTGGCAGATTATTTTGCTTGTTCTAAGCAAAAACTCACTTAATTTTTTTTTTTTTTTTTTTAATAATTTAAATAATTATTTACTTGTCTAGAAAATCCTTCTTGATTTAAGATTTTTTTTGTTGATATTTTGGCTGGAAACAAGACAAAAAATCTAAGTAAGAAAAGTATTTTTGCAGTGTATGGTTCAATTAGATCCACAGTGGGTCAGCAGCAAAGTCATTGGTTAATAAAACGGGATTAAATACATAAAGGAAACAAAAAGTAACTGGTGTTACTTTTTTTGAAATAAATAAAAAAAAGGAAATAAAAAAGTAATGTGTTACTTCACTAGTTACTTGAAAAAAGTAATATTATTACATAACTTGCGTTACTCCCCAACACTGCTGACCAGAGCTTTGATGTTTAATCTCCAATTAAAGTCATTTATTTGTTTACATTACATCTGGATAAATGATTCTGGATAAATGGAGAATAACATTTTTATTTTTAAAATAGATATCACTATTTTCCTACCATGAAAACAAACAAACAAACAAACAAACAAACAGAAAACTAAACAAAATAGCTTGTAATTTACTAGAGTTTCTACTAAAAATTGCTACAGTATATTTATAAAATACATTCAATATTCAACGAATTGTTAAAAAAATAATAATAATAATAAGTTGGACAAATGATTCAAGGACGGGCTCATTAAGAAGTCACTTGTTTCATTCCTGAGTGACGAATCTCTTTTTCATCAGTCACTTGTCGCCACCTGCTGGCGTTACTTTGTAATTGATACAGTCTTTATATTTGAAGCGACGTCACGTTCAAAAAGGTGCTTTATTCTTGTTCGCTACTCTAGACAACAGTGTTTGTATCTTTTATAAACTATAAACTTGTATTCCAGTACTTTATTTGAATGTTTGTAACACAGAAACAGCGATACAAAAGCCTGTGTGAAGATGTTTCATATGCATTAAAACAGTGGTTTTCAAACCTGTCCTGGAGGCACCCCTGCCCTGCACATTTTGTATGTCTCCCTTATTAGACACACCCAAATCAAGTCTTGGAGTCTCCACTAATGATGCGATGATTTGAATCAGGTGTGTTAGATAAGCGAGACATGCAAAATGTGCAGGGCAGGGGTGCCTCCAGGACAGGTTTGAAAACCACTGCATTAAAATGTTCTCTCTGTGCAGCGCGAACGCAGATTTGAATTTCACATTGTGATCCAAGACTGTGATAGCCATAGCTGAATCCTGTCATTTAGGAACAAGATTGCATGGGTGATTGAATCTGTTCGCGATCTGACTATTTATTTAAATGTCGAAAAACAAATCGACAACAAATCAAACGAGGGATTCAAAGCTGTGTTTTATTGGAATGAAAACGTAAGGTAAGCGGTAAACTCCCTACTGCAGACTGCGTTTCATCATGGACAGTTGGATTTTGTAGTAGGGGAGAGTGGGGGTAAGATGAGCCATTTTTTACTTATGTGATCCTGAAGATAAAGGAAAATGAGGCAGAAGTACAATAAAAGTGTCTACAGTAATTTCAGGATGCTTCCTATCATTTTAAATGATCAGAATGTATCTGACAAAGCGTTCTAAAATTATAGCTTCTTATAAAAAAAGTGTTCCTGTGGCTCAATTTGCCCCAGCCTAGGGGTAAGTTGACCCAAGTCAGTGTGTAAGATGTCCCATCTGAGTGAAAACTGACCATTTGACTGAATCTGAAAATTGTATCTATTATTTATTAATAATCAAATTTCATTTTACAATCAGTCATATCTCTTATCTTAAAACTAACTTAACATAAACCCAAATCTTTAATTGTTTGCATTTCTGAAACAATACGTAGAACACCAAAGTTTTAACCCTAAAACAGACTAAACAGAGTTTGTTGAGTAAAATTAAATAAAAACTTAATTGCAAATGAAAGAATAAATGTCGCTGACATTTTGGAAAAACACTAGCTAGCTTACCAATTCGGGCTAATGCTTAGCTAAATGATTTGCATGGTTGTTGCTAAATCACCTATATGCATCATGAATATTTTTAGACCTGGATAATTTTGATGTAACAGCCATTACATCTGTTATGCAAACATTTTACTTTACAAGCCAAAAACAATTTTTAAAGTGCCTTCCACTCCTCCCATGTGTTTCTCCTTTTCACAGTCTGGCAGAAATTATGTGTGGTTCCAAAATACATGCTCACATGACAGTAAAAGTGTACAGTAGCCAAGATACAGGGGTGGGTCAACTTACCCACTGGCGCAACTTACACCACTCTCCCCTACTTCCAGAACAAATAAAAAATTATAAAACACATTTTATTTGTGAAGTGAATGGTCTATCTTCAAAAAGATCACAGGCGTTTATTTTGTCTGGCAAAACATCAGGGGCTTAAGGACCCAAAGCCCCCCTCTCGCAACGCCACTGCTCCTATCCATTCTGTCATTGAATAAAAATGCTCTTTTGTCATCACTGCCTTGTCTGCCTGGATCTGATTGATTTGTTGACCCAGCTAACAATTTTTAGTTATAAAAACATTCCCGTAATGTCCCCATAAAGTTCTAAAAACGTTCAAAACGTCCAGTTTTTTAGACGTTGTATTAACGTTATTGTTTGGTTATAAGAACGTTATTAAAAACGTTTTTAGAATGTTTCATTCTCTTGTTATATTAATGTTCTAAGAACGTTTTTCTAACGTTCCCTGTAAAGGCTGGAATACACTACACGACTTTTAAAATCTGAACAGATTTTTAAAATCTAGGCATCACACTTGCCGACTTTACAAATGATTACAGAGAACAACTGAGCATCATACACTACACGATTAGGATCATACACGAACAGATTTGAAGTCATTCCGAACACAACAAACTCACGCAGAAACGCGTGCCTGGTTGCTAGGAGACGCATGACAGATGTAACAAACATGGATGTGCAGGAGATGAGCGCAGTACTTTTTGTAGCGACTCTGTGTGCTGAATCAAAAGGAAAAAAAGGCACTCATTCTCCTGCCACAGTTGAAGAAGTCTTTATTCCATGGCGGAGCTCCACTTCGTGGTGATTTTGCGTCTCCATTTTAGACCTTTGTTTACCTCTGGCAGGTCAGCGTACTATGATTTCCGGTTTCAGTAGCGATGCGTCATACGCTAGGTCATGTGTTCTAAAATCGGCTCAAAATATCAAACATGGTTTGATAACCTCCGACTGGATGGAATCAAAATCGGACGCTGTAAAATCGGATCTGTGACCATCATACACATCCCGATTTTCTATCGAATCTGTCAGCTGAAATCGGCAGACTGGCTCTGACTTTCGGCAACTACACTCAAAAAAATAATTCAGTCTAAAAATAAACTTTATGTAATTAAATTACATGCAAATTTTCCATCCATTTAGATTACATAGTTTTAATATAAACAAATCAATGAACTTAGTGTGATTCATATGCATCAGTTGTATGTGAATGAAATAGGTAAGATTTATGTAAAAGTTCCCAGTGTTTAATAAGCACTGCTCAGTACTCATGTGTTTCCACACTACAGAGTGTTCAAGTAGCATTGACACAGTGTTAGAGTTAAGGAGATAATTATGTGATGATTGACCATTAATGATGAACACCTGCTGTTTACAAGCACAATCACTGATGGAGAGAAAAACACAAGAACTATGACTTCAGCCACAGACTAGATGAAATCAACTGAAATAAAACAAGACCTGATTAACAACTCCACAGACAGCTTTACCAGCTTCACTCATTACAAACCAGATTGACCTTATTTCTGTCAAACTTCTAGAGAAGCTCTTATTGAGAATTAAGAAAGGTTTAGATGTTTTATTGAAAACATTTCATTTGACCTAACCATCATAGCGATCAGGGCTTACTTTAGTTGGGCTCTTGACCCTTGACTACCTTATGTTACTTTTTTTTTTGGCTGCTGTAATTGTGTTTGCGAAGCACATTTATTACAGAAAAAAAGTGCTAAAGAACAAATAAACTTGCATGTGTTTGGTTAAATGTTAATGACGTGTAATCACCATCTAGTGGCCTGATTCACTGATTTCATTGAGTGGCTAATCTATTAGTTTCATGATCTTTAGAGAGCTGTATGAGCTGTTAAGAAAGTTTATCCTATGCACAAAACCTATAAATCTATGGCAGCAACCAGAAACACACAGACATCAAGAAACAGGCTATGAATCTCAGCAATGGTGCCATTCAAAAATTGCATTCTGGGAGTCATGGGTGAGTTTTGTACTCTGCTGGTACCCAGCATGCATTGCAGCAGGAAGCTTTTGTCACCATTGCTGAGATTCATAGACTGATTCTTGATGTCTGTGTGTTTCTGTTTGCTGCCATAGATTTATAGGTTTTGTGCATAGGATAAACTTTCATAATAGTTCATACAGCTCTCTAAAGATCACAAAACTAATAGATTAGCCACTCAACGAAATTAATGAATCAGGCCACTAGATGGTGATTACACATCATTAATATTTAACCGAACACATGCAAGTTTATTTGTTCTTTGGCACTTTTTTTCTGTAATAAATGTGCTTCGCAAACACAATTACAGCAGCCAAAAAAAAAATTTAACATAAGGTAGTCAAGGGTCAAGAGCCCAACTAAAGTAAGCCCTGGTCGCTATGATGGTTAGGTCAAATGAAATGTGTTCAATAAAACATCTAAACTTTTCTTAATTCTCAAGAAGAGCTTCTCTAGAATTAAAACTATTTCAGTTGATTTCATCTAGTCTGTGGCTGAAGTCATAGTTCTTGTGTTTTTTTTTCCATCAGTGATTGTGCTTGTAAACAGCAGGTGTTCATCATTAATGGTCAATCATCACATAATTATCTCCTTAACTCCAACACTGTGTCAATGCTACTTGAACACTCTGTAGTGTGGAAACACATGAGTACTGAGCAGTGCTTATTAAACACTGGGAACTTTTACATAAATCTTACCTATTTCATTCACATATGACTGATGCATATGAATCACATTAAGTTCATTGATTTGTTTATATTAAAACTATGTAATCTAAATGGATGGAAAATTTGCATGTAATTTAATTACATAAAGTTTATTTTTAGACTGAATTATTTTTTTGAGTGTACACGATTAGGATCATACACGAACAGATTTGAAGTCATTCCGATCACAACAAACTCACGCAGAAACGCGTGCCTGGTTGCTAGGAGACGCATGACAGATGTAACAAACATGGATGTGCAGGAGATGAGCGCAGTACTTTTTGTAGCGACTCTGTGTGCTGAATCAAAAGGAAAAAAAGGCACTCATTCTCCTGCCACAGTTGAAGAAGTCTTTATTCCATGGCGGAGCTCCACTTCGTGGTGATTTTGCGTCTCCATTTTAGACCTTTGTTTACCTCTGGCAGGTCAGCGTACTATGATTTCCGGTTTCAGTAGCGACGCGTCATACGCTAGGTCATGTGTTCTAAAATCGGCTCAAAATATCAAACATGGTTTGATAACCTCCGACTGGATGGAATCAAAATCGGACGCTGTAAAATCGGATCTGTGACCATCATACACATCCCGATTTTCTATCGAATCTGTCAGCTGAAATCGGCAGACTGGCTCTGACTTTCGGCAACTAGCGTCAACTTCTGCAGACTGGAAATAGAACGAAAATCGGGGCAAAAAATCGTGTAGTGTATTCCAGCCTTTAGTTATAAAAACATTGTTTGAATGTTCTTAGAATGTTCAAAACGTACAGCACGTACTCTCCAAAACCTGGCACATTCTATCACATATATAAATTTGAATAAAGGATTATGAAATAGTGATTGCAAGAATTTCTCCTGAGAACTAGAAAAAAAGATTGTGAATTCTTTTTTTAATTATTATTATGATTAACTTTTTAAAGACATTTTATTCAAATGCTTTGTTTTCTATAGTGGACACCATGACTAAGTTAAAAAAACACACACACACACACACACACACACACACACACACACACACACACACACACACACGAAAGGCATGTATGAGCAAAAAAACAAACAAACACTTGCCAACGTTCGTAATGCTAATGTTTTAAAAACGTTACACCAAGAACGAAATGATAAAGTTTGTAACCTAATGTTTTTAGAATATTCCATTAACAACTCATTATCAATTCCAGATAACGTTAAAGAAACGTTCTACTAATATTATGCAAGAACGTTTTTTGACAACTTTGAGAAAACCTTTACAGAACATTAGCCAAAGTAACGAGGACGTTCCCTGTTAGCTAGGGATGTGTTTGCCAGAAACATACACTTTAGACTTACATGTGTGTCATTTTAATCATTTGCTTAATGTTTTACAGATTGTTTTGTCTTTTCGGTTTCTTTGCTTATGATTCCTGGTGAGTCTGAAAGTGAATACTTATTTTAAGTTGATTTGCACGATATCGGTAAGACTTTCTAATGCTTTTGCAATAGTTAAGATGCCGATTTTTTGTTCTTAGAGATTATTTTAACTCTTTAAATGCTTGGAAAACCAACAAAATTGACATATATATGATTTTTTAAAAAACAAAAACAAGAAATGTTTTGTTGCAGAATTTGTTTGATAAGGTAAACTAGCACATTTTAAAGATAAAAACTTAAAAGTGACATTTAAGAAGAGTCTGAATCAAAAAAATAAAACTTAAAATGAAAAAGTTAAAATTAAACAAAGTTTAAAACTTTTTTCCAAATAATTTTTCTTTTTTAGTAGAATTAGTTTGAGAAGGATAAATTAATTCATTTTTAAACTTACAATTAAACTTAAAAGTGAAATTTAAGAAGAATTTATTTCCATTTTTAAGACAAACTCATTGAGACTGGGTGAAATAGTAAAATAAAACTTTATAAGTTATAAAGTAATTAGTACATTTGAGAAGGAGTCATTAAGACAAGGTAAGATAATAAATAATACTTTGAATAAAAAAGTTAAGTGAATGCTAATAGTTTTCAACAAAGGGAAAAAACTGCAATGAAATTAAAAACATGCACAACTGAATTAAAAAGTGCAGAATGAATAACTAATGAATTAAAAAAGTTTAAATGAAGCTTAAATGTGTTACAAATGTGTAAAAAATGTGTTTTATTTTGTGTTTGGATGCTTATAAGAAATGTTTTAGTTGACTATTTAGGCTGATTTCTTTTATTTCATCAACACTGGATGTACATGCCTACTAAAATACGACTAATCTTCCCAATGCAACACACTCTAAAAAATGCTGGGTTAAATATAACCCAGCATTGGGTAAAAAAAAGGGACGAACCCAGCTATTGCGTTGTTTTGACCCAAATGCTGGGTCAAAACAACCCATAGCTGGGTTTGTCCCTTTTTTAATTTATCAATATATTTAATTAATATTTAATTTTTCTATATATACGTAAATTTTTGGTCAAATCAACCAAATAGCTGGGTTCGTCCCTTTTTTAACCCAATGCTGGGTTATTTTTAACCCAGCATTTTTTCGTTTCCGTCAAAGTGAACTTTTTTTCGACGGAAAGCATGTTATGCTATTTATTCTTGTAGGCGCAACACAGAATGTGCAACTGTTAACGTTTTATTTTCTCTAGATGGCGCTATAATCAAGTCAAAAACAACACTCAGTCCAGAATCACCGAGTGCATTGGTTTGTCTGTTTGTCTGACTGTCTGCCATCATCTACTTTACCATAAACCATAACAATCAGTGAGTTTACAAAGACTTATCTTATGGCAGAGCACATATTCTTTTGATGATTTAACCACAAATGTGGTTTAAAGGCACTAACAACCTTTAACCCATAAAAGTGTCTTATAAGTTTAAAATTAGCACCAGTGTATTTGGCGTCTCATTTCTGCCAGGTTTTGGTAGCCTGGCGCTGGACGCTGATCTTGACCCGTCTTTGAACCAATGCGAATGGCTTTTCCCTTATCCAAATACACACACACAACTCCACAAATGCTATTAATACACCTGTCTGATGACTGAGGCAGACAGACAATAAGTGCTGGGACAGATATGGACACCGACAGGGCTGTGCTGCTTTTACTGCTTTATTGTTCATATTTCATAAAAAGCATGTGGACTGAGGTCACCTGCTGTTTTCCTGTGTTTGTTTGCGCACGTGTTGGTCATTGTTTTGCTTCCCTGAGCCAAACACTCCTATAAAGCCTTGAACGTTCATCCATTCACCCCAAATCTGACTTAGAGACATATCATCTGTTTTTTTTCCACTACATGAGCTCACAGAACCAACATCTGGCATGATCCCAGAATGACTTTTAAAGTGGGTATAGTTTGCGCAGGTGAGCATCTGTGTGCTGTGCAGCAATGCAACTGTTGTGGAATAATACAGCGATGGAATCAGAGCATCTCAAATGGCTTCTGTTGCAGAGCCGCTCTCTCTGTGTGTGTGTGTGTGTGTGTGTGATGGGGAAAATGGAGGGGTGGGGTTAACATTTCAAGACAAGGAGAGGGACAGTGTGATTGACAGGTGAGGGGCAGTGACATTAGAAGGACGCTCTATAAAAGCTGAAAGTGGGGAAAAAGTGATGATCTGAGCTCATTTGAGGAGTTTTCCAAACCAGTTGCACTCTCTACAAAGAGGACACCGATATCGGTAAGACTTTCTAATTCTTTTGCAAAAGTTAAGATGCAACTTATTTCTTCTTAGAGATTATTTTAATAACAACAAATTGATGCATATATGACTTTTTAAAAACAAAAACAAGAAATTGTTTCAGTGCAGAATTTGTTTGATGAGGTAAACATTTTAGCACATTTTAAAGATAAAAACTTACAAGTGAAATTTAAGAAGAGTTTTTAAGAAGGATTTACTAAAATACAGTTAAAAAGTTAAAATAAACAAAGTTACATCTATTTTTTTAAATAATTTAGCTTTTTTTAGTAGAACTAGTTTGAGAAGGATAAATCAGTTCATTTTTAAACTTAAAATTAAACTTAAAAGTGAAATTTAAGAAGAATTTATTTCTGTTTTTAAGACAAACTCATTGAGACTAGGTGAAATGGTAAAATAAAACTTTATAAGTTATAATTAAACTAAATTAAAATTACATTTGAGAAGGATTCATTAAGACAAGGTAAGAAAATAAATAATATTTTGAATAAAAAAGTTAAGTGAATACTAATATTTTTTTTAACAAAGGGAAAAACGGCAGTGATGCACAATCAAATTAAAAAGTGCAGAATTAATAACTAATGATTTTAAAAAAGTTAAAATGAAGCTTAAATGTGAAATCATAAATAGTTAAAAATGTAAAAAGTTAAAACTATAAAAAAAATAGTTCATGGCAGAATTGGTTGAGAAAGTGAAAAGTTATTTTTTAACAAATTGCAATGAAAGAAAAAAAACCTGCACAAGAAGTTTCAAATTGAAATAAAAACTGAAGAATTAGTTTTAAAAGGTAAACTAGTAAATTTAAAATGTTAAATGATACAATGTGAATTCATAAGTAAAAAAAAAAATTCAAAATATATACATAAGGTAAAAATTATATTTTAATGCAGGTTTTTCTTAATCACAGAGGGAAAAAAACTTAAATGAAAGGAAAACAAAGAAGGAAAACATACAAAAATGTCCAAAATGAATTTAAAAAGTGATTTTTTTCCCTTCTGAAAAAAAAAAAAAGTTCAAGGTAAAATAAACTAGCTGAAAGGCTCATTTGTTAGCCTGTAAATCAACAGTGGACTGTGGTTGTAGCACAGTGCATGATGGGATCTATGGAGCGTTAAGTGAAACTGGAAGTCCTCAAGGTCACTCAAGCTTTCCAGTTCACTGGAGCCTGCAACTGAACGTACTAGAATTGCCTCATGCAGTTTAGTGAAGATCACTGCAGGCCTTCCGTCCACAGTATATTAGTAATTACAATAGATGCTACATTATTTTGATCAGGCCTAATGCAAACAACCAGCCAAGCAAAATGCAAACAAACGTGAATGTTGACTGAAAATAATCTATTTTAAGAGACGTTATGGGAGCAACAGCACTCATCCGGTTAATGTATAACACACGAGTTCTGCAGAGGTCAAATCCCAATGCTATTTTTCCTTTAGTGCATGCACACAAAAGCACAATAAATACTGCACATCAATAGTTGGTCATATGAGTAGCATTTGTTCAATGCATATAGTTTTAAAGTAGCTTTACTGCAGAAACTGGCTTAATACCAGTCATGAGTGAAGCGGACGCCATGTGACGCTAATCCGACCGAAACACGCTCGCCCATAAACGCCTCGTTTAATGTTGCAGATGCAATTCCGAACGCCTGAAATGTTCACACCAGTATTTTGGCTGGTTATTTATGACAGGTGTGTGTTTGTCTGGTTTGTCTTCTAACACAGACGATGGCCGATCACGAGATGGTTCTGAAATGCTGGGGAGCCGTCGAGAGCGATTACACCGGTACCGGAGGGGAAGTTCTGACCCGGTCAGTCCCCGACTTCATTTTGATTAACGCGAATGCAGTCTTCTGAGGTCAGCCTAATGTTTTATGTCTTCAGTTTGTTTAAGGAGCATCCGGAGACTCAAAAGCTGTTCCCGAAGTTCGTGGGCATCGCTCAGTCTGATCTGGCGGGAAACGCGGCGGTGGCAGCCCACGGTGCGACGGTGCTGAAGAAGCTGGGCGAGCTGCTGAAGGCCAGAGGAGATCACGCTGCCGCCCTCAAACCGCTGGCCACCACACACGCCAACCAGCACAAGATCGGCCTCAACAACTTCAAGGTAATGCGGGACACTTTCAGTCACAATCTGACCTTCATTTTTGTCTTCCGTCGACTACATAGACAATATCCTAACTGAACTAGTGCATCACATGACTGGTTTTGAACGTTGTATTTTGTCATATATAAGTAATAAAAACATTTACAATTAGAATATATATATATTAATCGCGATTAATCGCATCCAAAATAAAAGTTTTTTTATTTTATTTTTTTATTTTAAAAGGGACATTAGATTAGATATTATTTTATATCTAAAATGTAAAAATTACTACAAATATTAATATTAATTAATAGTTATATTATTATTTTTTATATGGTACCAGAAATTTGTAGTGTATACTTTTTTTTTGACAAAATAAAGACAAAAGTAAACTTTAACTCACCTCTTAAGTGACCAATTTTGAATGCTTGTCATTTCATATTTAAATAATACAACTATATTTTTTATTAAATATAAGAATATGATAAAACATATTTATATATAACTTAAAAAGATGGAAGATGAGTAAAAAAAAAACTTGAAAGTAAAAAAGTTTTGTTGCACAACAATTTGACAAAATGAAATTTTATTTTGTAGGAGAATGTTTTCGAGAAAGGCTAATAATAAAATAATAATAATAATAATAATAAAATACACAATAAAAATAAAAAGTATTAAAAATTGTGCATGTTTATATATATAAATTAGTGCTGTCAAACGATTAATCGTGATTAATCGCATCTAAAATAAAAGTTTGAGCACTGTATATATTTATTATGTATATATAAATACACACACATGCATGTATATATTAAAGGAAAATATTTTAGATTTATATCTAAAATATTTATATTTATTTATAATTAAATTGTATACAGGTATATATATATATTTTTTGTTTTAATATATACATGCATGTGTGTGTGTATATAATAAATATACAGAGTTAACACACATATTATGTAAACATAAACTTTCATAAATATAAATATATGATTTTTAAAATATTATTAATATTTTAACTATTAATAATTCATATTTATATTATTATGATTACATTATTGTATTTATATGGTACCAGACATTTTTAAGTGTATATTGCAAAAAGGGGAATAAATAATAAAATACATAATTAAATGTAAATTAAAGTATGATATCATGAAAATAAATTGGATATGTATGTTTTTTTTTTACTCCTCGTCCACTTTTATATTTTATAAAATGTTTTTGCATATATTAGGGAAACATGACAAAAATAATAAAAAAGTAGAAAATAATTAAAAAAATAAAAAGCGTACATATTACATATATTTCATTGTAAAAGTTGTAGTCCTATAAAAGATATTTAAAGTTCTATTTCATTATAGAGAGAATAAAAATAGCACTACAATTAAAATATCCGTTTTCACCACTGACATTAGCCATTAGCATGTTTCCAAGCTAGCAACACGACACTAAAAATACACAGCACGCATCAGTTTTGGCTAAAATCCATGCTGCCCCAAACTGTTGCCAGTTGAGGAAACTCATTAGGCTTTGAAGCGGTGTGTTGAAATCGCCCTCTTCCTTCCATTTGCACGCTGACAGATTTCACGTATTCTTAGAAACACTCTGACTTTCCCAGTGAACTCTGTGTCTGTCCACAGCTGATCACTGAGGTGCTGGTGAAGGTGATGGCGGAGAAAGCGGGGCTGGATGCGGCCGGTCAGGCCGCGCTCAGGAGAGTCATGGGGGTCGTCATCAACGACATCGACGCTTACTACAAGGAGCTCGGATTCGCCGGTTAAACGACACGCTGAACATCACCACCTCAGCGGGATCATAGAAAAAGCGCTTGTCTTGTTAATGCCACTAGTGAATAGAAGTTACTGTGCAGCTAATACGATTAAAAACTCTCCATAAACAACAAATCACGCCTAACACCCGAATACAACTGTGTTTATAAGTCTTAGTCAGGGCAGCGCCGTGTTTGAATTTGACAGGAGTTAAAACAAGGCTGCCCAACAAAAATTTCAGTAGACAAAACTCCATAAACAGTTCTGAAAGTTGGAGGGCATTTACAGTCCTTCACAGCCTCGTTTTTAGCCCGTTAGATTCAAAAAGGCGTCTAACCTGATTAAGGTAAATGTGCCTTGGAACGAGCCGAGCCAATCATGTCAGGTTTAGAATGTCAGCTGATCTGGTGACGTCATAACAGTGACCGAAGGCGCGTTAGGGTCTCAGGAGGAGCCTCGGATTTGGACTAAACTTCATCTGAATTGCACTTGAGTGATTGCACGGGAATGGAATCCTGTTTGATTTGGGAGAAAATGAAGATTGAAATTAAATTTGGTTTAATTCCAATGACGCCTCTCTTGTTTTGAAAGGCCATAGATGTTTGTTTCTCTACACTTGCTTTGTCTTACTATTATTAACCTGCAGTATGAATCATTTGCTTCGCTTTTTTTGTAAAGCAACTCTTATTAATAAACGTCGCTTTTACCTGCTGAACAACTGAACTGTGTGTCTTTGTCATTCATGCATTTACAAAAAAAAAAAAAAAAAATGTTGACGTTTGTCATTAATTACTGAACATTATAAAAAAGACAAAATTCAACCATTTTAAAGTGTTGGCTTTTCAATGTTTCTGAGAAATATTGTGGGGAAGCTCATTGAACTATTACAACATAATTGACAAAATCACCTCATAAGGGAATGTTCCGCATCATTTCTATAACACAAAAATAAATAACAGAACTAGAATTAAAATAGCAAATTTTGCTATTCTAAAAAAAAAACCTTAAAATATTTTATTTAAAGAAGTAAATATATTTTAAAATAGAATGCATTTTTTTTTAAAGTAAGAAGGCTATATATGTATTTTAAAAAATGTATAATTATAATTTAATTTTTTTTTTTAAATTAGTTAACTCAACTAAGAATGAACTTTGAATGAAAACTTCTACAGCATTTATTATTCTTAGTTAAAAATGACTAACATGAACAAACAAAGCTGTATATTAACAATATTAACAAATTTAGCTTTTTGCAAATTATATATTAATATAGCTATAGCTATTTTAAAATGATACTTAAGTTATTTTATGTAAATATTTTAATGTACTTTTAAAATAAATTGCTATTTGCAAAAAAGAGGGAAGTCTATATCTATATCCATATAAAAAATCAGTAATACACACACACACACACACACACACACACACACACACACACACACATATAAATTGGATGAACTAAGAATGAACAATACTTCTACAGCATTTATTAATCTTAATGTAAATTTCAGCATTTACTAATGCATTATTAAAATCACAAGTTGTGTTTGTTAAAATCAGTTAAAGCAACATGTACTAACTTAAACAAACAATTGTATTTTTAACTAACACTGACAAAGATCAATAAACGTAGCGTAAGCGTAAACAATGTTTTGTTCATTGTTAGCTGATGTTAATACATGAACTAATGTCAAATGACACCTTTATGTGTCATCAAGTGTTATCAAAAAGTCACACAATAAAACTTACAAGTAACAATAAATCTAAACTGCAGATATGTTTAAGCTTATCAGTTACCAAATGTTTTTGAGAAAGGGTTAGAAAATTAACTGAACTACTACAACATAAGTGACAAAATCACCTCATAAGTGAACGTTGCGTATTATTTCATATTTTTAAACAGAGAGGGATACACACACACACACACACACACACACACACACACACACACACACACACACACACACACACACACACATATATATATATTTATATATTAACTCTATTAGTTAACATGGACTAAGAATTTATTCACCTTAGTTCATATATATACACACACACACACACACACACACACACATATATATTCGGTAACACCAAAAATAAGCTTCATAGTTAACTATGAACAACATTTCTACAGCATTTATTAATCTTAGTTAATGTTAATTTTCACTAATGCATTATTAAAATCACAAGTTTAATGACTAACATGAACAATGACTGACTATTTTTATTAACTAACATTAACAAAGATTAAATAGTGAAGATATGTATTGTTCATTGAAGTTGGTTAATAAATTAACTAATGTTAACAAATGTCACCTTATTGTAAAGTGCTACCAAATTGTATTTATTTCTTTTCTTTCTCTTTTTTTTTTTTTTTTACAATAAACCTTAAAAATTAATTAATTTCATTAATTTAATTAATAATATTAATTAAAGATTAATTACAACAAGTCAACATTATCAAATGTTTTTAAGAAAGGGTTGGAAAATTAACTGAACTATTACTATAAGTGAAAGTTTCACATTATTTCTATAAAAAAAATTGGACAATGATTTAAATAGCAAATTTTGCTATTGAACATAATAATATCTATATAATCTATATAAAAATCGATAACACTTTACAATAAGGTTAATTAGTTAACTCCATTAGTTAACATGGACTAAGAATTTATTCACCTTAGTTCATTTCAGCATTTACTAATGCATTATTAAAATCACAAACTGTGTTTGTTAACATCAGTTAATGAACAAACAATGAACGACTATTTTGATTAACTAAGATTAATAAACAGTGTAATAAATGTATTGTTCATCGTTCGTTAATGTTAGTTAACTAATGCTAAATGTTATTTAAAAAAGAATTTAAAAGTAACAATAAATCTTAATTGCAGATTTTCTTAAATCACACAAAAAAAGTCACAATAATCAAAATATTAGTCGGATTATAGCTGCAGTCTGAATGCGGTTGGGCCGATTTGTGGTTTATAGTAATCTCAAGGGTAACGCCTGCATGTGTTTATACGGTCCGTTTGACAGCTGCTTTATTCTAAGCTGCTCTGTAATCACATGCTAAAGTCATTTGGCCTGATCTGGGTCTGGAATGAGCTTTATTTATGACATCGTGACCCTTACTCTTTGCTAAACCCCGACCTCTTGTTTACGTTCTTCTGTTGACCGGTATTTCTCAGAAATCTTTATCCTCAGAAAACTGCGGGGCTGATCTGCAGCCGTGCGCAAACCCACACGCACGCGCTCGCGGTCACGGTCACTCGCGCTTTTCCATCCCTTCGCAAATCTCATTGCAGGACGTTTGTGGACGTGACTGAAGCCACAGAGGTTTTCCTGCGCAGCAACTGCCATTCGCTTTTTACTTTACAGTTGTGTTAAAACAGACATGTCACGGGCATGTGTAAAGCTCTCCCGGCAGGCTTGTCTCTGCCACACCAGACGTGACAACTGTCACTTTCATAGTCTTTCTAGTCTGTGCCAGCTTTTCTCTCTCTCTCTCTCTGTCTGACTCTATCTCTCTCTGCCTCTCTTTAGTTGTCACGTACTCGAGTGTTTGGAGACCTGACCTCATATCCGAAAGCTCCACATGATATCCCACACACACAAGACAACTGACATAAAAGTGCATCTGTTTGAACTCCTAGAAAGCAACGGGACTGAAAGCAAAATAAATAAATAACTGGGTTTTTATTTATGAAAACACTATCGGTCAAAAGTTTTTGAACAGTAAGATTTCTAATGTTTTTTTTGTTTAAACTTACAGCAAAAGTACAGCAAAAACAGTAACATTTTTAAATACTTTTACTATTTAAAAAACAATTTTACGATGTAATTTATTTCCGAGATGAATTTTCAGCATTATTACTCCAGTCACATGATGCTGAAACATTTATTATGATTATTATTATAACCAATATTTAAAACAGTTGAGTACATTTTTTCAAGAAATGAATAAAACACATTTGTAAAATTACACACTATACCATTCAAACGCTTGGAAAGAAATGATTTTAGAATAGAAAATTAGTGCTTTTATTTAACAGGGATGCTTTAAATTGACCAAAAGTGATGATAAAGACATGTTACAAAAGATATTCATTTTAGATAAACTCTGTTCTTCTGAACTTTCTACTCATCATAGAAACCTGAAAAACTCGTTTTCAACATCATAATCTTTGCAGATCAGCAAATCAGAATATTAAAATGATTTGTGACACTGAAGACTGGAGTAATAATGCTGAGAATCAGCTTTGAAATCACAGGAATTAAATACATTTTAAAATACATTCACATAGAAAAGAGTTACTTTAAATAGCAAAAAAAAATGTTTACAATTTTTACTGCTTTTGCTGAACTTTGGATCAAATAAAAGACAGGAAAAAGAGACTTCTTTGAAAACCTTTAAAAATCTTACTGTTCAAAAACTCTTGACTGCTAGTTGTATTGCAGCTTTTACAATTGTAGGAGGGATGATAATATTTGCAGTACTGTGGCAAATTTTTGTACTGCGTGTTAATTATCAACGAATTTTTGTTTTTTTATCAATAGAAATTCTAAGACAAAATCGGAGACTTTGTCAACAGTCAAATGAAAGTCCCCAAAGCAATAAAAGAGCAACTTCTGAGCATGAAGAGTTTCCCTCTGAGCTCTAGAATCAGCGCGTTTGTAAGCGGTGGTTTGTTGCCTTTCTCCTCCTCAATACCAGCATTGTTCTGCAGCTCTGCTGAAAGCGAGCATCTGGTTTCTGAGCACTTTCTTACCATCTCCTGACTGATTCTCTCTGTGTGTGTGTGTGTGTTTGTAAGGAAACTCAGTGTCATCCTGTATTATCTACTGTGAGAGGAAGAGGCAGGGCAGGAAAGCTGAGATATCTGGAGTTCTCCAGAGAGACTGTCTGACACACACATACACGCACATACATACCATTCAAGCTCACAATCAGGTCAGAAGGAGGCTTGTGTCATTATAACGCAAGCATCTGATGATAATCACATCCACACGTGAGGATGATCACGTACACAGGAACTCCGAAATGTATATACAGTATATGCGCTGCACGACTTTTCCGCTGGTTGCTTTTTTATCACATTGTTGTGCAGTTGCACAGTTTATTGTAATGGGTTGTTGCTACGGCTTTGATAAGAAGCTTCTAGGTTTTATTTGTGGTTTCTAACATTTTCTGTGTTTTGAGTGGTTGCTAAGTGTCTAAGTGTCAGGCCAATTTTATTTGTATGGCAGTTTATAACACGGGGTTTAACTTGTTTCTACATGGTTGCTCAGTGTTCCAAGTTTTTAAAAGGAGTAGCTCACTTTCAGAACCAATATTTACAGAAAAAGTACTCACCCCCTTGTCATCCAAGATGTTCATGTCTTTCTTTCTTCAGTCGTTAAATTTTTTTTTTTTTGAGGAAAACATTTCAGGATTTCTCTCCATATAATGGACTTCTATGGTTCCCCCAAGTTTGAACGTCCAAAATGCAGTTTAAATGCAGCTTCAAAGGGCTCTAAACGATCCCAGCCGATGAAGAAGGGTCTTATCTAGCAAAACGTTTGGTTATTTTCAAAACAAATGGACAATTTACATAATATTTTTACCTCAAATGCTTGTCTTGTCTCTGCGATGTGCATGTGTAGTCTGTGTGATCCGAGTCAATATAGTTAGGGTATGTGTTTGCAGCACTGTAGGATGATTTTGAAGTTAGGTAGGAACATAATTTGGAGGTTTTTAACTGTATATTACTGTATATAACAGAGACGACAAGACGAGCATTGAGGTTAAAAAGTATATAAATTGTCAATTTGTTTCAAAAACAACAGATCGTTTCACTAGATAAGACCCTTCTTTCTCGGCTGGGATTGTTTAGAGCCCTTTGAAACTGGATTTAAACTGCATTTTGGAAGTTCAAACTCGAGGCACAACAGAAGTCCAATATATGTAGAGAAATCCTGAAATGTTTTCCTCAAAAAACATAATTTCTTTAAGACTGAAGAAAGAAAGAAAGAAAGACTTGAACATACTGGATGACAAGGGGGAGAGTACATTATCTGTAAATTTTTGTTCTGAAAGTGAACTAATCCTTTAACATGCTGCTATATGGTTGCTAGAGTTTGCTGGTTGCTAGGGTCAAAGCTTTTGCTATAAACACTGGCAAAAATGATAGAATCACCACACTTTAGATGTTGTTCACCCAATTTTTTTAAAACAAGTAAACAAGTCACAGATATAGCACATGATTATATGAAACATACCTCAAACAAATGAGATTAAACACTTTTAATTAATGGAAAACTATTTTCCATATCAAGTACAGGAAAAAATTATGGAATCATTTAATGTTAAGGAAATCATCAACCAAAAAACACAATTAGTACTTTGTCGCTCCTCCTCTGGCATTTATGATGGCCTAAATTCTTTAGGGCATGGCCTTCACTATTGAAAAACTTTATTCTTCATCAAGCTGGTTCCAGCTTTCTTGAATAGTGGTTGACAGATCAGCTTTGCAAGACAGAGCCCAGTCTTTTTTTTTTTTTTTTTTCCAATTTCTACTATACATTTTAAATCGGATTAAGATCCCGACTGTTTGCTGGCCATGTCATTGAGTTGATGTGCCTTTCCTAAAGAAAAGCTTTAACACTCTTTGCTCTGTGGCAAGGTGCATTATCATACTAACATCATCACCAAACTTCTTCCCTATTGATTAAAAGAGAAAAGTGTCCAAAGTTTCAGTGTAAACCTATGAATTGACTGTTAAGGATTGCCATTTAAACTGGTCTTTTAAGTGACATGCAACACCATATTATAAATGAGTTGGGGAATTTGATTATTTTCTTCAGGCAGTCATCTTTACACATTTTATAAGAATGGCACAAGACAGAAGTTCCAGCATCACCTCCTTGTCCATTGCAGATTCGTGATTCATTATTGAATATCACTTTCATCCAATCATCCACACTCCATGACTTCTCTTTAGCCCACTCTAATTTTGCTTTCTTTTGTTTATGTGTTAATGCTGGTTTTCATTTGGCCTTTCTATATGTAAATTTCATTTCATTCAGCCAGTTTCGTCACACACATTCCAAGTGGTTTTTAAATACCTTTCTACATGGTTGCTAGAGTTTGCTGGTTGCTAGGGCGTTTCTACGCAGTTGCTAGGTGTTCCAAATGGTTTCCAAGTCACGTTTCTCAATGGTTGCTAGTGTTTCTGGTTGTTAGGATGTTTCTATGCAGTTGCTAGGTGTTCCAAATGGTTTCCAACTCACGTTTCTCAATGGTTGCTAGTGTTTCTGGTTGCTAGGGCATTTCTATGCATTTGCTTGGTGTTCCAAGTAGTTTCCAAGTCACGTTTCTACATGGTTGCTAGTGTTTCTGGTTGCTAGGGCTTTTCTGTGCAGTTGCTAGATGTTCCAAGTGATTTCCAAGTCACGTTTCTACATGGTTGCTAGCGTTTCTGGTTTCTAGGGCATTTCTATGCAGTTGTCATGTGTTCCAATTGGTTTTAACATGTTTCTACATGGTTGCTAGAGTTTGCTGGTTGCTAGGGCGTTTCTATGCAGTTTCTAGGTGTTCCAAGTAGTTTTTTTAACACGTTTCTACATGGTTGCTAGAGTTTGCTGGTTGCTAGGGCGTTTCTATGCAGTTGCTAGGTGTTCCAAGTGGTTTTCATCACATTTTTACATGGTTGCTAGAGTTTGCTGGTTGCTAGGGCATTTCTATGCAGTTTCCAGGTGTTTCAAGTGGTTTTTAACATGCTGTTATATGGTTACTAGAGTCTGCTGGTTTCTACATGGTTGCTAGAGTTTTCTGTATGATGCTAGGGCATTGCTATACTGTTCCTAAAAACACCCAGAACAGTTTAGCAACACCCTACCATTTACATTTAGCAGACGCTTTTATCCAAAGCGACTTCCAATTGAGGCAAACAGACACAGACAGTGCTCATAATACCAAGATTCAATTGTTGTTTCAAAAACAAGTACAAGCTAGAAAGGGAAGGAAGGAGTGCTTTTTATGATGAAACCAAATAGTGTTGAAAGAGATGAGTCTTCAGCTGTCGCTTCAAGCTTGTCAGGGAATCGGCATTCTGGACAGGGGTAGGAAGATCGTTTCACCAGCCAGGAACAGCGAATGAAAATGTTCTGGAAAGTGATTTTGCACCTCTCTGTGATGGTACCACGATGCGTTGCTTACTAACGGATCTCAGACTTCTGGAGGGCATGTATATTTGTAATAGCGAATAGAAATAGGCGGGTACAGAGGCTGTGGTTGTTCTCTATGCAAGCATCAATGACTTGAACTTGATGCGAGCCACAATTGGTAGCCAGTGCAAGGAGATAAGCAGAGGTGTAACATGGGCTCTTTTGGGCTCGTTGAAGACCAGTCGTGCCGCTGCATTCTGAATCATTTGTAGAGGTTTTATTGTGCATGATGGAAGACCAGCCAGAAGAACATTGCAGTAGTCCAGCCTGAAAATAACAAGGGCCTGGACGAGAAGTTGAGTAGCCTGCTCTGTTAGAAAGGGCCTGATCTTTCTGATGTTGCACAGTGCAAACCTGCAAGATCGAGCAGTCTTTGCAATGTGGTCTTAAATGACAGTTGGTCATCAAAGACTACACCCAGATTTCTTTTTTTTTTTTTTCTACACCCAGATTTCTAATCAAGTTTGTGGAAGAGCCCAGCTGGATGGTGAAACCATGCTGTAGGGTTGGAGTGCCAGGAAAAATAAGAAGCTCAGTTTTTGCCAAGTTGAGCTGGAGGTGATGTTCTTTCATCCATGTCGAGATGTCCGCCAGACAGCCTGAGATCCATGCAGGTACTGTTAGATCATCTGGTTGAAATGAAAGAGCTGTGTGTCATCAGCATAGCAGTAGTAGGAGAAGCCATGTGTCTCTATGATGTAGTGTATGTGGAGAAGAGGAGTGGTCCAAGAACTGATCCCTGTGGAACCCCAGTGACCAGTTGATGTGCTTTGGATACCTCTCCTCCCCAGGCCACCCTGAAAGACCTACCAGTGAGATAGGATTCAAACCAGCGAACCCGAAAACACTAGCAACCATATAGCAGCACACGTTATTATGATTTTCAACATGTTTCTGCATGGTTGTTTATGGAGTTTGCTGGTTGCTAGGTTGTTTCTATGCAGTTGGCAGGCGTACCAAGTAGTTTTTAACTCATGGTTGCTAGAGCATAGCTATAATGTTCCTAAACTGTTCTGGGTGGGTTTTAAAACAGTTCTACATTGTTGTTAGAGTTTGCTGGTTGCTAAGGCGTTTCTAAGCAGTTGTCAGGTGTTCCAATTTGTTTCCAAAGGTGTTCCCACACATTTCTATATGGTTGCTAGTGTTTCTGGATTCTAGGACATTTCTACACAGTGGGCAGGTGTTCCAAGTGTTTTTTTTTTAAACATATTTCTATATGGTCGCTAAGTGTTTCTGGTTGCTAGGGTGTTTCTATGCAGATGCTAGGTATTCTGCATGGTGCATGCTACTATATCACTGCTAGAATTTTTGGTGTTCTTTTAACATTACTATGCGTTTTCTGTATGGTTTCTAGGGTGTTGCTTTGCAGTTACCAGCTGCTTCGAGAGTCAAAATAGTTTTTAGAGTTGGGGTACTTAACCTTGGACTGCAAATGAGTTTAGACTCTGACATTTTGGACACAGGAGTCGTTCAGAGTATAGGCTAATCCACGTCATGCGCAACTTAAAGGATAAAGAAAAAGTAACAACATGTAATTAAGATAAAAAGACATGGTAACACTTCACAATGGTATCACTTGTTATACAATACACAATACATTCTTCACACTATTTATTAATCCTTGTTAAGGTTAGTTAATAAAAATACAGTGGTTCATGGTTAGATCAGTGTGCATTAACTAATCTTTACAAACATCTTGTGAACACATTAGTAAATGCTGAAATTAACATTAAGATTAATAAATGCCATAGAAGTATTTTTCATTGTTAGTTCATGTTCACTGATGAACCTTCTGGTGAAGTGCTACCAGTTTACATAAACATCTCAAACTCGAACTCAGTTGACCCAGCGCAGTGTTTTGTTTGTGTAGTGCTTATCGCAATATCTATCGTTTTAACGCAGTTCAATCAAAGTAATGCATCTTTCCTTATCAAGACACATGATTCTACTGTAAGTGTTTAACAAGTACAGTTGGGGACTTGTTCAGATCAGTAACTTTGAGAAATACCAGTAGCAATGCTTGATTTAGCAAAGACGCACTTCACCTGGCCATAAATAAGGGCAGGAATGTATGCGAAAGTGGTACGTGCTGGTAGAAACGCATACACTAAAGTCCTGCTCTGCCAGTCTCTCAGCATGTGAACACACACACACACACACACACACACACACACACACACACACTGCATTATTCAGTAACAGAATGTCGAGGGGGGCAAAGGCAGGCCTCTGGAGGGACGGCTGCACTGTAGATGTGTTTGTGAAGGACTCTAATGGACGCCAGCAGACCAGATCATGGAACAACATCACACAAAAAAGCCACTGAGAATGAACTAAAGCAGCGTCTCAGTCTGTTCATTATGTGTGTGAGCTCACGAGTTTAACAGACTTATAATTCTGTACTTTAAAGACTTATAGTTAAAGATATATATGGAACATGTTTCCTAAAGGCTGTAAATTGAAGTCCAATCCATGAGCGCCATTAAAAGTGTCTATTACAAGAACAATAGAAAGACACTAAAATTAGACCGCGATGGCCTCTTCGTGACAGTCGAAGCGCTGTGTGTCTGAGGGGTGAGAGGATATCTGGACTGTGACCCCGCGTGTGAAGTGGTCAGTGAGGAGATTGTTGAATGAGGTCAGTCACGAGGGAGCCAACGGAAAGGTTGTGTGAATGAGAGAGATAGAGAGAGAGAGAGAGAAAAAGAGAGAGACGGTAGCACAGGTAAGACGCCAGAAAGCCTTTTTGTCATTTCTTTGCAAAGAACGTCCATCATTCAGGACTCGGGTTACTGATAGGATTGGTTTGCAACAGGTGAGGTTGTCATAGAAACGCAAAAGAGTCGGGGGGAACACAGAGAATTCTGTGTTGAGGTTACTGTAGTGCACCAAACGCCCGTATTCATATGAGAACAGGGTTATTACAGTTAACTAAAACTAAAAACTTACTTGAAATTAAATAAACATGAACTGAAATATAATAAAATGGTATAAGCTTATACTGCCAAATAAATATTTCCCAATTTAATTTAGTTTAACCTGACATACTAAAATAAAACAACTGTATACATCTCACATTAAAAACTAATAAAAATGACTAAAACACACAACGAAATTACTAAAAACTAATTCAAGCCATTAATAAAACCTATAATAGTATCTAAAATAACATTGGAATAGATGCATATTTAATCATTATTTTACTTTTTTAGCTGTAAAAACATCAGGGGAACCTGCTGCAAGATATCCCCATCCATAGAAGCTAGATAAATTTAAATAATTGCATTTATTAAATAATTTTAAATATTTACTTATTCTTTAATATTATTGTAGATTAATAATTGAATCATTCAAACTATGAAATAATACAATATTGGAAAAATAATAAAAATAAAACAAACTGATAATAAAAAACTAAATTAAATAATAAACACTAACGTAATCCAAAGCTTTTAATAGTATTGTAGTAAATATATATAAAATATATAAATATCATTAAATACATTAAAATATATATACACACAGATATATTTGTATTGTTTAACTTTTTTTAGCTGCAAAACATCCATATTCATAGAAGCATTTTTGCTAATATAATTATTGATTATTAAGATATTTCAGGGCAAAAACAATATTGATTTATAGGATAACTATTGTAAATAAGTCAACATTTTATTTAAGTATATATTAAATAATTGTATAATTATAATTAAATGTATTAAATAATTTAAAATATTGACTCATTCTTTAGTATTATTTTAGAATAATAATTAAGATAATAAATTATCCCCATCCATAGAAGCATTTAAAGATTAACTATTGTAAATAAGTCACATTTGTCATTAAAATGTAAATGATTGCATAATTATGATTTAATATATTAAATCATTTTAAATATTTACTCATTCTTCAGCATTATTTTAGAATAATAATTAAATCATTAAAACTATGAAATAGTTCATGGGAAAAATAAGAATATCAAAAAAAACAAAACAAAAGGTCATTTAAATGTTTTACTAGTACTGTAGCAAATATATGTGAGACATATAAGTAAATATGCATAAAATACATGCACATGAAATATATATATATATATATATATATATATATATATATATATATATAGTAATATAAATAATTTTATAATTACAAATAAATATATTAAATCATTTTAAATATTGACTCATTCTTTTGTATTATTTTAGAATAATAACCAAGTCAATAAAACTATGAAATAACACAATATGGGAAAAGTAATAAAAACAAAACGAAGTCACCAAGGCCATCTAAACTTTTTACTAGAACTGTAGTAAATAATTAAATACATACAACACACACACAAACGTATTGTTTAACCTTTCTAGCTGTAAAAACATAAGGAAAAATGCTGCAAGACATTCCTATCCGTAGATGCATTTTTGTTAACATAATTATTGAATATTAAGATATTTCAGGGAAAAAACAATATTGATTTATAGGTTAACTATTGTAAGTCCAAATTTTATTTAAATATACATTAAATACTTGTTTAATTAACATTACTAATTATAATTAAATATATTGAGTAATTCAAAAAAAAAATTACTCATTCTTTAGTATTAATTTTAGAGAATTTTAAGTCATTAAAACTGAAACACCACATGGCAAAAAATTTATATTAAAAAAAGTTATATATATATATATATATATATTTTTTTTTTTTTTATGTTATATGTCGGTAAACAAATGTCAAAATGGCTTTCAATCATCAATAGCACATACATAACAGTACAGTCATCTGGTTAAAAATTCTGTTCTTTTATTTACAAATATTGTAAAGGGATAAGTATTTGGGGAATGTGTCAGGAGAGATTCATTCACAGCCAAATGGCTCCCCCTGCTGTTTGGATGTTTTACTAATTCACTACAAAAGTTGAACACAAGTGACAGGCGGCAATAAAAACACACTGCAGCTAATAAAGTCCCCTGAAAAGATAAAATTCATGGACATTTGTGTCGCACCCACCTGAACTAATCTGCAGTCCAGTGTGACTATCGGCAACTTGTTTCCTGTGTGGAAATTCAAAGTAATGAAGCAAGTGTAGCCCCTAACTGATCTGATTGGAGGTCAGTCCTCGTCAAGGTCAGAGGTCACTGAACAGCGGGTCAGAGAGGACAGGTAGAGAGCAGTGGTTGCTATGGGCGACATTCCTGCGGTCACCTTGAGGATGTTGAGGAGCCGCACGGCTGCTGCGTTCACGCCTTCCGCCGTCTGAAAGACAGAGAGCAATGTGCCGTGACACACGTCTGCCTGATGTCACCTTGTGTGAACTCACTGTGAGTGCATTTACCCTGTGCTCAGCGCAGAGGACGGGACACTGATGTGAAGCGGCCAGTTTTCTTACGCTGACCAAACGCTCCTGAGTGTGAGAGCCGCAGCGAGCTGCAGACACACACGTAAAACACACGACCTCACAAACACTTCTGACAATCATTGACAGAGCAGTCACTCTGAAAGCAGGTAAAATGGCTGGATCACAAACGTATTGCTTTTATTCAGCAAGGATGCATTAAATTGATCAAAAGCGACAGTAAAGACATTTAGAATGCTACAAAAGTTTTCCCATTTTTAAATTCTTTTGAACCGTCTATTCTATTTATTATTAGAAATGTTTCTTAAGTCAGCATGTGACATTAAAGACTGGAGTAATGATGCTGAAAATTCAGCTTTGCATCACAGGAATAAATTCTATTTTACAATATATTCACATAGACAACGGTTCTTCCAAATTGTAATAATATTTCAGGATTTTAACTGTATTTTTGATCTGGTGAGCAGAAGCAGATTAAAATCTCACTGACCCCAGACTTTTAAATAGTACTGTGTATATATGGCACAACATTCAAACTTGTGCAATTTAAGTAATAGGTCAATAAAACGAGACACTTGACTTTTACAAAATGCTGTTCATCCATCTCAAGGTCAAATTAACCATTTTATTTCTCATTTATTATACATGTTACCATTTTGCTACGTCGTTACCTAAGTGGGACCCATGTACAGTTGAGGACAAGGTTTACATACACCTTGCAGAATATGCAAAATGTTAATTATTTTACCAAAATAAGAGGGATCATACAAAATGCATGTTATTTTTTATTTAGTACCGGCCTGAATAAAATATTTCACATAAAAGACGTTTACATATAGTCCACAAGAGAAAATAATAGTTGAATTTATAAAAATTACCCTGTTCAAAAGTTGACATACGCTTGATTCTTAATACTGTGTTGTTACCTGAATGACCCACAGCTGTGGTACCTGGTACCTGTGTTTGTCCTGAGCAGTTCAACTGTCTGCTGTTCTTCAGAAAAAATCCTTCAAGTCCCACACATTCTTTGGTTTTCCAGCATTTTTGTGTATTTGAACCCTTTCCAACAATGACTGTATGATTTTGAGATTCATCTTTTCACGCTGAGGACAACTAAGGGACTCATATGCAACCATTACAGAAGCTTCAAAAGAAAAAACAATGAATTAAGACCCGGGGGTGAAAACTTTTGAACCGAATAAAAGTGTACATTTGTCTTAGTTTGCCTACAAACAATATTTTTTTCCATTTAGTACTGCCCTTCAGAAGCTACAGAAGATACTTACATGGTTCCCAGATAACAAAATAAGTTAAATTTACCCTTCAAATTGAAAAAATGTTCACCCCCAGCTCTTAATGCGCTGTTTTTCCTTGTGGAGTATCAGTGAGTGTTTGAATCTCCTGTAATAGTTGCATATGAGTCCCTCAGTTGTCATTAGTGTGAAAAAAAATGGATCTCAAAATCATACAGTAATTGTTGGAAAGGGTTCAAATAAATGTGTCACAAAAAAGCTGAAAAAACAAATAATTTTAAAATGCAACCCGTTTCAACTTTTGTGAATGTATGTGACTTTGAACGCATTTTCCACAACTACCGTTCATTTATTTTTGTGAAAAACTGTAATGAGACAAAAATGAGTGTTTTCACATTTATAATTGTTAGAAAAAGCTCTCGCTCACCATCAGTGACCAGGAAACACACTTTGCCCAGGAAGCAGTCTGAGTGTAGATGAGCGAGAGAGCTTTCCACTGACTGAAGACTGAGAGAGAGAGAGAGAGAGAGAGAGAGAGAATGAATGAGAGTCTGTCCACACAGTTAATGAGATCAGACAGAGAGAATGGTGTACCTTCGCTCTGACAGCAGATTCACTATAAACACTATTAAATCAATACGAGGACGGGTTTCCTTGTTCTCAACGGGGAGAGGGAGTTTTCTGGCCAATCGTCTGAAAAACATCAGGAACATTTATACACACTAATACATTAAATACAATCACATCACATCAACAACTTTTCAAAGAGGCACTTTACAATAATCATTATTAGCTTATACATCCTCCATTTAAGCTTAAACAATCCGTTTTAATAACTTTGTTATTATTTTTAATAATAAATAAACACAAACCATATGTAATATATTCTGTCACTCACACATTGACGTTGAAATCTTTCTCATATTGTACTATGGCGTTGGCTAGTTTAGACTGCAGCTCCTCCTCATTTTCGACCAACTATTAAGACAAACATAAAACATTCAAACTTATTTGTTATATGAGACTGATAAACAGCATCAGTGACATGAGCTGACGCGCTTTACTCACGAGGACAGTAGCGGTGTTTAGCTCCGGGACTTTACTGTACGGAGTCAGGAGCGCCATTATGAGGTAACGTTATATCAGAAACCAGCTGAGTTTTATTTATCTGTTTATATGTTCATCGAAAAACAGCAGCGAAAACTCTGTATTCGCCCGACGCTTCCTCCTCGCGCTTATTTTCAAAGATGACGCACGTGACGTCACACAACGCGACCACGCCATCGTGAGCGCGCTGCTGCCCTCAAGCGGACAGAAACCGCCTTTATATATATATATATATATATATATATATATATATATATATATATATATATATTTTTTTTTTTTTTTTTTTTTTACCTCGAAACATTAAAAAAAAATGAATCTGTTCTCCTGTCAGGTTGGTATGGCGTGTTTATATTATAATAATATCTGGACCACACCACCACAATAGATTATTTTTTTCTGAATAAATAAGCTTTCCATCAATGTGTGGTTTGTTAGGAAAAGACAATATTTGGCTCAGATACAACTATTTGAAAAATAATAAGAAAATCGCATTTAAAATTGTCCAAATGAAGTTAAAAACTACGTTTTGATATATTTACGCCATGAAATTCACAAAATATCTTCATGGAACATGATCTTAACTTAATATGCTAATGATTTTTCTTGGCATTAGTGAAAAATCGATACTTTAGATCCATACAATGTATTGTTTGCTATTGCTATAAAAATAAATGGGTCACATATGACATTAGTCTCAAACTACTTCTTACTCTGATAGAAGTTAGCAGCCATATCAGATACTACAAATAGGGTAACCTGCATTTAAAAAGCCATTTCTATCAGATCTAACCTTTAAAGGGATAGATCACCCAAAAATTGTCATTAATTACTAATTACCCTCATGTTGTTCCAAACCCATAAGACCTTTGTTCATCTTCAGAACACAAATTAAGATGTTTTTAAATAAATACGAGAGCTTTCTGACCCTCCATGGACTGAAAGGCTTAGAAAAGTACCAAGAACGTCGGCGCCGATAGCCTTGTGGGCAGTGCGCTGACATATAGCGCCGTTGCGCAACGGGCGTCCCGAGTTCGATTCCCGGCTCGAGGACCTTTCCCGACCCTACCCCCTTCTCTCTCTCCACTTCGCTTCCTGTCCTGCCTGATCTGTCCTATAATAATAAAAGCCAAAAAATAAATCTTTAAAAAAAAAAAAAAAAAAAAAAGAAAAGTACCAAGAACATGTGGTTTAACCATAATTTTATGAAGCTACCAGAATACCTTTTGTGTGCAAAAATAAATACGACTTCATTTAACAATTATTCTCTCCAGAGTTGCTGTCCGCTGTCGTTGTGGTTTTGTTGTGCACAAAAAGTATTCTCATAGCTTCATAAAATTAGTTGCACCACGGCTGTCACATGGACTATTTTGTCCATATCCTTGGTACCTTTATGGACCTTTGCTGTCTATGAAGCATCAGAAAGCTCTTGGATTACTTCAAAAATATCTTAATTTGTGCTCCGAAGATGCACGAAGACGGGTTAGGAACAACATGAGGGCAATTCATGACAAAATTTACATTTTTGGGTGCACCAGCCCTTTAAGTTTACTTTGATTAATGTTGAATTACACATTAGACATCAATAAATCAATGAAATTAACATTTTAAGGGCAAGTGTTTTGTGTAGCAGTTCTCAGACACTCTCCCACTTTGATTTCATTGCAAACACTGGTTACCATGTAGAAATGCAAACCAAGTATTATTCACGTTTATTTAATCAGAAGCAGAAAATCAATTCAAATGAGCTTTCAAAAGGAGACAAAAGGCCTGAAACACTTTAAACAATGAAAGCAAGAGATTTATTATTTGATAGCGTAATGACAAGGCAAGATGAAGTTTCAAGACAACCTCCCAACACAGCAAAACGAAAGAGTGAGGAAAAAAAAGGGGGAAAGAGAAACCCGCACACGTCGTGGTACCATGAGAAATCATGTAAGCTGAGCTACAAACGTCTGCAGTTATGTGTGGAAAAACTGGTTTGGTTTGTGTGGAGTAAATAAAAATCATCACATTATAATCCAGGTTCACTGCTCAGTTCAGCTCTGCGTTTGTGAAATCAGAGGAAAAAGCAGGAGAAAACAATATCCACATCAAAATCACTTAAGGAGGTTTAATTGTTAAAAAACGAAAAAATGAACCAGTTTAAAAGGATGGAAAAGTCTTCGTCGGGTGGCGTTTTTTAATCTCCTGCAGGTTTTCCTTCATCCACCTCTCCTTATTTCGCAACATAAAAAATAAACTACTTCTAAACGCATTCTTTCCCCTCTACAACACTTCCGTCGAATGTTCTTTTGGTTTGCGGACTAGTTCGGATCAACTAGATCAAAGTGTAAGTAACGCTTGCTGTCTGAGGCGTCATCTGTATCTCAAAATAATGATGCTGGTCTCTCTCACACAAACACACTCACACTCTCACACACATGCGCACACAATCTGTGACTGGCTTCCTCTCTGTAGCCGCGGAGCTTTCGACTGATGTATGAGTAACCGGAGGAAACGCGTGTCCGGTTATTGACAGATCAGTGTGGGCGACTGCCGGCTACGAGGCGGAGCAGGGATCGGTAGCTACAGTATGTAAAGTATCTGAATCGTTTCCTCTAGATCTCTCCGGACTCTCTCTCTTCGGAGCTGGAGCGCTGGTCTCTCTCCAGCGACACAGATCGCTCCCGCTCTCTCATTCGGCTCATGTCCGGGGGGGAGACGGGGGATCTTTCTCTCTCCATGTCCCTGCGTCCGTTGTCCCACCATCTCTCCTCCGTGGCATTCTCCCGCCATCTCTCCTGAGACAGAGGCTGCTCCTGATCTCTGGTGTGTGAAGACCTGGAGAAACGAGCAAATGCATCAGAGTGAGTGTGACAAGCAAAAACTGGCATATAATATTTTATTAAACATTAATTATTAAACATTAACTAATCAGTCTGAAAATTGTTTTTTATATTAACACAAATATTTAATTAAATATTTCAAAATAAATGTTTAAAAAAATTTCAAATGACTTCAAATGATACTAAAAATTCAAAATATTACATTTGTATTTAAAAGTTACAAAGTAATTATAGTTACATAATTTTTAATAATATATGCGAGTTTGGAGTTCCATTTTAGATCATCTACATTTCATATAAATTAGTTAATAGTTAAAAAAAGTCTAATAATTTAAAATTCAAATATTAATGTAGTTATTTAAAATTCAAATGATTAAAAATTGTTTCAATTTAAGTTCCAAATATAAACAGTAATTTAAAATGAATGTACGCAGATTTAAAAAGGTTTCCAATTAAATTAAATTTCACATATAAACTGTTCAAGAATGTTTAAATAATTGTAAACAATTATAAATATAAATTATTTAATAATTCTAAAGTTTTCATTACGCCACTGCGTGTACATAATGTATTTTTTTTTATTGAACACTGATATTGTCATGATGTTTTTACACTGATTTTACCACATTTAAATGTCCTTGACTACAATAAAATCATTTTAAAAGTTATGTACACAGATTTAAAATTGGTTCCAATAATTTAAATCTCACATATAAATGGTTTAAGAATTTTTAAATAATTTAAATTACAAATATAAATAGTAAAAGTAATATATGCATATTTAAAATAGGATTCCAATAATTAAAATTTCACATAAATTGTTAAAAAAAATTTGTAATTAAATTGTAATTTGTAATTTAAAATTCCATATATAAATTTTTTAATAATTATAAAATTTCCATTATGTCATTACAAAGTAATCATGATTATTTAACACACAACATAACATTAACATGTACATAACATTTTTTATTTGAACACTGATATCATTGTCGTAATGGTGTTTTTTTTACACTGATTTTACTATATTTAACTTCCCTTGACTACAGAAAAATTATTTAAAATAGTTGAAATTCCAAATATAAATAGCCATTTAAAAGTAAAGTACACATTTAAAATAGTTTCCAATAATTTAAACTTCACATATAAATTGTTCAAGAATTTAAATAATTTTAAATCATTTAAACTCCAAATATAAATTCTTTAATAATTCTAAAATTTCCATTACATCATTACAAAGCAATCATGATTATTTAACACACAATGTGTACATAACATTTTTTATTTGAACATTGATATCATTGTCGTAATGTTTTTTACACTGATTTTAAATATATATATAATATAAATAGTCATTTAAAAGTAAACAAATTTAAAATATAAATTCTAAATATAAATTTTTTTTACACTGATTTTACCAAACATAACTGCCCTTAACTACAATAAACTCATTAACTCATAAAATCATTTAAAATAACTTAATATTACAAATATAAACTATTTATTAGCTTAAAAATAATTTCCATTACTTAATTTCATTTATATGTCTCTCAGATGTGAACTACGACAATTTAACGCACCATGTATCTTGTCAAAATGCTGTTTTTAATCACATTTAACTACGCTTGACCGTAAATAATGCTTTTTTGCTCAAATTGAATAGTTCCTCCACAAAAGATCTGAGACACAAGTCTAGTCAAGTTGAAGTTGTTGCTGTACCTCTTCCTTTTGCTCCTGTGTGAGTGGGAGCGAGAGCGATGGCGATCTTTGTGTCTGTGTTTCCTCTCCCTGTCTCGTTCCCGCTCTCCATCCTCACGGTGCCGACGAGAGCGATGGGAGGACGAGCTTCCTCCTTCCCTAAAAAGCAAAGAGAACAAAATAAAAAATAATTATATATATATATATATATATATATATATAGATGTTATATATATGATATAGATGTTATTATATAGAAAGCGCATCCTCACCGATATCGCTCACCGCTTCTGGATCTGGACCTGAGAAGAGAGGGATGAAGAGAAACTTAAAGACAATCATCACGATAAAACACTTGTGGATCTGTTATTTTGAAGCTCCAAAAAGTGCATATAACCATCGTAAAACTAACCCATATGCCTCAGGGGGGTTAACACGTGTCTTCTGAAGTGGATCTATGGGTTTTTATAACAAAAATATTTCTATTTTTTAAATTATAAACTCAAATCACTGACTTCCTGGTTGGTGTAACGTTACTCGGGTTCAAACAAATAAGGCTGTGCAAAAAAACTCAAGCTCTTCGTCTCTTATAGTGAAATCCGCTGACTTTTGTTTAACTTCTCGTTTTCGACTTTTAATTCATTACCGGTGTTTAGTATTGCTCTATCCTTGTTCATGTATTAAGACCTGAGCTTACACTATGAAGAAGCCAGAACTCAACTCTCTTGCGAACACGCGTACGCCATTGCCGGAAGTCAGTGATTTGAGTTTATGATGTTAAAAATATAAATATTTTTGTTACAAAAACCCATGGATCTGCTTCAAAAGACACGTGTTAACCCCCCGGAGACCTATGGGTTAATTTTACGATGGATATATGTGCTTTTTGAAGCTTTAAAATAACAGCCACTATCCACCAAGCTTGGATACATTTTAAAACAACTCTGTGTTCGTCTGGAAGAAGAAAGTCAAACACTAGGGAGGCACCGAAATGAAAATTCCTGAATACGTTTTCACCTCCATGTATTTTGCCAATTTTTTCACCACTGACAAAATTAAAAAGCCAAAATGTGCTTTTTACAGTTTTGTCTTGCTTTTCAAAGAAAAAAAAAATTTACTTAACACTGAACATTTTAAACATTCTAGTAGACATTATAGCCTACAAAGCACAGTTTAACTTAAAATAAATAAGTTAGTAAAATAATATTCTTTGGCCATTTTTAAGACCTCCTTCTTGAATCAGGCATGTGTTTTTTTATGTACAATTGAATGCAGTCTTGCTGAGCAGAACAGACTTCTTTTAAAACATTAGAAAATATTACAGATCCCAATTTGAACACTATGTGTGAATGCTATAATACCTGTATTAATAGAGCTGCTACTGTTATCATTATTTTTGTCTTACTTTTTAATTTTATTTTACAGAACAACAGTAAAATTACAGTACTAACCAGACTTTTATTTTGGCAGAAACCTGCATAAGATGTCGGTACTTCTTTTTGTTGACAGGAGCAGATTTATGAATGATCATGCAGCGCTGTCAGAATACATACAATTTGTGCGTGTATTAGAAAAAAATAACGTTCTGTAGATTATTTACTAATGGTTTAAGGCGATTTCAGTCATCATACAGTAACCAGCAACAACCACCCATCCCTCTTCTCATTGAAAACATGCAATTCGGGGTTAAACAGTCTTTGGCTGTTGGTGCTTGTAATGATGTTTGCGTCTTTCTTGGACAGTTTTAAATGCTTCCACACTATGGACATGTTTGCAACATTAGCGCACACCTCTATTTGATCGCGTCACGTTGTTGTTCAGTATAATTTATGGTCTATTTGCTTATTTTTGCTATTTTCGGCCGAATAATTTCGGTTGCCGAACATTCGGTGCATCCCTAATGTACACCAAGGATGGCTTCAGGGTGAGTAAATCATGGGCAAATTTTAATTTTTGGGTGAACTATTCCTTTAATACTGTTATTTAGAGTTTTGTTTAATTTATTTAATGTGCAACAGAAATAAATGTGACTTGTTTTTTTTCCATTACAGCTCCACTGACTGGAAGGAAAGCACATAAATATTATGATTGATTTTCAGCTATAGTACAGAGGACCCATTATGATTTCAACACATTTCTGTGGATAAAAATGAAAGCAGAACACAGAGACGGACCTCCTGCGCTCTCCTCCTGCCCTCTCTCTGTCTCTCTCCCGCTCGCGCTCCCTCTCTCGTTCCCTCTCGCGCTCCCGCTCGCGTTCTCGCTCTCTCTCCCTCTCCAGCTCCCACTCTCTGGCTCGCTCCTCTTCTCTGTCGCGCTCCTCTCTTCTCCTCATGCGCATGCGCTCCTGTTTCTCCGTCACAGCTTTCTAGAAACCAGAGCAGATTGTCTAAATAAAGCTGCATGGCAGCAGGACCACTGAGCTGTGAACAGTCACTTACCCTCAGTTTGTCAAGTTTTTCGCGGATTTCGATGAAACCTAGATGAAGTTTGCCTCCGAAGTGGTCTGCGAGGCGGCGGTCGTTGTCGTGGAGACCGAGGTAGGCGGAGCAGACCTCACACACACGCAGCTTCTGCTGCTGGAAACTGGAGGCCGGCATGGAGTTGCGGTAGATGTCCTAAACACAGTTTTATATCAAAAGCAAATTTATTTTTATTTTTTACATTAAAACTTGAATTTAAGTTGGCACCTGGCCTCCATGACTTCACACTGACCTCTGCCTCTTTCTTCAGGGTGCGTGTTTTCTCTACTTTCTCCAGCACCTGCTGAGCCTCATCCACGTTCCCCTCGCCACCCAGCTGCTCCGCACGAGCCAGCAGTTTCCCGATCTCCTCGTTCAGCTCGTGCACACGTTCCGCCTGTCAATCACACCGCATGGATAATCAGAAAACTTAAGAGTTACCGCTGTACAAACAGACAGATTCATAAAAAAAGGTCAGAGAGGATGGGAAAAAAAACCTTGAATAATGTTATACACTTATCTCAGGCAAATTAACTAAAAGCTACCAAATGTTGACTTTTTATCTACTATTCTTACTTCTCGCAATTACAAATTCATCTGACATATTTTTTTTCCTCAGAAAGTTCATACACTACTAGTTTTGAACAGTAAGATTTTGTATGTTTTTTAAAAAAGCCTCTTCTGCTTACCAGGCTTGCCTTTACTTGATCCGAAGTATAGCAAAAACAGATTTAAAAATATATATTTTTACTATTTAAAATTGTATATTCAACTTTTCTATTTGAATATATTTTTAATGTAATTTATTTCTGTAATTTCAAAGCTGATTTTTTTTTTCATCATTACTCCAGTCACATGACTCTTCAGAAAACATTCTAATATTCTGATTTGGTGTTGAAGAAACATTTTTTACTTATCAATATTTAAAATTTTAAATATTGATAATATTTAAAATTAAGAACATATTTTTCATTATTTTATGAATAGAAATATCCAAAGATAGAAATTAGAGATTATAGAAATAAATGCTTTAATTTAGCAAGGATGCTTTAAACTGATCAAAGGTGATAAAAACATGTTATTTCTATTTCAGATAAATGCTGTTTTTTTTTTTTTACTTTCTATTCAAAGAAACCTGAAAAAATTCAACTGTTTTCAATAATAATAATAATTATAATAATAATAATAATAATAATAATAATAAATGTTTTTTGAGCAGCAAATCTGAATGTTAGAATGATTTCTGAAGGATCATGTGACTGGAGTAATGATGCTAAAAATTCAGCTTTGAAATCACAGGAATAAATTACATTTTAAAATATATTCAAATAGAAAACAGTTATTTCAAATAGTAAAAATAGTTGAATGTTACAGTTTTTGCTGTGCTTTGGATCAAATAAATGCAGGCTTGGTGAGCAGAGGAAACTTAAACGTTAAAACACTTGGGGGACACTTAATTTCCAGCGATGTTGTATACTAATTGAACTGAGCTGGTTGATAACATCACTGAATTCAATGATTAACTGAATTAATTTAACTGACAAATGGTAACAGTTTCTTTTTGCATTATTGACAAACTACCTTCCTATTTTTTACTGTAAAGCTGCTTTGACACAATCTGTATTATAAAAAGCACTATATAAATAAAGGTGACTTGACTAAAAATCTTACTGTTCAAAAACTTTTGACTGGTAGTGTATCTTACAATTAAATGGTTTTTTTTTTTTACATCATGCAATACTGACACTTTTTTTTTTCTCAGAACTTGCAATTCAGACTTCTTCCTTAGAATTCTGATTAAATCTCACAATTTGGACTTTTGTTCTCAAAGCCTGAATTTACACTTTTACTCAGGATTCTATGCTTATGTTCCACAATTCATACTTTTTTCTTACAATTCCGAGCTCACATCTTGCAATTCTGACTTTTAGTTAAAACTTCTAAATATAAACTTAAAGTTCTAAAAGAACAACATCAGAACTGTGAACTGTTAACGAAAAAAACAGATACACACTTGGGAATAGCCAAAAAAAATTAAATAAAAGAAAGAAATTCCAATTTTGTAATCATGTGGTGAAAACAAGGTTCTGTAGAATATGGTCCTTAAAAGAGAAACATACTGAGTGGATTTCTCTTCTGTTTGCATGTACTTTCTACTGAAACAGGAAGTTGGAAACGAACACACCAAAAGACTCATCCTCTTTTTTTTTTTTCCTCATCAGAGCTGTGGACCATGACTCACTACTTGCTCGTCTGTGGTGCACAAAAAGCAGGTGTGCGAAACTTCAATATGAAAATTATGTGCAAGTGAAATCTTGCATTTTACCTTGGCAGCCACCTCAGCGCTTATCTCTTCCTGCGTTTCGGCCAGCCGTTTCTTGGCCAGTTCAGTTCTTCGGTCACAGTCTGCGATGAAGGACTGCAGGTGCTCTGAGGCCTGAGAAAACACGCCACGACCTTCATTTATGAGCAGTTCATGCACTTACAGTCCATGAACGTAAAGGGTTCATACTCACATCCAGCTCAAAGAAATACTCCTGCTGTTTAGATGCGATCTCATAGTCCGCTCTTAAAGCGAGATCATGAATCTTCACACACTCGCCCAGATCCATGCGCTGCACAACCACAAACACAACAGCTTAGAAACCTCAGGCAAACGTTTAACATATCTGATGTCAAAGCAACTGTGGCGAAGCATCAATAAAGTCCTGCAATTATCAAACTGGTTTCAGAGAAAAGTCAAACCCACAAAGATGAGGAACGATTATGAGAGACTTACCGTTCCAGACAGTATGTCATGTGGACACGACTCCAGCAGATGACTCTTACACACTCGCTCGTCCGTGAACTTGATCCGCTGTCTCATCGTGTCCCCTGCGAGAAACCAGATCCACACATTATGAGCATCAAAAAATTATTAAAAACAAGATTCTCATAGTGTCAAACAACAGATACACCAATCAAATATGACCCTGGACCACAAAACCAGTCTTAAATAGCATGGGTATATTTGTAGCAATAGCCAAAAATACATTGTATGGGTCACCATTATTGATTTTTATTTTATGCCAGAAATCATTAGGATATTAGGTAAACATCATGTTCCATTAAGATATTTTGTACATTTCCTACCGTAAATATATCAAAACGCAATTTTTGATTAGTAACAAGCATTGCTAAGAACATTTGGATAACTTTATAGGTGATTTTCTCAATATTTAGGTTTTTTTGCACCCTCAGATTCCAGATTGTCAAATAGTTGTATCTCTGCCAAATATTGTCCTGACCTAACAATGGAAAGCTTATTTATTCAGATTACAGATGACACATAAATCTCTGTTTTTTTGGCCCGGGGTCACAAATAAACCATCACACTACAACTCAAGTCATGATTCTCATGGAAAAACATGAAAATTATGACACTGTCAATCAAATTACAATTTAATCATGTTCATATTTCTATAAATTAATGTAACTGTCATCCAAAACATGTGAATCTTGGCAAATGAATAAAAAATATTCATGGCTGATATAAAAGAATCTCAGTCAAGTTTTAATCAAATCAAATAATCAAATTCATGAAAACTATGAAATCATGTCAAATAATGATTACAAATAATGTAACTCAAAAAAAGTAAAAGTCATGCCAATGAAAGCATAAAATCAATAATAAAATGAACACATTGGGTCAAACTAATTATAGTTTTTACCAAATCATGGCAAAAATAAAAGAAGAATTCAATATAATTGAAACAAATCACAAAAACGTATGACCAATATCGGAATAATTTCCTGTGAAAGCGTAAGATTTATGATTTCTCAATCAAATCCTGAGAACCGATAATTTTGTTCAGCAATTTATTTAAATAACACAAATGATAAAGTCAGCGCAAATAAAACATGAAAATCAAAACTATGACATCATGTCAATCAAATGACAGTTCTGACCAAATCATGTTAAAATTAGAATAATTCAATAAAATTATGATGACATCATAAGTTATATTGAACCAAATAATTTGAATTGTGTGATTTTTATCATGGGAAATGATTAATCAAATCAAATCACATCAATGAATCTCCAGAGCTGAGTAGATTACTTACAAATTGTAATCCGTTAATGATTCCAAATTACATGACAAAAATTATAGTTAGTACCGTAATCCACTACATTACATTTTAGGTAATGTAATCAGATTGTTTTTAGATTACTTTTGACCCAACTCGTTTACCACATTGATTTAAACAGGATAATCTTGTACCATATTGACATAAAAATACAAAGAGTAAGAAAATATATTTCAATTGTTGTTATTAACAACATTAAGTGAACTAAACATTATATTACATCAATGTTTTTCCAAACTGGGGTTTGCGAAGGAACTGCAGGGGGTTTATGAGTTTAATGAAAAGCTAGTAATTAATTAAAAATTAATATTCAATTCAAATAAATCATTTTTAAACTTGTTTACCTGCATGTCATGTAAACATTTGCCAATGTCAAAGGACCAATTTGCAGATTTTTTTATTTTAAAATCTCAGGGGGGCTTCAAGTAAATATAAGAGGATCAGGTGACAAAAAGAGTTTGTGAATGTGCATTTTAATGTGTTTGAAAGACAAACGCTTTCCAAAAACATAGAAAGACATGGTTAAATAACCTACTCGGTGATCATTCAAATAATAATGAATGTGTTCATCAGCAGTTGATGCAACCTCTTCAACTAACGATTTTGTAAATCCAGTGGTCAAATGCTGTCACCACCTGACCAATGACTGATCTTCGTGTGAATCTCAACAAAACTGGAAGACTTTCTAAATGTAGTCATGAGGCTCAATTTCTCAAAATTGAGATTTATACATCATCTAAAAAGCTGAATAAATAAGCTTTCCATTGATGCATGGTTTGTCAGGACAACATTTGGCAGAGATACAACTATTTTAAAATCTGGAATCTGAGGGTGCAAAAAATAAAAAAAAAATCATAATTTTGAGAAAATAGCCTTTAAAGCTGTCCAAATGAAGTTCTTAGCAATGCATATTACTAATAAATTAGGTTTTGATATATTTACGGTAGGAAATGTACAAAATATCTTCATGGAACATGATATTTACTTATTTATCTTTTGGCATAAAAGTAAAATCGATTATTTTGACTCATACAATGTATTTTTGGCTACTGCTACAGGTTCACATTTTAGAAAGGGAAATTTAAAAGATATGAGTTGAGTACTTTAAAATGTAATGTAATCTAATCACATGTAATCGGTTACTAGCCAGCTCTGTGAATTTCTGGCTGATATACAATCCTTCCAGCAAACTCATGACTTTTAATTAAATCAATCAACTAAGTATTTAGAATCATTAAAAATCACGCCAAAAAAGTAAGAATTACACATGAACTCGTCATATATTAACCGGTCTGTCAAACAAATCACCAGAGTATCGATATATAGAGCATAAATCATCAAATAAAGTGATAAATTACTGCCTGAATCAAATGCATGGTTTAGTTTCGATTTGATGAGAATGAAAGAAACACTCACCGTCTCTGCCAGTGCCCATGAGCTGGTCCAGCATGGCTCTCATCTGCGCCTGGGCCGACATCTTTACCTGTTTACCTCTCCACGCGTGTTAATATACCTGGTTGACGAGTTAAACTCGGTGATCCGACTCGTTTGTCTAACCTGTTAAACTAACTCCTCTTACAGCAGGCCTCAGGACCAGCGGCCGCCGAAAACAAGACAAACTACCTCCTGTAACTCACTAACACACTTTCTACTGTCAGCACACACACGTCTGTTTCTCAAATCCCTCAGAATGCGCAGTTTATTGCTGAAATGAGGCTGAAATCAGTCAATCATAAATCAGTGAGTTAGTCTCGTGTTAGCAGCAGCGGCTAACGTTAACTCTTCTCCCAACGCCCCTCAGTCCGCCTTTTCTGCGCTTATTTATCAGTCCTAGCGCTGCTTTATCAATCCGCTGTTTAATGTTTAGTGTAGTGGTCCATATTCGCAGAGTTTTGACAGTGTTTGTTTGTTGTTGTTTTATTGTTTTATTTCTTTTTCTCCTCTCGGAATGAGACTTCCGACCCGCGCACGCAGCTCCCGCTTGGTTACGCGGCCTCGAGGAAGTGCCGCAGAGCTCGCGCGCGGATTGGCTGGAAGGCTGGTGACATCATGACGTCGACGCTGCTGCGCGAGACTAGTGGGCCGTCGTGAGGTCATCAGAGCACGTGGATCAACATGGTGAGCTTTGACTACCAAACTCATGTTGAACATGAGCGTTGTCGTTTATTTCAATGTAAACATGTAATACATAAAAAATAACCCGAATCTTTACTTCGAATGTCTCGAAAGCCATGTTTTAGTGGCTTAGTGATATCTAGTGGCAGTGCTGGATAGATTATTTTCAAACTGTAGTCCATTACTGATTCCAAATGACATGACAAAATTTAAAGTATTACAATACTTACACATTTTAGGTAATAGATTACACTCACATTGATTAAAATAGGACAAGCTTGTACAATATTAACATAAAAACACAAAGAAAAATAATTAATTCCATATTCCATACATTGTTAATAAGATGAAAAAGAAAAAATAAGTTAATTCGTTAAACTTGCTGTTGTGTGAGTAATATGCAGAGCTGGGTAGTTTACTTGTACAAATTGTAAGCTGTTTCTGATTACAAATTACATGACAAAAATGGTAGATAGTCCATTACATTACAAATTTAGGTAATATAATCAGACTAATTTTAGATTACTTTTGACCTCATTATCTCATTTATCACATTGATTTAAATAGGATTATCTTGTACCATATTAATTAGGGATTAGGAAAATATATTCCATTTTTTGTTATTAACAACATGAAGTGCATGTAACATTATATTATGTCAATGTTTCCCAAACAGCAGAGGGTTTGTGAGTTTAATGAAAGGCTAATTAAAATAAATCATTTTAAAATCAAAATAAAACACTACGAAAAATAAATTCATATTTAATTTTTTAACCTGCATGTAACCATAACCAATGTGAGAGAACCATGAGCATGCAAATGTGATAACTAATATATTTTCATTTTAAAATCAAGTAAATATATAGTTAAAAGAGGATCAAATTACAAAAAGGTTGTGAATTTGCAAATATGTCAATTCTAATGTATATCATATTTAATCAAAAATTATAATTCATTGATGGCTATATATAAAATAAAATATAATCATGTAAGCCATAAAAAGTAACTGTAGTCTGATTACGAGTATTTTAAAATGTAACATAATCTGATTTAGAGCTGCTGTGAAAACTTTTAGAATTTGAAGATCAGGGTAAATTGTACTTAATATGTCAATATCTTCTGTAGTTTTTTTATGGGCAGTACAAAATGAGAAAAAAAAACATACTTTTTTAACCTGTTCAAAAGTTTTCATCCCCTATTAATTCACCAAGTCTATAATATCTGACAAACAAAAGCTGTTTACTGTAATCTCTTATAGGACTGAGGGGAAACCTGAGAGTTCTTATAGTATAGTCAAACTTCAAAAGATCAAGGACTTTTTGATTACTCATTATGGCCGCTTTAATATTAGGTCTCCTTGTTAGCATCCCTCAGGTCAATAATTACACAAGAAATGACCACAAACACAACACTTTTGGTTCTCTCTGTTTATTGTACTGATGTGGAACAGACATCTCTTAATTTATGCATGTTGTATATTATATTCATATGTATAAAAACATCCAGTCTAATAGTTTTTTTTTCTCCAACTACTTCCACAGAATACAAAATCAAACCCAGTTGTGATTATCAATTAGAAGAACGAGAACAAACAGAAACACAAAGAGGTCCTCTCAAGACAGACGTCCGTCCACCATCACGCTTCCCACTGATCACAGTCACCAAAGACAGTATCACATTGTCGTTTTGGCACCAGAGTTTCCTCTCATCACACTAAAGCACATAAAAAACATATGAACTTATTTATTAGCTTGATTCTGCACATGCAACTCACCGACCTGTGTTTAGATTGTCTGGTGAAGAAAAAGAAACTCCCGTCTATCTGCTCCCTCTGAGTTTGAATTATTTTTTGCATCAGATTATATTTCCGAATAATACAGAGAGAAGAATCCATGAACGTTTACAGCTTTGGCACACCAGCAAACTGCGCGATTCAGAGTTTCCACAAGAGCCAGACTGTGCATCTCAAACCTTTATTCTTCAAATGTTTTAAATCTAAGGAATTCCACTGCTTATATTGTAGATTTAGCCTGTAGTTGTCAAGTGGCGCGTCGCGTCTACAGAGGGCCTCTCTATGAAAGCTTTTAAACAACAGTTTCATCACCAAGAATCACAATTCATGGATATACAGTGTATAGATATACATAAAACAAATCATCAGCTCACACAGTCCAAGTAAAGTAAAAATAAATGTAAAAATAAATCAATGTGATGCGAAAACTAAACTCTGTACCTTCAGAACACTACAAATCCACACGAATGACCTCGAATTATGCTACATTTGTCTTTATAATGAATCTTTCCATATTTCTCATTTATAGTTCTGGTGTTAAAAATCAAAGATATTAAATTGGCCAAAAAAAAACAAAACAAACAAAAACAAAACATGTTTTGAGCTGTTATATGAGAATTTGGATTAAAAAAAAAAAAATAGACAAACACATTTACAGCTGCTCTAAGTGTTTGGTGCTACATTTTTCGATTTAAACAGATGAAACTGTAAAAATAAATGTGCAATCAATACCATATGTGATCGGAAATAGACTTTAATCAGGTTAGACGCCATTTTGAATTCAACGCGGGTGAAAACGAGGCTGCACACACTTATAAAGAACGTCATTTTTTAACTTTCAAAATTGTTTCATGTCATCTTAAATATTTATTCAGCTGAATAATCAGTATGTTGTCAAACAACAGTTCAAAGCTATTAAACGCACTGTACGTCTGTCCCTCACATCCTCGTTTTCATTCCCGTCAGAAATTAAATATGACGTTATCCCGAAGGTTTATTAATGTGACTGATCATCTTATTGTGAAAAATTGGGTACTATGATAAAATCATAATTTCTGATTTCAGAAAGCCGTAAGTGGCGGCGTCGTTCTCCGGAAGGTGGGCGTGGCTCCGTCTCATTCAGCCAATCGGACATCAGTGGGCGGGGTGTTTTTGCTGGTCTCGTAAGGCAGTGAGGATTTCGGGCCTCGTTACATTCGGTAACACGGAGCGCAAGCCCGGACCAACTCGCGGCGCTGATCCCGGATCAGACCGGCACCCGAACACACAGCGGCCTGCGTTAGCAGCAGTCCGGCCGGACTCTGACCTGAGATCAGCCGTGCCGGCGAACGCACACCCAGGCTCGACTGTGTTTGTGTGTGATCGTGCTTGTTGTGTAAATAAATGCAACACAGAACTACGATAAAAACAGAGTGGAAGTACTAGAGGAATCTGGGATCTCTTCTGAGGTATAGTCTAACATCTAGCTCCATAGCACCATTTTCCCACACCTTGATCAAATACATTAGTTACAGATTTAAAGACCTATCGCTATAAGTACCTCATTTTCTGTAGTAATGTCGGTCCACAGAGTTCAAATCACTGACCGGTATTTGTTCGTTTTAGGTAACATCGACCATTCTGGTCCAAATGACTGCTGTAACACACTGTATTTACTCAAATAAGTTTAAAAATCTGCATATGAATGCTTATACTCTTTGTATTTGTTGTATTTGCTCGATTACAGGCTTAAAAATCTCTCTTAATGTTAATATAACATTTTGATTTAGCAACATGAGATTAGAGATTAGAGTTTATTTCATTGGCACTGCCTAGAAAAGGACTGGCGCCCGGATTGGCATAAATCGTGCTTATGTACATTTTAAAGTACAGCCCTTATCTAAAATGGGCTTTTATTTTACATAAATCTATTATTATAGCTAATAAACAGTTGGGCCTTTAAGGGGAAAGTCTCAGGAAAACACTTCATCTCAAAACCAAAACAAAATATGGTATTACATTTTCATTAAGTAAAAAAAAAAAAAAAGACAACAATTAAATACATGTTCCCACCGAAATTCTCATTAGTGTCACGTGAAAACAAAACAAAAAAAAGTATAAAAAATATTTTTATTAGGATTTATCACTGTAATATAGTATTACAGTTAGTATTTAGGGTTAGGGTTACCTCAAAACCAAAAGAAAATATGGTATTTTCATTAAGTTTTGCAAAACAAATAATTAAAAAACAGGATCATAAAGACCAAAATTCTCATTAGTGTAATGCAAAAAATAAAATAAACCTCTTATTTTTAAGCTAAAATATTTTTATTAAGGTTTTTCATTACTGTAACATAGATTTTTTTTTAAATATTACAGTAAAAAATATATTAATATAACATTATATTGCTTAATATTTTATTGTATAATATTTTTGAATCTTAAATTTTTTTCTATTACATTAGTGAGAATATGCAGGGATATTACAAATATTTAAGTGTCATTGAAATCACAATGCAGTATCTTAATAGTCACTTCACCTAAAAGCAAATAAAAATATGGTATTTGTCAAACTTTTGAGAATATGTTAAAATATTTTTGTAAGGATTCTCATTACAGTAAAAAAACAACATACAGGTATATTACAATAATTTTTACTGTAATAGTACAAATTATTGTTATAATTATTTATATACATCACAGTACAAATTATTGTTATACACATGTAATACAATGTAATAAATGAAATGCTACCTTGACGTTGTATAATATTATATTTTTTTTGTTACGTGAGTGAGAATATGGAGGGATATTAAGAATATTCAGCTAGTTTTTATCAAAATCACACTGCAGCATCTTAATAATCCTAAAATAGAATCTGTTTGCTTTATAGAAAATGTAATTTCTTATTTTTGATTTTGGTGTGAAATAAGACCCCGACATGTTCTCCACAGTTTTCGTGAGATTCCCCCTAAAAAGACACCAGTTGACCCGTATTAAGACTTATTTTGAAATACTCTGTTCTACACTGTTTACCATCTCTGTGAAACACTTCCTGTTAAAAACTGGAGCCGAGCCAGATAGAGGGGGAGAAACGAGTGGAAAAAGCAACAAATGAGCGAGGTTTTCACGACGATGAGGACAAAAGACATGAGATGATGTGACATGAGCTGTACGCACAGAGAGAAGGAGAATGTGTGTTTGTGTTTTTGTGTATGTGTGTGTATATGTGTGTTTACAAGCATCCCTGGGTTGTACAAGTGTGTGTCACATGGTGTAATTCCACTTTGTAAGTGTTGAATTGAATCGAACGTGCCTTGTATACCTTGTTAACACCTCGGTGCCGACGCTTGTGTGTGTGTGTGTAATTAAAGGTGCAACTTCCACCACAGTGAGGTGAAAACATTAGGAGAGGCGGCGCGGCGCCTTACAGAGCCGTGAGTCTCCCCGTCAGAGCGGCCTGCAGTTCAGACGGCAGGAACACGCCGAGCTCGGTGATGATGCCGCCCGTGATCAGCTGATGAGGAGTGACGTCGAACGACGGGTTCCACACCTCGATACCTGCAAACACAGACACGACCAAGACAATTAGTGTTATACGCTTAATGATGTACTTTCATTCATTCATTCAGCAATCAAGCAGTCCATTCATTTTTTTTATTTACACTAGCAGTCAAAAGTAGGATTTTTAATGTTTTTTAAAAAAGTCTCTTCTGCTCACCAAGCCTGTATTTATTTGATCCAAAGTACAGCAAAAACTGTCAAATTCTGAAATATTTGTACTATTTAAAACAACTGCTTTCTATTTAAATATAGCTAAAATTTTATTTATTCCTATGATTTAAAAACTGATTTTTTAGCATCATTACTCCAGTCACATAATCCTTCAGAAATCATTCTAATATTCAGATTTGCTGCTCAAAAACTTTTATTGTCATGTTGAAAACAGCCGAGTAGATTTTTTTCCGAGTAGGTTTCTTTGATGAATAGAAAGTTCAGAAGAGCATCTATCTGAAATAGAAATCTTTTGTAACTTTATAAATGTCTTTATCATCGCTTTTAATCAATTTAAAGCATCCTTGCTAAATAAAATAATTAATTTAATTAATTTCTTTTCTTTCACACATGTAGTGTAAAATGTTACAAAAGCTTTTTATTTCAGATGAATGCTGATCTTTGGATCATTCTATTCATCAAATAATCCTGAAAAAATATACTCAACTGTTTTAAATATTGATAATGATGATAATAATAATAATAATAATAATAATAATAATAATAATAATAAATGTTTCTTGACCAGCAAATCAGCATATTAGAATGATTTCTGAAGGATCATGTGACACTGAAGACTGGAGTAATGATGCTGAAAATGTTGCTTTGATCACAGGAATAAATTACATTTTAAAATATATTCAAATAGAAAACATATTTCACAATTTTACTGTTTTTGCTGTACTTTGGATCAAATGCAGGCTTGGTGAGCAGAAGGGACTTCTTTAAAAACTTTTGACTAGTAGTGTAAGTTATGTCTATATATGCATACAAGGTTTATTAATTTCTATGTATTAGTTTTAGTATATTTTAAGTTATTTTAGTACTTAAATTTAAACATAATGAAAGTAAGATATGTTGCTTTGTCAAAAAACAAAAACAAAAGGTATTTTTAAAATATATTTCAGTTAACTTCAGTTAATTTATTTTGTTTCAAATACGTTTGTTTTTGTTTATTTTATATTTAGTTAACAATAATAAATCTGCTTCTAGTGGTTTCCATAGTCAAAACTAGCTTGTGTTTTCTTTCACAGGTTATGATTGGCGATTTACGTACACTTTTATTTTTTTTCCAATATTTATCAATACTTCTATTCAGCTAGGACACATTGGATTCATTTAACATGACAATAAAGACATTATAATTATTATAATGTTACAAAAGATTACATTTCAGATAAATTTAGATCAAATAATCACAATTTCCAAAAAAAAATGAAGCTGCACAACTGTTTTCAACACTGATAATCAGAAATGTGTTTTTTGAGCAGCAACTCAGCATATTAGAATGATTCATGAAGGATCATGTGACACTGAAGACTTGTAATGATGCTGAAAATTAAGCTTTGATCACAGGTATAAACTGCATTTTACAATATATTCACAAATATCATCTTCAGATTTTAATAATATTACAGTTTTTACTGTATTTTTATTAATTAAATACATGCAGCCTTGGTGAGCAGAAGAGGCGTCTTTAAAAACATTTAAAACGCACCAACCCTAAACTTTTAAAGTAGAGTGGTATGGATTATTGTGATTAATTTCTGACGGCACCCATTCACTGCAGGATTCGTTGGTGAGCAAGTGATGCAGTGCTACATTTCTCTAAATCTGTTCCCAAGAATAAACACATTAACACTGTACTATTTCACTCTACAGACTCACATAAACGCTCTGACATGTAACAGTTCCAGTCAGATAACAAGTTAATTTGCTGAGATGAATCGATTGGGGCGTCCCGTGCTGATCTGGGACCAGCGTTTCCCATCTCAATCTCCGGGTCTTGTCCGTTGTGCGTCAGACAGCAGAGTTCGTGAGAGCCATGCAGTAATCTGTCTCTCCCCTCGAGACGCCGCCAGCTATTAAACGCTGCAGCTTTAATTAATCTGATGATTCTGACTCCTCTCTCTCACTCTTCTGTTTTCACACATACGGAGGATTGTTTCTCCCCACCTCCCCTCCCTCCCTCGCTCTCATATCAGAACCGTTTAATTAAAAGCAGCTCTGCTCTGTTTCAAATCTCACTTAAACCCTGCAGTCTCTCTCACACACACACACACACACACACACACACACACACACACACACGACTAATGATCCTTTTCTGGTTTTCTCACCCTTTCTTCACCAAAAAAAAAAAAAGTAGTTTCTTTGAACATAAGAAAAAAAATTATATATATACACACAAATAGCAGATTACTGTATGTGAACACGTGCAAAAACACTTTTAATACACTTACACTACTGTTCAAAAGTTTGGGACAGGTAAGAAGTCTCTTCTGCTCACCAAGGCTGCCTTTTTTTGATCAAAAATACAGTAGAAATAGTGAAATATTATTACAATTTAAAATAGCCATTTTATATTTAAATACATTTTACATTTAAATTTATTCCTGTGATGCAAAGCTGAATTTTCAGCATCATCACTCCAGTCTTCAGTGTCACATGATCCTTCAGAAATCATTCTAATATACTGATTTGCTGCTCAAGAAACATTTTTAATTATTATCAGTGTTGAAAACCATTGTTCTGCTTCATATTTTTGTGGAAACGTGATTTATTTTTTTATTTTCAGGATTCTTTGATGAATCTACAGTGAATAAAAGTATGAAATCATCTTGAAAAACCTACTTTTGCGAACTAGTCCTAGGTTTTTCGCCTGATCAAAACCAAACCAGTGCAGGAAGAATATCTGGAGAGTGAATATCAATAATTAGCAAAAAAAAGAACTTTCGACCCACTGTCACAAAGGGACTCCAAAACGCTTGAAAGAGGCGTTTTTTTGTTCGTTTTGGCCTTCCGTCCACACTGAGACTGCATTTTTTGTCAAGGAAAAGAAAGCTTTTGAAAACGCTCTCCAAAGTGGATAAATTTGAAAAGTAGTGTGGACTGTCAAAATGGAGGCTTTTGAAAACAATGACGCATATTTTGTCACGTGGCGCATATTGCACCAATAGATATCCATGTTTATACCGATAATTGTGCCTGTTATGTGCTATTCACTGTCACTGCTGCTAAAGAGATTTACCTTGTACTTCTATTTATTTCCAGCCAGTAATTTTGCTTTAACCTAAACTTAAACTAGAAATGTTTCATTGCTTTCAGATGTTTTTCCATCTAATATTTACATTTCATTCTAATATTTATTTTTCATTTTATTTCAGTAGTTCTAGTTTTAAAACTAAAGTCCTTTGCATCTTTAAATTGGTGTCTTTTTGTGTGAAACGTCCTCCTTTTTATTCCCGTAAGAGTGGGCCATTTATAAAATGTTGTGTTTCTTCCGGTCTCATCTGCGTCCAGCTATTTTTAGCTGTGCTTTGCTGCTCGATATCACAAATCGGTGTGTCGTAACATATTGTTTTAATGTATTATCTTAATTATGAACACACTGGTTTGTAGCACAAACAGTTGTACCATTTACTGAGCGTTGTTGTTCTCGTTATTTCCCTATAGCGCATAATAAACCAGAAGTCTCACCCATAGGCTTACTTACGCATTGAAGAATAAGGCTGATATTAATTCTGCACTGCTTGCACTTACCAGGAGCAGCTACAGGAACTCCATTGATGCTGGTGAGCTCCTCAGGTGGACGTTCCTCGATCACGATGTCTCGTCCGCTCTCCAGACTCAGATCGCAGGACGTGCTGGGCGCCGCCACGTAAAACGGTACCCCGTGATGCTTGGCGGTGATGGCCAGCTGATACGTGCCCACTTTGTTCGCCGTGTCCCCGTTGGCAACAACCCTGTCCGCTCCGACGACGACAGCTGTGCGCGTACATGAACATTAACATCTGACAGAGCTAATACTGACAGGAAACCTAAAGGAGAATTCATTTACTCACCCCCTTGTCATCCAAGATGTTCATGTCTTACTTTCTTCTGTATTAAAGAAGTTATGTTTTTTGAGTAAAACATTTCAGGATTTCTCTCCATATAGTCGACTATGGTGCCCCCGAGTTTAAGCTTCCAAAATGCAGTTTAAATCTAGATTCAAGGGGCTCTTAACGATCCCAGCTGAAGTAAGAAGGGTCTTATCTAGCAAAAGGATTGGTTATTTTCTACAAAAATGTACAATTTATATACTTTTTAACCTCAAATGCTTGTCTCGTCCAGCTCTGTGTATTGGAGTTCAATACAGTTAGGGTATGTTGAAAAACTCCCATCTCATTTTCTCCTCCAAATCAAAATTGTCCTACAACACTGCAGAAGTACCGACCCAGTGTTTAAAAAGTGAAAGTGCAAAGAAGGTCAAAAAAATAAATAAAAGGTAAAACAGTGATGTAGAATGATTTTGAAGTTGGAGGAGAAAATGAGATGGGAGCTTTTTGACATACCCTAACTGTCTTGACCCGGAAAACACAGAGTTCACTCAGAGCTAGACAAGAGGAGCATTTGAGGTTAAAAAGTATATAAATTGCACATTTTTGTAGAAAATAACCAATCATTTCGCTAGAAAAGACCCTTCTTCCTTGGCTGGGATCGTTTAGAGCCCTTTGAAGCTGCATTTAAACAGCATTTTGGAAGTTCAAACTTGGGGCACCATAGAAGTCCACCACATGGAGAGAAATCCTGATATGTTTTTCTCAAAAAAATATTTCTTTACGACTGAAGAAAGAAAGACATGAACATCTTGGAAGACAAGGGGGTGAGTAAATGATCTGTATCTCTTATCTCTTTCTGTGTCACCTGTGATGCCTTTCTCCCTCATGGTGAGTGCTGCCATGCTGTCTGTGATGAGGGTAGCTGGGAATCCCTCCGCCACGGCCTCGTACGCCGTTAGCCGGGCGCCCTGGTTGTAGGGCCGGGTCTCTGTGCAGTACAAGCGCTTCAAGCGGCCCAGTGTGTGCAGCGACCGCACCACTCCTATACGGATCAGTTACAGTCATTATCAGAGATCAGTCTTAATTTTTGCATTAATGATAAGCGAAAGGACTGACCGAGAGCCGTGCCGTATCCCGCGGTGGCGAGGCTGCCGGTGTTACAGTGCGTGAGGATGGTGACAGAGTCTCGTGGGACACCGGACAGGATGTGCTGCGCACCGTAGTTGCCGATTTTTTTGTTGTCGTTCACATCTCGCTCCAACATCTCCTCAATCCAGCCAATCACGCTAAAGCAGCGGCGGGGCCAAAAGACGGTTATTATGTTAGAGGAAATGCAGCACTTTATATTTAGCCTGTTGTGGGGTAATCTTTTTAATTTTTTCTTAAGTAGCACAGGTATATTTGTAGCAAAAGCTAACAATACAATGTATGGGTTTAAATGACAGATTTTTCTTTTATGCCCAAAATCATTAGGATGTTAAGTAAAGATCATGTTCCATTAAGATATTTTGTCATTTTCCTACCATAAATATATCAAAACTTAATTTTTGTCTATTCAGGTTTCAGATGTTGTATAAATCCCAGTTTCAAAAAATTGACCCTTATAACTGGTTTTGTGCTCCAGAGTCACATGTGTTAAAACTGAAACATAATTAACAATAATTAATTTCCTTCCTTTAAGGCCTTTTAAACAGATATTGCATAAGGCTAATTGTAAATGTAAATAATTTTACATATTTTTAAAACTACTTCAAAAAAAAAAAGGAAAAACAATTAAAATATTAAAAACAAACAAAGTTAAATAAAATGAAATAAAATAAAACATTTTTTTTATAAAAATATTTTTTTTATAAAATTGTATTATTTAAATAAAAAATGTTATTTGGTTTTAATGTAAAGTATTTAAAATAATATTTAAAAATGTTTTCTTGTTTTTAATATTTTCAATTTAAATCCATTCAGCTCCAACATCTGCTCACTGGAATAAAAAAAAAAATACTATTTTAAATGCCATTTGAAAAAACAATAAATTAATAAAACAATTAGAATATTCAAAACAAACTCATTTATATTACACACACACATATATATATATATATATATATATATATATATGTGACCCCGGACGACGAAACCAGTCTTAAGTGTAAATTTTTCAAAAATGAGGTTTATTTATATTCTGAAAGTTGAATAAATAAGCTTTCAATAGATGTATGGTTTGTTGAGATCGGACAATATTTGGCTGAGATACAACTATTTGAAATCTGCAATCTGAGGATGCAAAAAAATAAAAATACTGAGAAAATTGCCTTTAAAGTTGTCCAAATGAAGTTCTTAGCAATGCATATTACGTATCAAAAATTAAGTTTTTATACATTTACAGTACGAAATTTACAAAATATCTTAATGGAACATGATCTTTACTTAATATCCTAATGATTTTTGGCAAAAAATTTTTTTTGATAATTTTGACCCATACCATGTATTTTTGGCTATTGCTAGAAATATTTCCCAGCGACTTAAGACTGGTTTTGTGGTCCAGGGTCACATATAGTAATAAGAATAACCTTACTTTTTACTTTTTTTTGTTTGCTTTTTTTCAATTGTATTACTATTTTCTATTTTTTTTATTTCTATCCAGTTTTATTTACTGTAATTTTTATTCTTACATTTAAAAGAAAATTTTTATTTTCCTTGTCAACTAATTCGTTTTTCAACTATAATTACATGTTATTTTCTTTCAGTTTTATTATAATCAATTCTAACTATTTTTAATAGTTTTAGTTAATAACAACACTGTTAATAGCTAATAACAACAACACTGGCACAGACACTATAATAAGAATTTCTGACACTTTAATACTTCAAGATTATTTCACAGTCATAACAGAAAACAAAGTAGAATATACCAACCTTTTTAGGAATAACTGGTTAACTTACTAATAAAACAAAACACTAAATTGCTTTCAAAGAATGACATTTTTAAAACATCAGGTGGTCACCTGTCTCTGAGCTGCTCTGTGTTTTTCTCCATGCTCTCGTTCTCCGTGAACTCCATGAGCTCGCGGGCGGCTCTGCCCATGTTGACGGCCGTGGGTCGCGCAGACGTCAGGTGGCACAGAGAGTCCCTGATGAAGGACACAAGGTCATCACCTCCAGCGCCCGCCCGCAGCTCCACAGAGAGGCTCAGGCACCCCACGATGGCGATAGCGGGAGCGCCACGCACCTGCAGGGTGAAAGGTCACACACCGCAGAGTCAGAACCGCACGACCGCCAGCGCTTCCTATTAAGAGCCTCATTACCAGGAGCTTCATTTCACAAATCATCCATTTAAAGTAATGTGACACTTCCGTTCAGCTTGAAAACCAGCTCACTGGAATGAAAAACTAGATTTTTTGGGCAAAAAGCCCCATGAATTTATTCATACTGATTGGAAACACATGAATTGGTTCAAGTTTTGAGTTCAAAGTTGTGTGCTGGAAACACACTCAAGCCATTTTGCTTTCAGAATTTTATGACCAGCAAACCCAATTGGATAAATGTTCAAAAGCACTACTCGTTGCATTTAGTGACCTTTTAAAGGAAAACATTTCCATTTAAGAGTTTCAATGAAATGACGGACGTCATCCGGAGTTCACAGTTCAGAAGTTATTAAATAACTACAAAGAGAAATTGTGGTACGCATGATGTCACCGTTTCTTTAGAACTCGGAATTCTGCCATTATGACATCATTCCGAAGGTGCCATCAAAGAGCTGATTGAATGGCTATGATGTCATAATGACTCAAAGAGACAATTCTGTCATAATTTGCTCACCCTCAAGTTTCTTTTATTGAGCACAAAAGAAGATATTCTGAAGAATGTTTGTGACCGAACAGTTGACAGCAGCCACTGACTACAAAACAGTATGGAAGTCAATGGCTACCACCAAATCTTTGGTTACCAACATTCTTTAACAAATTTTTTGTTTAACAAAGGAAAGAAACTCATACTTACAGGCTGAGTAAATGGTGACGGACTATTAATTTTGGATAAACTATCTCTTTAATTGTAGTATGATGACATAATTCTTAACTGAAAAAACGGACATTGGTATGTGAACGTTTCTGTGTACAAGTTTTAGTATATATGATTTGTAATGTTTTTTTTAAAACACCTCACCAAGCCTGCATTTATTTGGTCCAGAGTACAGCGAAAACAGTACAATTTTGAAATATTTTTACTATTTAAAAATAACTGTTTTCTATTTGAATATATCAGAAAAATGTAATTTATTCCTGCGATTTCAAAGCTGACTTTTTAATCATCATTACTCAAGTCATGATCCTTCAGAAATCATTTGAATATTCAGATTTGCTGCCCAAAAAGAGTTTATTATCATGTTGAAAACAGCTGGATAGACATTTCTCAGGTTTCTTTGATGAATAGAAAGATCCAAAGATCAGCATTTATCTGAAATAAAAAGCTTTTGTAACATTAGATAATGTCTTTTATCATCACTTTTGGTCAATTAAAAGCATCCTTGCTAAATAAACGTATTAATTTCTATAGTTTCTTCCCAAAAAAACTCCAAGCTTTGAATGGTATAGTGTATAATGTTACAAAAGCGTTTCATTTCTGATAAACACTGATCTTTGGATCTTTCTATTCATCAAAGAATCCTGAAAAAAATTTTACTCAACTGTTTTATACATTAATCAGTAAATCAGCACATTAGAATGATTTCTGAAGGATCATGTGACACTAAAGACTGGAGTAATGATACTGAAAATTCATCATTGCATGGCAGAAATATATTACATTTTAAAATACATTCAAATGGAAACCAGTCATTTTAAATAGTCAAAATATTTCCAAATGTTACGCCTTTTGCTGTGGATCAAATAAATGCAGGCTTGGTGAGCAAAAAAACAAAACACATTAAATATTTTGTACACTGGTAGTGTACAAGCCACTCCTGATGAAGCATCAGAGAACGTTTTTTCATTAAACGTAAAGAGAGAGAAAGAAAGAGAGAGTAAAGAGAGACTCTCTGGCGTACGCCTGACCGTAAGTTAAACGCTCAGGCCTGATTGTCATTTCCCGTCCATTAGTAAAGCTCTCATGACAGTGACAGCGGCTGGCACAGGACCAAAGCCCCTGAATCCCTGATTGATCAATAATTCATGCGAGATATTTGCAGTAACGACTATTAATGAGGCGCAAGACATGGCTGCCGGAAAACCATCACCCCAACACATTAATTATGCACTCGGTTAATCAAGACTGCAGAAACACCTTTATGATGTCACAAACATGTGTTCACAAACAAAAAGAGGCCGTTCCCACGGGACAGGTACTGCTTAAAAAGTTCAAAAGTTTTTAACTTTACATTCTAATACAAAAAAGCACATCTGTGCCAAACAATAAAACAAAACTAGCACATTAAACCACAGCTGCAGAACGTTCCCCTAACGTTAATGTACGGTTACCACTTGATTTTAGCTTTTATGAACATTCTATAAACATTTGTTTTAATTAATTTTAAGAAATAACTTGTTTATCTAAGCGGGCATTATTAAAAAAACGGCGCAGACTGAACGCAAGAACGCTTCCCGATGCGCACGAGCGTTTGAATGATGTGCAGCATCGTTCCAGTACACCACCGAGGCCAACTGGGATTTTATTAATGACGTTAAATTGTAATTCATACCGTTTAAGCATTTAATTTATTTTATGATAAAAACACATTCGCCCGGCTTGCTGGCACTTTATGTCAAGCGCAAATCACACAAGAACACACACACATGCACACGCACGAACAAAGCGCGACCCCGTGCTCTGATCCGACACAAAGGAACCTCTACCCGGCGTTGAGTTGCGAGATGCTCGGACGTGCGTGAACGGAACCGGGCAGAGGATCCGTCGATCGGGCCTGCCGTACCTTCATGCTCTTGATGGCCTCATATCCGTCCTGCACCGAGCGGATCTCCTCGTACACGGTCTCGTGCGGCAGCAGCAGCTGGTTGAGGATCTGCAGAGACCCGGACCGGTACCGGATCGCTTCCAGCGTCATGACCCGTATGAGATGCGGCCGAAGGTTTTCCGGGGAGCGCTGGCGCCGATGTGTGACGGGTTCCGTCGGTCCGTTCCGCGTCCGGTGGATTCGGGGTGTGTTAAAAGCGGGGTGATTCGTGAATCATGAATCGCGAATCGCGAGGTGTGGGCGTAGTTTAAAGGCCTGCTGCACGGATCGGAGAAAAAAAAGAGTGCACCGATCACGGAACCGCGTGTTCGCGCTGGCAGGAAGCCCCGCCCTCTGGATCACGCCTACTCCTGTCAGTCATCCGGCGGAGACTGCGCGCTCCCGCATTGTGTGCGGCGTATTTGACATTCAGATGAAGCCTTTTATTATTCTTTAGTGATAACTACGGCGAGGCAACAATAAGGCGATTCAGACTATTCTTAGCGGGTGAATGGAGGGATCTAATGAAGAGCAGATGTTCAAGACTCGGGAATGCGGACACGGAAGATCATGTTTCGGTGGAAGAATCGATAAAAACCCACACTTGGGCACTATTGTTCGGAGTTTGATATTTTAATTAGTCATCATGACGTCACTTACCTCAGTTGGATTTTCATTTGAAGGAACGGTTCTTCCTGAGCTTAAAAAAATTTTATTTATTCATTTTTATGTTTTCGCAAACGGTCTTCTGTTGTAAAAATAATCGAACAGCTCTTTTTATGTAGTGAGAGTAACGTTAACTAGGCGCCAAAAAATTACAAATAACATCCTGAAGGCTCATTCCCGCCAAGAACGATAATATAGGACCCTGGACCACAAAAACTTGAAACTGAGATTTATACATCATCTGAAAGCTGAATAAATAAGCTTCCTGAATAAATTGGTGTATGGTTTGTTAGGATAGAACAATATTCGGCCGAGATACAACTATTTGAAAATCTGGAATCTAAGGGTGCAAACAAATATTGAGGAAATCGCTTTTAAAGTTGTCCAAATAAAGTTCTGAGGTAGGGCGGTGAATCTTTGGGTAAACAACGAATCGATTCGATTCACGATTCATAGGGTTTCTATTCGATTCAAGAAGGATTTTTGCAAATTCAGAACAATTCGATTCAAGACGATTCACAAGAAAATTCGATGCAATTCGATTAATAACCATTCGATTCTGCATACTTTAAGTGTATTCATAGGATTATTTAAATGCTTTCCCTATATTTTATATATGCTTTTTCAGGGGGCAAATTACACTTTTACCTTTATGGAGTCAGAGAGTAAGGGCACTATCCCAGCTAACCATAATACGTGATTGTTACGTAACTGCAACGTTATTTGACGACCAAACCTTCGTTGTGACAACGTCAGTAATTACGTTGTGACAACCGGAAAAGTGAAATTCCCGGATACGTTGCTACAACGTAACTTTGTGACGTTGCCAGTAAGTAACTGCTACGTTGTGGCAACGTCGTGGATCAATAGTTGTGTGATGGTAATCAGTTGGTAATTTTCCATAATAATTTATTTTCTATGGGCGGACATGCAGTAGTTCAACCCTAATTTATGTCCTCATATGCCCAGACTAACTTAAAGGCTGTTCAAACAGATATGAATGACAAATACAGACTCGAAATGAATTTGGTTTATTTATTTTGAAAAAACACACAAATATGAAAATAAAATACACTCGGATTATTAATAAAAACACAAGATATACAGTGAAATATTTCAATAATATTTCAATAATTCAAGACGTTCCGTGCTCAGCATCATTATAAACGGATATGCTATGCTAGCGTAACATTTGCTAGCAGACATTTCATTCAGATAATTAAGGAAAGACACCATAATTACAGAAGTATAAATATTATCAAAAGTACCTAAAATATGCTGTGGGTAATGTTACTTAACCATTCTGATGCAGTTGTTGAACTTTTTTTTGGTATAATTACGAGAAACAGAGAGAAATGTCGGACGCGTCCTCTCTTCAGCAGCTGAAGTGCCCGCGGTTGCCATGGTAACTCTCAACCGCCACCAGTACTAAACATAATAACAACAATAAAACAGGTTTTTAGTGTCTTTCTAGAGTTAGAAAACGGTTTTATACGTTTATAAACCCATTTGTTTGTTATAAATTGTAAGACTCACCTCAGAAAAATTAATTGTTCTGTCAGGCACACAGCTGAAATAACGTTAATGCTATAGCTAAATGTGCCTCAGACAAACGCGCTGTCCTTATTCAGTGTCTGCGGCAAATGAGATGGTGTAGCCTGGCCTGTGTCATTATTTCAGCGTTATCTTAATAACCCGTTAAGAAATTAAAAGTTTCACCGCTCAGAAAAATGTATTTTCCTTTCTTGCAGCTTGCAAACACTGTGCGTGTGAGTCAGTTGTGGAGGCGCGCGCGCTTTGTCACGTGACTCACGTCACTGCTTTTTTTTAAAAACAATTTTATTAAACCTTCAAATAACAAACAAGCGTCTTTCCATTGCTAAACACATTAACAATAAATCCAAGCAGCATATATAGTAAACAAAATAATACTAAAATAAAAAATACAAAAAAATACAAAACGCAAATTATAACAAGTTTTGAGGCACTCTTAGTTTTTAAATGTTTTATGGATTGAAACAAAATTATAAATTACATTTTAAATGCCATAAAACAAGGAGAAACTTTGACAAATCTACATTTGTGTATTTATAAAACAATCAACATATTATTGCACATAAATTCAATCTCATTGTTTTGCACTATATATTTAGCAATCGTCCATATCCTGACTTGGCGAATAGAACATTTTATCTTAAGGGAACTTTCAGTCTTGTGTCTGACGTTTAATCAAACTTTTTAGATAGTAAATTCCGCTAATCAGAGCACATACAGAACGTGTAAATGATGGTCATACAATTATGGGCATGCAACGTTGCAGTTACGTTGGCAGTAAGTCATGACATTAGCCTACCAGTAGGCTATATTACCAATAGAGTACGTATCTGGGACATCCTTACAACGTTAGGAGGACGTACTGCGGACCTTGTGAGTTGGTAATTTGGTGGTAATAAAATTACGTGCATGCGACGATGCAGTTGCGTTGCCGGTAAGTCACGATGTTACCAATATAATAAGCGTAGAGTACGTATCTGGGACGTCCTTGGTAATATTACGACGTTAGGAGGACGTACTGAAGACGTTGTGAGTTAATAATCTGATGGTAATAAAATTACGGGCATGTGACGTCGTAATTACGTTGTCAATTGGTAAGTCATGAAATTACCAAAAATTACCAATACATTACGTAACTGTTACGTCGTGTGTTAGCTGGGATATATATATATATATATATATATATATATATAAACACTTTTGTCCACTCTTAGGTGTTAGTTTATTGATGCTGTGGCATGACATAACATATGTAGAAATTTACCCTAGTGAAAAGTAATATATTTAAAATTATTTCAAACTAAGTATAGTTCAAATCTACTAACATATTTGACTAATACATTATTTGACATAAAAATTATAATTAAACTTTATTTGAATTTCTTAATATTCAATTTACAAAATATTTTCATGGAACATGATCTTTACTTAATATCCCAATGATTTTTGGCATGAAAGAAAAATCGATAATTTTGTCCCATACAATGTATTTTTGGCTATTGCTACAAATATACTTGTGCAAGGCTATTTAATAAGTCACATAATTAACCTCAGAGGGATTTTATTTCAAAAGAATAGTTTCTTACTAAAATGAAAATTCTGTCATAATTTACTCACTTTCATGTGAGTTTTCACGTTTCCTCTGTGTAACACAAAACTAGTTTAAAAATCTTCACACTGGCTCACAACTTTTAAACACTGAAAGTGAATGTGAACTTGGTCTGTTGAGCGCCAAACAAACGACAAAAGGGATTTCACAGGGCCGTTCATATCAATGATAACTATAATAATGATATTAATTATCTTTATTATAGTTAACGATAATTAACTAATAAGAATGGGCATGGCCATTTGTAAATTTTATGGGTGTGGCTTCTGTCTCATCAGAATCCAACACAATTAGCACCAGCTGTGGGCTACTACTTTTTTCTTTTTTTTTTTTGCATTAAAAACATAAGATGTGAGCAGTGAGGCTTGAGACACTTTTTTGTTTTTTAAGTTGAATTTGTTTTAGTTCCGCAAAGAGAGTAGTGCAGTGATATATTTTCATGAGTCCCTTGTTTGTCCTGAACAGTTAAACTGCCAGCAGCTCTTCAGAAAAATCCTTCAGGTCCCACCATTTCTTTAGTTTCCAGTATTTTTGTGTATTTGAACCCTTTCCAACAATGACTGTATGGTTTTGAGATCCACCTTGTCACACTGAGGGACTCATGCAACTATTACAGAAGGTTCAAACACTCACTGATGCTTCAGAAGGGGGCTGAAAACTTTTTGAATTTGAAGATCAGGATAAATGTAACTTATTTTGTCTACTGGGAAACATGTCCCTCAGTTGTCCTCAGTACGAAAAGATGGATCTCAAAGTCATACAGTCATTGTTGGGAAAAGGTTCAAATACACAACAAATGTTGAAAAACTAAAGAATTTGTGGGACCTGAAGGATTTTTCTGAAGAAGAGCAGGCAGTTTAACTGTTCATGATCAACTATCACACAAACAAACAGCTGTGGATCGTTCAGGTATTAAAAATCAAGTGTATGTAAACTTTTGAACAGGGTCATTTTCATAAATTCAACTATTATTTTCTCTTGTGGACTATTTGTAAACATCTTTTGTGTGAAATATCTTACTCATTTTGTATGATCCCTCTTATTAACATTTTGCAGATTCTGAAAGGGGCTACGGTAGAAATAAAGACACAGTTTTGAAGCAACACAAGTGTAAGTAAATATTGACAGAATCTCCATTTTCAGGTCAACCTTCCTTTTTAATTATTACATTAGACATCGTCATATCCTTCACCGTAGACACATTAACAAATTAATGCAGATTTTAAAAAATAGAGCCATCAGTACATACATTAATACATTAGCAGTGATTGCCTTCAGTATGCGGAGACCGTAATGGACCTGATCTGTACATGCTGGAGTGAATGAGGACGACGAAGGCTAATTGGGTTCAGACAGCATCCTAAAAGACGACGGCGAGGCTGTCGTGGAAATGCGGCAGCTTTACATCTGGCTCTCAAAACGCAACCAAACATAACGACTGACTGATTCCCACACACATACTGAGATCAAGACATGTGGATCTGCTCTGCACAAACAACAAGAGGGTTCAGATCATGTCAGTCAGGGGTTAAAGTTGATGCCCTTTGACTCAAACAGACAAGTAGAAAAAAAGGAGGCGACAGCTTTTCTTAAACCACGCTGATCTCAGCATGTGAATGACCACATGTCTCCAAACCTCACATTTTCTTCATTATCACCCGGGTACAAAACCTCTCACTCCATCTTATCAAACCAAACAGACCCAGAAACACACACACACTCAGGCACACATGGACAGCATCCTCCACCCCAAACACCCACACAATGAGCCACATTTCTCACGTTTGTGCGGATAATCCACGATTACGGGATATTATCCGCATCTCCTCCATCTAACGCACACATTTACACACACTTGAACATCTTCCCTGGAGAGCTAAGATTATTCCCATATCACGGCCGTGCAGTGGCATTATCCTAATCTGGGAATACTGGAGGACACGGATTACTGTAAAGACTGCAGATTAACAGCACTTAGACGGGAAAGAGAGGTTAGGCTGAACGATTTCAGATAGAAGACAAAAGAGACAAAAACGGGGTTAAAATAAAAGGTTCCATTCCATTTTTGTAGTGCTAGGTACATGCTTGAAACTGTCAGAGAGAACTGTTCACGGATAACCGTAATTGTATAGATTTTTTTTTTTTAGGTATTTATATACAAAGCATTGCATGGGGAAAATCTCACAAATTAATGTCATATTTTACACACACATATAATATATATATATATATATATATATATATATATATATATATATATATATATATATATATATAATAAAAAGGACCACTTGCATTGAAAATTAAGCACAATTTCCCCTTATAATTCCTCATTCATTCCTGTTCATTCCTGTGTATATATATATATATATACATACAGACAAATTAAATTTTTATATATACACTACCAGTCAAAATGTGTTTTTTCTGCTCACCAAGCCTGCATTTATTTGGTTTAAAGTACAGCAAAAACAGTAATTTTTTTTTTAACATTTGTACTATTTAAACATAACTGCTTTCTATTTGAATATATTTTAACTGTAATTTGTTCTGTGATCACAGCTGAATTTTCAGCATCATTACTCCAGTATTCAGTGTCACATGATCCTTCAGAAATCATTCTAATATGCTGATTTGTTGCTTAAGAAACATTTATTATTATAATTATTATCATCATCAATATTTAAAACATGAGGATTCTTTGATGAATAGAAAGATCCAAAGACCAGCATTTATCTGAAATAAAAAGCTTTTGTAATATTATACACTATACTATTCAAAAGCTTGTTGTCAATATCATTATTATTATTGTTTTTAGGGAAAGAAATTATAGAAATTAATACTTTTATTTAGCAAGGATGCTTTAAATTGATCAAAAGTGATGATAAAGACATTTATGATGTTACAAAAGATTTCTATTTCAGATAAATGCTTCTGAACTGTCTATTCATCAAAGAAAACTGGAAAAAAAATCTACTCAGCTGTTTTCAACATCATAATAATTATGAATATTTTTAAAGCAGTAAATCAGAATATTAGAATGATTTCTGAAGGATCCTGTGACAAGAGTAATGATGCTAAAAATGTGGCTTTGAAATCACAGAAATAAATTACATTTTAAAATATATAAAAATAGAAAAACGTTATTTTAAGTAGTAAAAATATTTCTGAATTTTACTGTTTTTGCTGTACTTTGGATCAAATAAATGCAGGCTTGGTGAGCAGAAGAGACTTCTTTAAAATAAAAAAAAAAAATAGTAAAACTTTTGAAAACTTTTGACTGGTAGTGTATACAGATAATTCCTCATTTATGTGTAAATAGATTATTTTGTTGAACATTTTTCAATTAAATTTAAATGACATCTAAAATGTAGTACAGCAAATATTAATGTCCTGTATGCTTATTCTAAATTCAATAATACATACATTTTTCACATTGCAGTTTAATTGTGCTTAATCGTCATACAAATGCATTCATTTGGGAGCTAAATATATGTGATCCAGTCATGTTGTTGATTTTGTGAGACTTCCCCCCATTAGTGTTTGATTGATGTTTATTTTTGCATTAGGTGAGATGATTTTGATCTCACTCGAAACATTCAGACGTCTCCTTACAAAAGACAAACTGAGCAATGTTTTGATGGTTTGGAGCGCAGAGTAATGAAGTGCATCAATGCAAAAGGTGCTTAATTGCATGTGTGTGTGTGTAGTGTTTGTCGCGTTTCCTTCTGCAGCTCCGTTATATCTGTCACGATTCGTTTCTATTCTCATGATTTCAGAAGTGTGACGAGTTTTCCAGCAGACAGCCACATCACTCAGCGCGTTTCTTCACTCTCTGACGCCCCGTTTTTTCCTGACTGACTCCAGCTGTGAGAGAGAGACAATGAAAGACAATGAAAGCGAGTTCACACGAAGATATGACTGAACCACACACACACTGCAGGCTTTAATAATCACCTCGTTTTCCACCATCTTCAGTCGGCCGAGCGCATCTTTTGCAGCATCCTGAGAAACGAGAACAGCTCTTTAGCTTTAATCTAAATGATTGATTCAAAAATGTTGAAATGACACAAAAGTGACATTCAGCTTCTGCTTCGTTTAAAGACGCATCACAAAGTTTTGATGAAACATCTGCACAAGTGTTTCAATCAACATGAAATGGCATTCGCAACCCATTTTACTTCAGTCACGTCAAGTATTTCTGAGTGAAAGGAGAACAAAAATAGACACCTCATGCCTTTCCAATGTGTTTGCACAGAACAGCTAAAGTCTGACTCTGTGTGTGTGGTGTTTGCTCACCCTGTTGCCTTGGCTGGAAAACATTTTGATTGAATCCGCGAGCCCGTGAACGAACTTCCGCAGCACATTTTCATATTCTGAGGCAGAGAAAGAGATACAGTGCATTATTGATGATCACTTCTGCTCTTGAATGTCTCTAACATGTAGCGATTCTTTAAAATGAATCAATTCAGAATGTTCATTTAAATGAACCACTTAAAAAATGATTCACAGATTCATTTGAATCTTCAATTGGTATTATTGTAACAAAATAAATATTTAGTGAAATAGGGCTGTTTATAGTTAGGTTTTTAGGTGTTTTTCTCTTTTTGTAATTATATAAACTAATGTTTCTGAAAGAAGCCTCTTCTGTTCACCAAGTCTGCATTTATTTGATACAGTAAAAACAGTAGTAATGTGAAATACTGTTCCAATTTAAAATACGGTTGAGGTCAAAAATTTACATTCCCCTTTCAGAATCTGCAAAATGTTAATTATTTTAGCAAAATAAGAGAGATCATGCTATTTTTTTTATTTAGTACTGACTGAAAATAACCCCGTTCAAAAGTTTACATCCTCTTGATTTTTAATACTGTGTTGTTGCCTGAATGATCCACAGTTGTGTTTTTTTTGTTTATGAGTCCCTTGTCTGTCTTGAACAGTTAAACTGTCCACTGTTTTTCAGAAAAATCCTTCAGATCCCACTATTTCTTTGGTTTCCAGCATTTTTGTGTATTTGAACCCTTTCTAACAATGACTGTATGATTTTGAGATCCATCTTTTCACACTGAGCACAACTGAGGGACTCATATGCAACAATTACAGAAGGTTCAAACGCTCACTGATGCTCCAGAAGGAAACACTATGCATTAAGAGCCGGAGGTGAAAACTTTTGAATCTGAAGATTAGGGTAAATTTAACTTATTTTGTCTTGTGTGTACCCATCTTCTGTAGCTTCTGAAGGACAGTACTACATTTAAAAAATGATATTTATGCAAAATTAGAAAAATGTACACATTTTCATTCTGTCCAAAAGTTTTCTCTGGCTCTTCTGGAGCATCAGTGAGTGTTTGAACCTTGTGTAATAGTTGCATATGAGTCATTCAGTTGTCCTCAGTGTGAAAAAATGGATCAAAATCATACAGTCATCTATAGAAAGGGTTCAAATACACAAAAATGCTGGAAATCCAAAGAATTTGTGGGACCTGAAGGATTTTTCTGAAGAACAGCAGGCAGTTTAACTGTTCAGGACAAACAAGTAACTCTAAACAAAAAAAAAAAAACACAATCATTCAGATAACAACACAATTTTAAGAATCTGTCACTTCCCTGACTGTCACTTTTGTTCAATTTAAAAGCATTAATTTAGCACACATCATTTGCATTTTGATCAAAAGTTTTCCATTAAAAGTTGCGTCATACCTGTCAGTGCTGCCGGATGTTTCTCCAAATATGATTTCTGCCATTGCAGTCGGTGACAGACCTCCATGTGCTGCTGGATCAGCTCTGACGGGTCTCGTCTGTTCTTCTTATAATCATGGATCTAAGGAGACGCACAAAATGACTCATGATATCTATTTAATGACTCAGTCCTATTGCAGTTAACTCTGACACACACCTTCCACTCCAGTTTCTCTTTGTCGTGGTGAAGCAGACTGAAGCTGTGCAGCTTATACTGCGGAGGAGACGAGCTGAAACCAACCAGAGAGACACGTTAAATGCGCTCACTGTAATATGCAATCAGTGCCGTACGATCAGCTTTAGTGTTACCTTGGTTTAGAGTTCCTGTCGTGATCGTTTCTGGGTTTGGATCTTGGAGAAGGAGCCTGCTGGAAAGAAAAAGTGCCATGTGGCTTCTTTATATGAAAGAACAGATTCGGTTTATAATGTAAATAGCAACACTTTGCATCTCATACCCGTTCCGTTTCTCTGTTTTTTTCCCGGTCTCTGTCTTTCTCTCTGTCTCGGTCTTTCTCCCGCTCTCTGTTTTTCTCTGGTGAAGGTGTGAGCGGGTCGATGACGAGCCATTTCTCAGTCACCGGCTGCAGCTGAACTCCAGCCAGCGGCTCACGGATCTTCACACGCACCTCCAGCTTCCCTCCCGTCGCCTTGCGTCCGTCCAACACCTGCAGCCGCAGCACAGGCTCATGGGATACAAGCTCTCGTATGAATGTGGTATGTGTGTGAGTTTGTGTGAATCACTCACGTCTATAATCTCTCTGATCTCACACTGGTTCTCCAGGGCTTCCAGCTTTAGCTGAGCACTTCCCACCACTTTATCAGTCTTGAAGAGACCACTGTGAACAATTAATTATTATTATTAGTCACTGCTAATGACAGTGGCACCACATTTCAACCCCATACGAAAAAAGAAAATTAGGCTTATTTTGAATAACTAATTCCATGACAATTAAAGAAAAAAATATTATTAATTATTGTTGTTAAATACAGTCAAACCAAAATTGATTCAGACACCTTTAACATTTCCCACATTATCAGTTTATTTGCTATAGTTTAGAAAATATGAGTAAATATGTGTCAGAACAAATTCATTTTGATAATGTCAGATAACTTTTGATAAAAAGGAACTTAACAAAACATGTTCAGGTCAAAGTGTCAAATCCCAAATTTTTGGGGTATAATATGTCACAGTTTAATTTATTTTGCTACCCTCACTTACATAAATAAACTATAGTGTCCTGCACTCACTAGTAAAAAAAATATATAAAAATTGATATCTGGTGTCTGAATAATTTTTGTTTTGACTGTATTTAAGCTGTAGTTAATTGTATTTAAACATTTATGCTGCTTTGTTTTAAATTCCTTTAAACAATTGTTCAAAAAGGTCACATTTAAAAAGAGAATCATTTGAAAATAATGTAAATGTGCAAAAAACAAGAACAAAACCTAACACAAACAAACTTGAAAAGTGAAAAACATTACAGTATATATGAAATATGAGAATTTGTGAGACAAATCTGCTTAACTGTCACTGTAATAATGCATCTTATTAAATTTATTATTAATATTTTGAATACTATGCGAAAACAATGTACATTATTTTTGCCACAAAATGAAGAAAATAAAAAAGGTCATTCTGAATTCTGAAAAAGGTCATTTTTTCCTCGATTTTTAAAAAATAAACTCCGAAAAGTCTGAATTGTGAGATAAAAAGTTGCAGTTACTTAATTTTATAAAAATTTAAGATGGAAAAATTTGTGTCTTATTTTTAGGACTATTAATTTCAACTAATTTCTTGAATATGAAACAATTCAAATGTATACTTTAAGTAATTATTTAAATTGTAGTAAAACATTTATGTCGTTTTAACGTCCTTTAAAAAAAAAGAATATTTACATTTTTAAAAATTTACTGCATTAAGAGCCATCACTGAAAATAATGTAAAAAGTAAAAAGATACATTATAGTCATGACAATTTGTGGGGAAAATCTGCTTAATTGTCACTATACAAAAACTATGGACGTTCTGACTTTCTAAGATTCATAAGATACATAAAGTCAGAATTGTGAAATTAAAAAGTCTCAGTTAGTTTATTTTGTAGTCCATAGTGGAAAGGAAAAAAAGAATTAAGATGTAAACTTTTGAAAAAAAAAAAAAACAATAATCAGAATTGTGAAATGTAATTTAGAATTCAGAGCAAAAATTCTAAATTACGAGAAATAAAGTACAATTCTGGGAAAACAATTCTAAATTGTGAGATTAAAAAAAAAAGCAATTACCTTTTTATTTTTATTCTTTTGTGGAAATAAGCTTCCGTTAAAAAAAAAAAAAAAAAAAAAAAAAACAGTTTTTCTAATGCAAAATATTATTAATGTCTTTTTTTGGGGGGTGAAATGTGGTCTGGGCATGTTTTTGTGAGATTCACTCGATTAATAAGAGTCTCACCCTTTGTGTATGACCTCAAACTTGATGCCTTTGGCCTGTACAACTCTCTTAAAGCCTCTGTGATCTCGCTTGATGTTCAGCTTGAACTGCTCCTTAAACTCTGAAATCACACAGAGACTGTCAGCTAATGCTGCCACCTGTTTAACACAGATTGTGCGAGTGTGTCAGTGTGTACCTGGAGAGCTGGTGTTCCTCACAGTGCTGGTTTTGTCTCTCTGAGCTTCTTCCTAAGTAACAAACACACACAGTTAGATGCCAATAGCATGTGTGTGTGTAGAAGAGAGTGAAAGCGTTGCATACCGCGCTGGGGAACGGGAACTCAAAGCGCACACTCGCATCCAGATCGTTGGCCGAGACTCCTGGAGAAAACAAGAAAACAACATTTGCAGCCATTCTGTCAGAGAATGTCATTATTTTTTTTTTATTATGTCTAGACACTACTGTTCAAAGGTCAATAACATCTTTTGAAAGAAATTAAATTGATCAAAGGTGAAAGTAAAAGACCTTTATAACGTTAGAAAAGGCTTCTACATCAATATCTTTCGAGCTTTTTATTTATCAATGAATCAGTGGTGTACACAAAAATATGAAGCACAACTGTTTCAACACTGATATTAAAGGATTAGTTCACTTTCAGAACAAACATGTACAGATCATGTACTCACCCCCTCTCATCCAAGATGTTCATGTCTTTCTTTCAGCTGTAAAGAAATTGTTTTTTGAGGAAAACATTTCAGGATTTCTCTCCATATAATGGACTTCTATGTTGCCCCCGAGTTTGAACTTCCAAAATGCAGTTTAAATCCGGCTTCAAAGGGCTCTTAAATGAACCCAGCCGAAGAAGAAGGGTCTTATCTAGCAAAATGATCGGTTATTTTTGAAACAATGCTCGCCTTGTTTCGTCTTGTGATCCGGGTCAATTGTTAAGGTAAGTCAAAAAACTCCCATCTCGTTCAAATTCGACATACTCTAACTGTATTGACCCGGATCACACAGACAAGACAAGATAAGCATTTGAGGTTAAAATGTATAAAAATTTGTTTAGAAAATAACCGATCTTCCATGACTGGGATTGTTTAGAGCCCTTTTGAAGCTGCATTTAAACTGCATTTTGGAAGCTCAAACTCAGGGGCACCATCGAAGTCCATTATATGGAGAGAAATCCTGAAATGTTTTCCTCAAAAAACATCAATTTCTTTACGACTGAAGAGGCAAGTACATTATCTGTAAATTTTTGTTCTGAACGTGAACTAATCCTTTAATAATAAATTAAAGCATTTATTATTAATACCACTGTAGATACAGTTCTGCTGCTTCATATTTATCAAATCAGCAATGATTTTTGAAGGACCATGTGACACTGAAGACTGGAGTAATGATGCTGAAAATTCAGCTTTGATCACAGAACAAACATTTTACAATATACAGTTGAAAGTCAAAAGTTTATATACACCTTGCAAAATGTTCATTATTTTACCAACGTAAGACTGATCATACAAAAAAGCATGTTATTTTTTGTTTAGTACTGACCGGAATAAGATATTTCAGAGATTTCACACAGATTCATCTTTTCACACGGAGGACAACTGAGGGACTCATATGCAACTATTACAGAAGAATCAAACGCTCACTGATGCTTCAGAAGGAAACACAATGCATTAAGAGCTGGGGGTGAAAACTTTTGAACAGAAAGAAGTTGTGTACATTTTTCTTATTTTGCCTAAATATAATATTTCTTTCATTTAGTACTGCCCTTCAGAGGCTACATAAGATACTTACATGTTTCTCAGAAGACAAAATAAGTGAAATTTACCCTGATCTTTAAATTCCAAAAGTTTTCACCCCCGGCTCTTAATGCATGGTTTTTCCATGTTTGAACCTTCAGTAATAGTTGCATATGAGTCCCTCAGTGTGAAAAGATGGATCTCAAAATCAAACAGTCATGTAGAAAAGAGTTCAAATACACAAAAATGCTGAAAAACCAAAGAATTTGTGGGACTTGAAGGACAGCGGGCAGTTTAACGGTTCAAGACATTTACACACCTGGAGGAGTGGGCAGGTTGATTCCTTTCACGATGGTCAACATCATGTCATTGGACGTCAGGTTAGGAAAGATCCTAAACACACATAAAGACATTTAGAGAGTCTGTGTAGGACGTCCTCACTGACAGACGTGTTGTGCGTGTTGTGTTTGAGTGTGTTCTTACTTGACGCTGTTAAAGGTGCGCTCCTCTGTGTGGTATTTGGGAATTGATCTTCCTTTAGCGTGAGCTTTCTTCAGCACTTCAATATTGCTCATGCATTCCTCAGCCAGCTTCTCAAACCTACACACAAACACATACATTTTCTATCATGGGGGCTGTCTATTTACGCGCATTATTTTTATAGTCAGCTCATAATCTTTGCTCTACAGCAATTCTCAAACCCAACCCTCAGCATTTTCTTTTTTTATTTACTGTGTTTATTAATCCATTTTCCTCACGAGGACTATTTGCTGCTCACATAATGTATGTAATTTCTAGTTTTATTACCCATGTGGGGACATTTGGTCTCCGCGAGGTAAGAAAAAAAACTGGTGCGACACACAAATACACCTTAAGCAAAAATATTAGATTTTTCAGTGTAATTTGATAGATATTACATGTATATGTAATTAATTTGATTTCATTTTTTATACATAATGGATAACTTTTATACGTTTAAAGGTGGTAAAAATATTATTATAAATACTAAATAAGAAAATCATTAATTTAATAAAGTTAAAAAAGTAAAAAGTTTTCTATTTTAATAAACTTTAAAATGTAATTTATTTCTGTGATGCAAAGCTGAATTTTTAGCATCACTACTCAAGTCTTCAGTTTCACATGATCCTTCAGAAATCATTCTAATAAGCTGATTTATTATCAATGTTGGAAATGTTGTGCTGCTATTTTTTTTTTGACCTGTGCTACTATTTTCAGGATTTTTTGATAAAATAAAAAGTGAAAACAGCATTTATTCAATATAGAAATATTTTCTAACAAAATAAGTCTTTACCAATTTAACAGAATTTACAGAAAGAAAGAAAGAGAAAAAAACATACTGACCTCGTTACAACAGATTTTAAATAAATGCTGTTCTTTTTAATGTTTTTTTATTCATCAAAAGAATCCCGAGAAAAGTATCACAGGTTTCAGAAAAAATATTAAGCAGCATGACTGTTTTTAACATTGATAATAAATCAGCATATAGAATGATTTCTGAAGGATCATGTGACACTGAAGACTGGAGTAGTGATGCTGACAATTCAGCATTTCATCACAGAAATAAATTACATTTTAAAAGTATATTAAAATAGAAAACTACTATTTTAAATTGCAATAATATTTCACAATATTACTGTTTTTTTTCTGTATTTTAATCAAATAAACACAGCCTCGATTACCAGAAAGGTCTTCTTACAAAAAATATATATATATTTTTGATCCCAAACTATATATGTTTAGTCCTTATTTATGTAAACTTTTAAGGGTTGATTTGAGGTAAGGTTTCTTAATGTTTCTTTTTAAAAAAAAAAAAAGCAGTCTCTTCTGCTCACCTAGGCTTCATTTATTTGATTAAACATACAGTAAAAACAGAAATATTGTGAAATATTATTATAATTTAAAACAACCATTTTCTAATTCATTATATTGTAAAATGCAATTTATTCCAGTGATGCAATGCTGAATTTTCAGCATCATTATTCAGTGTCACATGATCCTTCAGAAATCATTCTAATATGGTGATTTACTGCTCAAAAAACATTTCTGATTATTATCATTGTTGAAAACATGTTTTATATATTTTCCTTCAGGATGCTTTGATGGACAGAAAGTTCAAAAGCACTTACTAAATGTATTTACCCTCACTTTTGTTTACTTTAATGCGTCTTCGCTTATTAAAAGTATTAACTTCTTTTAAAAAAAGTTTTTAACAGTAGTGTATACTTATCACTGCTTACCTCATGACAATTAAAAAAATATATACCATCAAAATAAACAAAACCACACACACCTAGCAGTTTCAGCTACGTTCCCCATGTGAGTGAACTGCTGCGAGTACGCAAGGCATTTCTGGAAACAAGTGTTAGAGAGTCATTTAGATGGTAAATGCATTTCTCTTGAAATCTGTGTGTTCTTTACATGGATCAGATCTGATTGTGTGTGCAATAACCTCATGCTGCTGTTTGAGCTGTGCCATGAGTTGTGCGTACTGCTCAGATGTGCGCGGAGAGAGAGCAGATGAGCGCGAATTAGACAGTCTGTAGTCGTCCTCACTGACCGGAGCGGCCGGCACCTAGATATGAGAGAATCAATTTATAGCACTTTCATAAAGTGAATAAAAACAAAGCATAACCACAACTGATGTGCATTTTTTATTTCTTCATCATTTTGTAGTGTTTAAAAGTAGAGATTTAATTTAGCAAATTAGCTCCTTGCTTGAATGCATCTGATGTCACAATTATGACTTTATCGATACAAAATTCCCACGTGGTTTCAAACGCACCATTAAATTAAACATCACTGATTCAGTCAGTGATTTCAGCTCTCTAAAACCAATTCACGGATTCACAAACCTTGGTGATGTCAACAGGAAGTCCGCCCTTGGCAGCGGTGATCATAGGCTCGAGGCCTTTAGCATTTCTCAAGTGCTGCGCAGCTCCCTGCATGTCCTTCATCTCTTTAGAGCGTAACGCGGCTTTCACGAACTGCTGCCTGCGCATCGTCAGGAAATCCAGCTGCTGCTGGGCTACAAAACCACACGCATGTCACACAACAGTTCGCACATGTTAATGCCGATATATAAACGCACATCTACCTTTCCCTCCTAGTTTGGGGGCATTTGTGGAGCCAGTGGGCGTTCCTGCGGCGGACGAGGCCTTCGGAGGAGCGGGAGCTCTGGATTTTTGAACGGCAGGCTGAGCTGATGGCTACACGGAAACAGAGAGATGAAGAATCAGACTGAAACATAGTTTCTAGATGTTTCGCTGAACTTTGACGCTACCTTCTGTGGTCCTTCGTCTTCATCTGCGTCCGCATCTGCGTCCTGATTTGCCAGTTTCATGGCTGTCTCCAGGACGCCCATAAAATTCTGCTCACCTCCCTCACCGCCCTGCAGCGGAGGACAACCTGATGTGCACACACATAAACAATGTTAAAAAAATAGGTTTTAAGTAGCATGGGTATATTCGTATATACCCAAGATCATGCTCCATGAAGATATTTTGTACATTTTGTACCAAAAATATATAAAAACGTAATTTTTGATTAGTAATATGCATTGCTAAGAACTTTATTTGGACAAATTTGAAGGCGATTTTCTCAATATTTAGATTTTTTTGCAACCTCAGATTTCAGGTTTTTAAAATAGTTTTATCTCGGCCAAATATTGTCCTATCCTAACAAATCATATGTCAGTGGAAGCTTATTTATTTAGCTTTCAGATGATGTATAAAACACAATTTTAAAAAATGTACCAAATTGCAAAAAAAGTTAAAATTTTGATTTATTCTGATAAACTCATATATCTCATAAAAAAGTCTAATTTTAAAATAAAGTGTGTTATTTAAATGTTTTATTTTTTATTCTGTGTAGAAACTGGCCATAATTAGAAACCAAAATTACATTATATCTGTTTATATAATTAAATTAATGCCGTTCAGAGTTTGTGGTCACCAAGAATTTTTTTATTTTCTTTTATTATTGTTATTATTTTAAAAGAAAGAGAATTCAGTTTACTTAATTAAAATTAACATTAATAATCAGAAATGTTTCTTGAGCATCAGGTCAGCATATTAGAATGATTTCTGAAGGATCATGTGACACTGAAGACTGGAGTAAAGATGCTGAAAATGTAGCTTTGATCACAAGAAATAAATTACATTTTAATACATATTTAAATACAAAACAGTCATTTTGAATTTTAATATTATTTCACAACATTACTGTTTTTACTGTATTTCTAAACACATAAATACAGTCTTGGTGAGTGAAGAGACTTACATACGGTACATTACATATGGTACATTTTTACTCCTTTGCTCTGGTGAGGGACTTTTGAGAGGTTTTACTATATTAGTGAGGACATTTGTTAGAAATTTGGCTCTCGCTAGAAACAAATAAACAAGCTTTACCTGGTGGAACAGGAAGTTCTGCCAAATTCACAGGCCGTCCTGCTTTATGAGCTTTAATGGCGTCTTGATATTGCTGAAGTCAATAACACACACACACACACACACACACACACACACACAAGAGGTTAGTGAAATGGTATCTTGTTTTATCTAAAGGGAACCTTGGGTATTAAGACTTGTTTGGCTTTATGTAATCTAAAAGATGTCTCTTACTAAAATATGTAGTAGAAAACCCCTGAAAGATTTATTTTAAAAATCCACATGATTTTATACACATTCTGGACTATGGGGGGGTGCCCTTATTTCAATGACGTGAAATGACCGCACTTGGAGCTACTGCCACTAACTGTTGCTATTTTTACCACAACGTAACTCAGAAAATAAAATACAGATACAATGCCACATTGTGCGGCTTTTGGTTGTAATTTTCAGTCAAAAAGGGCAACAAGAGAAGAGATGCAAGTCTTCCTTTCCTAGTGATAAGAAAATCAGAAAAGAATGGGAAGATGCCTGTGGACGAATAAAACTTTCTTAAGACCTCCATCTGTGTTCTCTCCACTTCAGCCCTGATGCCTTTAAGGCTTTTAGTAGGCCACAGCTACTGAAAAAGCTTACAAATGACAGAAACAAGAAACTCTAGATGCAATTCTGGCAGGACGTAAACATGCTGACAATAGTCATGATGTGCTGCCACTGAAGGAATGGATTGCGGTAAAAATAGCAACAGGTAGCACCAGTAGCTCTCTGAGTGCAAACCATTTTACATCATCGAAATAATGGCGCCCCCCATAGTCCAAAATATGCATAGCCATACAAGTCTTAATACAAGTTCGTGTGTGTTACCTTGACTATGCGCTGGTGCATGCGTGCTTTGCGGTCGTCTCCTTTGCTTTTAGCGCTCTCCGCGGCTTCTCTATATTTGTCCATGCGCTGCTGTAAGGCCTCTGCGACGCTCCGGGGAGCAGATAGAGCTGAAACACACATGTATATGCTTTTATTTACAGCATCGCTGAAAACTGGGTTTGATCTGCACGTGGGATGTCAGATTAACACGCAAACACATTCTCACCTGTGTCTGGGGCAGCGGTGGGTGCAGCAGGAGGGGCGGCTGGTTTGGAGGATAGCTGGGGAGGGTTAGGACGTGGCACTTCAACCTCTCCTGAAACACAGAGACAGTTTCATCAAAATCAGACTGAACTAACCAGACTGTAACTGAGGTGAGTGGAGATCTGTGAGGTAAGGAGGTACCAGGAGGGGGTGGCAGTGAGCCGATGTCCACAATCTCGCCTCTGTCAACACTCTCTACAATGGAGTCTAATTTCTATGGGAAAGGGAGACAGAGAGCATGTTAATTTTATTAAGTTATTATGGCTAATAATAGGTTTGGGGTTGGTAAGAGTCTATTAAGTCTATTTTGCTCACGAAGGCTGAATTTATTTGATCTAAAATACAGTAACATTGTAAAATATTATTATAATTTAATAATACAATTAAATTTCTTTCATAAAATATTTTAAAATGTAATTTATTCCTGTGATTCAAAGCTGAATTATCAGCATCATTACTCCAATCTTCAGTGTCACATGATTCTTCAGAAATCATTCTAATGTGATAATTTGCTGCTCAAGAAATATTTATGATTATTATCAATGTCGAAAACAGCTGTGCTGACGAATATTGTCGTGGAAACTGTGATACATTTGCTTAGTTAAAAAAAAAAAAGCATTTATTTGAAATAGATTTTTTTGTAAACTTTTAAAAAATATTTATTTAAATATTTATATATTGGTTAAAAATAATAATAAAAAAAAAATTGTAAATTTTTTTTATATGTCTCAATAGTTTTCCTCCATTTTTAAGTTTTCAATTTATAAATATATATTAAGATAAACTAAAAGTGAGCTTTTCAGAGAAATTATGCATGTCCTGGTCTTTATATGTATTTTCCCTCTAGAAAGGAAAAATAAAAATAAATACATAAATGAGAAAATTTAGCAACCAGCTATAATACAACAAAATTAGTTGTAAATATGTATGTTTTTATGATTTTGGTTTTAGTTAACTACTACAACCCTAGTCTTAACTGTCACTTTTGATAAATTTAATGCATCCTTGCTCAATAAAAGTATGAATTTATTTCAAAATAAATAATCGTACAGACCCCAAACCTTTAAATTGTAGTGCAACTGAATAAAACATGAATGGCAACAAAGAAACAAGTGTAAATGTGTGACTTTGTGACCTGAATTAAACAAAAAAGTAGCAAAACAGATGGATGAAAAATCATTTACCTTGGACACTTGGTAGAGTTGTTTGGCTTGTTCAGTGTTTCCGCTCTGTTTGGCCTTCAAGGCTGCCAGCTTATACTCTCTCTGTCTGCTTAATATACTCGCTTTTAGCTCTGAAACAAACACACACACACACACACACACACACAAACATGACTATGTGTATCATAACAGCTTCACGGTAATGGTGAAATGAGAACTTGACATTTTGTGTGTGTACCTGAGTGCTGTGCGTTGGGCTGGCCAGGTGTGAGGGGCGATATGGCTGGTGTATCGGGCGTTACAGCCGTCTGTCTTTGAGATGGAGGCTGTAGCAGCTGAGGTTTGGATGGAACCACAGGCCGGACGTCCTGCACTGGCTTGACATTGGCCGTCTGCGGTGGTGTGTTTGCTGGAGCAGGCTTTTCTTGCTCTCTGATTGGCTCGGCCTGCGGAGCAGTGGACTGTTTTCCACCGGTGGCCACAGGAGGAGGAATCTCATCTTCATTAATGGGCTTCCCCTTTTTAACCGATGTCAGCATAGATTGTAGAGTCTGAAAACAAAGGGAAATGCTCTCCAAACATGAGGTAAAAATGACCAGGAGTTTGTAATGTCTCGGATAACTGATTCATACAATACATTGCCCTTGGAGACATTACAAACTTTCAGTCCTTTTTCTGTTTGACTGATAAAAGGCATGAGTGCTGAATGCTGAAGCACAGGACTTCCTTTTTTCTGTCTCCATTAGTCTTTGCTTTCCAGTTCTGTCTAATAATATAATGGCAAACACTATAATACTTTATAAATATGTCATCAACGTTTAGGAAATACACACATATTTCCATCTTTAAATACCTGTCAAACATTTAATTCTACAAACCTGTCCAACTTTGGCAAATCCAGCTGAAGGAAATTTATTTTTGCTAATACCATAATAAGATTTAAATATCAAAAAGCTGCTATCTAGTATAGTATAAATCTGTTTATTTTAGAGAACTTTTCATTAAAATAATTTATTTGTAATTATTTTAGTGAATATTATGTAAAATATAAATATAAATAGCTGTAACTGCTTTGCTTGTGTTATTTACTAATGTTTAATGAAACAGTCTTCTAGCGTATTCTAGTTATTTTAGTGAATATTATGTAAAATAAATAGAAATACAGTAATTGTTATGCCTGTATTATTTACTATTGTTAAATTAATCAGTCTTCTAATTTATTTCTAATCTGTTTATTAAATATTATGTAAAATAAATATAAATGCAGTAACTTTTATACTTGTGTTATTTACTACAGTAAAGTAAATAGCCTTCTAATTCATGTTAAAATATTTTATTAAATACTATGTAAAATAAATATATTTGCAGTAATTGTTGGGTTTGTTTTATTTAAATTTAATCATTTATTTTTAATTATTTGAGCAAATATTATGCAAAATAAATATAAATGTAACTGCAGTAATTGTTATGCTTGTATTATATACTATTGTTAAATTAAACAGCCTTCTAATGTATTTCTAATTACCTTTTAAAATATTATGTAAAATAAATCTAAATATAAATGCAGTAATTGCTATGCTTGTGTTTAATTATTTCAGTAAATACTATGTAAAATAAATATATTTGCAGAATTTTTTGTGTTTGTTTTACTTCCTATCAGTAAATAAAATACTCTTCTAATTTATTTACGATTATTTTATTAAATACTATGTTAAATAAATATACATATAATTGCAGTAATTGTTACGTTTGAGTTATTTACTATCATTAAATCAAAAGCTTGATATTATATATATCATCTTTATGTCATCCACCCTGCTTTTTAAGATATCAGGGCTTAAAAAAAGTCCATATTGGTGGATCTCTAGTCTTGGATTTGTCCCACCTTCAGTCCGCGGTCGTATCGCCGGGCTTTGCTAGTCTCCCCTGCGGCCTTGGCGTTGGCAATGGCCGTTTGGTACATGTCCAAGCGCTCTTGCAGGTGAGCCTCCAGGCTGGCTGATGCATTCTGGGATGCAGGAGCTGCAGTCGAGCGTTGAGGAGGCACTGGTGACGGAGGAGGTTTCCTGACCACTTTCTCCTCATCGTCTTCCAGAACCTCATTTAACTCGGCCTGAAACACACAAAACGAAAACGACATTGATCAAGAACAATGTATCTGACATGCCACCTGTAATGGACATAAAATCAAGCAGGTTTTTGTCTTACCAAGAGATCAGCATCATTCTCCAAATCACCATCGTCGTCTCCGTCCTCGTCCAGGTCTTTCATACAAAGCGCTGCCATACGCTCAATGTCCTCCATGGGAACCGGAGCTACGTAATGGAAAAAATGCCAAGAGTTAAGGTTTTGCTGGTTAGCATGGGCTCTTGCTGGTCGATGCCATAACTACAGAATGTTTTCACCTTTTCCTCCAGGTTTCTTGCCCGCTGGTCCGCTCCTCCCGCCTCCTCCCATCAATGCCAGAAGCTCCGCCTCTAACTCCTCATCATTTCCTCCAGAGTCATCCAGTCCATCGTCAGGAGCCAAATCCAGCAGCAGGCCCATCTGATCGCATGTGAGGATGGAGAGGCAGTGTTATTTTAGTTGTATCACTGAGATACTATTTTAATTTTTTATCAATATGTTGAATTATTTTATATTTTCATTTCATTTAAATTTTAGTTAAAGTTTTAGTCTTATTGATTGTTTAAATATTACATATGAATTGTTGCAAATTCAAAATAACTTAATATGTCTATAAATGTTTTAATCATTTTTCTTTCGATTTTGAAATTATAGTAAGTTTTTTAAGTCTCTTCTGCTCACCAACCCTGCATTTATTCGATCCAAAGTGCAGCAAAAACAGTACAATTATAAAATATTATTACTACTATTTAAAATAACGTTTTTCTATTTTAATGCATTTAAAAATGTAATTTATTCCTGTGATTTCAAAGCTGAATTTTCAGCATCATTACAGTCTTCAGTGTCACATGATCCTTCAAAAATCATTCTAATATGCCGATTTGCCGCTCAAGACACATTTATTATTTTGAAAACAGCTGAGTAGAATTTTTTTCAGGTTTCTTGGATGAATAGAAAGTTCAGATGAACAGCATTTATCTGAAATAGAAATCTTTTGTAACATTATAAATGCCTTTATCATCACTTTTAATAAATCTAAAGCATCCTTGCTAAATAAAAATATTAATTTCTGTAATTTATTTCCAAAAAACAAAATGATACTGACTCCAAGCTTTTGAATGGCATAGTGTATAATGTTACAAAAGCTTTTTATTTCAGATAAATGCTGATCTTTGGATCTTTCTATTATTCAAAGAATCCTGAAATAAAATGTACTCAACCATTTTAAATATTGATAATAATAATACTAATACTGGAATGTTGAAAATTTAGATCTGATCACAGGAATAAATTACATTTTAAAATATATTCAAATAGAAAACAGTTCTTTTGAATAATAAAAATATATATATATATTTTTCCTGTACTTTAAATCAAATAAATGCAGGCTTGGTGAGCAGAAGAGACTTATTTAAAAACATTAATAATCTTACTGTCCAAAAAAAGTGAATGCAGTTTAAGTGCACTAAATGATTGGAAATAGCCAAAATGCCACAGGTCTGTCATTTTCATGAAACATTATGAAGTACAAAAAATAGATTTGGTGAATTTTCATTTCATGTCAACTTTCAAGGTGAGAATTTCAGGTTTCATCACTTGATTCCGGACACAGTCCTGACTCTCATCTGGTTTATTACCTGTTTGGCCCTGGCGGCCCCCTGGCCCTTCTGCGGAGGGTTCCGGCTTCGACTCATTTTCTCCGCAGGTCCCTCAAACCTGGAGTTAAAAGGAGAATGATTTATTAGTAACTCTCCAAAACAGCCACTGCTCCAGGATCAGCCTTTCAAAAACACCACAACCAACCACACCACAAAGTGAGTGGCGTCATGGCACATTCCTAAATCATTACGATACGTGAATAATGACGTCCATATTTGCATAATCCATGCATTGACACAATCAACTTCAAAATATAACTACATTTAATTGTGCTACATTCCTCCCAGACCTTACAATGTGAGCTCAATAGCGAATGTTTCAATACCATTTAACCTGCTATTAGTGTTTACAGGTTCAAACAGGTCAATCCAAAGCACATCTTTAGCTGATTTTGCAACAAAACTGTTGGAGGCAAAGCCCAACTTAGTCATAAAATACATTTAAGATTATTCACAATATAACTCAATATAAATAAACAACTATTTCAGTCAAAGTGTTGTTAGCGAGGTGGCTAATTCTTACAACAGACTCTTTTACTAATAATTTGAACGCGATACCTTGATCATATGTTCCTCCAAGGGCGGGTTACGTGCTAAATATCCGTTCCGTTGGGGAGAATATGCGGCCTGTCATTAAGTTTTTGCACCAGAGTGTCATAAACACAGAGATAAACACAAATCTGCACTGCTGTCAATGGAGATTCAGCACTTCCTGCTTTTCGCCAGGTTTCCCATAGCAACAACAGAGCCTCGCGCTTTACGGCAAGCGGGAACGCCCCACAGCTCACTGAGCTCAGCTCAGTACTTCTTGTAGTAATTCAACGGCTTGCGTATCGGTGTAACGATTTTTTAAGTCATATATTACATTTTGTGACGGTTTTGTCCATACACAATTTGTTTTCTCTGAGAAAAGGTGAAGAACTTTACTAAATATGGCAATGCGAATCTTTCGCGCGCTTCTTTGACTTGAGTAACTTATTTCAGACGCCTTTCAGATAAATTATAAGTTACGTTATTTGTTTTTTTAAACGGTTTATTTGATTTAAGTTATTTATAATTGGTTAGAAGAAATTATTTTACAAAACTTACTTAGAGGGAAATAAAAATAACGTTTTAACAAGCAATCTGCAGTATGCAAATTAAAAGGGTCAAGTGTGTAAATTAACATGTTTGATTTTTATTCATTCAGTTGAGTCTGGAATAATACAAGATAATGGCCAAAAGAAAATCGAAGAGGACAGGTAACTTGGACCCATGTAAACATAATTATTTGTAATTCACACTACCAGCTTGATTAGAGCTAACTTATATATACATTTTCAGTAAATAGAGAACATGTTGATCCAATGAAATGTATTTTAGCAGAGTTCAAAACCCCTAAGAGGACCGAGCCCGGAGCAAAACGACAGAAAAGCACTGAAGAAACAAACCAGTCTGAAGATGAAAATCAGGTGATTTCTTTCTTGAAGAAATTGCAATATATATATATATATATATATATATATATATATATATATATATATATATATATATAAGTTGAAGTCAAAAGTTTACATATACCTTGCAGAATCTGCAAAAAGATAATTATTTTACCAAAATAAGAGGGATCATACAAAATGCATGTTACTTTTTATTTAGTACTGACCTCAATAGGATTTTTCACATCAAAGACGTTTACGAATAGTCCACAAGAGAAAATAATAGCGTAATTTATAAAAAAGTTCACATACACTTGATTCTTAATACTTTGTTTTTACCTGAATGTCCCACAGCTGTTTTTTTGTTTAGTGATAGTTGTTTGTGAGTCCCTTGTTTGTCCTGAACAGTTAAACTGCCCACTGTTCTTCAGAAAAATCCCACAAATTCTTATGTTTTCAAGCATTTTTGTGAATTTGAACCCTTTCCAACAATGACTGTATGTTTTTGAGATCCATCTTTTCACACTGAGGACAACTGAGGGACTCATATGCAACTATTACAGAAGGTTTAAACGCTCACTGATGCTCCAGAAGGAAACACAATGCATTAAGAGCCTAGGAAAATGTTTTGAATTTAAAGATCAGGGTAAATTTAACTTATTTTGTCTTCTGGGAACAGTAGCTTCTGAAGGGCAGTCCTAATGAAAAATATAACAAATGTACACATCTCCAGTCTGTTCAAACGTTTTCAAGGCTCTGCTTTTGGAGCATCAGTGAGAGTTTGAACGTTCTGTAATAGTTGCATATGATGGATCTCATTGTTGGAAAAGGTTCAAATACACAAAAAATTGCTAAAAAACAAACAAACAAACAAACAAACAAAGAATATGTGGGACCTGAAGGACTTTTCTGAAGAACAGTGGGCAGTTTAACTGTTCAGGACTAACAAGGGACTCATGAACAACTATCACCAAAAAAAAAACAAAAAAAAAACACACACAGCTGTGGATCATTCAGGAAACAACACAGTGTTAAAAATCAAGTGTAAATCAAAATGTAAACTTTTGAACAGGGGTCATTTTTATAAATTCTACTTTTATTTTCTCTTGTGGACTATATGTAAACATTTTTCATGTGAAATATCTTATTCAGGTCAGTAATAATTTAAAAAATAACATGCATTTTGTATGATCCCTCTTATTTTGGTAAAATAATTAACATTTTGCAGATTCTGACTTGAACTTTTGACTTCAAGTAAAAAAAAAAAATAATAATAAAAAAAAATATATATATATATATATGTGTGTGTGTGTGTGTGTATTACAATATGCTTTGATGTCACTATGCAGTTATGTTTGTATTTTGTTTGCTGATTCACGAAACTTTTTATCTTAATTTACCTAATCTTTACCTTTACCTTATCTAGACTCTGACACCAGAATCAGAAAAAGACACTTCCCGCAATGCATCAAACAAGCTGGATGAAGATCAGCCTGGACAGAGAACATTACAAGTTACTCCGACAACAGAATTCCCTGTAGATCCTTGTTGTTCCCTGGAAGAAAAAACAAGCCATGGTGATAATGGTGAGCATGGAAATGGCACAGATCCACCTCAGGAGACTGAACAAACTGCAGCTATCGCCGTGCAAACCCCTGAAATCGTCAATAGCGAAAAATACACTATGAATATAGAAGTTTCTAACATAGATCAGCCCGACGTAGACATAGATGATGAAGAGAGTGAACTCGCAAGCAATTCAAACCTTGAATCTCATGAGACCTCAGATGACCAGATAGGAATTCAGATGCCTGAAGATGCAGGTTCTGCAGATCCTCTAGTAAAGAGGAAAGTAAGAAAGAGGATGGGAATGTGCTGGCTTGGGGAAAGGAAGAAGATGCTCAAGGGACAGCCGACTAGGGGAAATGCGTTTGGAGGTGGGCAGGAGAACGAGGCGGGGCGGATTACTAATGAGGAGCCGGTCATGATGAGTGACAGCGGGGAAAAGGAAATCTCCATTTGTCTTGAAGAAGAAGGAGGTACTGAGTCTGAGGTTTCACCGCCCTCCTTTCCAACCTCTTGCCCAATGGAAGATGTACCTGTACAAGAAGAACAGGAGCAGTGTGATGTACAGTATGAGGATAAAGTTCAGATATTGGAGGAATCCATGTCAGTTACTCATGGATCTGACAATACAATCCTATCCCATGCTAATGCTGATGATTTAAACCCTCCTGTGCAAAATGAAATTGAATGCATGGAGCAAAATGCTAATGAAAGCAACATTAGAAAAACCAATGAAGCCTCAGCGTCTGAGGTTGCTAACCATTTTGAAGAAAATCTGGCAGTGCAAAGCAATGAGATCGAGCAGTGCTGTCCGTGTGAATGCGACATGAACGCCTCTATAGTTGACCACACCAATGAACAGTCACATATCTCAGCTGATGAGACGATCAGTGCACTTCCTGTAATCTGCGAGACAGAAGATATGTGTGAGTCTTCGGAATTTACTTTGGTCACCACCACCATCACTGTTGAGAACACAGGAGACTGTGGGAACAACAGCGTGCCGAGTTTGTCCTTACCTGCAGCTCCACTGGGAGGTGAAAATCAAGATATTCAAGTGAGTTTTTATTTTGAATGAAGAACATACACTTAAAGCAGGGGTGTCCAAACTTGCTCCTAGAGGGCCACTGTCCTGTTTAGTTCCAACCCTATTTAAACATGCATGAACAAGCTAATTAAGCTCTTCAGACTCACTAGAACTAGACTCACTTCCAAGGAAGTGTGCTGGAACTGGTTGAAGCTAAACTCTGCAGGACACTGGCCTTCCAGGAGCAGGTTTGGACACCCCTGACTTGAAGAAGCGCAGTAGTGTAATACTGCAGAGTGTCTGAAGTGTTCTTAAAGGGATAGTCCATCCAGAAATGGCCATTCTGTCATTAATTACTCTCTGACCCTCCATAGACAGCAAGGGTCCAACCACATTCAAGGTCCAGAAAGGTACCAAGAACACTGACAAAATAGTCAGTGGTTCAACTGTAATTTTATGAAGCTACAAGAATACTTTTTTGTTGTGCAGAAAACCTAAAATAACTATATTCAACAGTTATTCTCCTCTGCATCACCCTAGCGTCATTTTGGAGAGTACCACAATGCCAGGGTTCCCACAGGTCATGGAATTTCTGGAATATCATGGAATTTTAAAAGGTCTGTTCCAGTCATTGAAAGTCAGGGAATTTAATATTTTTTTGGTACAAGTCATGGAATATCAGGGATTTTTGTTTGTTGTTTTATTTCTATTTATTAAAATGTAATTTTTTCTATACCGTTTTTTTTATCGCATTGTTTTACACTTTTTGCCATCTTTACGGTTAGGCTATTTGTCAGTGCCATTTTATTCCCTTTCCGCACGTCAACTGACAATCACTTAAGTCAAATGCAGTCATCAGGCTGTACCTGATAACTAAGGCAAACATGCCAGGAAAATGTAAATTTCAAGAGCTTTGGCTATAAAATGACCACTTCAAAGACTGGGTGTGAAAAGCAAAAACTAAATATGAAGAAATAAAAAAAATTGAATGATGAACTTGATCATAAAAAACAAATTAATTTGTGTAGAAATAATACAGAAAAAGCCAGTTTCCACCACTAAATAAAAAAAGGTTATTGTGACTTGTTATCTTACAATTCTGACTTATTTTCTCACAACTGCATGATTCAAACTCGCAATTTTTTCTCTTGAATTTGACATTTGGCTTAGAGTGGGAACCCTGAGGGTCAGAAAGCTCTCGGATTTTATCAAAAATATCTTAATTTGTCTTCCAAAGGTTAATGAAGGTCTTACAGATTTGGAACGACACAAGGGTAATTAATGACAGCATGGTCATTTTTGGGCCAACTATCATTTTAAGTGCTTTTAAAGGACTAGTTCCAGAACAAAAAAATGTACAGATAATTTACTCACCCCCTTGTCATCAAGATGTCTTTCTTTCTTCAGTTGTAAAGAAATTATGTTTTTTTTTTTTTTTTGAGGAAAACTTTTCAGGAATTTTCTCCATATAATGGACTTCAACAGTGCCCACAAGTTTGAACCTCCAAAATGCAGTTTTGCTAGAAGTCTTATGAATATTTACATATTTAACCACAAATGCTTGTCTTGTCTAGCTGTGCGTATACTCTGTATATTCCGGTTCTAGACAGGTATGTCGAAAAACTCCTTTCTCATTTTCTCCTCCAATCTTCCTATACATCGTTGTTTTACTTTAAGGGTGTTTGGTCTTCTTTGCACGTTCACTTTGTAAAAACTTGCCTGGTACTTCTGCAAAGATGTAGGACAATTTTAAAGTTGAAGGAGAAAATGAGATGAGAGTTTATCAACATACCCTAACTTTGTTGAACCGGAGTGCACAGAGTATGCATGCACATCGCAGAGCTAGACAAGATGAGCATTTATAAATTGTCCATATTTTTAGAAAAAGCTAGATAAGACCCTTTTTTGCCAGCTGGGATCGCATAGAGCCTTTTGAAGCTGCATTGAAACTTCATTTTTAAACTTCAATCCATTGAGCACCATTGATGTCCACTATATGGAGAAAAATCCTGGAATGTTTTCCTCAGAAAACTGAATTTCTTTGCGACTGAAGAAAGAAAGACATGAACATCTTGGATGACATGGGGGTGAGTTAATTATCAGGTAATTTGTATTCTGAAAGTGGAGTAAACTTTAATTAATTACCTCTCGTTGTAAGCTCTCTGACCCTACATAGACAGCAAGGGTCCTACCACGTTCAAGGTCCAGAAGGGTACCAAGAACATTGACGAAAAACCTATCTGGACCTTGAACATGGTAGGACCCTTGCTGACATAGTCACCACTATTAAGCTACTACTAAATATATTGTACAAACTTTAATTTGCTGTAAAGCTGCTTTGCAACAATACGTATCGTAAAAAGCGCTATACAAATAAACTTGACTTGACTTGTCTAGGGTCGGAAAGCTCTTGGACTTCATCAAAAATATCTTAAATTGTCTTCCAAAGATAAACAAAGGTCATATGGATTTAGTACGACATGAGGGCGAGTAATTAATGACAGAATTTTCATTTTCGGGTGCTCTAGAAAAGTCATAAAGCACAATAAAAGTAGTCCATACAAGTTGTATAAGATAGCTTTGGGTGAGAAAAAGGCCAAAATATAAAGTGGTGTGTCTTATTTGAACTGTGAAATTAGCTGAAGGGGATGAAAAAAGTCTACTACCTTAATAATGATACAAGAGATTGAGTAAATGATGATTAAATTGTCATTTGTGTGTAATATTCCTTTAAAATACCAAAACAGCCACTTGGGATTTTTATGTGCCTTTAGTTTCAAGTTTAAGTGTTTTGTTTTGATATTTAAAGAAAGTGTCCTTTAAAGTCAACATTACTAAGACAAGTTACTGAAATTGAGCTGTATCATCAGTCGTTCACAGAGCATGAGGGTTTACCAAGTGATGCTCATGAGTCTCATCTGAGTCCTGCCGCTGAGCCGGATCCATCCAGCCCCGTATCTATGCACTCCGTGACAGATTCCCAGCTCAACAACATCGCTCTGAGGTGAGATGAGTGTGAACCATTGACTTTTATTGTTTTTGGAGATCTATATAGGTTTCTAGCAGATTGATATATTTCAGACTTTATTAATTTGGACACAGTACAAGGCATTTTTGTCCATTTTCATTGTTTATTTTTTTTAGTTTGGAGGACCTTCCGATCCCAGAAGCCTCTACTGATCTGGAAGATGCCACAGAGCTTGTATGCGGTTTGATCAGCGATATCGCCTATTTGAAGTAAGTCGTTACTTGTAGAGGTTTTAAAGGGTTACTCCACCCCGAAATGAATATTTTGTCAATCATGTCACCCCAAACCCGTAAAAGCTTCGTTATTCTTCGAAACACAAAATATTTTTGACGGCTCTTCTGATTGTGTGGTTTACACAATAAAGTTTATTGTATTAAATTAAACTAGAAACAGTTTTTACCATGTTTTCTTGCTCTTGCAGTCGGTTAGTAACTGATGCACGCAGGAAGATTGTATTTGGGCAACAAGGCAGACAACCTCCAAGACCACAGCTCAACACTCAGAAATATAGGAGTAACACCAACAGATTCTAAAGATCAACTGCAGGATATTGTGGACAGAAAATAAGCCACAGATCGGTTCAGAGTGATTCGGCTGTGGTTACGGTTTGCCAGCAGTTAATCTAGTTTGAAGGTTGTGTCTAAGAGCAAAAACTCAGCTTGCAAAGTTGTTCGGTTTTAGTAAACCAAAGTTAACTCTTTACTTAAGAGGTTCAAGCCAAGAAGTAAACATTGTAATTCTGTCAGTCACAAGATGTGACCCCTAGACCGAAGGGTCGTAACCTTAGCAACCAAGTTCCAGCCATAAATCGGTCCAGATTCCAGTTCAAAACACATTCTGCCTAAATAAAATACTTTCTGCTGTTGTCACGGGGGTGTTTGATTGTGTGAAATCATGTTTTGTAAATCTAAACATCAGAGATGGTTAAACCAAATCAGAAGTGTTGTGATATGCACAAACAGGTTTGAAAAGGTTGCCATTCAGTTCTCACACATATTTTTGTTTACATAATGGTAACCAAAAACTTTCCTGTAACAGAATTACAGTGAAGAAAGACATACAACAGAAGATTTGAGGTTGTTTGTTGTTATTGATGCAAAACACAAGCATCTCTCACTGGTAAAACACACTAGAATATTAACATTGAAAGTCTTTTTTATAATGTAGCACAATAGTATCACAATAAAAGTCTTAAATACAACACAGTTTTCCTTAAGATCAAAATTAAACAACTTTTAGATGGATTGAGGGGGTGTTCAAACACAGTAGCACCTGTAGCAGCCTACTGGCTTGTGTACAAGTTTGTTTAGGAAGGCAAAAAATAAATAGTGAAACACACAACACCACTGCACACAATTTAAATAAATAGAAGACAAAAACGTGCAAAATAAACCGTGAAAGCACACATGCAGAACTCACACACAAGCCAATACCGATCAAACTGTTAAAACTTAAATATTAAAACTTCTAGTAAAACGTCCTTTGAAATTTGCTTGTTCGCCGTGGCCAGATCTCCGGGTCGTATATGTCCGGTTCACCATGTTGACTTCGCGTAAACGGAGCTGTAAGTTTTATCCACGAGCGGACAGAATCTTTTGGTGTGCGCTTTGGCCCCGGTGGCTCCACACAGGGGACACACGTACTGGCTTAAGTACGGGCACATCACGTCTCCGGCGCGGTCCTTCAAGTAGTGCGAAGTGAAGACGGCTTCAGTCTCTCCATTGTGTTTGCAGAAGCTGCAGAACTTTCTGTCGGATGAGCTGCTCTTGCCGCGTTCCGGGTTTCTAATCTCAGTCGACACGATTTTATGCGCTTGCCTCAGGCCGCTGCTTGGAGACTCCAAAAGCGCGGCGGCGGCTTGATTGCTCTTGTCATCGCCCGCGTCTGACTGCTCTGCTTGCCGCTGCATGCCTCTGATCTTATCTGCCAGACCCATGTAATCTTTCCACGGCTGAAAGTCCTGGTTTCGGGACTCCATGTGTCGGTGAGCTGACAGAAAGTAGTTGAGAAGAGAAAAGGCCATGGCATTCACCGAGCGCAACCCAAACATGAGGCACGCGTCGAACACGCGTGGGTTTTAAAGGGCGGACGTCACAACACCAGACCAATTAGGACACGAAAAGTTTGCCGGGTGTCTTCTGTAACAAAAGAGATTGGTAGAGGAGATTGGAATAAAATTGTATTGCTTTTTAACTGTGGAGTTGCTATGAATGAGAGCCCGCTGTTTGGAGAAATATTGCACGAAGTTAAAAGAAAACCTGTAAAACTAGCAAAAAGGTTTCAAGTATGTAAAATCGCGATCACAATAATAATATGAGGCAATTTGCAAATGTTTTATGAAAATAGGCAACTTTCAAAATCTCAGTTCAACGTTTTAATACGATTCTTCCTTTATAAATGTAAAGGTGGTTTGGTTTTTATCATCCTATAGTGGAAATCATATTGTTATTATAAAGTGATACTTCGATCAAATATGAGCATTTGAATTGCAGCAAATAGTTTGTCTCTTCAAGTTCGGAGCAAATCCATCAAGATGTTCATCAAATAATGCATTGTTCAGTGAAAAAGTTGTCTCGTCTGAGTCAGTAGATAAAAATGCATTTTAAAACAAGTATGTGGATGAATTTTAATGGATTATGAACTTGCGTTTTGGCCAGATGCCACAATTTAATTTGAAAATTGCCTTAATGATGACTTTGTTTCTTACAAACACAGCTTTTTGCTTTACAAGACGTTAATCTGTCATGTCATGTTGATTACTTGTGGACTATTGTGATGTTTTTAATCAGCTGTTTGGACTGTCATTCTGACGGCACCCATTCACTGCAGAGGATCCATTGGTGAGCAAGTGATGTAATGCTACATTTCTCCAAATCTGTTTAGATTAAGAATCTTCTTGGATGGTCTGAGGTTGATGACATTTAAAAAAAAAAATCATTTTGGGGTGAACTTTAATGAATTTTGATGTGATTGGAAGTGTCTTAATGGATAACAGACTTTTTATCAGAAGTGAGGTAAAAATGTATTAATAATGGATTTGATTCTTACAGATAGGCTTCATCAAAGTCCACTGACATTTGTTTATAATTGTTTTGGACTGTTTTCACTTTGTGCATATTTCTCTCCTGATGTAGTGACTTTTGGACACGTCAATGATGGATTTGTTTCTTACAAACATGCAGCTTTTTTCCTTCACAAGATGTTAATCTGTCATGTCATGTTGATAACTTGTGGACTATTGTGATGTTTTTTTATCAGCTGTTTGCACTCTCATTCTGACGACACCCATTCACTGCAGAGGATCCATTGGTGAGCAAGTGATGTAATGCTACATTTCTCCAAATCACTTTAGATGAAAAAACTTGAATCTTGGAAAGATGGTCTTTAAAAAAAAAAAAAAAAAAAAGTCTTAATAATGGATTTGATTCTTACAAACACAGCTTTAGGCTTCACAAGATATTCGTTGATTGGATTTTTTTAAATTCTGATTTCATCTTACATCAAAATCTTAATTTTTGTCCTAATAAAGAATTATTATTTTTTTAATTTATACCCAAATATGTATTTTTGGCCATTGCTACAAATATACCTGTGCTACTTAAGACTGGTTTTGTGGTCCAGGCTAACAAATATTGATCTGATGTGTGCATTTGTGAGAGATGTTATGTTAGAAAGAGAAAATGATACAAGGTAATTCAATACATATGGAATACCTTTATTCATTTTTTTTCCCCCAAGAAATGCATCTTTGAAAACACTTATTTTTCACAAAAACACTATTTCCAGCTCATAAATCTCAAGTGTGAAAACTAAAAGGGCCAGTCCGGTCATCAGGTGACTGAAGGATCCGTTCTGACCTGAGAAAGAAGGTAACGCTGTTGAGTCTGCACACTGAAATGAATGATGCATGAGGTACAGTGTCAGATATGAAACCTGTAGTAGGGCAGTTTAAGAGCAGAGTACAGCTCAGGGGTGTTAGGGGTCATGACCATGTTCTGATGGGACCCTGGCGTGACCTCTGACCCCTCAGATGATGGTGTGGCACATGGAGACAGAGAGAGCTGCCCTGGTACGACTGCCCCTGCAAACACACACACACACAGCTGTATTATAGTATGATCTTAATGCTGTAATCATGATCTCTGTGTGTGTGTGTGTGTGTGTGTGTGTGTGTGTGTGTGTGTGTGTGTGTGTGTGTGTGTGTGTGTGTGTGTGTGTGTTTTTGTGTACGTAGGTCGCTGAGCGCTGTGCTTTCTCTCCTGTTCCACTGTGAAGTTTTTTTGACAGGAGAAAGAGTGAGGAAGTCTGACTTCAAGCGGAAGGCTTTCTGCTGTTCAAACTCGCATCTCTGTAACAAACACACACACACACACACACACACAGAGATTAATTGTTGGGGAACCCATTAAACAAGTATATCACCCAAAATTATTTATGCATCCCATATTCTTTTTTTTCTGTGAAACCTATAAGGAACATAGCCAAGCTCTAAAAAGAACTAAAACATTTCAGATGGACTATTTATTTATTTTTTTGATGCTTGACAACCCCCTGGTGATCACTTTAAACTGTTGCTGTAGTTAAAAGTCAATTAATAATTCTCAAAATTTTTGCTATAAAGACAAAGCTGCTCATTTTCAAACTTCATAGTCATTTAGAATTTTTGAAATTGAATTTAAATAATAACATTTACATTTAGGCATTTGGCAGACGCTTTTGTCCAAAGCGACATACAGTTGGGAGAACATAGAGCGATTCTTCTTAAGGAGACAAACAGACACAGGCAGTGCTATAATACCAGATTTCAAGTGGTGCTTCAGACAAGTACAAGCTAGAAAGGGAAGGAATAAAGAGATTAATTTTTTTTTTTTTTTTTTTTTTTTTAAATGGTAACAGCAAATAGAGTTGAAAGAGATAATAATAATAATAATAATAATAATAATAATAATAACAACAAAACACACACACACACACACACACACACATTATATATATATATATATATATATATATATATATATATATTTTTTATGCATGTATTTTTATTATTGTGTTTTTTTTATATGGTATATATATTTTATTATTATTTTTTTTTCCATAATTCCTGAAGATTCAATAACTGCATGCTCTTAAGGGTCTACTATTTTAATTACCAAACTATTTTAGTTTATTTGTATTTACTCACATGTTGCAATTTCCACCTGATAAAATATTTTACAGATGTAAATAATTTGAATAAAGATATATATTAAATAAACATTTATTGTATATATATATATATATATATATATATATATATATAAAAAATAAATAAGTGTGTGTGTTGTGAGAGAGAGAGAGACTGACTTGAGTAATGATGCTGAAAATTTGCTTTGTATCATAGGAATAAGTTGCAAAGTCTCTTCTTCAAGAACTTGAAAACCTTTACTTTAAAATATATCTAGTGGTTTTAGTTTATTTTAAAGGTTTTTTTTTTTTTTTTTTTTTTTTTAAATGTATGGTTTTATGAGGCTCTTTTGGAAGTGTGCAGAGGCCCAAGTAAGTTGATTATGTTGATAATTTAATGCAATTCTCTGATCCTCTCCACCAGTGATTCCACTGCTAGGACACCTGTGAGGAGAACGGACTTCATACATGCATTAAAAATCTTACAAAGTTAGCGAGATAAACACCCGTACCTCGCATAAATCAGAGTTTCTCTTACCTCATGACCCAATCGGATAGCAGCTTCAGTAAAGGCCTGCCTCTCTTTCTGGAAGCTCCGCCTTTGCCTGTTAAACTCCTCCCAGTGGTCCTGGAGCCGCTCCCACTCCTCCACATAGTAGCAGTCCATCAGCACAGTGGGGAGGGGTGGAGTTACACTGTCCTGTGGGGAAAAACAAAACACAGTTCCAGCTACTGTCCTAAACAAAAGGTCTGACCTGACCACAGCTCTCTTGCCTAACCTGCAATAACTGCTGCTGTGCTCGGATCAGATGTCTGCTCTGCTCCAGCTCTTCCTCAAGATGAGCCAGCAGCTTCTCCTGATCTGTTCCTTGAGCAATAGGACCTGAGTGCACACACAGAAGTAAGTCTAGTTAAGTTAAGGTCTCTTCTCTTCTAACCTCCCAGCTTCAAAGCACACAGTTCTTACTCTTTGACATGAGCTCCCGCAGTGTTTTCTGGACTTGCATCCACTCCTGGACCACACCTCCTGTCACATGATCACCAAGGCACTGCTCTGATTGGACCAGCATGTTGTCAGTCTCATCGTCTAGTTCTGCATCATTGTCTCGTATTGTCTAAAGTAAACAGAGCTGGGTAGATTACTTACAAGTTGTAATCGGTTACTGATTCCAAATTACAAGACAAAAATTGTAGTTAGTAACGTAATCCATTACATTGCACATTTTAGGCAATGTAATCAGATTACTTTTTGATTACTTCTGACCCAAATGATCACATTGATTTAAATAAATTAATATTGTACCATCTGAAATCTAAGGAGTAAAAAAGATATATATTCCATTTGTTGTTATGAACAACATGAAGTGCATTAAACAATATAATGTCAGGGTTCCCAGAGGGAATTGCAGGGGGTTATGAGTTTAATGAAACAACAATACTTAAATCATAATGTTAAATAATTATAAATAAATAAATAAATAAATAAATAAATATTGAATAGAGGGAAAAAAAAAAAAAAAGATACTTACATTATTTTATTTATAATGTATTTTACCTGCATGTCATATGACCATAACCAATGCCAGGGAACCAAATGTACATGCAAATGTGATACTTTATTAAAATATTTATTTTAAAATCTCAGGTATACTTCAAGTAAATATATTAGGTGAAAAAAAGACAACAAACAAACAAACAATAAATAAATAAATAGTGAATGTGCATTGTAATGTGTTTGCCTTCCAAAGACAGAAATACATGGTAAACCTACAGAGTAGTATTTCAAATAAAAATCCATGCCAATGTTTAAACAACTTAAACGTGAAATGATGCTCAGTCGCCACCTGAATACTTACTGGTCATTGTGTGTCCACACAACCTGAAGACTTTCTGAATGTATCTAAGCTGTAGGCTATTTTAAACATGGAAAATTAGGGAGCACTGCGTAGATAATATGTAATCCATAAAAAAGTAAATGTAGTCTGATTAGTTTTTAATCCAGATTACATGTCATCAGTTACTACCCAGCTCTGAAAATAAATTAATTAAATACTCTATCATGCACTCCCCTAAATAGTATGCTAGACAGCGTGTGTCAAAATTTGCCCGTTACCAGTAAAGTATAGGCTAGTTTTAGTGCTTAGTTCAAAGATGTAAACTGGGACATAGACATGCATTTTCAGAAGGAAATCTTTCCAGTGAATGTGCAGTTGTCCTTCTCACCTGTTCCATATTATTTCTGAGCATGTGCAGTAGTGTAGTGAGGCCGTGTCGTAGTTTCATAGCTTCTCTGAGTTCGGCTTCCCTTCGGTCCAACAGCAGACGCAGTGCTTCTTCTGTCCTGCAGGGGGAGACATATCTTGCGCCACCTAATTTTTTTGGGCAATATTTCTTCCCAAAAATATACTAAAAGATGCTTAAAGTCAAACAGTTTACCATTATACAACTCATTATGCACATTATTGCTAATAAAACGTGCTTTGTACAGTCTATCAGGAATTGGTTGTACCTCCCATCGGACCTTGCGGTCTTGAAGCCAGCCTCTCTCCGTCCTGTCCGCTTTGGCAACACATTTATTATCTCCATGGCTATTGAAGGGGAATATTGTGCAGTCATTGCGTAATAATACAGCGATACGTTTTGTGGATTTTATATGGTAGTGTAACCCTAAACATTTACAATCTTTATCTTTAGGAAAAACGCACAAAAAGATTGAGGACACATCATCTTGCACTCCGGGGAGTTTGTGTCCATTATAAACTAGTAGCACATTATGGTTCTCATTTGTGACAAATTACTGTCAGTAAACAAGGGCAAATATTTCAAGAAGGCATAGAGAAGAGATAAAAATGTGGTAGTGAATGAAATCAGTAGCAGTTAAACGGGAGTCTCACAGACGCCGCGGTGCTTGTGTCTGTCGGTGAGCTGTGAGAGTTTCTCTTTCATGCGGTTGATGTTCTGCTCTCGGCGCTTCAGCTCTGCCCCCTGCTGGTTACAGCGACTCTGCAGCCGAGCGCACTGCACACACAGACATCCATGCCATCATCTGCGGCTTTCTATTGCCTTGCAGTTTAATATAGGAAGTTTGACAAATTAATAGCATATCATGAGAGAGATTAACTTTTTCCCTTTCAAAGGTCAGAGCATCTTGTAGTCTGGAGATGTGCAGGTCCTTCTCTATAAGCTGCTCCTGTGAAAGACAATAAGGCAAGTCAGTGCGTATATGCATTTACACACACACACACACACACACACACACACACCCCCCCTCTTCTCAAGGGACAACACTACAGAAATTAAACTTGTATACATTTTAGTGCAGCTTGTACAGCAATATAGATTTATTGTCCCCTGAAAATAACTCAACACACCGCTATTATTGTCAAAATAGCTGGCAACAAAAGTGAGTGTACCCTAGCCGTATGTTGTTTAACCGTGCAAAGCCACATATCCTATTCATCATGTTCATCACGTTGACCGGTTTTGTGAGCCTCAGCTGAAGTTCAGTGTTATTTGCACCTGTAATGAGTTGGTGAGGTCTTTGTGCTCCTCTCTGAAGAGCCTGTGTGAGAAGCTGCGTGTGGTTTCATCACAACACAGAGGCAGAATGGCAGAGTTCAGCATCTCTGAAACACAGAGAAACACAAACTCAATCGGTGTACCACCTTTCTCACATGCTGACAGTCTGGCTACGTTTACATGCACCAATTTTCGTCAAACCGAATGAATTGAATCCGATTGCAGATCTGTTTACATGTGCGCTTAACATTGTAATCTGATTCAATCACACTTGTGGAGACAAGCATGGACGTGACAGAGCTCATTATTTTTGCCATGTTGGCATACACATTCATAAATCAGCAACGGTTTTTTGTGATCTAAAGACGACGTCAACATTGTGTGCCCCAGAGACTTCTGAATACGATTGAGAAAGTAGTCGGATTCAAGCGTTTACGTGGTCATTTTTTGCTGTTGGATCGGATTAGAAAAGGAATAATCCACCCCTTTCAATCCGATCGTACTCAATCAGATCGATTAGTGTTTACATGAACGTTTTTCAATCCGATTACAAATGGATTATTTGGGTGCATGTAAACGTAGCTGTGTGATCACTTACCTGAGCAGTCCTGCGCTCTTATATGGGATGTTGGAGATCTTGCGACCAGTTTGTGTGCCATAAAGCCCAGACACTGATGATACCGTAAGAGTAGCATACATTATAATGCACTGAATCTTATGCAATATGCAGCTTTCCCCCCCGCCCCCCCAGTGTATGAAAAAAATAGACAGCAGTGATTGTGAAAGAACTAGTTAGTTCCTTCAGCAACAATGCAGTTTTTGGCAACTTTAAAATGAATAACATTTAAGAAACTTATAAAAACTGCATTTATACATCAATTCAATCCCTGGATATGTGAATACACAAAGTATCTTACCAGAGCAAAACATATATAAATGTTACACCTAGTCACTCAAAGCAGATGGCGTTACAGAGCAAACTGAGATCACAAATGACTTCTGTTTAACTAATCATCCATTTCATCTGACATCTGCAGGTCTCCTTTAATCATCTCATCAGTGATTGAGTTTATTTAACAGCAGCTGTGAGCAGCAAATACATATGTAACAAGTCCATCAAACGACAACAGATTAACAATCAATAACATTTTATTTTAAAAGTCAGTTTAGCAAAAAGTCAATGAAACAAGAAAATTTAAATGTAACATACTCAGTCAGTAGATGATCAGGGCTCCTCAACACAGCACATATTACATGTTTTCCTCATCAAACACACCTGATTCAACTCGTTAGGTCGTTAAGAGCTGAAATAAGCATCAGATAAAGACGGCCAACATGTGTACTGTTGAGGACACAGCATGACTTTCAAACCAAATCCCGCTGGCCATAAATTAGTACAAGACTATAGTAGAAAAACATCATGTCATTTTAGATAGTAAAAATACTCTAATAGTTTAATTTGTCCATTCCTTCCACATAAACCAGGGAGAACTTCATACAATCTTCAAGGAAGTATTTTTTTTTATATATATAAAATATGCATTACAAGTAAAATAGTGTTTGGTAGATAAAAATTACTTTCAAAATATAGGGTGTGTTATGGTTTTTACAGTCAATTGTACCATACAGTGTAAATTCAGCATAGTCAACATTATTACTCATAATACAGTTCAGACAAATAAACAGCATCTGTGCAGATATGAAAGGAGTGTGATGAAAATTAACACAGGAAATATTTCTCTTTTTTTTTTTTTTGCTATGCTAACTAGTGTTTGTGTGTGTAGTGTGATCCAGGAGGTCTTTATATACTAGTGTAAAAGGTAGAAACACACTTGAAGGCAGACACATTTGCAACGCGTCACCAGCTCTGAAATAAAAGATAAAACAGAGATATGAATATATTTAAAGGAATAGTTCATCCAAAATTAAAATTGGTTCAAAACAGGCCATTCAAGTTGTAGATGAGTTTGTTTCTTCATCAGATTTTTGAGTACAAACAGCTGATAAATACATCACAATAATCCACACCACTCCAGTCCATCGATTAACATCTTGTGAAGCGAAATGCTGCGTGTTTGTATGAAACAAAGCCATCATTAAGGCAATTTTAACTTTAAACTGTCACATCTAGCCAAAATATGAGTACATAATTTATACTAATGCTCCTCCTGTGAAAAAAAAAGTATTAATTTTTAGTTTGGCAACAGTTTCAAGGTAAAAACATCTTAAATGATAGTTTTGTTTCTTATAAACGTTGCTTCATAAGATGTTAACTGATATACTGGAGTGGTGTGAAATATTGTGATGTTTTTAGCAGCTGTTTGCGCACTCATTCTGATGGCACCCATTCACTGCAGAGGATCCAATGCAATGCTACATTTCTCCAAACCTGTTTTTTTTTATTAACAAACAAACTCATTTAGATCTTGCATGGCCTGATGCATTTTTAAACAATTTTGATTGTGTATCCATTCACTGAATGCATCTGTTGCTTTAGAAAGACAGGAGGTTGTTGGTAACCTTTGCATGATGAGACAGCAGTCGTTCAGAGGAGGCCGCAGGACTTGGGCGGGCGGAAGGGGTTGTCGCTGGACGGCACACCCACCAGCAGCGGGTCTTTATGGGCGTTCTGCAGGCAGAAGTTCTTTAGGTCTGTGGCAGCTTGAGAAACCTGCAGAGATTATAAGAAGACATGTTAAATGTGACCCTGGTACACAAAATCAGTCATAAGGGTCAATTTTATGAAATTGAGATTTGAATAAATAAGCTTTCCATTGATGTATGATTTGTTAGGATAGGACAATATTTGGCTGAGATACAACTTTTTGAAAATCTATAATCTGAGGGTGCAAAAAACTCAAAATATTGCCTTTAAAGTTGTCCAAATGAAGTTTTTAGCAGTGCATATTACTAATAAAATAAACTTTTGCTATATTTAGGATAGGGTTGCTATATAAACATTCTTTTCGCTTAAAAGAAAAATCGATAATTTTGACCCAAACAATGTATTTTTGGCTATTGCTACAAATATACCCATGCTACTTATGACCAGTTTTGTGGTCCAGGGTCACAAAAGATATGCATTAAGTGCACATACTTAATTTTATTATTGTCTATATTTTGAAGGGTTTTACAGATGAACTGAAAACAAGAATTTTGAACCTGGCTTTATCTAATGTTCAGGTTTCAGTTTTACTAGGTAAACAGTACCTTAACAAAATAACATCAAAAAACACTACACTAACCGTGAAATTTACTTCACAGCATTATAAAGCAAAAAAAAAAAACTAAAAACATTTTCATATTGAGGTCTTTAGGTTGAAGTACCCTGCTTTTGGTCACTCTTAGTAACGCCCACAAAAACAAAGAGTTTCGTTTGGACACATAACAGGTTTTTACAACTGTATCATACTGTACAATAAAGTATCATAGTATTGAAATATGATACCATCACTGTACCATAGTACCATCAGAGCGTCCGTTCATGCCGCTGCTCTCTCTGTTTGCATATATTTGCATTATTAATGAGCATGGGTAACGACAACTAACAGTTGTCTGAACTTTACATTAAAATTAGTTTTTTTGGCTGTATAAAAGAGTTATAAAACACGTCTACCACGTCTCAGAGAAGTTGTGACATTAAAAACTAAAATTATTTACCTATACATAAGTTAAACCGCGTTAAAGGTATTGTTTTGTTAGTTAGCGTTAGCACTAAAGTTAGCAGTAACTCACACCGGTTAAACACATCCGTTTGTGTTGCGCTGTAAAACCAAATATATTTCGCGTTTATTGCTGAAGGCGGATATACTTACGTTAATTCGTCGCATTTTGGCCTCTATTCTGAGCTGTTTGACGGCCTTCTGAGCCACAGCCACACTGCTGCTGCTAGCGTTATTGTTGGACATGATGACTGACTGACTCACTCAAAAGAGAGTTTGCGGAAGTTTGAGAAACAAGCGCGCGCGCAGACGCGCGTACGCTATCCAAATGTGAAAATACCTTTTGAAAGTTATTTGAAAACAAAACGTAAAAAAAAGTTGGTTTACATTATGGTACGTTTTAAATTCTTAGCATTACAAATGATTGAAAGTCTACACTTATTACTTTATATCGTTTTTACAAATGGAGGTTTGTCAATATTTTAATTAGATTATATACAGCTGAGGTCAAAAGTTTACACACACCTTGCAGATTCTGCAAAATCTACTAAAATGTTAGTACTGACCTAAATAAGATAAAATGTAACATAAAATACATTTACATAATAGTGCTTAAGAGAAAATAATTGTTGAATTTATAAAAATGACCTCGTTTAAAAGTTTACATACACTTATAAATGCTGTGAATGGTCCACAGCTGTTTTTTGTTTTGTTTTTTGTTTGTTTGTTTAATGGTAGGGGAGAGTGGGGTGATTTTTGCCAGGGGGGAAGTAGTTCCACCCCTTGTTTCTGGAAAACCATAGAAGAAATTGGTCATATGACCACATAATTTTGAAAAGCCACCCATTTTACTCATCCTCCAAATAAGAGAGACACATGGCATTAGAGGTAACACATTTTAGCTCAAAAAAACAGTTTTTTTCCTTTCAAAGTAAAATTTCTATGATTAAGGTTTTTGATTGTAGTGTATAGACAGGTTTGAAAACATTTCACATAAGTTTTAGTGCTTTAGCAGGCTACACAATGAGTCTATAGTTAGCATGATGTTAGCTCTTAACTGATGGATCATGCTAGTTTTTCAAACTTGTGGGTCTGGGGTGATTTGTGCCAAAGGGCCTGGGTTAAGTTGTGCCAGTGGCACAACTCACCCCCACTTATGATTATTTTCAACATATTATTAATTTGTAATTGTACATTGTACTCTTACATTTTATGTGACATTCTTAATTTTAGACCAAAACCCATCATGCCTACATACTCACAGGGGATAATCTGGAGAAGTGAGGAGATGGGCATGCCTCATCAGTGTTTGACTTAGGCCTACCTGCCATTTGTTTAATTTAGCTAACGCTGATTTCAGTTTTGAGTTTGCACTGTTATTAGAGATAAGTTTTATTAAGTTTTTAAGTGGCCTAAGTCACAATAGGATGTTTAGAAATTAGCCTAGTCACTTTATTCTTGTATGATAGATAACTGACAGATAGCATTCTATGTATGTCAACAGGCGTCTATTGCCAAAGCCTTTTTGCATGAAATGATTCACAAATATCATATATTGTGTATTAAAGTTTTTTGTGTTTTCCCAATAACTACAAAATGACTTATTCCAACTGTTTAATAGGATGACAACATCTAAATAAACCTTAAATGAGTATTTTTGTATTGAATTTGTCTTGTTTTCATGTAGCATTACAGTTCATAACATTAAAATGTTCTATTTTGCTTCAGAAATCACTGGCACAATTTACCCCAACGTATTCCCCCAAAGGCACAACTTACCCCACACCAGGGGCAAGTTGTGCCACAAGACCACTTTTTTCCCAAAAGCTATATTTCTGAAACAATTTATTTCAGATCCAAAGTTATTGTTCTCAGGGATGTACCACATCCTGAAATATATGTACATCCTTAAGTTGAAGGCATTACTGTCATGGCCTCACTTTAAAGTCACTTTGAGTAAAAACTGGCACAACTTACCCCACTTTCCCCTAGCTGTTCATGGATCCCTTGTTTGTCCCGCATTTCTATATAAAAATACTTCAGGTCCCACAAAGTCTTTGGTTTTTCAGTATTTGATATGACACACTGAGGACAACTGAGGGACTCATATGCAACTATTACAGAAGGGGGTTCTATTACAGAACTTAAATTTAACTTATTTTGTCTTCTGGGAAACATGCAAGTATCTTATAGCTTCTGAAAGGCAATGCTAAATAAATAAATAAATAAATAAATAAATAGGCTGTTTAAAAGTTTTCACCCCCTGGCTCTTAATGCATTGTGTTTCCTTCTGGAGTATCAGAGAGCATTTGAACCTTCTGTAGTTGCATATGAGTCCCTCAGTTGTCCTCAGTGTGAAAAGATGGATTACAAAATCATACAGTCACTGTTGGAAAGCGTTCAAATACACAGAAATGCTGTTAGACAAATTATTTTTCTGAAGAACAGCAGGCCATTTAACTGTTCAGGAAAACACAGGTACTCTTCAGGTAACAACACAGTAAGAATCAAGAGGATGTAAAGTTTTGAACAGGGTCATTTTTCATAAATTACCCATCTCTTTATTTTCTCTTGTGAAATATGCAACGCAACAGTTTATGGAACCAAATCACTTTTGCAAGGATACAAGTTTAAAAAGTCTGATAGGAAATTTGTTATATTATCTTGTAATTGTGTCCCTTAATTCTGTTCCAGGGCCTAAAAATATGACACTGTGGGAAATTTATGCATGAGCTAAATGAATATTATTTGATGCCTTCAGGGCTATAGTATTTTCCGTTTTTATGACACCATCTAAAACAAGTGTGGTCAGCAGTTTGTTTTTCTTCCTTTTTCAGAGTTCAGATACAGTTTCACAGGGGAAGGGGACATACGCTATTTTGGACTTCTTGTATCTTGTCTCACCACAGTCTTTGTCTTTACTACTAATGAGACTGCAGTATCATGGTAATATATTTCTTTTTAAATCATGTTTATGTTAAAATACTGAGGTGAATTTTCTGAAGTTACTCTGCTTATTACACTGAACTGTATTATAGCACAAGACAGTTGTAAGACATAGAGCATAGTAGTGAGGAACTGCATGATCATATGGTCAGTTTAAGTCAAGCAATGATAAGAACAAGGCTGGAAACTTGAAAGCGTTTGTGTAAAATGCTAAGGAATAATGACAACTGATTCCATATTAGTTACTTGTGTTAACTTTCACAGTGTTAAGATAAATAGATCAGATGTTTAATGGAGGTTGTGCATGATAAATCTCATGTCTCGCAGGTGTGTCCAGCTCTACTGCTTCAATCCTTCATCTGGATCTCTTTGATGGGAAAAGGTAACATCTGTCATGTGGTAGCATAACAAAATGAACACCAGTTTTTACAGAAGACTGTTTTCCTGTAAGCAGATAACAAAGTTGCTTTACTGGCAACACATTTGCTTAAAATGACTTCTCTTACAGCATCCCGTGTCACTTCAGTTGAGAGCAAACGGTCACAGCTTGCAGCTTTCTGTACCTATTGTCTATAGAGTGTTTTCATGACGAGTCATCAGTCGGCCATGTTGACGGGACTGAATGTAAACAATTGCACTGAACCAAATGAAAACTTGCGTATTTTGCTGATTATTGTTGCTAAATATGGTTAATTATTGTCATGTTTTGGGCTGCACTAATCGGCATTAGCATTTGGCACACTATAGACTTACAAAAGTTATAACAAATCCAGGAGAAGAGTGCAAAAAGGAACAAAAGACGTCTGAGGAAGACGTTTGTGGTTGGCCAAACTGATCCAAGATTTCCAGGGCAAGAATCTTGTCAACATTTGTGTTGTTCTTATCATTTCTGGTAAAATATTAGCTTATATCTTACTTAATACTGCTTGTACATATCTTCACCACCTATTAACTAACTTTAGTTTGTCAATATATATTTTGCCATTTCCTGCTTACTAAGTCCTTCTGTATTAGGGGCCATTCACACGTTTTTGTATGTTTTTCTATGTAAACACGCGCTTGACAGATGTGCATGACCGCTACGCTCGTGTCTCGCGTCTTTTGCAGCACCTCGCACAGGAGCGATGTGTTTTTAAGACGCCATGTCAGGTTTAGGTCCTGATCAGATAGAATGCATTTTGTGCAGTGAGAGGCACCTTTTTTTAATTGTTTTTGGTTGGCAGTGAGTTTTCTACATGCTGTTTATACTCCCCTGGCACCTCGTGTTTTAACCACCTGCTGTGCCTCACGTTTCTGCTGGAGTGCTCTGAGCACCTGAAGTTGAAAAAAAAGCAACTCTGTGCAGAAAAGCGCTCGAAATCATCACATTTTTTTCCATTGCCCATCAAATGTTTTGATGGTTTCCTAGCAACATAAAAAACACTGTGCACTGCTCTTTTTTTAAAAGTCACCAAGAAAAAGGCAGTGCTATGTGCCTCAAATTTTCAGACATAAAAAGTGTGATCGGGGTCTAAAAGAATTTCAACTTTTACACAAAGTGCTGTTCATCAACGTCAGTTCCAAAGCAGTGGACCAATCAGAAGAACTCGAAGGCGGGGCAAGCGTTGTAAGCTTCTGTTTACATTAGCAAGTTGGCATGACAACATCACATCTCAAAAGCGCGTCTCGAGACCCTCACGCTCTACGCTGCGCTTCTTTAAAAACCATTCCTGAGCCCTGCGTCTCATGCTTTTGTGAATGGCCCCTTAGACAGCATAAATTAGCAGAACTATGTATTCAGTAGTACATTAGCTGCAATCCACACTGTTGCTTACATAGGAGTATCGCCAATATGGCCGTGCATCTGGGTAACTGACCGTACCTTGACATAGGGGCAAACCTCTATAAAGAAATAGTCCTCTTCTGAAACCTTGAGTGCACATTTGGGTGTAAGGTTCGTCATGGAACCTTATTTCTAGTGTGTCGCCCAAAGCAGCATTTCAGGAAGGCATTTTTTGTGTATTCCAGGTGTGCAGTATTATGTAGTCAGCAGAATGTGTGTGATTAGGCAGTCGACGGTGCTCATACCCTGCAAACACACTTCTCGATACGAGCAGGTGAGAACAGCCGAATGGCTATTTGGGAAATCACCGGAGCAGATGGTAAGTGTTTCTCAGGACCCTGCGTTTGAAGGTCGTGTGGAGTTTGTGCAGTCTGACACGGGAAACTGCTCGCTGGTGCTGCGGGACGTGAGAAAGAGTGACGCGGGCATCTTCCGGTTTGTGCTCAGCACTTCTTCCGAGCGAGATTGGACAAACAATCAGGGAATCCAGGTAGAAGTAACAGGTGAGTGGAGAATCGGATGATAAAAACGTTTGACATTTCAATGTGGGAACTGAAATTGAAAGGATTATTAATTTAAGAATCAATCACTAAACATATTGGGTTGCTTAAAGCTATACTTTGCAACTTTTTTAGTTCAAAATTAACATTTAAATAATAGCTAAGCCATGTAACCTGTAAACATTCAAGTTCCAAAATACGGGAAATTGATAAACAATTACATTAACTTAGTAACATATAATTATGTCTTAGTGTATGCTATATGGTTACAATTTTATAATTATCTTCTTGTGGTTCCACCGTTTCACATTTACTCAATTTAATCAATTTAATCAATTAAACAATATTCAACCTTGAAATATATTGATGTGATTATTCATATAATGAGTTTTGGGCCATACAAAAAAGATTAAAAATACAGGAAAATATGTAACCGGGATGATAGCGGGATAGAATGGTAAAATACAGGAGAATACCGGGAAAACTTTGCCCTCTAAGCATAAAACTGTAGTAGGGATAACTGCAGCTTGGAGCAATGGGCATGCTGAAGGGTAGGGGCGTGCCAAAAGGTTTCTCATTGGTAAATTCTCCCTGGTAAAAACAGCATTGATGATATTAAGAATATTATTATTTTGAATAACTTTTGAAAGTATCTTTGCAACTTCGGCATGGCGCGGGTTACTGATGTCATCACCACCACAAAGTTAGGTTCTAGTTTACTAATAATCAAAAACAAATTACAGTATATATATATATTTTTTAATACAGTTGTCTCTAAAGTTTGGTTTGGTTTGGTTTATTTATATAGCACTACTAAAAGAACCACAAGGGTTACCCACAGTGCTTTACATAAAAACAAACAACCAAGAAACAACCACACACATTTAACAGTCCAACCATCACATATAACCTACTATATAGTTTAACTCACATAAGCTACCTCTCTAAAGTGAGCTTTCAGCAGTTTCTTAAACATTGACAAAGATTTAACAGACCTGATATGTAACAGCAGCTCAATCCAAAATCTCGGCCCCATTACTGCAAAAGCTCTGTCACCTTTTTGATGAGACACTACCAGAAGCTTATAGTTTTTTGAGCACAAGCTTATAGTTTTTTTTAACTCTGAGACAGACTGGAAGCCACTGCAACTTTACAAGTACCGGGGAAATTGAGTCATATTTCTTTACCCTCTTCAGAACCTTGCTGCCGCATTCTGGACTGATTGTAATCGAGCCAAGGATGTGACAGAGATGCCTCTTACCGATGTTTTAAAATAAGGTGCCAATGGGCTAGAATCTAACAATCTTTTGGCTGGCCAAAGACCAGTTTTTTCTTCATTTAGCATTAAAAAGAGTTTCACCAGCCAATTTTTAATATCACTTAAACACGCCAGAAGGGAGTCTAGAGATTTCGTGGGGTGTTTAAGTAGCAAATAAAATTGGGTATCATTGGGAAAGCAATGAAATGATACTCCATGCATTTTAAAAATGCTACCTAGGGGGAGCAAATATAAAGAAAAGAGTGTTGAATCGAGAGAATTGATCCCCATGGAAGCAGTCTTTTTTTATTATAAAAGTCAAGTAATTGCTGCAACATCACTTTTTAAAACATTTTTTGATACAAAAGGCAACTCCGAGATATAATAGGTCTATAAGGTCTATAATTCTTCATGTCATCCACGGCCAAGTTTGGAATCTGAAGATGCTGGTCAGCAATCTTTTGACTGAAGAAATTTAGGAATTCATTGCAAGAGATCAATGAGGGCTTTTTGTACATATAATTTACTTATAACCGCATTTATGATAGAAAACAGTCGTTTCGGGTTACTAGCCTCGAGCCCTAATAATTTTGGACAGATAAGTATTTTTTGCTTCCTTTACAGCTTTCTGAAACTTAAATAAGGAATCTCCAAGTGCTTCATAATGAACTTGCAGTTTAATCTTTTTCCACCTTCTCTCTGCCTGCCTACACTGTCTTCTAAGGGAGCGAGTAAGTTTATTCAACCAAGGATTTCCTTTTTGTTTTTTGCTTTCTTAGTCTTAGTGGGGCAACACAGTCTAAGGTGTCTATGCAGGTTGACATTAACCAAGACCAATGCTCATCCACCCCTAGGAGTGGCAGCGAAGATTCAATCAACAAGTTGTATTGTTGTATATACAGTGGATATAAAAAGTCCACACACCCCTGTTAAAATGGCAGGTTTATGTGATTTAAAAACATTTAAATGCCACAAATAATTTCAGAACTTTTTCCACCTTTATTGTGACCTATAACTTGTACAACTCGATTGAAAAACAAACTGAAATCTTTTTTTTTTCTGTGGAAAGTAAAAATAAAACACTAAAATAATGTGGTTGCATTAGTATAGCACTCTGTAATAAAAGTCTTTTTGGGTATGAGTTTATCAGCATGGCATATCTTTACTTGGCAATATTTGCCAACTCTTCTTTGCAAAAACACTCCAAATCTGCCAGATTGCGAAGGCATTTCTTATCCACAGCCCTCTTCAGATCACCCCAGAGATTTTCAGTTGGATTCAGGTCTGGGCTCTGGCTGGGCCATTATAAAACTTTAATCTTTTTCTTGTGAAGCCATTCTTTTGATGATTTGGATGTATGCTAAGGGTCATCGTCGTGCTGAAAGATAAAGTTTCTCTTCATTTTTTGTTTTGTGCAAATATTGACTGGTATTTGGCACTGTTCATAATTCCCTCCACCTTGACTAAGGCCCCAGTTCCAGCTGAAGAAAAACAGCCCCAAAGCATGATGCTGCCACCACCATGCTTCACTGTGGGTATGGTGTTCTTTTGGTGATGTGCAGTGTTGTTTAATGATGTACTGACTCCTATTTAACATGAGTTGTTTAACATGTGATTAGTTAATTCTGAACACAGCCACATCCCCAGTTGTAAAAGGGTGTGCACACTAATGCAACCCCCTTTTTTTTTTAGCTTTTTATTTTTTATTTCAGATTGTTTTTTCAATTGAGTTGTACAGGTTATAGGTCACATAAAAGGTGGAACAATTTCTGAAATTATTTATCATGGTCAAATTTTTTCAAATCACATAAACCTGGCATTTTAACAGGGGTGTGTAGACTTTTCAAGTTTTTGATATGCAGAGAACGTCCAGATTATTCGTCCCAATAAAATCATTTAAAATAAAATTTTTATTTGCCAACAAATGAGCTTGGTTGTATTAGTTCCTTAATGAAAGGTTTCACACGGTGAAGACAACAAAGGTTCATAGGATCCACGCCTCTCCCCTGAAAGCACAGTGGATCATACCTTCACATTGCTCTGTAGTCATTCAGCATTATCGGCTTGATCCATCCACATAGAGCACTGGTCTCAAACTCAATTCCTGGAGGGCCACAGCTCTGCACAGTTTAGCTCCAACCCTAATCAAACACACCTGATCCAGCTAAGCAAGGTCTTCAGGTTAACTAGAAACTTCCAAGCAGGTGTGAGTTGGAGCTGGTTGGAGCTAAACTCTGCAGAGCTGCAACCCTCCAGGAATTGATTTTGAGACCTCTGACATAGACCCTTTAAGACACACCAGGAAACAAATCGGTCAATGGGAACAGCCTGATGCAGTGTAGCCACCTGCCACATACAACTCCAATATCCTTCCGAAAGCTTCTTTAGTTTAACAATGATGCCTCCACGGCATCCTCTTTTTCGCGACGCTTTTTCTGAAGAGTATCATAAAGAGAGCACCATAGCTTGCTAGGAATATTTGACAATACGGGAGGCTGGCAGTAATCTGATCCCAAATAGTCAATGTGTGCTTTATCCGCCACTGATTAAATGAGCTGATCCCGATCATAGCTCCAGAGTGCGGCAACTTGTTGAGTTTTTTTTTAACATGAGGTAAAATATGAAAACAAAGTAACTGGTGTTACTTACTTGTACAAATAACGCCAATATTTTCTTGTAAATTAAAATTTGACTAGTTACTTGAAAAAATAAGTTGGATTTCATAACTCGCACTTGTAATGTGTTACCCCCAAAGCTGAAAAACACACATAAGCATAGACTACTTCTTTCCGGTCCAGATGCGGAGCTGGAGGTACAGACTGAGTCTGATGTTGTGATGGAGGGAGACTGGATTTTGTTTGTCTGTGGTTCATGCATCCCGTCCATGACTGTTCCAACCTACATTTGGAGGAAAGATGGCCGTCTGCACAGTCAACACCATGGGAACAACATACTTTTTTTGGATTCTGTTGAGCTGGAGAATGGAGGCCGATATTCTTGCACCCTAAGCGGTCATGGAGAACTCAACTCTATGTCTGCTGAAATCACTGTTAGACCTGGATGTAAGTTTTTTTTTTTCATTTTGAAACATCTCACATGTTCTTCAGAATGAAATTACAGTTCTTTCTGCAGGGAGAAAAGTTAATATTGTTTATCCACAATCAATGTTGGTGACAATAATGCTTATAAAGGGAAAGCAATAGATATGATTTGAGTTGAAATCAAATGTCTGTGTTTCACTGCGTGTCATTCCACACTTGTTTGTCTGTTTAGATGCTCCAAAGAGCATCTCAACGTCCATCAGTCCATCTGGTGAAATAGTGGAGGGAGATTCAGTGACTCTGAGCTGCAATAGTGATGCAAAACCACCTGCAGGAATAAGATGGATTAAGGAAGGAACATTAGTAGAATCTGGAAGAATCTATAGCATCTCAAACATCAGCTCTGATCACAGTGGAGAATACAAGTGCAGGTCCAGAAATAAGTATGGAGAGAAAGACTCTGCCGTGTTGCTGAATGTGATGTGTAAGTGAACGCTGGTTCCAGAACTGAGAACTTCTAGTTCAAGTGTGGTTTATTATTGTTAATGTTAATTAAGTATTGACATTTAATTCATTTATATTTTAGATGCCCCAAGAGATGTTGCGGTGACCGCTAACCCATCTGGTGAAATAGTGGAGGGAGATTCAGTGACTCTGATCTGCAGCAGTGATTCAAACCCTCCTGCTCTGATCTTCAGCTGGTTTAAGGAGAATCAAATTTCCGCTGTTGGATCTGGACAGAGTTTCAGTCCACTACAGGGTGGACCCTTCTATTGTGAGGCTCAGAATAAATATGGATCTGAGAGATCAGCATCTGTTTCAGTTACTGTTAAAGGTAAGAAACATCTCTGTTGATCTTAGTGAGCTCACTGTCTGTATAGAAAGAGTAACTGTTTTTCTGTCTCTCGTCTGCACGACTGAAGAGCGCAGCTCATCTCTGATCACAGTGGGAATCACTGCAGCTGTTGTCTTGACGTCTGTGATTCTGATGGTTTTGATCGGGCTGTTGATCAGAAGGTGAAGGAGACTGTACTGAAGGTGTCTGTACTTTTATGAAGATTCAAAGTCAGTTTGTGTTCATGTTCATTTCTTCTTCTCTCACAGGAAACGAGTGACTCCATCAGAAGAGCAAAACCACAGAGGACCACAACACAATAAGACGGTGTGTAAATCTCCTCATGTATGTTCTCATCTGTGTCTGTCAGTTCTGGAGGGTGTTTTAATCCTCTCATCATTGTGTGTCATCAGCTCGAGTCTCCTGAAGATGCCTACATGACCCTTGACCCCAAGTCCAGATGTTCTGAATACGACACACTGGATGTGAGTTTCTCTGCTGTTGCTGTTTATCATGTGGATGTTTAACATGAAAACTGTCAGTAATTAATCTGTTCACCACTTCTCTAGAATATGAAGAGATCCTGTGAAGACACAGATGACCTTGAAGCTCCTACATATGAAGACATTAATAACTGATTAATTCATGATATGGCTTAGAATAGTGCTAAGAATATGCGTTGTGTATAATATGATAGGATCCAAATTTGTAGGAGAGGATTTCTTCATTATATAATAAAATGTGTTACATTAACAAATGTGTTTCACCCTCTCCTTTACCAAATGTATCTGCTTTTATCCTGCAGTGTAACCAGACCACATGAAAAATACCCACAGTTAGCCAATAGAAAAGAAATCTAGATATGTTTGAAGTGAGCATGAAAACTCCAGCAGAGAGAAACGATCAAATCAATGGAAACACACTAAACATATGTGCACAAAAGAAAAACATGTGAATGATAAAGAGTACATTGTAAAAAAAAAAAAGTTCTACACTTTTTCTGCATGCAACTCTATTTACAGTGCCTTGCGAAAGTATTCACACCCCTTCATGTTTTCACGTTTTATGTTGCAGCCTTAAACTGCTTTAAATGACTTTTTTCCACATCAGTCTACACTCCATACATCATAAAACCAGAGCATAAAAACAGATTTCAAAATTAAAAAGAAATAAAACACTGAAATGAGTACATTGAACAAGTATTCATACCCTTAACACTGTATTTAGTTGAAGCACCTTCACAGCCTCAAGTCTTTTTGGTACAATGTGACAAGCTTTGCACATTTGGTAATTATCTGCCATTCTTCTCCTCACTTCTTCACCTTTCAAGCTCTGTCAGCTTGGATGGAGCTGGTAGACATTTTCAGGTTTCTTCAGAAATATTTGATTGGGTTTAAGCCCAGGCTCTGGCTGGGCCTCTTAATTCACAGAGTTGTCTATGAGTCACTCCTGCGGTGTGCTAAGGCTCATTGCCCTGTTGGACAATGAACCTTCATCCAGTCCGAGATTCTGAATGTTTTCATTAAGGCTATCTCAATATTTTGTTGCATTGAGCTTTTCTTCTGTCCCTGCCACTGAAAAACAGCTCCATAGCATGAGGCTGCTACAACCACACTTTACTTTTTGGGATGGTACTTCACAGGTGATAAGCATGCTTGGAATTGACCTATCACTACGCCCCACCCATAGAACACAGATGAGCCAATGGCAGTTGAGTATCAGCTGCACGGAGATGGAACTTGGACATCTGTAGGTTACAGCGCCATAGAGAATCACTGGTAGATCCAAAGCTCTTGTCGTTTTATTGGTGTTTATGCTACAAAAATAATAAAACGATGTGCCTGAGGTATGTGTAACACTGATTCCAGGTATCCTGAGAGGATTGGCAATGGAATTTGAAATTGATTTTATTACTTAATGTTTATTTTCTGGTTGTCATACTCTCATTAAGTTGCCTTTTTCATCTGCTCAAGCAGGTAATGTCTGTAAATATTGTTAATATCTTTTACTTAACTTTAAAGTTAGTGAATCCATGCTAAGTACAAACCTCAGCTAACTATTCTCATGTCATGTCCAGTGTAGGTCAAAAACACATAAATGGAGGTCTACACTTCAGTGCCTCTCTATATTAAACTGGTTAAATGTAAAATAATTCATCTTACACTGCGGTACATGAACAGTGTTGATCCTGGATGTTGTCATCTGTGATCGTGACGACCATAACATGAGATTTCTTCCGTTTGCATTGAGATCTGTAAACCCTTGATTTCAAATTAATCATGTTACACACCATATTTATTTTAAAATCATTTATATATCTGTCCATGGCATATTAAAGCCCTACTTGAATGCTCCTCGACGAGAGGTGGTCCTTCTTTGTTCAAAATTTATCAAAAACATCTTCGGACAAGGTTTTCACACTGACAGCTGTCATTGTAAGACAGTGGGAAACTCTGTTTGTCCGAGGCAGCAACAGTAACTAAGGGGGTGGAGCTTAGCGATAGGTCAGTTGAGGTTCATCAGACCAGAAAATCTTGTTTCTCACAGTTTGAGAGTTCTTAAGGTGCTTTGTTGCAAATTCCAAGTGAGTTTTTATATGTTTTCGCTGAGGAGAGGATTGGGTCTTGCAACACTGTCATAAAGACTGGATTGGTGGAGTGTTGCAGTGATGTTTGTCCTTCTGTAAGTTTCTCCCATCTACATATATGATCAAGGAGCTCAACTAGTGGCCATCAGGTTCTTGGTCACCACTCCAGACAAGGTCCTTCTCCATCAATTGCTCAGTTTGGCCAAGAGGCCAGCTCTAGGGAGAGTCCTTGTTGTTCCAACTTCTTCCATTATGGATAATAGCGACTACTCATGCTTCTTGAACCTTCAATGCAGCTGAATTTTTTCAGAACTGTTTCCCGGATGTGTGGCTTAAAGCAGCCCTGTTTTTGAGCTTTACAGGCAGCTTGCTTTTTGCTCTGATATGCATTTTCAGCTGATAGACCTTTTATTTAGATGTGTGTGCCTTTTCAAATCATACCCATTCAATTGAATTTGCAACAGGTTAATGAATGCTCCTGAGCTAAATTTCAACTGTCCCAGAAAACTAGTTATGCAAAGTGTTTTATTTCAAATAATTTTTTTTTGCTTCGTCATTATGGCGTATGGAGTGTAGATTTGTGAAAAAAAAGTTATTCAGAAGCAGTTTAACATAAGGCTTTAACCTAACAGAACGTGAAAAAAGGGCATGAATACTTTTGCAAGGTTTGCAAGTATGCACGTGACATGTCCAGGGTGATTTTGTTGTTTGAGGGTGTGTTGATAAATATCTACTCAAGAAATCGAAAAGAAATCTCTTAGTTGTCACTGTAGGAATTGCATGCAGCTCACAACTTCTGCAAAGGCGGCACTAAAATAAAAGAAAAAGAGGAAATAGCACACACGACATGTGTTGAAGTGCTGTGTTCATCAGCGAATCTCACATCTTTAGTTTCAGTAGTATTTCTGTGTTTTCTTTGCGTGTGTTTGAATCAATCCGTCTGTTTTTATTTGATCTCAACACGTTGTCTTAAAAACAAGCTGCTTCATCAAGAAGTCTATGTGGTGTGTGCTTATGTAGAATTTATATTAGTGTTGTGTGACTGGAGGAGGAGCATCTTTCACCCACACAGAGAAAGAGAAAGGAAGTGTCAACATCTTTGAGACAAAGTTTCCCACCGTCCAGCCTGATCAGCTCTCATTTTAATACATGAACATGGCAGGTTACAGTAAAGAAAGGTAGGACAAGAGCTCCCTAAATATTTAAAATGCATTGAAGGTTCAAAATTATTATATTAAAATGCCAAAAAAGTCTGTTTGATGAGTTGTTTCTTATTAATCATATTTTTTCTTCATATTAATCATATTGTATTTCTTTCATTAATTCATTTATTTTGTTACCCTTTATTATTTGATTATACCTTTTTATCATGAATTGTTTGAAAACAGTATATAATCAAAAGTTAGTCATATTCCCAAGTTCTTATCAGTAGTGCTGCTATCTTGCCTGAACAATGTGGTTAAACAATGGCAGATTTTATTACAATTTGATGTATAAGTGTTTCCTGAAGTGTTTTCTTAGAATTTGGAGTGCAGTGCTATGAGATAAGCTTATGCTTGCTATATTCTTTAAGAGAGTGCAAAACCACAATCGCTATCTGCTCATGCTGATGTAGTCACCCAGTCATGTTGACCTGGTCCAAAACTGTGTATGACATTTAACTACATGACTGATTTAAACTTACCTGACACTTATCTGATGTATTAAGCGTGCTACGTTTTTTCTAGAGATCCTCTTCTGCGTGACTGCTTATCTGCTCCTCTGTTATATTATTCTCTCATAAGATGCTAAGCTCAGAGATGTGTTATACTCAGAAAGATTATACTATTTAGACTATAAATTGTATTTTGTTTACTCTTTTGATGTATCCTTAATCATATATTCATCAATGATATATTCATTCACTTTTCTATTTTTAAAACTTGCATTTATTTTTTAATTTAATCTAGAATTACGTGTCTCTTATCCATTCTGTTATAATAACTCTCTTATAACGTGTTATCACTGCTTTGTCTGCATGGATCCCCCTGCATCAAATACAGACTGATTGATTGATTTGTTTGTATGTAATTTTAATCATTTGCTTAATGTTTTTTAGAATGTTTCATCTTTTCTCTCTTATTTCGTTGCTTATGATTCCTGGTGAGTCTAATACAAATTCTTATTTTAAGTTGTTTTGCACTGGAGATCAGACTGTTAAAAACATGTAAAATGTCCACAATGTCCAATTTATATGGTGATCTTGTTTTATTTTGTGTTTGGATGCTTATAATGAATTGAAATTAAAACAGAAGAGTTTCTGTGGTTAACAAACACTATATAAATGGAATCCAAGCAAACAGTGAAACACACAATCTAACAACAGTTGAACAAATACTCTGTATCTTTTAATATATGAACATGCATTTAATCTGTAGTTTCCTGCTTTATATCTTCTAGTGATTTACAGCCAGGATTGGAAGATTCAGTACACAAATATGACTAAATGTGCTCTAAAGGATTCAACAGTAATTTTATCAGGCATTTACGAACACCCAGCACGTCTCACTGTGACAGAGAGATTCTGGATTGTAAACCCATCTCAAGACAACAGTAAAAATCTGTTGGATCATCCAGATTACGGAGGCAGAGTTCAGTTCTTCCAGAATAAAGACAGAATGTTTTTACTCAAACTCAGTAATGTGACACATGAGGATGAAGGAATGTACTGCATCAGAATCAAGACAAATGAAGAAAAACAAAAATATCTGGGTTATCCTGGGGTTGATCTCAAAGTGACAGGTACAGTCAAACTAAAATTACACTGACAGATTGTAATTTGCTCTTTCATACACATATAAACAAATTTTCTCCATGATAATTTCAGATCTCAGAGTGGAAATTCCTGAGGAGATGATTGAGGGAGAATCACCTGTTTTATTCTGTAAAACCACCTGTAATCTCTCAGATAAAACAAACTTTACCTGGTATAAAAATGGCAAGTATTTATCAAAACTGATCAGCACAAATCAGCTGTTGCTGCAGTCGGTCAGCAGAGATGATACTGGAAACTACAGCTGTGCAGTGACAGATCAGAAACATGTGTCTCCTGCCGTCACTCTCAGCATCAGATGTAAATCGGACTTGATCCTCAAAATTAGCAAAATTCAGTCCTGACTGATCAAACAATGGACTGTGAGATATAATTTTTATATTTTTCAGATCCTCCAAAGAGTGTCTCAGTGTCCATCAGTCCGTCTGCTGAATTAGTGGAGGGAGATTCAGTGACTCTGAGCTGCAGCAGTGATGCAAACCCTCCTGCTCTGAACTTCAGCTGGTTTAAGGAGAATCAAGCCTCAGCTGTTGGATCTGGACAGAGCTTCAGCATCTCCAGCTTTAACTCCAGTCACAGCGGACGCTACTATTGTGAGGCTCAGAATAAATATGGATCTGAGAGATCAGCATCTGTTTCAGTCACTGTTGAAGGTGAGAACCATATCTTTTCATCTCAGTTTTGGAGGTCATTGTCTGCATGTAGTAACAGTTTTTCTGTCTCTCGTCTGCACAACTGAAGAGCACAGCTCATCTCAGATCACAGTGGGAATCACTGCAGCTGTTGTCTTGATGTCTGTGATTCTGATGGTTTTGATCGGGCTGTTGATCAGAAGGTCAAGGAGACTCTGTGTCTGTACTTTTATGAAGATTCAGAGTAAGATATTGTTCATGTTCATTTCTTCTTCTCTCACAGGAAACGAGTGACTCCATCAGAAGAGCAAAACCACAGAGGACCACGACACAATAAGACGGTGTGTAAATCTCTTAATGTATCTTCTAATGACTGTCAGTTCTGGAAGGAGTGTTAATTCTCTAATCATTGTGTGTCATCAGCTCGAGTCTCCTGAGGACGCCTACATGACCCTTGACCCCAAGTCCAGATGTTCTGAATACGACACACTGGATGTGAGTTCCTCTGCTGTTGATGTTTAACATGACAGCGTAAGGAATTAGTAATGAATGTTCACTTCTTCTCTAGAATATAAAGAGATCCTTTGAAAACACGGATGACCCTGAAGCTGAAGAGTCTACATATTATAATATTGGCAAAGGATTAATCCACAATATGACATGATATAGTTTTTTTGTATTATTATTTTTTTCTCCAGCTGAGAAATAAACAGGTTTGCTTTTGTGCTTTTAAAAAATGCATGTTTTTTGATGTGATCTGTCTGTTGTTCCAAAGTTGTACAAGTTGATTTTACAGGTTAGGAAGTTATACAGTTGTTAGATCGCGCTCCTCATGCCTAGACAATTAGGATCCGACCCCAGACACCGGATCCTGTCAGAAAATATCAGTTTTTCTGGTAACAGAACAACTCGTCAGCAGAGTCGTCTAGTACCCAAACCCCGTTAGGAGGTCTTGTCTCGTACCCAAAATACCCAAAACACTATTAACAGTCTTCTGTCAGCAAAGAAGTTGACTGAGGAAAAAACTGTGAAAATGAAGAGCAAAAGCAGGAGACGAAGTAATGATGATAAAAGGAGCAGAGTTTATTGAACAGTCTTTGTTGCGTATGTCTCGATGCTCAGACTTCGTCTGAAGAACACAAAATCAACACGTATTGTTATAGCAAACGTCTTCACAACAACATCCCATAAACATTGAGGCTCATAAACATTCCCTTGTATCTCTTATTCATGAAGACAAACAGCCCTTCAAACCACACAGTCATAAGACTAAACAACAGTGGAAATATATATATATATATATATATATATATATATATATATATAAAATAATAATAATAATATAACATAATATAAATGACTAATCAGTTAATAAATCTATAAATTAATGACTAATCAATTAATGAATCTGGATATATAAATGACTATAATGACTAATATAAATGATTAAATGGAATAGTAAAATAATTAAATGATAAATGATTACACTGAAAAAAATGGACATAACAGGTCTTTGATATTACAAAAATGAATCATGTTTATTCAACACAATTCATTTATGTTTCCGTTGTGAACATAATTTAATTAAGTAGATTTCAATTGTTCAATTAGAGTGGGGCACTCCGGAACAGATGGTGGCGCTAATGCATCAATGAAGAAGAATGAGAACTGCTGTACACTGCTGAAAGTGATACACCACATTAACTCAATAAAATTGTGTCAACAGGTTCCAAGCAATATTATTAATTAAAGTCAACACATAAGAATTAATTAAAATGAATCAAATGAGAATCTTACAAATTAACCATTCAAAATGAATAAAATTGCACTAAAAATAAGTAAAATGTAAACAAAAAATATTGGTTTCACTGGACAAAAAACAACCCAATAAAAAAAAAAACCTACACAGCAAAATCCAAGTCAAATAACAAGCAGAATCACCAAAAGACAAAATCAAAAATTTTTAAGCAACCGTTATAGTGGTGAGTGTTTGCATTAATTGGGATCTTAACATGTATATCTTAGAAATTAGATTTTGTTTGGCTTTTGTATCGATGTTAAAACAGACAGACAAGCCAAGAACAGCAGTCTGCAGGTGTTCATGATTTTGTTTTAACATTATCATTATTTCATCTACAGTCTAATCTCTGAGTTAATTTCCTGACTATAACAGCCTTGTAAACCAACGACAATCGATTCTGAAATTTCTATCCATTTTGAAAAGATTTCTTTCTGGCAGTTCTGATGTTAAAAAAAAAAAAAAAAAAACCTTGTTTAGGCACGCAGAGACATCAAGAACCAGTGTATGAATCTCAACAACGGTGATCTTCAAATCAGCATGTTGTAGCCAATCAAAACTCACCCATGGTTCCCATCATGCATTGCCACATGAATAAATTGTGAGCTGAATTGTCTTTCTGAATATTCTATTTGTCACCACTGTTGAAATTTATACACTGGTTCTTGATGTCTCTGCGTGCCTAAACAAGGTTTTTTTTTTTTTTAACATCAGAACTGCCAGAAAGAAATCTTTTCAAAATAGATAGAAATTTCAGAATCGATTGCCTTTGGTTTACAAGGCTGTTATAGTCAGGAAATTAATTCAGAGATTAGACTGTAGATGAAAAAATGATAATGTTAAAACAAAATCATGAACGCCTGCGGACTGCTGTTCTTGGCTTGTCTGTCTGTTTTAACATCGATACAAAAGCCAAACAAAATCTAATATCAAAGATATACATGTTAAGATCACAATTAATGCAAACACTCACCACTATAACGCTTAAAAATGTTGATTTTGTCTTTTGGTGATTCTGCTTGTTATTTGACTTGGATTTTGCTGTGTAGGTTTTTTTTTTATTGGGTTGTTTTTTGTCCAGTGAAATCAATTTTTTTTGTTTACATTTTACTTATTTTTAGTGCAATTTTATTCATTTTGAATGGGTAATTTGTAAGATTCTCATTTGATTCATTTTAATTAATTCTTATGTGTTGACTTTAATTAATAATATTGCTTGGAACCTGTTGACACAATTTTATTGAGTTAATGTGGTGTATCACTTTCAGCAGTGTACAGCAGTTCTCATTCTTCTTCATTGATGCATTAGCGCCACCATCTGTTCCGGAGTGCCCCACTCTAATTGAACAATTGAAATCTACTTAATTAAATTATGTTCACAACAGAAACATAAATGAATTGTGTTGAATAAACATGATTCATTTTTGTAATATCAAAGACCTGTTATGTCCATTTTTTTCAGTGTATAAATGAATAAAGGAATGAAGAATAAATGAAGAATATAAAAAACAAAATAAAAAACAACACAAATGTATGGTTGCTCTTGTGCAGCAAAACACACACAATTTGCATTTGAGGATCATCAGATCCTTCACGTAGATGCTCAGAAATTTACTAAATATTTGATATATTATTTTTTTTTTTTACAGTGCTGTAATGGATAAAGATATTGACAATGTTTGCATCAAACACAAAGTTAACTGCTGAATGCTTGGATTGCAGCATTTAACTGTGCATTTACCTGCATTTTAATTTTTTTATTTGGAGTGTTAAGAGTGTTATTTAATTAAACAATAAAACATTTTTCCATACGTGTCTAAGTATGACATTTTTTTAAACAATGTTTAACAAAAATGTGTGGGCTACTGTTATAATACACAGAAAAAAAGGCATCTAGATTTCTTCACAGCCGTTTATGTCACCATGGTGTACGTGCAGTTACATGTTCTGTCCTCTAGATGTCGCATCAGGTCGATGAGCTGTAGAGGTGTGGAGGAACGGCGCTGTCCGAGGTGCTGACCGTTCGCTGAACAACAGTCGTGAAAGTCGTCTTGAAGTCAGTATAGGTCAGGGTTCCTCAAATCTTACCCTGGAGGTCCAATGACCTGCAGAGTTTATCACAAACCCTGCTAAAACACAACTGCCTGTGAGTTTTTAACGATTTTGAAGGCAATGATTAGCATGCTCAGGTGTGTTTGATTAGGGTTAGAGCTAAACTCTGCAGGAAAGTGGATCCAAAGGTCCAGATTTGAAGATCCCTGATATAGGTGAACCTGTTTGAGCAAGCCAAAGGTGTAAAGCAGGGGTGTCAGACTCCAGTCCTGGAGGGCCACAGCTATGCAGAGTTTAGATGCAACTCTAATTAAACACACCTGATCCAACTAATCAAGTCCTTCAGGCTTAATTGAAAACTGCTGAGTACAGGGCAGGGGTAGGAACTTTGATCCTCGAGAGCCGTGTCCCTGCATATTTTAGCTCCAACCCTAATCAAACACACCTGAAAAGGCTAATCAAGGTCTTCAGGATCAGAGGTGGAAAATCCATGTGCCATGAGTAAAAGTCCTCCCCAGTATTTTGTTCCAATCACCTGGATTTGCGAATTAGCATCGTTTTTCAGCAGGAGGTCAGAGATGGGACCAAGTCATTCCTTTCGAGTCACAAGCAAGTCTCAAGTCAAATCCAAAGTCCCCAAAGAGTTAATGAGATAATTATGAAATGATGATTGTGCATTAGTGATGAACACCTGCTGTTATTGAGAATTACAGAGGATCAGATGTGGATGTTTTATTAGTTAAAATGATGCCACCATCATGAAGATCAGTGTGTTTGCTTTAGTTGGGCTCTTCACCCTTAGCTTCTTGTGTTAGATTTTTCTGTAGCAACACATGTGGAGTTGTGAAGTAGTGCGATCAGTGCTCAGTGATGAGATTATATTAGCTGCGTCATATGATGTGATGATCATCATGAGCCGGCTGGAAAACTAAGTATATTTATACATACTTATTTGTATGTGTTTAAGTGTTGTATAATCAACCCTGTAGAGCTACAGTATGCAGATAATATATTAGACAACTATGTATAGTGTGCATAAAAAAAAAATAAAAAAAAAAACTGATCTCCAGTGCTATGTAGACACACACAGACACCAAGAACCAGAATATGAATCTCAACAGTGGTGGCAATTATTTATACTGCAGTGCATGATGGGAATTTTTACTATGGTGTTTCCCAGCATGAAACATTTTGTTGATTGTCACCATTGTTGAGATTCATGTGCTGGTTCTTGATGTCTGTGCGTGTCTAAATAACTCTGGGCTTAATTTTCTTTTTATATTCATTACACAGGTTTTTTTTTTCTTTATAACTACAAATATTAGAACAATATGCTGTTTGTATACTGTAGTTTTATAGGGTTGATTATACAATACACACACACACGCACGCATACATATTTAAAGTTACTTTGGTTGTTTTCCAGCCAGCTCATGATGATCATCTCATCACTGATCTCACTATTTCACAACTCCACATGTGTTGCTACAGAAAAATCTAACACAAGAAGTTAAGGGTGAAGAGTCCAACTAAAGCAAACACACTGATCTTCATGACGGTGGCATCATTTTAACCAATAAAACACACATCTGATCCTCTGTAATTCTTAATTCATCACTAATGCACAATCATCATTTCATAATTATCTCATTAACTCTTTGGGGACTTTGGATTTGACTCCAGACTTGCTTGTGACTCGAAAGGAATGACTTGGCCCCATCTCTGACCTCCTGCTGAAAAACGGTGCTAATTTGTAAATCCAGGTGATTGGAACAAAATACTGGGGAGGACTTTTACTCATGGCACATGGATTTTCCACCTCTGATCCTGAAGACCTTGATTAGCTTGTTCAGGTGTGTTTGATTAGGGTTGGAGCTAAAATATGCAGGGACACGGCTCTCGAGGATCAACGTTCCCTACCCCTGTACTCAGCAGTTTTCAATTAAGCCTGAAGGACTTGATTAGTTGGATCAGGTGTGTTTAATTAGAGTTGCATCTAAACTCTGCATAGCTGTGGCCCTCCAGGACTGGAGTCTGACACCCCTGGACTAACTGAAATGAGCCTGGCTTATTTGGTAAACTTGTTTTATGGAACACCCCCCAGGTGTTCATCATTAACGGTCAATCATCACATAATTATCTCCTTAACTCCAACATTGTGTCAATGCTACTTGAACACTCTGTAGTGTGGAAACACATGAACACTGAGCAGTGCTTATTAAACACTGGGACCTTTTACACCAGGGTTCCTCAAATCTTGCCCTGGAGGGCCAATGCGCTTCAGAGTTTAGCTCCAACCCTGATTAAACTCACCTACCTGTGATTTTCTAATGATCCTGAATACGCTGATTAGCATGCTCAGGTGTGTTTGATTAGGGTTAGATCTAAACTTTTCAGGAAAGTTGATCTCGTGGGCCAGATTTGAGGATCCCTGTTTTACATAAATCTTACCTATTTCATTCACATAATTACAAAATTTGTATGTAATTTAAATACATAAAGTTAATGTTTAGACTAAATTGTTTTTTTGATTGTATGTCCCAGAAAACATGCCATGTTTACTTAGTGTAAATAGCATCTAATTGGTATTTACACTTTGTGTAAAAAGCCACTGCCTATATAAGTGCTGCTAACATTGTGAACTTTTATTCATGTTTCAAGTTGAGATCGACTCCATAAACGCCTGTAAGTTGTCTTCTCAGTTTGTCATGTTGTCTTTGCATTGTAAAAGCAGCCTTACGGTTGAACACATTCACTAATTTTTATTTGAACTATAATACAGGTATAAGAATCACAGTGAATTTTGAATCATTAAATTCTCTTGGTTTTTGCATTCGCTCTATATTTATGTGAAATAACTGGGTTATTTGTTTGTTGAATGAGAAGTTTAGAGGAAGTCAAGAAGCCGTTTGTGACATAGGCATGTTGTACTTTTCTCATGGTGCTTACAAAATCAGCATAACGGTAAAGAGAAAGAAAAAGAGGAAGAAGAGATATTTTTTCCAGTGCCATGTGAGAGTCACACTGACTTGAGTTTCCATTGTTTTTCAGTGAGCCTGCATGTAATCTCTTGGGTTCAGCTCCTATCTGCCTGATTGAATGTATCAGTGTTGATGCAGCGAGGTTTGATTGACTCATCAGGGTTTGCTGTGTATTTTGTGTTGAGTTGTGCTCTATAATGTCCTGTGAAGGAGGAGGAGCATCTTCCACTCAGACAGAGGAAGTAAAGAGAACCGGATGTCTGGTAATAGTTAAGCACTGCATACACTACATCAATTCTCATTTTTACATGACACTGCACATTTAAGCAAGGTAGGACAACTATATTTGTACAAGGCAGATTTGAATACAGTTAGTCAGATAAAATCACATTTAAATACACTACCATGCAAATACACTTATACACTAGTGTGCAGTACCTTTATGTCATTTTAACAATCTAATGTCTTCCAGAATGTTCAGCCTATTCTCTTTGATTTCTCTCCTTGTGATTCCTGGTGAGTCTGATCCTTAATCTTATTTCCACTGGAGAAAGAAATAGCTGTCGTTCCGTATATTTGTCTGTATTCCTGTGTTTAATTAGATAGACAGTTTGATGTGTATGCACAGTAAATTCCCCAGAGTTAAATGAACTCTGCTCAGAGTACATTTGGTCCACCTCCAAAGAGAGTTAAAATAACACTGAAGCAGAGTTAAAGTTAATGAGATAATTAAGTGATTAATTAAGTGCTGATTGATCATTAGTGATGAACAGCTGCTGTTAACAATCACAATTACCAAAAGAGAAAATCACATTTTTAAAGTCACCATGGAGCCATGGATGAGTTTTGATTGTCTACAACATGGTCACCATTGTTTTGAATATCACACTTCTTGATGTCTGTGTGTCTAACTTACAGGCTTTTTAAGCTTTTGATCAAGATATGCTTCAAAGACATCTGTCTGGTTGTACTGAAAATGTCAAATCATATATTGTTCACAGTGTTTATAGCCAACAAAGTAACTTTAACTCAATTATCAAGTCTCCACACAATAATTAAGCCAAAACGTAATCATCAACTTTGAATGTTTTTTTGTTATTTGTTTGCCAGGCTGTTATAATTTAGTAATAGCTGCTAAATAAAACCTGAAGTTTTAAAAAGACAAGGGTTAAGAGTCCAACTAAAGTAAACACTGACTGCTATGATGGTCACATAAAAAATATTGATTTTCTCTTTTAGTGATTGTGATTGTTAGCAGGTGTTCATCACTAATGATCAATCAGCACTTAATTATCTAATTTACTTTAACTTTAACTTTTAACTTGTTTCAGTGTTATTTTAACTCTTTTTGGAGTGGGACCAAATGTACTCTGAGCAGAGTTTATTTAAAACTGGGGATTTGAGACTGTCCTCAAAGAAAATACGACCCAGTTGTACGTTTTTGAATCGACCAAATACGATCCATTCTTACGTTTTAAAGTTAAGCGCCCTCTAGCGGTCGTAAAAATAATGACAGTGTCGCGTTGGATCTGACGTCATCGAATGACGTATGAGTTTTTATACGATTTCAGGGTAATTTAAACGTGTTTTACTAGGTGTAATTCGTATATATGACCACACCTAATCCTACCCTAAACCTACCCCTTACAGAAATAGTGCAAAATCATGATTTCTAGTGCATATTTAAAAAAAAAAAAACATACAATGAAAACATATGTGTTCTCTGGAATCGAACCCGTGTTCATATGATTATACCACTCCGCAGTGCAACGCACTACTAATTGACCTACACATAATGCTAAGGTTGAATTAGATACCTGTTACTGATAAGGGAGCAAATGTTGAATACGCTTTACAGAGACGTATTTGAGGATTTGTGAAAACGACTTTAGTCCGTCGTATAAATTGGAGGACATGTTGGTCTTGTTCTATCATAACAAACCATGCACCAATGGAAATCATAAACCCTTAGGACTTTGTGGTCCAGGCTTCTGTAAAATCAACACAGACAACCTCAGTACTGTCAAATTAGACACTTCCTGGAAATACTGGCTAGTGGTGCCATTTTTGTCTTCATGTAACATTTTTGTTACTCACATATGGAGAGGGTGAGCATGGATCAATGTCCATCTATGTTGATCTTGTCCTATTTTGTCTTCTGACTGGTTACAGTAAGGAAAATTGAGTAAATAAATGTTTTAACAAAAACTACAGAAGCATGATGTAAGGATGAGCACAACTTAAAACTGCTTCTGTGTTATAGAGAAAAGTAAAAACACAAGTATACAGAATCAAAAACATTTTAAAATCTGTATTTGCCGGTTCAATATTTTCCAGTGGTTTGCAGCCAAAATTGGGAGGTTCAGTACACAGGTTATGAATAAGCATTTAATCTGTAGTTTCCTGCTTTATATCTTCTAGTGATTTACAGCCAGGATTGGAAGATTAAATACACAAATATGATGAAATGTGCTCTAAAGGATTCAACAATAATTTTATCAGGCACTTACGAACACCCAGCACGTCTCACTGTGACAGAGAGATTCTGGACTGTAAACCCATCTCAAGACAACAGTAAAAATCTGTTGGATCATCCAGATTACGGAGGCAGAGTTCAGTTCTTCCAGAATAAAGACAGAATGTTTTTACTCAAACTCAGTAATGTGACACATGAGGATGAAGGAATGTACTGCATCAGAATCGAGACAAATGAAGAAAAACAAAAATATCTGGGTTATCCTGGGGTTGATCTCAAAGTGACAGGTACAGTCAAACTAAAATTACACTGACAGATTGTACTTTGCTCTTTCACACACATAAACATATGTTTTCTCCATGATAATTTCAGATCTCAGAGTGGAAATTCCTGAGGAGATCATTGAGGGACAATCACCTGTTTTATTCTGTAAAACCACATGTAATCTCTCAGATAAAACAAACTTTACCTGGTATAAAAATGGCAAGCATTTATCAAAACTGATCAGCACAAATCAGCTGTTGCTGCAGTCTGTCAGCAGAGATGATACTGGAAACTACAGCTGTGCAGTGACAGATCAGAAACATGTGTCTCCTGCCGTCACTCTCAGCGTCAGATGTAAATCAGACTTGATCCTCAAAATTAGCAAAATTCAGTCCAGGTTGATCAAATGATAGACTGTGATTTTTTTGTAATTTTTCAGATCCCCCAAAGAATGTCTCAGTGTCTGTCAGTCCATGTTGTAAAATAAAGGAGGGAGATTCAGTGACTCTGATCTGCAGCAGTGATTCAAACCCTCCTGCTCTGAACTTCAGCTGGTTTAAGGAGAATCAAAGCTCAGCTGTTGGGTCTGGACAGAGCTTCAGCATCTCCAGCTTTAACTCCAGTCACAGCGGACGCTACTATTGTGAGGCTCAGAATAAATACGGATCTGAGAGATCAGCATCTGTGTCTGTAACACCTGCAGGTATTATTATGATACTACAGACTCTTACTGAACTCTGCTGGTATGATTAGCATCAATGTGAAATGATGTTTCTTCACTCAGGTGGCAAGAAAACAGAACGTTCTGGACAAGTTTTGTACGCAGCTGCTGGAATCGGGGCCACGTTCATCTGCATCTGCATCATTATTGTAGTAATAAAAATCATGAGGTAAGAGAAATGTTTTTTGTGTGTGTGTGTGTGGAAATATCTGAAAAACATCATAAAACATAATACAAGTGGTTTATGTGATTTGTATCTGATTATTTATCTTGCATTTTGAAGTTTGAAGAATACCATGAATATTTACATTTTCTTAATGTTTCTCACGCTGTCATATGACTTCGAATGACTTATGCAAAACACAATTCATGAACTACTTTTATGACTTTGCTCAGACAGGGTAACTTTTCAAAAATATTTAGATAAATATTACATTTTGCCTTATTTTGCTTTTTTCACTTAGATCAAAGTTCAGATCAATGAGGCCTACGGCCAATCAGTTCCAAAAATAAATACAAAATCTGTTCTGAATGAAGGAAAAAAAGCTGACAAAAATACTGAATCCAAGATTTTGTGATAATATGTGACCCTGGACCAAAAAACATTAAGTAGCATAGGTGTATTTGTAGCAATAGCCAACAATACATTGTATGGGTCAAAATGATTTATTTATCTTTTATGCCAAAAATCATTAGGATATTAGGTTTCAGTTTATTTTGATGGTCCCTTTAACACATTCTGTTGACTTTAAGTAACATTGCACCTACATGTCTACTAACTCTCATTAGAGTGTTAGTTTAGTATTAGTAGACTGGTAGGTTTAGGGTTAGATTAAGTTGACATGTATTTGCAAAGTTACTTATAATCAGATGAATGTCTGTTGGGAGACCATCACAATAAAGAGTTAACAGATAGTTAATAGAAAGTCTACTAATACTCTCATGAGAGTTAGTTGACATGTGGGTGCAACATTACTTAGTGTCAACAGAATGTTCAAAAGGGACCATCAAAATGAAGTGTTACTGGATAATTAAGTAAAGATCATGTTCTATGAAGATATTTTGTAATTTTTGAGTAGTAATATGCATTGCTAAGAACTTCATTTGGATATATATAACTTTATAGATGATTTTCTCAATATTTAGAGTTTTTTGCTCCTTCAGATTGCAGATTTTCAAATAGTTGTATCTCGGCCAAACATTGTCCTATCCTAACAAACTATACATATTTTCTTATTAATTTAAATTTCAAAATTGACCCTTATGACTGGTTTTGTGGTCCAGGATCACATAGCATAATGAGAAAATTACAAGCAATTTTGGGCACTTTTCAGCCAGAAACAGCACAGCACAAGAATGCAGTTTTTCCACATTTTAAAATGTTATTTTTCTGGATTCTTGTTATTTTTCTGGATTCTGACTGACCCTCAACTTTTACACAGTAGTCTATATATTTTTTTTGTATTAAGAAATTAATATTCAAGACGTATCTATAAATAAATAAATTCTTTAGTCTAGTTTTCACACACGTTGTAACCTAGTGTTTGAATAGCTGTTGACTCTCCAGCTAACAGAATTTTGTTATAAGAACATTCTCTAAATATTCAGTGTTGGTTCTGGGAACATAACAAATGTCCAGTTTTCTTGACGTTAGGAATGTTTTTCAAAGTTATGATGTTCCTCAAATGTTCTTTCAACTTAATTTTGATTTAAAATTCTACATTTTAGGAACTTTGATTTGTAACATTCCAAGAACATACAAATATCCAGTTTCCTTAATGTTAGTAGAATGTTATTTAAAGGTCAGTATGATGCTCCTGAAACATTCTTTCAATCATTCAAACACCTGCTGTGAACAAGCACTGAAAGAAAGAGAAATAAGAACACAAACTACAACTTCCTTCAGGCACAGCTTTAGATAAACTCAAGATTAAATACATTAAATCTCTCAAGATCAGATTAAACAACTCAACAGCATTACCATTTTCACTTACAGTATTATTAACCAGATGTTTATAGCAGATTTTATTGAGAATTAACAAAAGTTTAGATATTAATGACTTACTAAAAATTTCATTTGATATCACTATGTTTGCTTTGAGATCTGCTTCATCAGTGCAAAAATGGTTTCTGAAAACAGATACAATTGCTGAAACAGAAGAATCGTAACAAGAGGCAAGGGTAAAGAGCCCAAATAAAGAATAAATAAATACAGATCTCCATGATGGTGACCTCAAATGAAATTTTAAATACGTCATTAACATCTAAACCTCTGTTCATTCTCAATAAAATCTGCTATAGACATCTGACAGAAATAAAGTCAATCTGGTTAATAATACTGTAAGTAAAGCTGGTAATGCTGTATGTGGAGTTGTTTCAGATCTTGAGAGATTGAATGTCTTTTATCTTCAGTTTATCTAAAGTTGTGCCTGAAGGAAGTTGTAGTTTGTGTTCTTATTTCTCTTTCTTTCAGTGCTTGTTCACAGCAGGTGTTTGAATGATTGAAAGAATGTTTCAGGAGCATCATACTATCCTTTAAATAACATTCTACTAACATTAAAGAAACTGGGTATTTGTATGTTCTTGGAATGTTACAGATCAAAGTTCCTAGAATGTTGAATTTTAAATCCTTTTAAAAACGTTCCTCTAACATCAACATTTTTTTATGTTCCCAGAACCAACACAGAGTATTTGGAGAACGTTCTTATAACAAAATTCTGTTAGCTGGGTGGGCTGTTTGATATCATATGTTTTGAAGTTGTAAATGAAAAGTATTAAGAGTAGGTTTTACAAGAAAATACTGTTTTATTCTATCCCCTGGTTTCACAGACAAGACTTAATCCTAGTCCTACACTAAAAAGCCTGATCTGTTTCAACTGAAAGAAACTTGCCCTGACTGAACTTAAACTTGTTTTGTCTCAAGATGCACACAAGTAATGTTTTTTTTCTAAGGCATGTTTATAAAAATGACTTAAATGTCTTAACTGAGCCTAATCCTGGTTTAGGCTAAGCCCTGTCTATGAAACCGGGCCTATATGTGCTATACTTGCTGTTTCTTTGTGACTGTTTGTTAAGTTTACTAGGAATGTCTGAGTGAAAATTGTTGGTTTCATTGTAATCTTAAGTCTTTCTGTGACATGGATACTGTACGTTTCCTTTTTCTTCTCTCCAGTAGGAAAACAGGAGATGCCGGTGTCCCACGTGGCGTTTCAAAACAGGCAAGTTCAGAACATTTAGAACAGAACAGAACATTCAGTACATTTTATAATTGTGTTCACAGTGCGATCATCCGGTGTGTGTTTATTCAGGAAAGCAACAACACAGCCGTACCGGTTCAGACGAGTTCACATCCTTCAAATACGACCGATTCGAATGAGTTAATGTACGCCAGTGTCACTCACAAGAGTCCCAAGAAACACCAGAGAGCTGAAGATGAAGACGAAGTTGAGTACGCCACCGTCCAGCACCTCAGAAACAACAGGAACGCGAGTGCAGAGACCGGATGTCAGTATGGAAACATGAGAGATCACCGCCCTGCTGTTTCTGCCGGGTAAGACGCACTATCAGTTCTAGCATCATGATGTAAACAAACACATAAACTCTCTAGTTTTTGAGGCACATATAGCTTTGAGGAACAAGGTTTTAGGGGTGCATATCAGAGGTGGGACCTTCAAGTCAAAACAAGTCTCTCAAGTCATTAATCCCAAGTCATCAAAGAGTTAAATTTCATGAGATAATTAACTAATTATATGATGATTGAGCATTAATGATGAACACCTGCTGTTAACAATCAACATCACTGAAGAAAAGAGAAACACAAGAACTACAACTAACTTCAGCCACAGCTGTAGAAGGAATTAACAGAAAAAATAAACACAATGCCACCATAATTGTGGTCAAGGTTTGCTTTAGTTGGTCTCTTGACCCTTTTACTAATTGAAAGTAATTTACTTTTACGCAGCTGTAGTATTGTTTTACAGTAAACATTTGTGTGTTGCTGAATCAAACTGCTGAGTAGTAGGTATGCTTATGTTTTTGATTGAAAATCATGAGTAAGGAAACATCATGAAGGGTTCTCTCTGTGGTTTATTGGCTGATGTAAAATATCCTATTAAACAAATAGCACTATAATAATTCAATAAAAAAAAAAAGTTTTGTTCAGGCTTTTTAGACATGAACACTTGTCATATGATCCTCAACAGTGGTGACAATTATTATTCATACTGCAGTGCATGATGGGAATTTTTACTATGATGTTTCCCAGCATGCATTGCAGCATGAAACATTTTGTTGATTGTCACCATTGTTGAAATTCATATGCTGGTTCTTGATGTGTGTTTAAGTGCATCTGGAGTTTTTTTTTTTAATACAGTACATAGTTTTGAAATGGCATTTGCTATAATTTATAGAGCAATACTTTTTCCCACTTGTTGTAGTCTCACTAGAATAATTATATAAAACTATAACAACAAAAAAACGTAACTTTGATTGCAAACCAGTCAGCTCACACTAAACTCTAAGATGAAATTTAAAACCGTAAACATCATCTCACTGCTTTTCAACACCACATGCATCATTACAGTAAACATTATAACAGAAAACATTACAGTTCAAGAGCTCAGCTAAAGCAAACGCTGATCTTCATGATGGTGGCATCATTTTAACCAATAAAACATCAACATCTGATCTTCATTAATTCTCAGTAACAGCAGGTGTTCATCACTAATGCACAATCATCATTTAATTAGTCAATTATCTCATGAAATTTAACTCTTTGATGACTTGGGATTTATGACTTGAGAGACTTGCTTTTGACTTGAAGGTCCCACCTCTGGTGCATATTCATCTTATTGTTTTCTTATCACACAGATCAAATGATGAAAAGGCTGATGATTCCTCCGTGATCTACAGCAGCATCAAAGTTGCATGAAAATTGGAGCGTCTCATCAAAAACTGTACACCTGAATTGTGTGAACGTGCATTTTTCTACACTGAAGTCAGTCGGCATGAAATAGAAGTTGCGGCCAAATGGACTTTTATCCATCGGATGCATTAAAAAAAATAAATAGGTCCATTAAATTTTTTATTTTTTTTAATTTTTTTTAAAAAGGGGTCGTGTGACTGTGCGCAGTGCCTTTAAATGTAGACATATGTGTGAGAAACAGGAAGTGAAACTAAGAGCTGTAAAATAGCCTACAAGTTCCCCCAAGCCTTAGCAAAACTATTTCTGAGTGGAGTAGAGGCTTCATTTCGCTGTGCAAACTGCCTTTGTGAGTAAACACCTTAGCTATCATTTGCTACATCTTTGCTGATAAATATTTGTTTTTCTCAAAGCAAACCTGTTTTACATATTCTCACACAGAACATTAGTGAATGGTATGATGCTTTTATTTGTCATTAAAGGAAGTTTTTTTTAGTTCTTGTCTGTATTGTATAAAGCATTATATATTACTAAACGTGACTTGACTTATTGAGATAAAGGAGGAATATAGACATACTGAAAGAGGAAAGGCCAGCATTCATTTTAGATGTGATATTTCTTAATAGCCCAGCAGTTTAACACTTCCTGCTGCTGTTCTCATAATTTCTTACCATAAGATTCATTGCAGCACAGTACACTGTCAAAAAAAATGTGCAAAATTTGTACCTTTAAGGGTACAATGGCTTGTCACTGGGGCAGTACCCTCTAGGGTACCGCCATTGTACCCTTTAACATGGGTACGTATTGGTACCCCTGCAGTTAGTACCTTGTGTGTAAGTCTCAATTTCAAAATAATTTACCCTTATGACTGGTTTTGTGGTCCAGGGTCACATATTTAATGTTATATTTGAGTGAGTTCTTAGTTCTAGTGTAGGCTTTAATTTGCAAAGTACACTCTTAAAAAGGATGTATTAATTATTAACACATTTTCTGTGTTATGGCCACATTTTAACACTTTGATCATGTGGAGAGAGAGAGAGAGAGAGAGAGAGAGAGAGAGACACAAAATGTGTCCAACCCAATATGTGTTAAATATCATCCAATCCGATTGCTGTCTATGTCACTACAAGCTGATTGCGGCTGTTTTCATTGGTGGATGATGTGGGTCACTCATGTCAGGTATATGGATTTCTCTGTTAAAAATGTTAACAGAGAAATGTTTCTCATGATGATGTGGAGTTCTTTAAAAGGTTATTTGGAGAATCTACAGGGACTGAGTTAAAGTAACACTGAAGCAGAGTTTAACTTAATGATAACATTAACAAGCAGAATTACTGAAGCAAAGAGAAACAAATAAATAAATAGAAAAACAGAAACACAACTACAACTGACTTCCAGTCACAGTCTCAGATGAAATCAAGTGAAATAAAACATATTAAATCTCTCAAGATCTCAGCAGATGAGGATTAAACAACTCTACAAACAGCATCAGCAGCTTCAGTTATTACTAATCAGATTGGCTTTTTTTCTGTCATACAAAAGTACTTAATGATAATTAACAGATGTGTAATTTCTCTAAATGTCATCATCACTGTGACCAGTGTTTGCAATAGTTGAGCCCTCAACGTTTTAATGTATAATGATACTTTTTTCTCTTGCTGCTATAGCTGTGTTTGCATAGCACATTCTTTTATGCAGAATAAATAAAACAAATTCAGCAAATATGTAGTGGATTGATTGACTCATGGCTATATATCATGCTGTTTAATATTTTGTGAATTATTGTTATTAAATTTTTAGTTTATAATGTATTCTGCAAACACAACAATAACAGCAAAAGAAAGAAGTAACATTAACCATTAACGCGTTGAGAGCTCAACTATTGCAAACAGCGGCCACAGTGATGGTGACATTTGAGAAATGAAACCAACATCTAAACCTCTGTTAATTCTCATTAATAACTTTTTTATGACACAAATAAAGTCAATCTGGTTAGTAATGAGTGAAGCTGCTGATGCTGTTTGTGGAGCTGTTTAATCCTCCTCTGCTGAGATCTTGAGAGATTTAATGTTTTATTTCAGTTGATTTCATCTGAGGCTGTGACTGGAAGTCAGTTGTAGTTGTGTTTCTGTTTGTCTCTTCTCTTTTTAATTAATTTATTTTTATTATTTCTGCTTGTTAACATTCTCATTAAGTTCATTAACTCCACATCATCATAAGAAACGTTTCTCTGTTAACATTTTTAAAGGGTAAATCCATATACCTGACATGACTGACCCACATCATCCACCAATGAAAACAGAGGTGTAAAGCTTGTGCAGTGACATAGACAGCAATGTGATTGGATGATATTTAACACATATTGTGTTGGACACATTGTGCTGTTTCTCTCTCTCTCTCTCTCTCTCTCTTATTTTTTTACATATGATCAACTTAAAATGACACAAAATGTGTTAAAATGGCCATAACACAAAAAATGTGTTAATAATTAACACATTCGTTTTAAGAGTGCAATTTCTCAATTTTTGTGAGTCATTCAGCAGATCTGTTAGTGTTTTTAGAGAACATCAGTGCTATTTGTCCTCTGTCATAAGTCTGGTAGTTTAAGTGCTTGTGTTGTCTGTCAAAAACTGGCACTGACCCGCTTAAAAACAATATATTTGCCCATGACTGGTGAACATGGTTGAGCTTCACATGTTGAACACAGTGTTTGAATCAGAAAGAGAAAGTAAATGTAAGAGGTGTAAAACTTCATCTCTTAAAAACCTGCTCCTGCAGCCATGATGAGCATCTTTACACAGTTCTTTCTCAAAGCAAACATGTTCCACATATTCTCTCACAAAGATTTAACAATAGTGAATTCTACATTTGACAAGAGCATGTACGTTTTTCGAGTTGTTCATCTGTAGTTGAGTGGCGTCACACACCCAGGAAGAGGAAGACAAACATTTTAACTGCACTGTTTTTAAAGTGTAAAAAACTGTAGTCATTTGACACATAAAGCTGCTAATGTTTTTGTCATTTGGGCATCGACACTGAGACACTGACACTGCAGCATGGTAAGACCATTTTACCATTATAAAATAATTCTTTAGGGCTATGACTGATATTTGTAAAAAAAAGTGGTGATGTGTTTTAGATTCATATATAAATATTGTGTGAAGCTCTTTAGACACATGAGGCCTGACATGAGAAACATCCTCATCATACGTCAAGCCTTCAATTAGCAGTCAGTTATTCTGAAATCACCATAATCCCTATCTATAGATGATCAAGACAATAGAGTTTGTGATATTATATATAGGCGATGCTTATAATGCCATATATGTTTATTTTATGATTGCAGAAGTCAATATGGCGGCGTCACTCATAATGTCTCTTCCTCTGATCTTCATGATCATGACTGCGGGTGAGTCTTCAGTAACAGTCACTAAACAGACACTTTAACACCCTTGAAAAGCTGTTTGAGATCTTCACAAGGTGTAGCTTTTATACAGACATAAGCATTTTGCTGTCAGCTAACATAAAAAATGTACAAAATGAAAAGATACTTTTTGTACATTGGTTCAAAACACCTGAAACACCACATAATTTTCTCATTTCTGTGTTTTGTGTTTCAGGGGTTGATGGTCAGCAGGGTTGGGGAGTGAATTACAGCCCTTCATATGTTTGTGCATTAAAGGGATCAACAGTGAAAATGTCATGTACTTTAAAATATCCTCATTATTATAAAGTCAAAACAGTCTTCTGGACTGAAACTGGATATTCACCTGAACTGTGTTTAGTCACAAAAAACAGAGGAAGAGTTCAGTGTTTCCATGAATATAAAGACACTTACAGTATCACATTGATGAGTGTAACAGAAGCTGATAAACACATGTACTACTGCAGATTCACTACAAACACTGAGAGTGGAAAATGGACTGGGTTTTCTGGAGCTCAGCTGGACGTCACAGGTACAACTAGTGTACTAGTAGTGTATAATGAGACATTGAATTTCATTAATCTGATGGTGAATAATAGTGTTGTTGTTGTTGTTGTTGTTCTGTCAGACCTGCAGGTGGAGACACAGCAGAGTGTGAAAGAGGGAGATCCAGTCACTCTGAGATGTAAAAGCAGCTGCTCTCTGCCTGAACAAACAACATTCATTTGGTACAGAGACACACAGACAGTAACTAAAGGAATTGTGAAAGAGAATCAGCTTCAGCTGTGGTCAGTCAGTCGTAATGATGCAGGAAACTATAAATGCGCTGTAAGAAGAAATGAACATCTGCCCTCTTCTGCTGTTTATCTTCGTGTTGGATGTGAGCACAACTGATTCAATAACATTAGTGAAGTATTTATTTCTCTTTTAGTGTTTTGCTTAAATTGTATTTCTATTTCTGTTTGTGTGTTGTAAAAACGTGCAGAAGAAAATGAAAGATTTCTGTGTTTGTTGCTGAAAGCCTCTTTAAATATATTCTCATTTCTATGTTTCAGGGGATGGTGGTCTGTGGTATTGGGGAGTGAATTACAGCCCTTCATATGTTTGTGCATTAAAGGGATCATCAGTGACAATGACCTGTACTTCAACACATACTGGTTATTATAAGCTCACAGGAGCCTTCTGGACTAAAACTGCTGTAACTAATGGAGAATCACCAAACCTGTGTTTAGATCCAGAAAAAAGAGGAGGAATTCAGTGTGACAGTAATTATAAAGACACTTACAATATCACTTTGACGAGTGTAACAGAAGCCGATAAACATGTCTACTACTGCAGATTTACAGATGCACAGAATAAAATATGGACAGTGATTCCTGGAGCTTGGCTTGATGTCACAGGTAACACTAGTGAACTTAGAGACAAACCACAGACACTTAATGAGCTTTTTTGATTTATTATATTAGACATGAGGGAATCAGGACATGACTCAGGCTGGACTCAAACTCAGGTCTCCATGAGTCTGCATATGTCAGCAGTAACACATCAACATCTGTGATACAGAAACATCAAGCTGTTTGTTGTGTAACTGCTGTCTGAAGTGCTTCAGTTCAGTGTTTTAATATTATCACCATAAAACTGTGTTTTACTAAGATGATGGTGAAATAGAGCTGTTGTTGTTGTTCTGTCAGACCTGCAGGTGGAGACACAGCAGAGTGTGAAAGAGGGAGATTCAGTCACTCTGACATGTAAAAGCAGCTGCTCTCTGCCTGAACAAACAACATTCATCTGGTTCAGAAACACACAGATAGTAACTACAGGGATCATGAACATGAATCAGCTTCAGCTGCAGTCAGTCAGTCTTAATGATTCAGGAAACTATGAGTGTGCTGTTTCAGGAAATCAACTGTATCTGAAGTCTCCACCTGTTCATCTTAATGTTGAATGTGAGTACAAACTGATTCATTAATATTAGTAAAATATTTCACAGATTTTTCAGATTGAATAAGTCTTTAACATTTTTTGTTTTTTAGACATGATTTATTCTTAATAATGTAATATGTAAAATTCAATGTGAATCAGGAATCTGTGTTTAGAGACCCTCTTAATGAATCATGGGTTAATAAATCAGTAAATTAAATACTGTTTTATTGACTGTGCACCAGTTCAGATGTAGATTTTCATCTTTGGATGTCATCACTGAAATAAAGTCTCTGATTTGTACTCACAGATACACTTCAGTAACTGTTAATAATGATAATGGAAGGTCATGGTAAAAATAAATAATTTATGCTCATATTTAATTTAGATCCTCCAAAGAGCATCTCAGTGTCCATCAGTCCATCTGGTGAAATAGTGGAGGGAGATTCAGTGACTCTGATCTGCAGCAGTGATTCAAACCCTCCTGCAGAAATCAGCTGGTATAAAGGAGAAACATTTCTGAAATCTGGTGACTCCTACAGCTTCACTAACATTAAGTCTGAGGCCAGTGGAAACTATAAATGCTCTGCAAGTAATAAACATGGATCTCAGACCTCTACTGCTGTGACTGTGAATGTCAGGTGTAAGTCTACCTTTATTTTTGATCAGTTATGGTTGATTATTTTCTTAATTATTTGTTGCACTACATGCCATTTATACTTTTTTTTTTTTTTTTGGACTTTTTAGATCCTCCAAAGAGCATCTCAGTGTCCATCAATCCATCTGGTGAAATAGTGGAGGGAGATTCAGTGACTCTGATCTGCAGCAGTGATTCAAACCCTCCTGCAGAATTCAGCTGGATTAAGGAAGGAAATTCTGTAGAATCGGGACAAATCTATAACATCTCAAAAATCAGCTCTGATCACAGTGGAGAATACAAGTGCAGATCCACAAATAAACATGGAGAGAAAGAATCTGATATTGTGACACTGAATGTGATGTGTAAGTGAACACTGATGCTAAATTCTCAACTATAATAATAAAATGTCTGGTTTTAGTGATTTATTACATAATTTATCCAATCCATTTTATTTTTATTTCTTTCAGACAAACCAAGAAATGTTGTGGTGAACCTTAATTCATCTGAAATAGTGGAGAGAGATTCAGTGACTCTGATCTGCAGCAGTGATTCAAACCCTCCTGCTCTGAACTTCATCTGGTTTAAGGAGAATCAAAGCTCATCTGTTGGATCTGGACAGAGTTTCAGCATCTCCAGCTTTAACTCCAGTCACAGCGGACGCTACTATTGTGAGGCTCAGAATAAATATGGATCTGAGAGATCAGCGTCTGTTTCAGTTAAAGGTATTTTCTATAAACAGACGCTGTTTGAGTTTCATCTGTGTCTAGTGTGAAATGATCTTCATGAACATCTTGTTTCAGAGGTTCAGAGAGCTGCTCTACACACAGTTACTGGGATTGTAGTAGGATGTGGAGGATTGATCTTCATCCTCATCATCATCATTGTGTTTATTAAGTGAGCTCCTGCATTACAAAAGTCATTTCTATAGTTAAAATGAATGCATAGTTTTATTCCTAAAGCAACTTATTGCGAAATATTAAGTGTTACTTGCAATAAATTACTTTTCAGTTTTTTTTCCCCCAGGAAGAAGAAGAGAGACGGTGGAGCTGAAGTTGTCAGACAAAATCAGGCGAGTTTGATAATACACACCTGAATCTACAAAAACAGCAGGATCATGATATAGATATTATTTTAACTCTAAAAATGAAGACTTACAAAGTCATGTACTGTAGCTTGACAAATATTTGATGTGATGTTTCAGTTTGGTGATATCAAACTTGATTGTTATTTTATGAAACAGCAGGAGGATCGTGTTGACAGATCAGCAGAAATGGCTCTGACTAACGATGATCCAATGTATTCACTCGTATCAGACAATCAGACGGATGATCTGTATGCCAATATTAAAGACAAGAAACCCAAGCGCTCTGGGAGAGAACAAACAGAAAAAGACTCTGGAGGTGCTGAAGAGGTTCAATATGCCAGTGTCCATCACTTCAAGAACAAAGACATGAAAAAGACTGAAAAGACCATTGAATTGCAACATCTGTCTGATCCCAACAGGTAAGAAATGATTCATCTGAAAACAAATGCATAAATCATATTAATTGCTTAATCCGACCTCTTGTTTTTGTGTTGTCGAAATGATGGATTGTCACCTGCTGGTGAGACTTTCTGAAATTCGTTTAATTTCTTCCCAGATCTGAGGATGTGATCTACAGCTCAGTCAAATGAAGAACGTCCTACTGATGCTCATTGGAGACCTGGATTTAAGTCCAGTTCAGGTCATGTTCCCAGCTTCCTCTCCTCCTGATTTCATTTACACATTTATGGGACTGTTCTGCTGTTTAGACATTAATGGCTTTCAGTTTAAAATCTTAATTGACTGTGAATATCACAAACACACACTGCCTTCATTTAGACCTGGAAATGTCAAAGGCCTTTAGCTCTCACTTTGTACAGTCAATGAAGAACATGTTCATACTGTATGATTTCATCGCTAAATACGTTTTAGCATAGTCAGAAAGTCTTTGTTTTCATTATGACATCATTATTATGAAAATTTAGCAGATTTTACACATAATTGCTGCTCTGGTTTATTTGCCTATAAACAGCCTAACCAAGTTAATCATTTCCAGCTACCTGCTGGTAAGACTGATTTTTTCAGATATCTGTTTTTATTTATTTATTTTTTTTACATTTTATTTTGTTATTGATGTTGTTAGTGACATTCACACAAAAGTGGTCACTTGTAACCATAATTGTAACAATTTAAAATGAATTAAAGTTAGAAAAAAATGACAATGGAAGGCAACAAGCTTTACACTGTAAGTTGATGAGTTTATTTACCTGGTTCTGGTCATAGGTGGATGCTGTGGCTTTTTAAGATGGGTGGAATCTGCTATCTCTGACTCAGTTTGTTTACTGTGGCTGCGCTATGTTTTCCACCAACTGGGAACCTAGGGCCTACTGCCTGAATAAACATATAGATTTTCAAAATAAACTTCTTCCCAGTCATTCTAAATTTAAAAATTTATGCAAAATGCTGTGAAATTACTAGCATTTGTACAGATAAATAATGTATTACTTATAGAGTATTTCTCTTTTAATCTTAACTTTACCACTCAGTGTTCATATGGGAACCACCAGCAGGGTGTTCAAAGTAACACCAAAGAAGTGTTAGAGTTAATTAGGTATTTGAGTGGTTAATTAAGTGATGATTGATCATTATTGAAGACACCTGATGATAACAAGCAGAATCACCAAAGCAGAAAATCACAATTTTTAAGCAACCGTTATAGCAGTCAGTGTTTGCATTAGTTAGTCTCTTGACCCTTACAGTTCTAACATTAGAGTTTGTTTGGCTGCTGTTTCAGTTATAACAGTCAGACAAACCAAAGGAAAGGCATCCATGTGTCCTTGATTTGACTTACAATGTGGCCATTATAACAGAGTTAGGTTTCTCTGCTGGTTACATCATCCCTGTGGGCAATATAGCTATAATAAGACAGTTTTTTTTTTACATTTATTTTGGTCAAAATCTTAAAAATAAAACTTCAATTAAGACACAGAGACATGAAGAATCAGCATGAGAATCACAACAATGGTGAGCCTCAAATGAGCATGTTGTAGCCAATCAAACTCCATTGCTCCCATCATGCATTGCAGCATGAATAAATTATGAGCTGAATTGTCTTTGTAATTTATTTCATTTGTCACCATTGTTGAGATTCATACTCTGGTTCTTGATGTCTGTGTGCCTAAACACATACCTTTTTCCAGATTTTTTTTTTTTTTTTTTTATAAATCAAATCATGACAGCTTGTAAGAAACTCTTCTAAAGCCGGTTAAAAAAAAAAAATTTTCATTGAAGTTTCACAAGACTGATGTTAATTATTTGATGAACTCAAAGATCAGATCAAATCATCATCATCTGATGACAGCAGCCAAACAAACTCTAATGTTAAAAACGTAAGGGTCAAGATCCCAACTAATGCAAACACTGACCGCTATAATGGTTGCTTAAAAAATGTGATTTTCTGCTTTGGTGATTCTGCTTGTTATCATCAGGTGTCTTCAATAATGATCAATCATCACTTGATTAACCACTCAAATACCTAATTAACTCTAACACTGCTTCGGTGTTACTTTTAACACCCTGCTGGTGATTCCCATATGAACACCGAGCGGTGTTGATTTAACACTGGGGAATTTACTGTGTATAATTTATAAAATCAGCACTAGTTCTCAGTTTCGCCATTTCTCACACTAAAATGTATTCTAATAATTCTAGCAATATCTGTTTTGTAAAACATTTAATGAAAATTTCCATAAGCGTTTGTTTGGATTATTTAAATTAGGATATCTTTTATGTTATGGTTTTTTTTACAATTTTTTTTTACAGTGTATACAAAAAATTGCCACAAATACATTCGTAGAAAGTATATGTACGTAAATATATTTTGAAAAGTATTTGAACAAATATATTTTCGTTGGCCATTTTTTGCATATTTAGAAATTTATTTAAAAATATTTTTTTTTGCTGTATGGGTTATAGTGCAAACAGCACCTCCAACACCCGAGGCTGAATGGGAAATTGTAAGGCATGTGGGAGACCTCTTGGAGGGAAGTCTAACTGCAACAGCCCTCTTATTTTCTTTCCTGCTGTATCAGAATAGATTCTGTGGCCCAGGGCCAGTGTCACATTAGGGCAGGTGCCCTGGTGCTTGGGGGAAAAATACACTCTTAAAACTAAAGGTGCTTCATAATGCCATAGCAGGCGGAGGAGCAGGATTTGGAGGCTGGAGGCATGGAGGCTCCGGGGAGTGAAGAAACTGCTTTCATGAAACAAAACAACCTGCAAGTGGGTCAATGATGTGTGACTGAGAAAAAATCTAACATAAGGAAGTCAAGGTTCAAGAGCCCAACTAAAGTAACCCCTGATCGCTATGGTGGTTAGGTCAAATGAAATGTTTTCAATAAATCATCTAAACCTTTCTTAATTCTCAATAGAGCTTCTCTAGATGTCTGATAGAAAAAAAGTTTAATGAGATGTGTTTTATTTCAACTGATTTCATCTTGTTTGTGGCTGAAGTAATAGTTCTTGTGTTTATCTTTTTTCCATCAGTAATTGTGCTTGTAAACAGCAGGTGTTCATCATTAATGGTCAATCATCACATAATTAACTCCAACACTGTGTCAATGCTACTTGAACACTCTGTAGTGTGGAAACACATGAACACTGAGCAGTGCTTATTAAACACTGGGAACTTTTACATAAATCTTACCTATTTCATTCACATACGACTGATAAATATGAATCACATTAAGTTTATTTGAAATTAATTTTTATTTATTTATATTTATTTTATTTTTACTTTAAAACTATGTAATCTAAATGGATGGAAATTTTGCATGTAATTGAAATACATAAAGTTTATGTTTAGACTGAATTATATTTTCGAGTGTGTATACAGTTGCAAAGCATTTGTATTTACAGTTCCATCATAATATACAAACAAACTTTGTCAGATGATGTCAAGTTTATAAATTATCATGTGGTGCGACCATCAAGAAACTACCATTTTGGGACTTCTATGTTGAAATCCATTCAAAGCTCGGACATTGCTTCATATACCAAAAAAAAAAAAAAAAAAAAAACTTTTTAACGGCTGTATGTAGTTACCACATTTGGGTGTCATGTAGGGTGACCACCTGGCAATAGATCTGTTGCGGGACATAGACGTGATTTTGCGGGACACACGTGAGACAGATCAATTTTCCACTGTTATGCTATGTAAATACATAAGCTGTCATATGTGATCATATGTGTCATATGTGATTATTTATGTGCACGTGTGAGCGATCATGTTTTTCCATGTGCGCTTGAACATTTCAACACAAAGCGGGACGGGTGGTCACCCTAGTATCAAGTGGTATGTCCTCAACAAAACTGTGCATATTAAGTCATTTCTAAAAGTATTTATTTTTATTATAAATTTATTTTTATTATAATATCTATTGTAATTGTATAAACATTAAGAATATTGTGTACACATAAATTCAAACAAAAAATGTTTTATAATCTAGATCAGAGGTGCCAACCTTGTTCCTGGAGATCTACCTTCCTGCAGAGTTCAGTTCCAACATTCTTAATGTTTAAACAGTTACAACAGATATGATTATTTTTTGTATATTAAAATTGGCCTTTCGAAAATCCTTACACGTCAGTGACCCAAGTGTAGCGAGGCGAGACTCATGCTCTCGTAATGAGGGCAGTCTGTGTCCGTAAGCGCAGTTGTGTGCACAGCAGTCACAATAACACAGACACTGCAACTATGTAACTAAGAACATTAACCCAAAGTTTAGAAATGTACAGTGTGAAACGACAGCTTTTAAATAGACAGGGTTAATTATGAGCACTATGAAACGTGAAGCAAGATAACCAGGACTCAGTTTACCTGGGGCTTAGAAAGACCCAGGTTTAATTATTTCAAGGGTGAAAATCCCTATTGTATGTGAACGAGTTTTTTTCTTGAAAGTTGAGACTTATTTGCATAGAGACAGGAAGTGTTATTATTCATACTCCTCTGCTTAACACGTCTATTTAGTCTTCAAACCTTTTACACTTTGACTACTAGTGAAGAAATCTACTGCAAACAAGAGTTGTGAAATGCAGGGGTGTGAAAGAGAACAAACTGATAGCTTTTGGCACAAAATGTTTGTGGTTGTGTCACTTCTTATGTTATCACAGGGCCTGAGCATGCTGCACTTTAAGCTTGGTAAACATGTAGCAAACATATAGATATTTAATATTATGATGAATATGATTTGGTAGCAGGTCAGCTGGGCAATGTACGAGGCTTTAAGCTCTCATTCATTGTTAATGTCTAAGTCCTGTTGATTTACTATCATGCTGTATCTACTCAGGACACGAGCAAAAGCCAACATAATTATAATTATCGGTATTTTCTATACTGGATGTGGCATGAAACAATGACATGACATGACAAATTCCAACAGTAAACTGATGCCATCCAGTGTAGACACTGTGTTCAAAATGTTAAAAACATAATAAACTGATGTTGCAAAAAGAAAGGACAAATGGAGAGGCCAGGGGAAAAAGCTTAAGGTAGTTTGAGGCTAATTTTTAACATGCATGAGCAATGTAACCACATTTCAGCTGTGCAGCACCTCCTCTTCACCCCTGGGAATCGGTCATTTGGGTGACAGCAAGTCACAAGACTTTCTGAGCAGCACTTGTGCTATTAAAAATGGTTCATGTACTAACCAGAAGCTTTATGTGGTGTTTAAAAAAAGTGGATGTGTGTGTATTTATATGTTTATTTATAGAGTTGTGATGGTTCAAGTGCTGATGGGAGTCAGAACGATTAATCTTTCTCTGAAATGTTTGCTCGTGATATCTGGTGAGTCACAGTTTTATTAGTGCTGTAAGCGTTCTTTTTTAAACCATGGATTAAATCCATTCTACACTCCTTCAAAAGCGTCTCAGCCCATCAATCATTTTTGGCTGTTTGACATTTACATGGAGCTTTGGAGAGAGAGTGTGTGGTTATGTTGGCAAAATGGCTGAAATCTCTTTAAAGGGGTGATTGATTGTAAATTCACTTTTTTAACTTTAGTAAGTGTGTAATGCTGTTGTTTGAGCATAAACAATATCTGCAATGTTACGACGTTGAAATGCAAATGGAGATATTGTCTATTAAAATTATGGCAGTTTAATGCCTACAAAAATGGCTTGCAGAGATTACAATGAGCTACTTTCCCCCAAAGCAAAGGGGAATGTGTTCTAAAGCAGAGGATCTTAATCCTGTTCCTTGCATCCCCTGCTCTGCACATGCTCAGCTCTGCATCTCTCTCTCTCTCTCTCTCTCTCTCTCTCTCTTTCATCTTCACTAATATTATCTGGGTCTCATTCAGGCTTAAATTCATAAGCAATATTGATAATGGCATTGTTTACAATACAACCAGAGCACATAAAGCTGAGGTGAGGGGCATGACATTTATGTACTCTAATGAGTACCAAACCAATCTGAGCCCATTGTGCATTTCTGAGGGAAGGGCTTCATAAAACCAGGAAATCATCAAAAAAAACAAACAAACAACAAAGGACAGAGAGGTGTAGATTAAAGGTAAATTATTTGTTTTCATTTACCTTTTCTTTGCCCTGGACTCTGTAAACTGCAATAAAGAGTTGGTGGAGTGGCCTTCATGTCTTCAATCTGTCAGAATAGCCTCATCTACCCCTGCTGGTAGATCATGTAACTACACCACCTCTTTCTCTTTCTCTTTCTCAGCTGAAGTAAATTTTCCATTCATTAACCATGCATTCTGACTAAATACCTAGATATCGTTTTATTTTATTTAATGTTTTATTATCATATAGATGTTTTACCAGAGTCCAAGTATTTTTGGAGTGCCTTTAAAAGCATGAAAATAGATATGAATTGCTTTCTCCAGGTCTTGGTGTGAGTTGTGGTTGAAGTAACAAAAATATAATATTGCTTACTGTTTAAGCAATTTAAATTCTAAACTATAATTGTTTCAATACCAGATGAAGAAAACATTTTTGAACATTTTGCTTGAAGTTCAAAATAAAGTTCATTTTACCACTAGATCCTCCTCAAAACATGTCAGTGTCCATCAGTCTGTCTGCTGAAATAGCGTATATGTATCATAAATATTTTTAGACCTGGATAAATTTGCTTTGATGTAACAGCCATTACATCTGTTATCTAAAAAAAATTACTTTGACAAGCCAAAAAAAAAAAAAAAAAAAAAAAATATATATATATATATATATATATATATATATATATTTTAAATAAAGAGGTGCCTTTCACTCCTCCCATGTGTTTCTCCTTTTCACAGGATGGCAGAAATTATGTGTGGTTCCAAAATACATGCTCACATTACAGTAAAAGTGTACAGTAGCCAAGATACAGGGGGTGGGTCAAATTACCCACTGGCTCAACTTACCCCACTCTCCCCATAGCGTGGTGAATATTTACATGACTGTCAACCAATGGGATGCTACATTTTATTTTTTCGACATTAAAGCACTTGAATACCACAAGCTCGTAATCACGACTGCTTAAGTGGGAAACAGGAAATTTCGGATAGCATGTGAAGACAGCATTAATCGTCAAGTTGTGATTGAACGATTTCACTCTATGTGGGGGTATAGGGAATACCAGGTACACAGTAACACTGTGTGTGTTATGCGTCTGAATACTTATGTATACCAATTTAAGTGGACTAGTGTACTCACGTGCTCTTGACTTGTTTTTAATAATCAGTTATGACTTGTTTGAGGAAACTAACCAGTAGGCACCAAACATCATTTTTCATGGACAATTCCACTTGTCAGCAAGTGGACTGATTCTAATACCATTTTTTCTTTAAACGAGACAAGTAAGAATGAAAGTACATGAGTACATGAGCAAGCTGTTTATTTACTCTATTACAGGTTAAACTGGTCACCATTTGGCCGCATGTCACGTCCTTTCCTTTTTCCTTTTTCCTTTCATTGTGTTCCACAGACGTCATAATATTTCCTCATATTTCCAGGGATGAATCAATATTTATATAGGCGGAGCAAAATACTTCATAATTCTGTCTATGGTGCATTGCAATTGGCTTTACACTGTCAATACAGAAGACAAACCAATGCACCGCTGTCCCTGCATGATAAGCCAAAGTATCGGCCCCAAAGTACATCAGCCCACCAGGAAAACGCCTTATATGCCGGATGGTCAGTCTTCCCATGACTGTTAAGCATCCTCATCTGTAGATATATCTCAGGTAAGTTGATTTTGTAAAGTGAAGCTGTCTGAGGTGTTGCTATTCAATGACGCTCAGATGCAGTGTTGCTAATGTTTGCATGAGAATGTAATATCAATTCTTTGTCTATTTGAAGTCTATGTCAAAGTAGTGCAAATAGTGCAATTATCTGCACCTCAGTGTTGTAGCACATTATAAAACAGTATGCAATAATAACTTAGTGAGTGTAAATTATAATTTGAATTCAAATCATTAAATGGATGACACCTACACCTACCCTAACATTATCCGATACTTTATTTTCAGCTTTTCAAGTATATCCTTAATTTTTACTGAAAATAAATGCATTTCCAATGTGATATGAGATTTGAAAAGGGAGAAAAAAAAGTATTTTTTTGTCAAGGCAAAAGGTGGGTCCGAACCTGGGTCAATCGTGTCAAAAATTTACCATCTTGTGAAAACACTTGTCTTTTGTAATGTTGACTATTCCAATCACACATTAGTGGACAGAGTTACAGTAGTATAAATAGCCTCTCCCAACAAGGTATTTGAAGATATTTGCACTTAGTGTAAATGGACACTCCGATTATGTTAGTCCTAAGTACCAGTGTGTGATACTGACATTGTTTTTTATGCTTTTTAAAAAATTATTTTGTGCTGTTCTGAGGTCAACTGTGAGGACAACCTCCATGTCGTTTGTGCACTGAAAAGCTTTTCTGATATCAACACAGATGTTTGTTTTTGCTTCTCATTGTCCCTGACCTTAAAAGTGGGCTTAGATGGTCTTAGTCCATTTTCCATTCTGCTCAAACAAGTCAGTGTGTTTGATATGTGTTTGCAATGTGGTTTTGCACCTTTCTTTGTCAAAGGATAGTAACTAATTAAGTACCTACCCTGAACTTATTCCTAAACCATAACCAAAACCCATGTAATTACTATTTTCCAGTACTTTCTGAAGTACTGTAAGTACAGGTAAGTGCATGCATTGTAAAATAAAGCAATACTATCTGTCTGCGGACTGCAAGACAGGGGCGTAACATGAAGGAGGCGTAACTTGTAGCAGGAGGCGTAACTTGAAGTTAAACAAGTTTGACTATTTCGTTAGGCATTATGTAGAATACCATATATTATTCTTAATAGGAAACAATACATGAAAGCCAGAATGCCGAGATTGCATGGATTGTCAACTACAGAAACTACTGCATGCAACGATATTTACACTTAAATTAAAACTTATCTCAGGAATAATTATTTTACCATTATCTCGCGTGGTTCTGTGAGATTTGGACAACTTCAAGTTACGCCTCCTTCATGTTACGCCCCTCTCTTGCTGTGAGATGTGAACAACTTCAAGTTACGCCTCCTGCTACAAGTTACGCCTCCTTCATGTTACGCCCCTGTCTTGCAGTCCGCAGACAGACCCTTCTCAAATAAAGTGCAACTGAAAAATTACAATTATTTGGATAACTTGTTTTGCTTCTAAAATCAGTATGTTGTCTAACAATCAGATTACTGTAACAGGCTGTAAAATGCACTTCATCTTTTTGACCACCAGATGACAGTAAAGTTATGTGTAGAAAGGTTTGAGTAATCTGACCCAGGTTCTCAGTTTTTGGGAATCGTTCAATAGATCTGTTAGTGCTTTTGGAGAACATCAGTACTATATTTTCTCTATCTGTCATAAGTCTGGTAGCATTCGGGCTTGTGTTGGATTTAAACACAATATAATAACTGTGGTACATGTGGTTGAGCTGCGTCATCGCTTTGAATTTGAGTGAGAAAGAGAAAGTGAATCTATGAGTTGTAAAACTTCATAACTACTCAAAACTACTCAGAAGCTCCTCACAGCCATGATGAGCATCTTTACACAATTCTTTCTCTAAGTAATCATGTTCCACATATTCTCTCACAATGATTTAACAATAGTGAATTCTATATTTGACAAAAGGAGTGTTAAGAATTATTTAGTGTCCCTCTATTTCTCGATACCACCAGAAAAGTTCTCGGGCCCTTGAAGTGTTACGGAAGTGTTACAGCAAGAAAACACACACTGAAAAAAATGGATATAACAGGTCTTTGAAATTACAAAAATGAATCATGTTTATTCAACACAATTCATTTATGTTTCTATTGTGAACATAATTTAATTAAGTAGATTTCAATTGTTCATTTTGAGTGGTGTTATTTACACATAGCCATCTTGTTCAAAAGATCAAACAGAATCACTGAAGAAGACAATTACATTTTTAGGTTACCATGACAGTGGCCAGTGTTTGCTTTAGTTGGGCTCTGGACACTTGACTTTATAACATTACATTTTGTTTGGCTCTTGTAACTCAGTTATATCAGCTAGACAATCCAAGAGATAAGATGATCAGGTGATGTTGATTATGTTTCATCATCTGACCTTAATTTCTAAGTTATCTTTTTGATTCTAGCCATTCTGTGTTTGGACAGTTTAAGATCAGGAAATATCAGCATATTCAGGAAAAAGTATATATATATATTTTTTTTACATCTTTTTCCAGAATATGCTGATATTTCCTGATCTTAAACTGTCCAAACACAGAATGGCTAGCTCTAGATCTATATATATATATATATATGTCTGTGTGTACCTCAACAAAAATATATATATATATATATATATATTTTTGTTGAGGTACACACAGACATATATATATATATATATATGTCTGTGTGTACCTCAACAAAAAAAAATATATATATATATATATATATATATATATTGTTGAGGTACACACAGACATCAAGAACCAGCGTATGAATCTCAACAGTGGTGACAAATAGCATTTTCAGAAAAACAGATTCATGTGGCAATGCATGACGGGAACCATGGATGAGTTTTGATTGGCTATAACATGCTGATTTGATGATCACCGTTGTTGAGATTCATACACTGGTTCTTGATGTCTCTGCGTGCCTAAACAAGGTTTTTTTTTTTTTTTTTTAACATCAGAACTGCCAGAAAGAAATCTTTTCAAAATGGATAGAAATTTCAGAATAGATTGTCGTTGGTTTACAAGGCTGTTATAGTCAGGAAATTAACTCCGAGATTAGACTGTAGATGAAACAATGATAATGTTAAAACAAAATCATGAACGCCTGCGGACTGCTGTTCTTGGCTTGTCTGTCTGTTTTAACATCGATACAACAGCCAAACAAAATCTAATATCAAAGATATACGTGTTAAGATCCCAATTAATGCAAACACTCACCACTATAACGGTTGCTTAAAAATGTTGATTTTGTCTTTTGGTGATTCTGCTTGTTATTTGACTTGGATTTTGCTGTGTAGGGTTTTTTTTTATTGGGTTGTTTTTTGTCCAGTGAAACCAATATTTTTTGTTTACATTTTACTTATTTTTAGTGCAATTTTATTCATTTTGAATGGTTAATTTGTAAGATTCTCATTTGATTCATTTTAATTAATTCTTATGTGTTGACTTTAATTAATAATATTGCTTGGAACCTGTTGACACAATTTTATTGAGTTAATGTGGTGTATCACTTTCTGCAGTGTACAGCAGTTCTCATTCTTCTTCATTGATGCATTAGCGCCACCATCTGCTCCGGAGTGCCCCACTCTAAATGAACAATTGAAATCTACTTAATTAAATTATGTTCACAACAGAAACATAAATTAATTGTGTTGAATGAACATGATTCATTTTTGTAATATCAAAGACCTGTTATGTCCATTTTTTTCAGTGCACAATGTCTGGTGTTCTCCTTAATTGAATTTTATTCAAGAATACAATGGTATATATAGCCATTATTCTATGGGCGTTTTATTCCTTTAGCCAGTGAGATAACAGGTGACATATGTATAGTATTCTAGCCAAGAAATATGTGTTATATAAATTGGAAACATTTACAGGAAAGTCTGAACATAGTAGGAATAAACTTGGCAAAAGGATGCTGAACAATATCCATAGTTCAGTCCGAACCCTGTTACCCCTGAGTTACAAGTACATTGTCCTCATCTGAACATTCAAACTCAGAAATCAGAAAGATATGCATATCTACGCATGCATGCATCGGACATGGGTAAGAGAAGTTAGAACATAATACAAGAGAGAGGGAGAGCACAGAAGGAAGGAGGGATTGGGTAGAAGAGAACAGAGAGCTGTAAAGGGAGGGGAGCAGAGGACAGAAAGGGGTAAGAGCAGACATAAGGAAATAATAAAGACAGAGAGTGTTATGATCCAACAAGGAGGTAAGTTTTTCGAGTTGTTTTTGTGCTCTCTTAAAAATAAAGTTGCTTTTAAAGGTTCTTCAAGCGATGCCATAGAAGAACCATCTCTGTCTTACCTTTTTATAATCTGAAGAACCTTCTTTCGCCACAAAGAACGTTTTGTGAAACAGAAAAGTTCTTCAGATGTTAAATGGTCTTTATGGAACCATTAAGACAAAAAAGGTTCTTCTGGCATCGTGAAGCACCTTTATTGTTACTGTGTAGTTGATTGGGGCCTTACACAAACCCAGGAAGAGGAAGACATACATTTTAACTGCACTTTTAAAGTGTGAAACCTGCAGTCGTTTGATACTTGAAGCTGCTGATGTTTTTGTCATTTGGGCATCGACACTGAGACACTGACACTGCAGCGAGGTAAGACCATTTTACCATTATAAAATAAATCTTTAGGGCTACGACTGATATTTGTAAAAATGTGGGGATGTGTTTTAGATTCATATATAAATATTGTGTGAAGCTCTTTAGACACAGGCCTGACATGAGAAACATCCTCATCATACGTCAAGCCTTCAATTAGCAGTCAGTTATTCTGAAATCATCATAATCCCTATCTATAGATGATTAAGATGATAGATTGTGATATTATATATAGGTGATGCTTATAATCTCATATATGTTCAGCTAACATAAAAAAAGTACAAGACACTTTTTGTACATTGGTTCAAAACATCATTCTCTTTTCTCATTTCTGTGTTTTGTGTTTCAGGGATTGATGGTCTGCATGGTTGGGGAGTGAATTACAGGAACAAAATTACAGGAATAAAATGGATAGGAGCTCACCTGGATGTCACAGGTAGAGCTAGTATACTAGTAGTGTGTGATGAGATTGAATCTCATTAGTCTGATGGTGAAAAATAGTGTTGTTGTTCTGTCAGACTACAGGGATCATGAACGTAAATCAGCTCCACCTGCAGTCAATCAGTCGTAATGATTCAGGAAACTATGAGTGTGCTGTTTTAGGATATCATCTGAAGTCTCCTCCCGTTTATCTTAATGTTGAATGTGAGTACAAACTCATTCATTTACATTAGTAAAATATTTCACAGATTTTTCAGATTAAATAACTCTTTAAAATTTTTGGTTTTTAGACATGATTTATTCTTAATAATGTAATATGTAAAATTAACGTGAATCAGGAATCTGTGTTTAGAGACCCCAATTTATAAATCATGGGTTAAAAAATTTGGTAAATGAAATACTGTTTTATTGACTGTGCACCAGTTCAGATGTAGATTTTCATCTTCTGATGTCATCACTGAAATAAAGTCTCTGATTTCTACTTACAGATACACTTCAGTAACTGTTAATAATGATAATGGAAATTCCTGGTAAAAATAAGTCAATTATGCTCATACTTTAAATATATTTCATTTAGATCCTCCAAAGAGCATCTCAGTGTCCATCTGCTGAAATAGAGGGAGATTCAGTGACTCTGATCTGCAGCAGTGATTTAAACCCTCCTGCTCTGATCTTCATCTGGTTTAAGGTGAATCAAAGCTCATCTGTTCGATCTGGACAGAGTTTCAGCATCTCCAGCTTTAACTCCAGTCACAGCGGACGCTACTATTGTGAGGCTCAGAATAAATATGGATCTGAGAGATCAGCATCTGTTTCAGTCACTGTTCAAGGTAGAGCAGCTTATTTGCTTAAATTTTTTTTTTCTAAAGTGAGGTGAATTAATCTGTTCTGATGTTTTACTCTGTTGTCTCAGTTGTAGGACGTCTGGCGATATTATACATATCCATTGTGATTTGTGGAGCTGCTGTTACCATCATGATGTTGCTAATTTGGTAAGATGTGTATGTGGTATTTGATTCCAGATAATTAACTGCATTTATATAGGGTGACCATATTTTAGTTTTTAAAAAAGAGGACGTAGGACCTCATTTCCATACCAAAACTACACATTTCAGTCACCGTTATACAGATTGATCATAAACACAGCTAAAAAGCTACCACAGTGGCCATCCTTTACATAACTAATATCTACCACAGTTTTATCACAGGTAGAATGCAAAATGTTTCAATACAAGCATTTCAGTCAAAAGGAATTCATGCAATATTTCAAACTTTTAATCCAAGGGAGAAAATCAACCCACCACAAGTTTAAAACCAGCCAAATTCCGCTGGGAAAAAAATGCGGATTTGCCAACCCCAGCCTACATCTAACACAAGCTGCATCCAAAGCAGTGTCGTCAAGTCCACGAATGGAAGCAACCCCAATAACATCATATTTAGCCCCTGGAATTCGAATTCATCGTAGGAACCCTGAAAAAACAATGTGTAGGCCTATTTTACATCCTAGAATGTGATTTTTAACAGGGGATCCCCCTCAAAACGCAATTGGGACAGGCTAGTTTTGAGTAGCAACTGGGCGGGTTTTTGGACACATTTTTTTAGGTCCAAAAAGAGGACATGTCCAGGGAAAAGAGGACGTATGGTCACCCTAATTTGCTATAAAGTAAGAATTTATTGGACTTTAGATGCTCCAAGTCTGACATCTGATCGAAAGTACAATGTGTCAAACACTTTCCTAATTTTGAGTAACAGTTGGAAACCTGGAAATCCTCATGTGCAAATGAGTCAAACCTCCTAGTGTATATGTTTATACTATTTACCACCTCAGTTGTGTGTATTAAAGGTGGAAGTGCTGTTCATTCACTCCTTCCACCTACAATTCCTGCCGGTACTGAGAACTGAACCTGTGACTTTTGGGTTACAAGTCTGTCTCTCTAATTAGGCCACAACTGCCCCAAGATGCCTGCACTGTGGGTCTGTACTGTTCTCACTGTACATAAACATTAATTGTGCACCATAGTGCATTTGTGAGTGAAGCCAACTTTATTTACCAAGTGTACTTAGAGTATAAAGGCCAAAAAGGGAATTTCTGTTAAGTCACCTAAATGTTGTTCGACCAACCCCAAATTTGGGTAGGCCTTATCTCTGTTTATTGTAGTATTACTCTAGCTAATTGTACATGGGAATCCATTGCATGACCTTACCAAAACTATTATCAGAGAAATGTTGGTTGGCTTACATCTATAATAGTGGGCATGACCTCTGACTGGGGAAAATGTTGCTTTATTCAAGTGTATACTGATCTATGGGGACTAAACACATTTAAAATGAATAAGCATGGGGTGGCCATCTAAACAGAGGTGGACTTTGGGGGATCTAAGCAAATTCCAGGTATGGGGCCCCAACAAAATAACTATGTGCTCTTTTACGCCTCCTTATTTTGCTTACCCCTTATTCAGCATCAACCTGATGCTGTTCTAAAGCCATATTAAGCTAGGCCTACCTTTTTTTCAGAACACACACACACACACACACACAAAAAAAAAAAATATATATATATATATATAAAAAATAAAATAAAATAATAAAATGCACATTCCATGTAATAAATTGTAAATCTTTTACAAACATAAAATTATCCCATGCAACTCATTCCATATTCCAAGTGTTCTGAAGGCATATGGATGGGTTTGCCAAGAAACAAATCGAAAATGACATCTATTATTAAGCAAAAATGTCCAGTCATCGCATTTGTGCATTCCCAGCAGGCACATAACTTCATATTTGGTTAGATTTAGGTCGCAAATCCAACGTTGAGCTAACATCTCAAGCTTTTATATGTGCATTTAATATGAGTGCACGGCGCGTCTAGGAAAAGCACACAAAAGAGTCATTTTGAAACATCAAGACAAATAAAATTATGACTTTAAAATTATGAAACAATACTTTCTTGCAAAAATCTCTGTTCTGAGACAGTAATAAACAGCGTCGAATGCGCACAAAGAGCGCTTCCTCATATTATCACTAAATGCTGTCACTTACTTTCACTTTCAATCTCACAATGTTATGTTAATAAGCTCTCTAGACTGCATAATGAATCTCTTATTTACATCGTACATGCAGTTTGTTAAAAAGCTTGCAGAACTCTGCAAACTCTGCATTTTGAGCAGTGGCTGGATTAAACATTTCTGGTCTTTGCGTTCTGTTTGCGTTGCGTGATTGACTACGTTGTTCAATGCTGCAAATTCCGCAATATGAGATGGGGCCCCCTGATTCCCCGGGGCCCTAAGCGGCTGCTTATCTTGTTTATTGGTTAAGTCCGCCCTTGCATCTAAATAGTATTAGTTAATTACCTCTGTCTAGTGACCAAGACTGTCGAGTTTGTGAGTATGAGGTCCATATACCTGGCTGATACGACCCAGCTAACAGAATTTTGTTATAAGAACGTTCTCCAAAGATTACTCAATTGTCAAAATAATCACTAGATTACTTGATTACCAAAATAATCATTAGTTACAGCCCTAGATTACACATGTAATTACCTTAGATTTTCCAGCATTTTCTACACTGTAAGCACTGAAAAATAAAGTGAAAAATGTAATTACTTTAATAACTTTTTATTGTGTTTAAAATCAGCATGTTGTCTACTGAACAGTAAAATGCACTTCATCTTTTTGACCACCAGATGACAGTAAAGTCAATGGAAGTGCAGAAAAGATTTGAGTAATCAGCAGGTTCTCAATTTTTGGGAATCAGTGAATAGATCTGTACCATTTTTCCTCAATCTGCCACAAGTCTGGTAGTTTAAGTGCTTTTGTTGTCTGTCAGAACCTGGCATTGACCCACTTAAACACAATATATTTCCCCATGTCTGTGATACATGTGGATGAGCTGCATCATCGCTTCACATGTTAAACACAAAGTTTAAATTAGAAAGAGGAAGTAAATCTTGATCTCTTAAAAACCTGTTCAGATGCTCCTGCAGCCATGATGAGCATCTTTACACAGTTCTTTCTCAAAGCAAACATGTCCCATACACATTTGACAAGAGCAGGTATGTTTTTCGAGTTGTTGTGGCATCACACACCCAGGAAGAGGAAGACAAACCTTTTAGCTGCACTTTTTTTTTTAAGTGTTAAACCAGCAGCCGTTTGACACTTGAAGCTGCTAATGTTTTTGTCATTTGGGCGTTGGCACTGACACATTGACAATGCAGCACGGTAAGACAATTTTTACCATTATTTATCATTAGATGCGATTATTCTGTAGTGCTGTAACTGATGTTTGTTTAAAAAACAAAGGTTTGGTAAATGTTGATTTGATGAACGGATTTTAACTCCAGAAGCTAAATATCAGTATATCATAAATATTGTGTAATGGTACATAAAATGCAGTGCAATAATTTGAACATAGCACCAGAGCCGTAGCAGTCATTAATTTTCTTTCATTCATTTTCTTGGATCAACATTAAGGACACCAACAGCTGCTATTAAATTAGGCGCGGTCACTTTAAGAAACAATGCATCCAATATAATAATACACATGCAATTACTTTCTCAACTGTTTACTTTTACTTAACCAACTATTTTTTTTCCAAGATGGGTATTTCGACATCATTTTGTATGTATTTGTCAGTTCAAGAGCAAGAAGAGACAAATTCGATGCTCAAGCACTTTGAGATGCATCTCTCTGCGTGCGTTTGCATGTTTAAACTGGCAATTGTATTTGTTCGTTTAGGTGCAGACGGACACAAAGGAAAGCTCAGCTCATTGTGCATTGAACACGGTGCGCAGTACTTCAGTTTTTCCATATCTTGCGTTTGAATGCTTTAAACAGTTTTGAATGTTGAAACTGGTAAGGCTTAAAACACGCACTGTAAAATTTTTCGTTGTGAATTTACAATAAATAATTGGATAAATTTTGCATGACTTTCACAGTAAGGATTACAGCAAAATACTGTGAAATATACTCACAGCAATTTACTGTAATTTTATATCTGTGATATTACAATGCATTGTTGTAAAAGCACAACTGTATACTGTAACTTCACAGCTTCAACAACAAAGCATTTACTGTCATATTACAGTACATTACTGGGGAATTACAACCTTTTGCTGTACATCATTACAACAAGGCCCTGTACTTTTACAAGTTGACAATTTACTGTGAATCTACAATGTACACTGTGGAAGTCATGCTAAAATTGTCCAGTAACTTACTGTAAAAGTAATGCAGATGAAGCTTCCATTTACTGTGAATTTACAATCATTGCACAATTAACCCCCTCCCCCCAACAAACAACTCTGAGGTAAAATCAATGTTAGCCCAATGGCATATTTATTAAAAAATAAATATTTTTCAATGTACAGGTACATTACAGTACACGTACTTAAAATGCAGAAAATGCAGAGAAATTGTGCAAACTTGCAATTCAACTACCTGTGTAGTATCAAGGTGTGCTTTTTGCTGTGCTTTTTCCCCACATCAAACCCTAATAGATTTATAGTCCAAACTTGTTAGATCTTACTCTCACCATACTTTTTTAGCCATTTTTAGCCAAGGTGCCTCAGGTTAGGTTTGCCTGAGGCAAAGTGGTTGATTTTCTACTATGAGAGGCCATATCAACGTGCGCCGCCACTGAAATGCGTCTTCACGCAATTGGCCAGTTGATAAATTAAAACCAAACCCTGTTGAAAGTATGACAAACATCCTTTTCAATTAAGGGCCTGAGAGCATTTTGTTCTGCTTTTAAAGAAAATTTCATCTACGTCATTCAATACATTCGCATTTCGCAATAGACGTTTCAAAATCATCTTCTCATAGCCGGCCCCAAAACAAAATAAATAGCTGTGATTGGACCGGCAGGTATTTGTCAGCATAACATGTGTAGAAACCCAGACTGATCTGCAGAGCGAAACTGAATGAGTTCACGAGATCAGGATGGTCTCACCAGGCTAACCTCAGGTACCTCGTTTGTCAGCATTTTAAACCTCAAGACAATCATTGAGTTGGAAGCCTGTACTATAATGTGAATTACAAGATTAAATGTGATCTTTATAAAATACCTTTGAATGAACTCCAGCGTCGACGATCCAGTGGCAGGATACTCAAGGTTGAAGATGTAATAGCTGCTGAAGAAAGCAGCTACTCCGTGTAAAAAGAAAGGGTGTGGGCCCATCACGACATGTCCCTCGATGGATAAAAGCCATCCAGAGGGCTTCATCATGTCAGCTGAAATGAACAGATACAACATTATGTGTTATGAGCACTTTGTGATCTGCTTAAGATACAAAGGGCTATACAAATGTAATTCTTATTATAATTATAATTATTATAATGAAAACAAAATAATGAGTTAGAAATGTCAATACTAGATCAAAGTATGTTAACTAGTCACCTACCTAATCTATTTCTCCTCACTCTTAGCCTGACACTGAACAGGATGGTTAGCCTCACCCTCTGATGACCTGGAAAGAAAAGAAAAGAAAAAGGAGAAATTACACAAAGGCAACCAACAATAAGAATTTCAGTTTGAATTTCATGTCAAACAAACGGTAGTAGATAACGTGATTACCCGTAATCTCTATAAAAGAAACGCTGCAAATAAAAAGACACAAAGGAAGTGAATTACCGGGTTTATGAAAGAAGAAGAAGAGGGAGAAATAAGAGGAAAAACGAACGTAAGTGAAAAGGTTGGTGTTTAATTTCGCTACGTGTACTTTTCAATGTGTTATGGTTAGGCCCTGTAGCTAAACTGGAGGATGCTGTATTATTAGCTTCGGCTAACACGGGGAAACACAGTGTCTAAGTGCGGAAAGACCACTCATGAGAGGAGAATCGAGTTCGGCAACTTTACTCGAATATGTGTAACGGTTAGCGGACTCAAAGACTCAAAGGCTCAATGGTCTTGATGCCACACATTTAATGAATCTTTGTTTCTGTAGAAACATACAAAATACTCTCAGTACAGATGGCAACGAACATTCACAGCTTACTTCAGCAAATAACTAAGTTAATCTACTCTTCTTACATTGAAAACTCATAGCCGAAGCGTCACTAATACGTCTAAGCGGGAAACCATACGCGGGCTATTCATGACACAAAACAAGCTAGACAGCTAGCATGGCAAACGGCACATACAGGTCCTTCTCAAAAAATTAGCATATTGTGATAAAGTTCATTATTTTCTGTTATGTACTGATAAACATTAGACTTTCATATATTTTAGATTCATTACACACAACTCGAAGTAGTTCAAGCCTTTTATTGTTTTAATATTGATGAGTTTGGCATACAGCTCATGAAAACCCAAAATTCCTATCTCAAAAAATTAGCATATCATGAAAAGGTTCTCTAAACGAGCTATTAACCTAATCATCTGAATCAACTAATTAACTCTAAACACCTGCAAAAGATTCCTGAGGCTTTTAAAAACTCCCAGCCTGGTTCATTACTCAAAACCGCAATCATGGGTAAGACTGCCGACCTGACTGCTGTCCAGAAGGCCATCATTGACACCCTCAAGCAAGAGGTCTGTGGGAAGGAAAAAGTGTGGCAGAAAACGCTGCACAACGAGAAGAGGTGACCGGACCCTGAGGAAGATTGTGGAGAAGGACCGATTCCAGACCTTGGGGGACCTGCAGCAGTGGACTGAGTCTGGAGTAGAAACATCCAGAGCCACCGTGTACAGGCGTGTGCAGGAAATGGGCTACAGGTGCCGCATTCCCCAGGTCAAGCCACTTTTGAACCAGAAACAGCGGCAGAAGCGCCTGACCTGGGCTACAGAGAAGCAGCACTGGACTGTTGCTCAGTGGTCCAAAGTACTTTTTTCGGATGAAAGCAAATTTTGCATGTCATTCGGAAATCAAGGTGCCAGAGTCTGGAGGAAGACTGGGGAGAGGGAAATGCCAAAATGCCTGAAGTCCAGTGTCAAGTACCCACAGTCAGTGATGGTCTGGGGTGCCATGTCAGCTGCTGGTGTTGGTCCACTGTGTTTTATCAAGGGCAGGGTCAATGCAGCTAGCTATCAGGAGATTTTGGAGCACTTCATGCTTCCATCTGCTGAAAAGCTTTATGGAGATGAAGATTTCATTTTTCAGCACGACCTGGCACCTGCTCACAGTGCAAAAAACCACTGGTAAATGGTTTACTGACCATGGTATTACTGTGCTCAATTGGCCTGCCAACTCTCCTGACCTGAACCCCATAGAGAATCTGTGGGATATTGTGAAGAGAAAGTTGAGAGACGCAAGACCCAACACTCTGGATGAGCTTAAGGCCACTATCGAAGCATCCTGGGCCTCCATAACACCTCAGCAGTGCCACAGGCTGATTGCCTCCATGCCACGCCGCATTGAAGCAGTCATTTCTGCAAAAGGATTCCCGACCAAGTATTGAGTGCATAACTGAACATAATTATTTGAAGGTTGACTTTTTTTGTATTAAAAACACTTTTCTTTTATTGGTCGGATGAAATATGCTAATTTTTTGAGATAGGAATTTTGGGTTTTCATGAGCTGTATGCCAAAATCATCAATATTAAAACAATAAAAGGCTTGAACTACTTCGAGTTGTGTGTAATGAATCTAAAATATATGAAAGTCTAATGTTTATCAGTACATTACAGAAAATAATGAACTTTATCACAATATGCTAATTTTTTGAGAAGGACCTGTATATCGCTTCTAAATTAAACACATGAAACAAATAAAATTTCATTTCTATGTCATTACATGTCACTTACGCTAACAAGGTTATGTTATTCGTTTTTAACACCAGCTCACCTGTAGAAAAATACAAAATACTCTCAGTAGATGGCAACGAACATTCACGGCTTACTTCAACAAAGAACTCAGTTAATCTACTACGTCCCTGCTGAGATTCTCGTGAATACAGACTGATTCCACAGCGCTCTGCTGGCGTGGCTGGTATAACTTACTGAATAACTAAATACAACCAGAGAATGTCTAATGATACAACCGAAACTCTTGAACAAACACCACATCCCTGTTATCTTTCTTCTCAAATCACTTACATCGAACTGAGGGCACTACATATGCAGCAAAACACTTACATGAACCGCAAAACAGTTACAAGAACATTACAGAAATGTGCACACATAAATAGTAATGTTTGTCCCATCATTGGTTTTATAAACTTTACAAACACCAGATTTGTCTAAACGGTGATTGTGACATGAAAAATTATTAGTGAAACTGTCGTCATTACTAGCTACTATTAGCAAATGCTGTGAGAGAACTTTCAACAATTCTGGGCACTTGCTAACAAAATGTGAACTGTGTCATGCGATAAACGTTCATTTGAAAGTAAATATTATTATCATATTAAAATAGCATGGGTGTAAGTGCTGCAAACATGCATGCTGCTTACCTTCTCCATTCAGCCCGGAAGAGAAGAGGGACACAACGGCACCTTCAGTTTAAAACAGTTCGGTTATGTCATGTGACTTCCCAGGGCATATTTCAATACAATATTTCAATGTAATAATACTGTTTAATGCTGTGAAATCCTTACACTTTCACTGTGTTGCTGTGATATTACAGACCTTGTTGTGATATAACAGCAGGTTTTAGATTGCAAGATTTTACTGTAAAATAAGGATACTGTAGTTTTTACAGGTATTCATTGGGATATTACAGGGAAACTTAATTACAAGAAGTTGCTGTAAAATAAAACTGTTATTAATTGTGAAATGCTGGTAATTTCTAACAGTGCGTGCAATTGATAAGCTTTCCTGACAATGCGCAGCAGTGGCCAGTGAACTGTCTGTCCTGTGTGTCTTTTTAAACTGACCTCAGCCAGTCAGTTGAGATTGCCGGGGGCCCCCTCTCCGCCGTGGACCCCTATAATCGTCACCAGCTTTCACCCCACTAGCGATGGCCCTGCAGAACACAGTACTCATTAAGTAATGAGTACTGTGATTTAGTTGATTTAGTTATTACTGAAACCAAAGTCTTGAGTTTGAGAAGTTGTTCAGCTGATTGAAAACAATAATCAAGGAACTTTGCTGCCGTACCATGAGTGCAGCAGGCGCAAGGATGTAGTCCCCAGCTATTTTTAGCTTAGTGGCTTGATGCCGGTCACATTGGAAGTTACCTAGCTGGGCACTATTTTCAGGCGCTGTGAAATATCACTGCACCTGCTGCACCCATGGCACGGCAGCAAGTTCCTTGATTATTGCACCGGATAATAATCCAGTCTTAGCAGGGGCGTAGAATTAAGGGGGGGACAGACGGGACGTGTCCCTCCCAATATCCAGCTACTGCCAAACTGTCCTTAGCAATAATTTTGCTCAAAAAAATAAATATATGTAGGCCTATATGTTTTTGTAATTTCGGACGCATCTGAAACCAATGAGATTACCTAAGAAGTTAAATAGGCAACGTTAGAAAACTGTACGCTTTCAAGGACGCGCATTTAATACATGGGCAGAATGTAGTCATGCACCAGACGAGAAGCAGCGCCGCGTTTAACTCACAGGGATTTCACCCAATTTAAGACAGCACAACAGCCCCCCCCCCAAAAAAACAGTTAACACAAAAGTAGTTTTAATTTGTTAATAACAAGAGCAAACGGAAAGAGAAAGCGCAATCTATGGCTATTTTTAGCTCCCTACATAAAGCATTCTGACAGAAAATGGTTGAACGGAAAGATACACAATCTTCCAGCATTTGATAAAGTCATTATGAATGTTAACAATAATGTACAAATCAAGCTGAAATAAGAGCGTGCAGTTTATCTGTAAATCAGATGTGCATGAAAGCTGTTTGTTACTACAGCAACAGCAACAGCAGAGTACTCTTTCAGAATCACCAATGTCAAAAACAAACCTACGCCCTTGAGTCTTAGTACACGATGTAACTACAGAAGAGTCAAGTTTTAATTGGGAAAAATATCATAACTCTTTGGTCAGTTTTGAGTGAGATGCTAATGGTCTAATCAGATTCAATTATTTATGTTAAGCTATGCTAAAAGTGCTACTGCCAGCAAAATTAGTCTATTTTCCAAAAAGTGGAGTGTTAAAGATATAGCCTTCATAAATAGCACACTATTGTTCTCATGAATGCACCTCTTTCTGGCACAGATCTAGATTCAGTAGTAGGCCAGATCAATATATCAAAGAAAACACAGAAGTGTTCAAATAATGCTATGTCCTTAATAACAACAGATTAAATGTTTAGACCCTTATTATTGAGTAAATCTAGAGTGTGACCACGATTAGACACACAAGGCCTGACATGAGAAACATCCTCAGCACACATCAAGCCTTCAATGAGCAGTGAATTAATCTGAAATCATCATGATCCCTAATGATTATCAAGATAATAGAGTTTGTGATTTTTTGTGATTGCAGAAGTCACTATGGTGACCTTTCTCATAATGTCTCTTCCTCTGATGTTTGTGATCATGACTGCAGGTGAGTCTTCAGTGTCACTTTCACAATTTCACATTCTTGAAAAGCTAATTGAGCTCTTCAAACTTTGTAGCTCATAAACTGACATGAGTGTTTGCTGTCAGCTGACATATGAAAATGGACAAAATGAAAAGATTTTTTTTTCGTACATTGCATCAAAACTGAAAATCCTCTTATTTGATCATTTCTGTGTTTTGTGTTTCAGTGGTTGATGGTCAGCAGTATTGGAGACTGAATTATGGCCCTTCGTATGTTTGTGCATTAAAGGGATCAACAGTGAAAATGTCCTGTGTTTTAAACTATCCACATGATCATGAGCTCAGAACAGCCTTCTGGACCAAACTTGCTGTAGCTGATGGCAAAACATCAACCCTGTGTTTAAACTCCGAAAAAAGAGAAAGAGTTCAGTGCTTCCATGAAAATGAAGACACTTACAGTATCACTTTGACAAATGTAAGAGAAGCTGATAAACACGTCTACTACTGCAGATTCACTACAAACAGAGGAACATGGATGGGAATTCCTGGAGCTCAGCTGGACGTCACAGGTAGAGTTAGTGACCTCACAGACACACACATTCTTTCTTTTCCTGAATACAAAAAGAGAAATGCTATAAAATGTCATGGTAACTCATTCGTATAATGATTATAAAAGGTGACATTCTTCATGCTTTAAAAAAGAAGTAGCAAAACTGTAGTAAAATAAAATGATTTTTGATTTACATTCCAAGTGTTCTGAAGGTGTGCTAGGGTTAACCAAGAAACAAAGCAGCAAACCAGAATGTAATTTCTTATGACCTATTTGAGAAATTAAAAACAAGACATGAAACACAATGTCTATAAAAGCAGCTTGCCTGTACTCCCGTATGTTTTCTGGTTGTTGTAAATGTTTGCAGTGCATCTGTGTGATCTGCTGTTCTCATACACTCATGAATGTGTACAGGAGAGCAACGGGCAAGATTGCCATCAACGGAGTGTCTATTTACACTAACTCAGCCCACCAATGTGTAATGGGGCTAGTCAACACTACAAAAGATGGCTGTTAAGTATCAGATCCAGTGGTGGAGTGGTTAAAGCGTGTGGATAAGTCTTTTTGACATGGACGACCTGGGTTCAATTCCACCTTATGACGATTCCACCTTTTTAAATCTCATATAATATCAGAAAAAACAGTTTTTCAATAAAAATGTAAGGAAATAATTGAAAATTGTAAAATAAAGTATCAGTTAGGGTTAGAGTAGGTGTGTAGGGAGGGCTTATTGTCCCACTAAGGCTGCATCCATTTAATAAATTGAATTAAAATGATAATTTTCACTCAATGCATAAATACTGAATACTGTTTTAATATAATACAATAGTAATAATTGCATCTATTTGCAATAAGTATTATAAATAGCAGAAAATCCTTAAGTGTAAATAGAACCCATTGCTATTTGCACTTAGTGTAAATAGCATCTCTCGCTAAGAAAATATGCTGTTTTCACTTAGTGTAAATAGCCGCTGTCTTAAATCAATTACATTACAGTTCAAAACCAGTCGCATGCCACTTGGAATATACAGCATGAGTTGCACTGGAGTGTTTTGCATCCAGTTTTTAAAACCTGAAGATTGTCAGCATTCACATTCATATATCATTTTATCTGTTTAACTGAACATGTGATTTGTGTTATCTTAGAGCTGTGTTTTATTGCTGTATGATATTATGTTGTTGTTGTCAGAAGGGATTAGTTTTTGTCTTGACATAGTCATTTGTGATCAGAAGAAATTAAAGGAAGAGATTAAAGGAAGTAATGCTATATTCCCTGATCATTTGGGCCCAAAGACATTGTTTCATTAAAACATGCTTTTGGCAATAAATCAGAAATTATTTTGTGCTGTCAAAAGTGATATACATGTACAAGTATTTAACTGATATTAAATGGATAATCACAAGTAGGACTTTTGTAAACATGTTCTGAAAGGAGGTCATGAACAGCTTCATAACAATAGCAGGGTGATAAATAATGACTGAATTTTTATTTTTGAGTGAACTATCACTTTAAGCTGATGAATCAGTGAGTTGTTGTTGTTGTTGTCAGACCTGCAGGTGGAGACACAGCAGAGTGTGAAAGAGGGAGATTCAGTCATTCTGACATGTAAAAGCAGCTGCTCTCTGCCTGAACAAACAACATTCAACTGGTACAGAAACACACAGATAGTAACTACAAGGATCATGAACGTGAATCAGCTTCAGCTGCAGTCAGTCAGTCGTAATGATGCTGGAAAATATCAATGTGCTGTTTCAGGATATGAACGTCTGATTTCTCAACCTGTTATTCTCAAAGTAGAATGTGAGTGCAAACTGCATGAGTCAGTAACATTAAAGAAATGTTTCATATATTTAGAATTTGTATGTCATTTGAATGAGTTTGTAAAATTAGACATCATCTGAAATCTAAAAGAAAATGAAAGATTAATGTGTTTGAATACCTAATTATATTTTCCAATTTCTGTGTTTTGTGTTTCAGGGGATGATGGTCTGCAGGATTGGGGAGTGAATTACAGCCCTTCATATGTTTGTGCCGTAAAAGGATCAAAAGTGAAAATGTCCTGTACTGTAAAATATCCTCATAATCATAAGCTCAAAACTGTCTTCTGGACCAAACCTGCTGTATCTGTTACAGAACCCCCTAATCTGTGTACAGACCGAAATAACAGAGAAAGAGTTGAGTGTTTCCATGAATATAAGGACACTTCCAGTGTTACTTTGACAAATGTAAGAGAAGCTGATAAACACATCTACTACTGCAGATTCACTACAAACACTGGGGGCGGAAAATGGACTGGGGTTCCTGGGGCTCAGCTGGACGTCACAGGTAAAACTAATAATCACATAAACATGCACACATTATAATGTCACCTGTTATTCCAGGAGCTCAAACAGTAGAATACAGCACTAGTAATACCAAAATCATGGGTTCAACTCTCAGGAAATGCATGTACTGATAAACTGTTTACCTTAAATCAATGCAAGTCACGTTGGATAAAAGCAAATGCATAAATGTAAATACTTAATTATTTACTAGTTTTATCACCTTAAAGTTTCAAATGTTATTACATCATGTTCTTATTAAGCTGATGTTAAATCAGAGAGCTGTTGTTGTTGTTGTCAGACCTGCAGGTGGAGACACAGCAGAGTGTGAAAGAGGGAGATTCAGTCACTCTGACATGTAAAAGCAGCTGCTCTCTGCCTGAACAAACAACATTCATCTGGTTCAGAAAACACACAGATAGTAACTACAGGGATCATGAACATGAATCAGCTTCAGCTGCAGTCAGTCAGTCTTAATGATTCAGGAAACTATGAGTGTGCTGTTTCAGGAAATCAACTGTATCTGAAGTCTCCACCTGTTCATCTTAATGTTGAATGTGAGTACAAACTGATTCATTAATATTAGTAAAATATTTCACAGATTTTTCAGATTGAATAAGTCTTTAACATTTTTTGTTTTTTAGACATGATTTATTCTTAATAATGTAATATGTAAAATTCAATGTGAATCAGGAATCTGTGTTTTAGAGACCCTCTTAATGAATCATGGGTTAATAAATCAGTAATTAAATACTGTTTTATTGACTGTGCACCAGTTCAGATGTAGATTTTCATCTTTGGATGTCATCACTGAAATAAAGTCTCTGATTTGTACTCACAGATACACTTCAGTAACTGTTAATAATGATAATGGAAGGTCATGGTAAAAATAAATAATTTATGCTCATATTTAATTTAGATCCTCCAAAGAGCATCTCAGTGTCCATCAGTCCATCTGGTGAAATAGTGGAGGGAGATTCAGTGACTCTGATCTGCAGCAGTGATTCAAACCCTCCTGCAGAAATCAGCTGGTATAAAGGAGAAACATTTCTGAAATCTGGTGACTCCTACAGCTTCACTAACATTAAGTCTGAGGCCAGTGGAAACTATAAATGCTCTGCAAGTAATAAACATGGATCTCAGACCTCTACTGCTGTGACTGTGAATGTCAGGTGTAAGTCTACCTTTATTTTTGATCAGTTATGGTTGATTATTTTCTTAATTATTTGTTGCACTACATGCCATTTATACTTTTTTTTTTTTTTTTGGACTTTTTAGATCCTCCAAAGAGCATCTCAGTGTCCATCAATCCATCTGGTGAAATAGTGGAGGGAGATTCAGTGACTCTGATCTGCAGCAGTGATTCAAACCCTCCTGCAGAATTCAGCTGGATTAAGGAAGGAAATTCTGTAGAATCGGGACAAATCTATAACATCTCAAAAATCAGCTCTGATCACAGTGGAGAATACAAGTGCAGATCCACAAAATAAACATGGAGAGAAAGAATCTGATATTGTGACACTGAATGTGATGTGTAAGTGAACACTGATGCTAAATTCTCAACTATAATAATAAAATGTCTGGTTTTAGTGATTTATCACATAATTTATCCAATCCATTTTATTTTTATTTCTTTCAGACAAACCAAGAAATGTTGTGATAAACCTTAATTCATCTGAAATAGTGGAGGGAGATTCAGTGACTCTGAACTGCAGCAGTGATTCAAACCCTCCTGCAGAAATCAGCTGGTTTAAGGAAGGAAAGTCTGTAGAATCGGGACAGATCTATAACATCTCAAACATCAGCTCTGATCACAGTGGAGAATACAAGTGCAAATCCACAAATAAACATGGAGCGAAAGACTCCGATTTTGTGACACTGAATGTGATGTGTAAGTGAACACTGATGCTAAATTCTCAACTATAATAATATAATGTCTGGTTTTAGTGATTTATCACATAATTTATCCAATCCATTTTATTTTTATTTCTTTCAGACAAACCAAGAAATGTTGTGATAAACCTTAATTCATCTGAAATAGTGGAGGGAGATTCAGTGACTCTGAACTGCAGCAGTGATTCAAACCCTCCTGCAGATTCAGCTGGTTTAAGGAAGGAAAGTCTGTAGAATCGGGGACAGATCTATAACATCTCAAACATCAGCTCTGATCACAGTGGAGAATACAAGTGCAAATCCACAAATAAACATGGAGCGAAAGACTCCGATTTTGTGACACTGAATGTGATGTGTAAGTGAACACTGATGCTAAATTCTCAACTATAATAATAAAATGTCTGGTTTTAGTGATTTATCACATAATTTATCCAATCCATTTTATTTTTATTTCTTTCAGACAAACCAAGAAATGTTGTCATAAACCTTAATTCATCTGAAATAGTGGAGGGAGATTCAGTGACTCTGAACTGCAGCAGTGATTCAAACCCTCCTGCTCTGATCTTAGCTGGTTTAAGGAGAATCAAAGCTCATCTGTTGGATCTGGACAGTGTTTCAGCATCTCCAGCTTTAACTCCAGTCACAGCGGACGCTACTATTGTGAGGCTCAGAATAAATATGGATCTGAGAGATCAGCGTCTGTTTCAGTCACTGTTAAAGGTATTTTCTATAAACAGACACTGTTTGAGTTTCATCTGTGTCTAGTGTGAAATGATCTTCATGAACATCTTGTTTCAGGGGTTCAGAAGCTGCTCTACACACAGTTACTGGGATTGTAGTGGGATGTGGAGGATTGATCTTCATCCTTATCATCATCATTGTGTTTATTAAGTGAGCTCCTGCATTACAAAAGTTAAAATGAATGCATAGTTTTTTATTTATTTATTGTGAAATATTAAACGTTACTTGCAATAAATTACTTTTCAGTACCTTCTAACAAAATAGTTTTTTTTTTCTCCAGGAAGAAGAGGAGAGACGGTGGAGCTGAAGCTGTCAGGACAAAATCAGGCAAGTTTGATAATGCACACCTGAATCTACAAAAACAGCAGGATCACTATATAGATAAAAATGAAGACTTAAAAAATCAAGTACTGTCGCTTGACAATTATATTTGATGTGAAGTTTCAGGTTGATCTTGTGATATCTGTTTGATTGTTATTTTATGAAACAGCAGGAGGATCATGTTGACAGATCAGCAGAAACGGCTCTGAGTAATGATCATCCAGTGTATTCACTCGTATCAGACAATCAGACGGATGATCTGTATGCCAATATTAAAGCCAAGAAACCCAAGCGCTCTGGGAGAGAACAAACAGAAAAAGACTCTGGAGATGCTGAAGATGTTCAATATGTCAGTGTCCATCACTTCAAGAACAAAGACATGAAAAAGACTGAAAAGACCATTGAATTGCAACATCTGTCTGATCCCAACAGGTGAGAAACGATTCATCTGGACCCAAATTAATCATATTCAGTGCTTAATCAGACCTCTTTTTTGTGTTGTCGAAATGATGGATTGTCACCTAATATTAACATATTCCTTACATTTTTCCCCAGATTTGAGGATGTGATCTACAGCTCAGTCAAATGAAGAATGTCCTATTGATGCTCAACGGACACCTGGATTTGAGTCCAGCCCAGGTCATGTTCCCAGCTCCCTCTCCTCCTCCCTCTCTTTCACCCATTTCCACATGTATTGGACTGTTCTGCTGTTTAGATATTAAAGGATTTCAGTTTAATTGATTGTGAATACCACAAGCACACACTGCCTTAACTTAGACCCTGTAAAAGTCAAATGTTTTTCAGCTCTCGCTTTGTATAGGCAATGCAACAGATGTTCTCTTTCGTGTGTTCATACTGTGTGATTTTATTGCTAAATACATTAAATTTTTTAGAAAGTCTTCATTGTGACATCATTATGACAATTTAGCACATTTTACACCTAATTGCTGCTCTGGTATATTAGCCTAGAAATTGCCTCAAGCTGGGGGGGGGGGGGGGGGGGGAGATTTCTGACCCTCCTTAGACAGCAAATGTCCTTCCACGTTCAAGGCACAATAGTCCATGTGACATCAGTGCTTCAACCGTAATTTTATGAAGCTATAATACTTTTTGTGCACCAAGAAAACAAAATAATAACATTATTCAATGATTTATTTTCTCTCGAGATAGTCCTCCGCCATTATCGAGAGTACCATGAGGTATGCTTGTGGTGCTGCTGACACAGAACACGCTTGAAAAAGAAGAAATGTAATTTTTACTGTTTTAATACAAAATATTTGTGGGTGGGTCGCTTACTATGTTATCACACAGGATCTTTGTGGAACTTTAAAGGGTACATAACATACACAGTTTCACCTAATCTAATGAGTGCCTACAGAGTAGTACTCCATCCTTAATATCTCCAAAAATTCTTAGCGGAGCTAAGTTCGACGAACACTCGCGCTCTGATTGCCAATAAAACAGACATTTGATGCCGTTTAACTTACCATCTGCAGTTCTGAATCATGAGCGGGATCTTTTATAGCTGGGACCGCTCCATCTTTAAGTATCAAACAATGTGCAAATCCAGCATAGAACTGGGATTGTATATGAAATGTTTGTCAACAAACACACTTGCAAAACTCCACTGCTGCCCCGGAAAAAGGGACTGCATCCACTGTTCACATAACGCTGGGTTTTTCGGGAAGCTGAGCAAAGTTATCTTTGCCTTACAACCAAAACCACACTTCTTTAGAGCCATTTTTCCTGAGTGAATCCCTTGCAGCAGTGCAGCCAAATGAAGCGTGTTGATGGGCGCAATCTTCCCTATTCCCTATCCCTAAACCTATTCTACAATGGACGCAGGAAGAAACAATGTCACGACATGACAGATCCCCGACATTAAACTGATGCTGTTCAGGATAGACAGTGTTTTTAACATGCATGAACAATGTCACCACAGTTCAGCAGTGCAACACTTCCACTCCACACTGATCTTATCGGTCAGTTGGCTGATGACAAGTCACAAGACAGTTTCTTTCAGAATTGCTTTTAAGAATTGCTCCTTGGTACTAACCAATTATGATAACAAACCCTTTTCAGAAGGTTTTTTAGGCTTGGTGTTTATGAAGTGGATGTGTGCATTGATACATTTGTTTTTTGAGCTGTGACGGTTCAGAATGATGACTCTTCTTTCCCTAAACTTTCTACTCTTGATCTCTTGATGTCACAGTTGTTATGCTGTACCGTAAGTGTGTGTTTTTAATGCATGCATTCGTTCTACTTGTATCTATTCTACTCTGCTTCAGTCAGGGAACAGTATGCCAATCAGAAACACTCCTAGCCTGTCAATCATTTTTAATGACATTGGGTTGACTGATATTTAGAGGGCGGGGCTCATCACCTTCATGACTGATGTGTTTGCTTTTCACAGTTCTGTGTCAGCATGATCATTTCTGCAAAACACCCTTCTGCAGGACTTAATACTTCTTGCACTGAGTGTCATCTCTTCAGCTAGAACTGATAAATATTAGTTAGCTGAAATTAATTAACTCTAGCTTGGCCATTTGTCTGCTACATGTTTTGTGTTGCAGGAGATTTTGGACAAGACTAGAATGCTGTTTTAATATTCTGAATCAAAATGTTCTCTTAAAGCATCCCTAGTAAACATGACAGTGGGTACGGAAAGTATTCAGACCCCCTTAAATTTTTCACTCTTTGTTATATTGCAGCCATTTGCTAAAATCATTTAAGTTAATTTTTTTCCTCATTAATGTACACACAGCACCCCATATTGACAGAAAAACACAGAATTGTTGACATTTTTGCAGATTTATTAAAAAAGAAAAACTGAAATATCATAGTATTCAGACCCTTTGCTCAGTATTTAGTAGAAGCACCCTTTTGATCTAATACAGCCATTTTTGGGAAAGATGCAACAAGTTTTTCACATTGGGGATCATCTGCCATTCCTCCTTGCAGATCCTCTCCAGTTCTGTCAGGTTGGATGGTAAACATTGGTGGACAGCCATTTTCCAGAGATGCTCAGTTGGGTTTAAGTCAGGGCTCTGGCTGGGCCATTCAAGAACAGTCACAGAGTTGTTGTGAAGCCACTCCTTCGTTATTTTAGCTGTGTGCTTAGGGTCATTGTCTTGTTGGAAGGTGAACCTTCGCCCCAGTCTGAGGTCCTGAGCACTCTGGAGAAGGTTTTCGTCCACGATACACGATATCCCTGTACTTGGCCGCATTCATCTTTCCCTCGATTGCAACCAGTCGTCCTGTCCCTGCAGCTGAAAAACACCCCCACAGCATGATGCTGCCACCACCATGCTTCACTGTTGGGACTGTATTGGACAGGTGATGAGCAGTGCCTGGTTTTCTCCACACATACCAATTAGAATTAAGGCCAAAAAGTTCTATCTTGGTCTCATCAGACCAGAGAATCTTATTTCTCACCATCTTGGAGTCCTTCAGGTGTTTTTTAGCAAACTCCATGTGGGCTTTCATGTGTCTTGCACTGACTCTGCCATAAAGCCCTGACTGGTGGAGGGCTGCAGTGATGGTTGACTTTCTACAACTTTCTCCCATCTCCCGACTGCATCTCTGGAGCTCAGCCACAGTGATCTTTGGGTTCTACTTTACTCAGTTTGGCCGGACGGCCAGCTCTAGGAAGGGTTCTGGTCGTCACAAACGTCTTCCATTTAAGGATTATGGAGGCCACTGTGCTCTTAGGAACCTTAAGTGCAGCAGAATTTCTTTTGTAACCTTGGCCAGATCTGTGCCTTGCCACAATTCTGTCTCTGAGCTCTTCAGGCAGTTCCTTTGACCTCATGATTCTCATTTGCTCTGACATGCACTGCGAGCTGTAAGGTCTTATATAGACAGGTGTGTGGCTTTCCTAATCAAGTCCAATCAGGATAATCAAACACAGCTGGACTCAAATGAAGGTGTAGAACCATCTCAAGGATGATCAGAAGAAATGGACAGCACCTGAGTTAAATATGAGTGTCACAGCAAAGGGTCTGAATACTTAGGACCATGTGATATTTCAGTTTTTCTTTTTTAATAAATCTGCAAAAATGTCAACAAATCTGTTTTTTTCTGTCAATATGGGGTGCTGTGTGTACATTAATTAGGAAAAAAACTGAACTTAAACGATTTTAGGAAATGGCTGCAAAAACAAAGAGTGAAAAATTGAAGGGGGTCTGAATACTTTCTGTACCCATTGTAGATACCCTGAGCAGTATAAATTGATTGATACATTCTGGATAAAGCAACCAGATGGAGAGATCAAAAGTAGAAAACAAAAAACAAAACAGGGTTGAATATATTGCAGACACAAAACTGCCATTCTCAACACTGAAAAAGACTTCCATTGTCTGTATCTGTTATTTATCTAACAAAGAGTTTGCGAAATGTAGGGATGTGAACGAGAAGATACTTATGTCAGCTTTTGAGACTAAATGTCTGTGTTTACAAGTCTGCCAACAGATGGTCAAATCAACTGAATTATGTGATAAAATAATATTGTTTCTTTAGAAATACCATGATCACTTAGAAAGCAAACACTTTAAAACTACTGAACACATCATGACAATTCAGATGTTTGTTTCCCAGTGTTTTTATAGTCAGCTGTTAACATATTTATTCTACATATTCTACCCGCTGTTGTACAGTATTCATTATTTTTAAGGAGAAGCTGGTGAATAAAAAAAAGGAACGATACAATAGAGTCTCAGGTTAGAAAATGGATTTGCTATTAACAGTTTAATGACAATGGAGATGAACTGCATTAGTTATGATGTCTTTACTCTGTTTTTATGGCAAAGATGAATCATCCCAGACGCCATCATGACAGATGCACAGCTTGTAATGTGACTAAACCTGTCTATGAGAATGTAATGGTGAGAGAGTTGTTTAGAATTGACATTTACAGTAAAGGCAGTAGGTCATTTTACAAATATGGAGAAGTTTTTTTATTTTGGTTGAGTTACATTCAAAACACATTTGCATATAAACTGGAAGTTGTTATAATCACTTACCTTATCTGTTCTGCCCCCAAACTTAACATTTGCTCTTTGTGCACTACTACTGAAAGCCACAGTGAACAAGGTATGAGAGTTTTTACGTATTGTTTAATACATGAATTTAAATTTAAGGTATCTAAATATGTGAAGAATAAAGACATTTTTTGTAGATGAAAACAAACCTTTTTGAGATGCTAGACTTTTTATACAAAACAAGTCACAGTGCAGGAATGAATATTGTCTGATTACTGTTATTCATGAAGTGTCTATGGATCTCTGACACACATGATGATGAATAGAGCAATACATAAACCTCTGTTATACAACAAATGAATTACAATAAATAAATGATTTGATTAAGGATGAATTACCTGCTATTAACAATGAGTATTATTACACTAATGTTCATAACTTCACTAATGTAGACTGACAATGATTGTACTATCCTGTAATAACTGCTGTTGTTAAGTAATCTCATTTGTTATGGCTGTGAAGATTGCAGTGGTGGTGCAGGTCAGAATGACTCTTTCTCTTCCTCTCATATTTCTGCTCATGATTTCTGGTGAGTCACAGTTGTTACAGCATCACTTTAAAATGGTTTCTGCAGTAGCAAACATAAAATATCGCTTATGCTCAAACTGCCCTCTTAGGGGGGTCTGATAATTTTTTAGCCCATTTAGAAATGCTCTCCACCTGTTGACCACTGTGTTCACATTTTCTGACATCGGGTTGGCTCACAGGTTTTTAGAGAGCAGTGTGGTGTGGTTGAGCTGTTACAATTTAATTAAAATTAAATGATGGTTATATCAGCGTGTATAATGGTGTCTTGAATTTTGTTAGATTTCATTTTTTGCATGCGGCATGTTAATGTACTTCTTGCTTTGCATCACATGATAATATGTGCTGTTTTACAACCTTCATGTTCATCTGCAGGGCATTTAAAATGCTGCTCAACAACTTATGTAGGTAAAATCTAGCTTCACCACTGATCTATTATTTTGTGTTTCAGGAGTTTTGGGACAATGCTGGGCTGTCTATAAGGTTAAAACAATATGTGCTCCTAAAGGATCCACAGTAAACATGTCATACTCGTATATATATTCTCAGGAGTATACGCTGAATGATACTTTTTGGATAATGTGTGAGAAACTGACCAATATCAAAAGTTTAAAAGAATACCCTGAGTATAAAGACAGGGTTGATTACATTGAAGACAGACAAAAAAGAACTGCTATTCTCCAACTGCACAACGTGACTGAAACTGATGAGAGAACGTATTGTTTCAGAATAATATTTCAACAAGATGCAGAAAAATTGATTGATAAAAGGGGAATTCAACTTAAAGTTTTTGGTAATCCACTTCACTCCTTTATGTCTATTAATAATTTCATTTCTTGGACATGGTTACAAAGATGTGTTTTCTCTTTCAGCTCTTCAGGTAAAGGCACCACAGCTGGTGCTGGAGAAAGAAACAGCCAACCTGAGCTGTGAAACGACGTGCAGTCTGACAGACAGATTTATCTGGTACAAAAATGGACAGGCTTTAAACATCCAGAACAAAAGTCTACACTTTCAGTCAGAGCTCAGTGATTCTGGCAGTTACAGCTGCGCCGCCAGAGGACATGAACATTTGCCCTCTCCTGCTGTAAACATCACTGTCATGTGTGAGTAGATATGTTAACTAGACAAAATATCTCTCTACATTGGAATCAAAGGTGTTTTACTCACTAGCCCCCTGCTGGTCCTTGTTGTATCTACACCATTCTGTCTGTAAAGAGCTTCTTTTTCCACAAAATATGATTTCGCGTTTTTGTGTGTATGAAGATTTCCAAAATGGCATCACTGCTTACTTTTAATTCAAAATCTAATTATAAATGGTGTTGTTTGAAATATACACACATGATTCAGACACTGGCCTTTGACCTCTGCTAATGAAGATACATAAAACGCATGTTGTTTTACCTCTAGATCCTCCAAAGAGCGTCTCAGTGTCCGTCAGTCCGTCTGCTGAAGTAGTGGAGGGAGATTCAGTGACTCTGAGCTGCAGCAGTGATTCAAACCCTCCTGCTCTGAACTTCAGCTGGTTTAAGGAGAATCAAACCTCAGCTGTTGGATCGGGACAGAGTTTCAGCATCTCCAGCTTTAACTCCAATCACAGCGGACGCTACTATTGTGAGGCTCAGAATGAATATGGATCTCTGAGATCAGCGTCTGTTTCAGTCACTGTTAAAGGTAGAGCAGTTTATATGCTTGCATTACTCTTTCTAATTTGAAGCAAATGAATCTGTTCAGACGTTTTACTCTGTTGTCTCAGTTGTAGGATATTTAGTGATACTGTACATATTCATTGGAGTGATTTGTGGAGCTGCAGTTGGCTTTGCACTATTTCTAATTTGGTAAGATGTACAAAATCTCTCACATGAAGTATTTACTTTTTTTTTTTTTTAAATCAGGATTTACAGTTAGAAAAAAAAAATTGGGATGAAAAGCCATGAACACAGTTTTTTTTGCAACTGACTTTAATGTTTGTGCATTTATACTGTAGGAATACAATGATTTCATATTAGATATTCTAAATATTCTACTCTCTGTTATATTCATTGTTGCAAGGAAAAACCGGTGGATAAAAAAGAGTGATTCTCAGGTGTCTCAGGTGAGAAAATGGGTTTGTTATTTATAGTTTACTCACCAGGGAGATTAACCCTTAACTCCAATTCATGACTCCAGTTGTTTTTGGGCATTAGTTATCTATGACCTCTCTATTCTGTTTCTCAATGGCAAAGATGAATCATCCCAGACCTCAGCATGACAGACACAAAACTTGTGATGTGGCTGAAAATATGTATGAGAATGCAACGGTAAGAGTTTCACATTCATAATAGTTGAAACCCTGTTCAGTTTTAGGCAGAAGAAATTAGATGCTCTTGAATATCAGTGTAAAATATCAAATGTCTTTTGAATAAGTATGGAATTATATAATACAAAAAGCTTGTTTAAAAGGTTTTCAAATTTAGAAACGGCCAGAATTTAATGTACTGTTAATCTTAATCAGTGGCGGTTCTAGACCACAGTAACTGGTGGTCAAGGCAGAAGGCACTTGTGCTTTTAGTGGGCACAACATTTACCTTTCAATACTTTTAAGTCATTTTCACTGTCATTTCTTAGCTGAAACTAGGTGGAGAGCAAACCATCTCCAACTGACTTGTCTGACAAGTCTTTAAGCACTCTCCGAAACTTACATTGTTCATGTATCTGCACTTTGATTTGACAAGAGTGCAGAATTCAGTCAGGGAGCACCAGGGCTGACTGGGTTTTACAACAAAACAGGCCAAATTGTTACTCAAAACCAGCCCAAAAGTAGCCTAATTGTGTTCCATGGGCTAAAATACACATTTTGTGGGGGGTTCCTCTGGTAAAATTAGCATTCCAGGGGAAAAATATGTTACTGGGGTTGCTTCAACCTATGGACATGAAAAGTAACCCTCGACACCAGTACGAAAGTAACTGGGGAGCATGCACAATGAAAAAAAAATTAAAATACACAGTTCCAGCAATGACCAACCTGAAAACCTCTGACTGGTTATTTATAAACTCAGAATCATGTGTGATTGATTATGTTCAACGCTTCAGAAACGTGCAACAAATATGTCACATCTATGACGCAATATGAAGCAGGTGGATGACAATGAGAAACAATTTCAATCAGCAAGTTCACTGATCATGGAGATGCATTAGTTATGATCTCTTTATGCTGTTTTTTTTTTTTTTTTTTTGGCAAAGATGAATTATCCCAGACCTCATAACGACAGACGCAAAGCTTGTGATGTGACTGAACCTGTGTATGAGAATGTAACGGTAAGAGTTCCTTATTCATGAAAGACTAAACCCTTCTCACCTTTAACCAGAAGAAATTTCTCTTCAGCGCTCTCCTCTTGTTTAAAACGTTTATAGATTTACAAACTGTATAAGCTGGTGGAGTGGGATTTGATTCATTTTTACTGTAAGATACATCAAGCTATTTCACACCAACCAGAAATGTGAAGTATATTTTTTAAGTAGAAGGTGAATGAAAAAGAGAAACGATTCAGTTCAGTCTTGGGTGAGAAAAATGGGTTTGGTTATTGATAAATTACTATCGTGGGGATGAACTGGCAACTCAAAAATGTATGAATGGACATTATTTGATTATGATCTCTCTATTCTGTTTTTTTATGGCAAAGATTAATCATCCCAGACCTCATCATGACAGACGTAAAGCTTGTGATGTGAATGAACCTGTGTATGAGAATGTAATGGTAGGAGTACCTTCTTTATAAAAATGAAACTCTGTCAGTATCAAATGTCTTTTGAATAAGTATACAAAAAAGCTTGTTTGAAAAGTTTGTAGATTTAGAAACTTTAGCTGAGGCAGCAGGGTGGGGCTGAAATGAGCTGTTTTAGATAAAGTAACTCAAGTCATTTCTTTCTTTTAGGTTGAAAAGAAGAGGCCGTAAAACTTGTGAGCGTAGTGGTATTACAGAATAATGTTTGCTATCTTAAAAGTCCTTTAATGCAGCCTTGATCTCCTGTTTGAATGTGACTGATTCCTGTCATTTAAACACCCACATATGTAAAGCCTCTTTAAAACAATTGTGAAATGCCACACAAATAAAATTGCCTTGAATTGACATTTACAGTAAAGGCAGTAGATCTTTTCACACGTTTGGAGAAGTTATTATGTTAGCTAAATTACATATGAAACATATGTGCATAGAAACTGGAAGTTATTATACTCCCTGGTGGTTTATCTTAACTTCTTCCAAACTGAACATATCCCTTTGTGTACTACTGATGAAAGCCACTGTGAACAAGGTATGGGAGTTTTTAAATATTATTTAATGAAAAGCCTGCACATTTTACATGTGAATTTCAATTTAAGGTGTGTAAAGATGTGAAGAATAAAGAAATGTTCTTTGTAGATGCTGGACCTTAACTACAAAATAAGAGTCACAGTATAGGATTTAATATTGTTTGATGATTGTTATTCATGTAACTCTTTAACATATAAACCTATATTTATAAATGAATTAGAACAAATAAATGATTTGATTAAGGACAAATGACTTGCTATTAACAATGCTTATTACTATAATGTGCCTAACATCACTAACATAGACTAACAGTCATTATGCCGTCCTGTATACTGCAACTAATAACTGTTGTTAAGTAATCTCATTTGTTATGGCTGTGAAGATTGCAGTGGTGGTGCAGGTCAGAATGACCTTTTCCCTTCCTCTCATATTTCTGCCCATGATCTCTGGTGAGTCACTTTAAAATGTTTTCTGCAATAGCAAGCATAAAATATTTGTTATTTTTCTTTAAGTAGCCAAATTAGGCAGCCTGACATTTTTTAGCCAATCAAGTCACAACATGATAATTTGTGCTTTTTTGTAACATCTTTCATCTGCTGGACCTTTATGACACTACTCAGTTCACAACAACTGATTGATATTTAGCTACGTTTGCAAAAACTCAAGCTTCACCATAGATCTGCTATATGTTTTGTGTTGCAGGTGTTTTTGGACAAAAATGGAATGTGCTTTATGAAACGAAATCAATATGTGCTCTTAAAGGATCCACAGTAAACATGTCGTGCTCATATACATACCCTGGTCAGTTTAAATCGATTTATACATTCTGGATAAAGAGAGGGGATATAGAGATAAAAAGTTTAAAAACATACCCTGAATATAAAGGCAGGGTTAAATACATTAAAGACATATCAAATAAAACTGCTATTCTCCAAATGCACAACGTGACTGAAAATGATGAGAGAGCGTACTGTTTCAGATTAGTAACTGAAATAGAAAAAGAAAAATGGATTGGTCAACCAGGAATTCAACTTAACGTTTCTGGTAATCCACATCACTCGTTTACATCTATTAATAATTTCATTTCTTGGATATGGTTATAAAGATGTGTTTTCTCATTCAGCTCTTCAGGTAAAGGCACCACAGCTGGTTCTGGAGAAAGAAACAGCAAATCTGACCTGTGAAACAACATGCCATCTGACAGACAGATTCATCTGGTACAAAAATGGACAGGCTTTAAACGTCCACAGCGAAACTCTCCACCTTCAGTCAGAGCGCAGTGATTCTGGCAGTTACAGCTGCGCCATCAGAGGACATGAACATCTGCCCTCTCCTGCTGTCAGCATCACTGTCATGTGTGAGTAGATATTTTAACCAGACAACCACTCAGTAAATCTCTCTCTCTTTGCACATGAGCCCCCTACTGGTGGATGATGTATCTACACCATCTGTCTGCAAAGAGCATCTTTCTCTATTGAAAGCCCATATCCTTTACAATTCAAAATGATTAATACTTTTTCTACATATACTAAATCTATAAAAAACAACAACAACAAAGCAAACCGTATTTAAAACCGATTCATTTGGTCAAAACTTTAGCACTAGTTTCTAACCAACAGAAACATATAATCAATCATAGCACAGCTATTTTCAAAATACTAACAGTTGATGGCTTTATAAAAATGGCATTACTTGTCATGTTTTAGTTCTACCTAATAGGTACTATAAATTAGTTTTTTTTTTATTCAGCCTTCAGTACAATAGAAAAAGATAACCTTTGCAGAAATTCAGTTGGAACCTTGATTGAATTTGCTTTCCAGTGGGTAGGGGTTGGATATGGATGGGGCTCCAATGGTAGCTGATGCCAGAGTTCAACAACAATTCCAACATACATGGTCTTGGGTTACATACTGTGACCTTTTTTATATCACAATTCTGACTTCTATTCTTGGAATTGTGAATACATCTTGCAGTTCAGACCTTATTAGAATTGTGAGATTAAAAAAAAAAAGTCACAATTACCCTTTATATGTGGCAGAAATAAGCTTTCATAGGTTCCACATGTGTAAGGGGAAACAAACAAACAAGTGTGGAATTATAACTACAGTTTGGGCAAATGTATGTTATCAATTGAAAAAATCTGTAATGCAGTAGTCTGGTCTTTATCTTCCCAGACTTTGGTCTGTATATTCTGAGAGTCATCTTTATGTGATTTATCACTGACTGTCATTGTTGTTCAGTATTATTATTAATAATAACATATAATAAGTACACAAAGTAAAAATTACAGCAATCACTTCACCTGGAAAGATTAAATGATTTTGATGCAATTATCTTGGGGTGATAGTGATAAGAGACCCCCTGGAAAAAAAAAAAAAAAAAAAAGAAAAAAGCCACGTTGATTTACTTCTAGATCCTCCAAAGAGCGTCTCAGTGTCCATCAGTCCATCTGCTGAAGTAGTGGAGGGAGATTCAGTGACTCTGATCTGCAGCAGTGATGCAAACCCTCCTGCTCTGAACTTCAGCTGGTTTAAAGAAAATCAAACCTCAGCTGTTGGATCTGGACAGAGTTTCAGCATCTCCAGCTTTAACTCCAGTCACAGCGGACGCTACTATTGTGAGGCTCGGAATCAGTATGGATCTCAGAGATCGTCATCAGTTTCAGTCACTGTTAATGGTATTCACTATAAAAAACAAACTACATTTATCATCCCTATGTTTAAAGACTTTAATAAAAGTTTAACCATCTTGTCATTGCCTTTCCTTGTAGGTGTTTGGAATATCTTTTATATCATTGCTGTCTGTATCACTGCTGCAGTTTTAGCTGGATTTGGGCTTTTGTTTCTCGTCATTATCGTTGTGCACAAAAGGTGAGCGAGCAGATTACATGTTTAAAACGTGTTAATATTTAATCAAACCTGGTTAAATCTTTTACTGTTTTAAGAACTTTTATGTATACATTTGTCCTTATTTATTTAACAACAGGAACAAGAGAAGAAATAATGACTCTAAGGACAATGAGCAAAAAACGGTGGGTAAATAAACACACTGTTAAAAAAAAAATGTCTTGGTGGAAAATTAACAATATTTTCTTTTAAGTCAACAGACATTTCCTTAAACCTTAATACACAAGCTAATGCAATGCATAACTAAAATGCAGAAAATATATATTTGGTAAATTCCTTCATGTTAACTACATTGGGCCATTTTTTTATAGGCATGACTATAACGTCACTACTGACATTTTTTAGCCTTTTTTTAACAGGTGGATTTAACCTTGCGAGGTAGCAGCAACTCATGAAAAGTCACAAAAAATTAATTTAACATTTACTTGATATCGATTAATTATTAATATCAGAATGACTATGAGTTCATAAATGGTGACATCTCGTGAAATGATTTTCAAACATTACAAATGTGCAGTGCTGAATGATCATGGATTGCAGTAAAATCACAAACGAAGTAGCAATTTATGCCACAATGAGTCTGTTGCAGTCTTCTGGAGGAAAAGCCTCTGAATCCAGAGATGATGAAAATGCTTCTGTCCAAGATGGCAGAGATACAGACACAAAGAAACCTAAACAGGAGGAGATCGAGTATGCCAGCATTACATTTCACCATCTTGCTTCTAAAGTCAAGTGAGACAACATTATTTATTCTGTCTTAGATATGTAAAATATAATAAACCAACAGATCACATCTTTGTTTCGCGAAACAAGCCCACAACATGCATTAAAGGCCAGTCCTTGTGCAATACTTTTACAAGTCTGTTTGGCTTCATCAAGTTTTATGCTCTGTGATGATCTCAGTCTCATCTATGTATTTCTCGTTTTTGCAGATCTGCTGCAAGCCAAGATGATTTATCTGTGATTTACAGCAGCATCAATTGATCTGGACTGAACTATATAAATATAGACTGATACCATAATAAGAACATTTCTTGCTTTAGTGTTTTTCATGTAATCATATTTTGGATCTGCTGCTCCATCTTAGATAAAACTCTGATGAATTACATTTATTGTAAGCCAAATGAAACAAGCAAATACAGTGTGGTCAATGTAGTGTGAGGTATTTGTGATCTCTCTCTCTCTCTCTCTCTCTCTGTAATGGCATTTAAAGGTTTTGTTATATCACCTCTCATGCAAGTTGCAGCTTAAATGTAATTTTGCAAAGTAAAATACTTAAGCTTGTATTTACATGAACCTAAATCAACACCAGAGCACTGTAGTCAAGTCAAGTCAAGTCAAGTCAAGTTTATTTGTATAGCGCTTTTCACGAAACAAATCGTTTCAAAGCAGCTTAACAGCAAATTAAAAGTTTGTACAATAATTAAAGTTTGTTAAATTAAAGTTTGTACAGTAATTAAAGTTTGTACAATAACGTTTGTTAAATTAGAATTTGTACAATAATTAAAGTTTGTACAATTTGTATAATGTTAACATTAATGATTATATGTTGCAATCAAATCACTGTAGTAAAATTCGGTAGTGATGTATGGTGTTTCAGGGCTGATATCATCTAAAGTCCTCCAAGGGGTTGGCATCATCATCTCTTCTTCGGTGCTCCTGATCCAGACTGTAGCTTGTGTTATTCCTAGTTACCACGGGATGTCAATCCCGTGGCAGAAACAGAGAACAATAGGAACATAATTAGCGTAGCTGCTGTTCAAACCAAGCAAAAGGATTTGTTCAACCAAAGCTAAGGATTCATAATGTGCAATTGATCAGATATAACAGCAGTAAAAGATTATGAGATGCGTTATGTGAATGCTTGGCTAAAAAGATGTGTCTTTAATCTAGATTTAAACAGAGAGAGTGTGTCTGAACCCCGAACATTATCAGGAAGGCTATTCCAGAGTTTGGGAGCCAAATGTGAAAAAGCTCTACCTCCTTTAGTGGACTTTGCTATTCTAGGTACTACCAAGAGTCCTGAGTTTTGCGACCTTAGGGAGCGCGATGGATTGTAGCGAGGTAGAAGACTAGTTAGGTACGCAGGAGCTGAACCATTTAGGGCCTTATAGGTAAGAAGTAGTATTTTATAGTTGATACGGAACCTAATAGGAAGCCAGTGCAGAGACTTTAAAATTGGGGTAATATGGTCATATTTTCTTGACCTGGTAAGGACTCTAGCAGCTGCATTTTGGACTAACTGCAGCTTGTTTATTGAAGATGCAGGACAACCACCTAGCAATGCATTACAATAGTCCAGCCTAGAGGTCATAAATGCATGAACTAACTTTTCTGCATCAGAAACAGGTAACATGTTTCGCAGCTTGGCAATGTTTCTAAGATGGAAGAATGCTGTTTTTGTAACATGGGAAATATGATTTTCAAAAGACAAGTTGCTGTCTAATATAACACCCAGACTTTTGACTGTAGAGGAAGCAGCAGTACATCCATCTAGTTGCAAATTGTAATCCAAGAGATTTTGTGTATTAATTTTTGGTCCGATAAGTAATATCTCTGTCTTATCTGAATTTAATAGGAGAAAATTATTGGTCATCCAGTCTTTTACATTTTTAACACACTCTGTTAACTTTGATAATTTAGAAGTTTCATCTGGTCTTGTTGAGATATATAGTTGAGTATCATCAGCATAACAATGGAAACTAATTCCATAATTCCTAATAATATTGCCAAGGGGCAACATGTATATTGAGAAAAGCAGAGGACCTAGGACAGATCCTTGTGGCACTCCATACTTTACTGGTGATAATTGAGAAGACTCCCCGTTTAAGTAAACAAAGTGGTAGCGATCAGACAGGTAGGATCTAAACCATCTTAAAGCCTGCCCTTGAATACCTGCATAGTTTTGTAGTCGATCTATTAGTATGTCATGGTCTATAGTGTCAAACGCAGCACTAAGGTCAAGTAAAACTAGCAATGAGATGCAGCCTTGGTCTGATGCAAGAAGCAAGTCATTAGTGATTTTTACAAGTGCAGTTTCTGTGCTATGATGGGGCCTGAAACCTGATTGAAATTCTTCATAGATATCATTTTTTTGCAAAAAGCAGCATAATTGAGCAGATACAACTTTTTCTAAAATTTTAGACATAAACGGAAGATTAGAAATGGGTCTGTAATTTCCTAGTTCATTAGGGTCTAGTTGTGGTTTCTTAATAAGAGGCTTAATAACCGCTAACTTGAATGATTTTGGGACATGACCTAAAGATAACGATGAGTTAATAATATTGAGGAGCGGTTCTTCTGCTACAGGTAACAACTCTTTCAGTAATTTAGTGGGTACAGGATCTAATAGGCATGTTGTTGGTTTAGACGTACTGATAAATTTATTTAGCTCTTCCTGTCCTATAGTGGTAAAGCACTGCAGGTTTTCTTTGGGTGTGACAAAGGAAATTGACGTATTAGACGCTGTAGAATCTACGCTGGTTATTGTATTTCTGATGTTATCTATTTTATCAGTGAAAAAATTTATAAAGTCATTACTATTAAACTGTAAAGGAATATTTCGGTCGGGCGGCATCTGATTATTTGTTAATCTGGCCACTGTGCTAAATAAAAACCTTGGATTGTTTTGGTTATTTTCTATGAGTTTGCGTATGTGCTCGACCCTGGCAGCTTTTAGAGCCTGTCTATAGCTGGACATGCTGTTTTTCCACGCAATTCTAAAAACTTCCAAATTAGTTTTTCTCCATTTGCGTTCAAGATTACGAGTTTCTTTCTTGAGAGAATGGGTAGTACTGTTGTACCATGGCGCAGTACATTTTTCTCTAACTTTTTTCAATTTGATGGGGGCAACAGCTTCTAACGTATTAGAGAAGATAGTGTCCATGTTGCTAGTTAATTTGTCTAGATCCTGTGTATTACTGGGTGCACAGAGCAGTTGAGATAAATCGGGCAGGTTACTTGTAAATAAATGTTTGGTGGCTGGAACAATGGTTCTGCCCAAACAATAGCGCGGAGCGATATAGTTAATATCAGTCATACGCAGCGTGCATGATACAAGGAAATGGTCAGTAACATCATCGCTTTGAGGTACGATATCTATGTCAGTAAGATCAATTCCATGCGATATAATTAAATCTAGCGTATGAATTGAAACGATGAGTGGGCCCGGTGACATTTTGCTTGACTCCAAAAGAATTTAATAGGTCAGTAAACGCAAGCCCTAAGGCATCATTTGTATTATCGACGTGAATGTTAAAGTCTCCGACAATTAGTGCTTTATCAAAATTAACCAGCAGGTCGGAAAGGAAATCTGAAAATTCTTTTAGAAAGTCTGTATACGGCCCTGGTGGTCTATACACAGTAGCTAAAATAAGAGATAAGACAGATTTCTTTTGCAAATCTGACAGAGTAACTTTAAGCAAAAGTGTTTCAAAGGAATTAAACTTGTATCCTTTTTTCTGAGTTACATTGAGAAAATCACTATATATTGTTGCGACACCACCGCCACGACCAATCTGACGGGGCTCATGCTTATAACAGTAGCTTGGTGGAGTAGACTCATTTAGACCAATATAATCATTTGGTTTTAGCCAGGTTTCAGTCAAGTAGAGTACATCAAAACTATTATCTGTGATCATTTCATTTACAATAACTGCTTTGGGTGCGAGTGATCTAATGTTCAGAAGCCCAAACTTTAAAAATGGTTTTTGTTCGTTTATTTTGCATTCTTCCGGGTTAATCACGATCAGATTTTTTCTAGATCCTGCATTAACTGTATGTTTTGACCTCACTATTCGAGGAACAGACACAGTATTTATAGATTGGACAGCACTAGTGCTATCATTTAAGTGTTCAGAGCAAAAACCATCATAGCAGTTATTTGGGAATCGGCTTACTAGTCAAATGGAGCGCAGCGTCCTGGAGATGTTGTCCGACAGCAGTTCTGCGCCGACTCTGCTGGGGTGCAGGCCATCAGCACGGAAAAGCCTAGGACGCTCCCAGAAAAGATTCCAATTATTAACAAAAAGCAGTTTCTGTTCTTTACACCATGTCGATAACCATTCATTTAGAGCAAAAAGTCTACTGAACCTTTCGTGCCCACGTCGATACGTGGGAAGCGGTCCTGACACGATGATCCTCGTCTCGGGCGCCGTGCTGCGAACCGTCTCGATCAGGCTGCCGAAGTCCCGCTTCAAGACCTCCGTCTGCCGCAGCCTGATGTCGTTCACCCCCGCGTGCAGGACGATCGCGCCGACGCTCTCGTCCTTCAGGATTGCGGGTATCTGCGCAGAAACATCGAGAACACGAGCACCAGGGAAACAATGAGTTTGCACATTACCTTTAGCTAAAGTAGCACGAACGTACCTGACGATGGAATCTCCGACGATCACAGCGTCGCGTTCCGTCTCGCGGAGGGGAGCGAAGCGGTTCCGGGTGGAGATCTCGAAGACCGGGGGCGGCGGAGGGGGAGAGGTCATCGTCCGTGGCCTGGCTCGCGTCTTCCGCTGCTGCTGCACCCAGGGTCCGTGGTGTCCCGGCGCCGGAGTGAAGGACATCTGGGAAGAGCGCGTCCTGGGTGCAGAGGGCCTGCACAGAGAAGCACAAGGAGTGGAAGTGGTAGGAGTGTTAGTATCGCGCTGTATACTTACCCGAGAGGATTCCAGAGCTGCCCTCAGCTCGGCCTGCCTCTCCAGAAGCTGGCGGATCTGCTTCTCCACGGCTTCCAGCTCCACCTGCACCGAGTGCAGCTCGAACGTGTCATCACCTGTATTCAAAGGTAGACACAAATTTGCCATTAAAGCAAGTAACAGTTAGTAAACAATGGTAGTGTGTGTGTGTGTGTGTGTGTGTGTGTGTATAAACAACGCAAGCAAGAGTAGCGGCAACCACGCTGGTGATGCTAATGGGCTATAAGCTAGCGGGATCGGGAATTCAAAACAAAACTAGTGTTAACAAGGTACTCTGGTTGTTTTAGTTTTAAAACACTTCAAGGGATATATTCACACGTTATAAGAAACGTAAATGATGGTGTAAAAATTAGATTTTCGTTTGTAAATTAGACAATATTAAATTGACTTGACGGAGCCCAAACTCAAAGCATACGGCAACAACCGTAGGAACATGAAGACATGTCAGAGATATCAAGGTCAAGGTGAGAGCTGTGACACCTGATCAGCTGTGAGCAAAAATCATCTTTACAGAATGTATTGTCATATTTCTTGTGCTAATAAAAAGAATCAAACACTGCAGAGATTTTAGCGTTTTCCCTTGAATTTAATTCATATCAGGTATATCCTCTGTGAGTATGTCTATAATAAGTTACTTTTTTTTTCAATTGCTAATACTTTTGTCCAATCTGTAGTTACATTTTCAAAATCTGTTTGTTGTGACAATACCATTAACACAAGTTGTGTTGTTTTCATACAATATGGAGTCAATTTCTAAAATGCAAACATTTTCTTTCCGTACAAGCTTACCCCAAACCAAAAGCATGGGTCTTTTTAGTCTTATTTGCAAATGCTTAAATGCAGCATGTCAGAAATGAAGACCCAATGTTCCATACCTTAAATACAGTGTAAAGCCTCTATTTCTGCAACAACAGCAGCTCAAAATGATTGAAAATATCTCTATATAAAATATTATAACAACTGATAAGCATATTTAAGTAACAGATCAATCAAATATTTAGAAATCGATTCCAGTCTCAGTTGGAGGAATAGTCAGATGTCGAAACTATTTTCACTACATCAACATGTATGTAAAATGTAAAAAAGTCCTCTTTGAATTGGTTGTGTGGATGCAGAACACCACACAGAATCAGAGAGAGAGAGAAAAGACATGGGAGATGAAGAGAAATAGTTGTAGGAGGAGTAGTTGGATTAGACAAAAAAGGGAGAATAAGAGGTAGGGGAGAGGAATAAGAATGTGTGTTGGACTATGCATTTTTATGTTTGTTTTTCCCCTTACACATGTGTAATGTATGAAAGGTTATATATAAAAAAAAAAACTATGATTTTTTTTTTTTTTGATAAAAGATTTAATCTTACAATCCCAAGAACAGAAGTCCGAACTGTGAGATAAGAAGGTCACAGTTACCCTTTACCCTTTATATTCTGTGTGCAAAATTGTAACCAAAAACCATGTATGTTGGAATTTTTGTTGATTGCTGGAATCGGCTACCGGGGCACCATCCATATCCAACCCCTACCCACTGGAAAGCAATTTTAATTTCAAATTCAAGGTTCCAGCTAAATTTCTGCAAAGGTTACCCTATATTTTTCTATTGTACATTCTGTAAAGTAATGACCCAATTCAATTTTAGGTAGCATGTTGCCAAGAAAGAACACATTCAACACTTACAAAAATTTAAAATGGGTTTCAGTTGAAGGCAAACTTAAGGATAAACGTAAAAAAATGTGTGTTGCTGTGTTAAGAGATTAGAAAAAGTACTTGAAGTATTGGCAAATGCTTGTTGAAAAAAACTGCAATAGTAAGCCTATAGTAAGTAAATCAAGGCCATCTGACTGCAAAATACATTTTTGAAAGAATAGATGTGTTCCCAGTACCTTTTGCAAGTTTGAAAATTCATGTACTAGACTTTTTGTCATAAATCAGGCCAAAAGGGTATGTAAAAAAAAAGAGGCTAAAATCACTTGCAATTACAAGCAATTAAATTCTATTTTTTTTTTTAGCCAGTTCTGTTAACATGTTGATAATTTGGTAAGATGTGTATGTGGTATCTGATTCTCAACATTAGGCATTTATGATCTCTCTTCTCTGTTTTTCAGGGGCAAAGATTATCATCTCAGACCTCATGACAGATGTAAACTGAACCTGTGTATGAGAATGTAACAGTAAAAAATCCTGGAATGTTTAATTTCTTTTTGACTGAAGAAAGAAAGACATGGACATCTTGGATGATCAAGTAAATGAGTCAATGATCAAGAAATGTTCATTCTGCATTTGAAATAATCATTTAATGCAGCCTAAATATCCTGTTTGAATGTTAGATTCCTGTTCACTATATGGCCAAAGACATTTGCAGTAAAGTAGGTCATTTCATGAATATGGAAAAGTTTTTATTTCATTTACATACATTACATATTTGCATAGAAACTGGAAGTTATTATAATCACTGGCAACTTATTAAAACTTGTCTAACATGTTACAAACTCAACATTTGCTCTATGCGTGCTACTGCTGAAAGCCACTGTGAACAAGGTATGAGAGTTTTTACACATTATTTAATAAAAAGATCGATTTCAAATGTGAGTTTTAATTTAAGGTATGCAAAAATGTAAAGAATAAAAACATGTTCTTTGTAGATGAAAACAAACCTTTCAGATGCTGGACTTTAAATACAAACACAGTATAGGATTTAATATTGTCTGATGACTGTTATTCATGAAGTGTCTATGGGTCTCTGACACATATGATCTGAAATAATCAAACTCTTTAATAGAGCAACACAAAGATCTGTTGGACAACAAATTATATAGAACAAATAAATGATTTGATAAATCATCTGCTGTTAATGAATATTACTAATGTACACAACATCACTAACATAGACTGACAGTGATTGTACAGTCATGTACTGTAATAACTGCTGTTAAGTAATTGCATTTGTTTACTGTTGTGAAGACTGCAGTGGTGCTGAAGGTCAGAATGAGTCTTTCTCTTCCTCTCATTGTTCTCCTTTTCATTTCTGGTGAGTCGCAGTTGTTACAGCATCACTTTAAAATGTTTTCTGCAATAGCATACATAAAATAACTTTCATTCTCAAAATGCCCTCTTATTTTGCCAATCAGAAATGCTCTCAGCCTGTCAATCACTTTGCATGAAATTAGTTTGGCTCACATATCTTTAGAGGGCAGGGCTTTAGAGAGAGGAAGTGTGGTTGAACTGTTGAAATTTAGAAATTAAATGATTTTTTTTTTTTTGCAATGTTCATGCTCAACAACTGATTGGTATTATTTAGTCACATCTGCAAAAACTCAAGCTTCACCTTTGATCTGTGTTTCAGGAGTTTTAGGAGAAGACTGGAATGTGATTTATAAAACTGAACCAATATGTGCTCTTAAAGGATCTGCAGTAAACATGTCATGCTCATACACATACCCTCAGCAGCATGAATTGAATGATACATTCTGGATAATGTGTGAGAAACAGGATAAACCAGAAGATATCAAAAGTTTAAAAGAATACCCAGAGTATAAAGACAGGGTTGATTACATTGAAGACAGACAAAACAAAACTGCCATTCTCAGACTGCACAATGTCACCGAACAGGATGAGAGAGCGTATTGTTTCAAATTAACAACTAAAACAGATGCACAAAAATGGATTGGTCAAATAGGAATTCAGCTGAATGTTACAGGTAATCTACTTCAGTCCCTAATTTCTGTTAGTAACTTTATTATTTGGACATTGTTAGATAGATGTTTTCTCTTTCAGCTCTTCAGATAAAGGCACCACAGTTGGTTCTGGAGAAAGAAGCGGTCAATCTGACCTGTGAAACGACATGCCATCTGACAGACAGATTCATCTGGTACAAAAATGGACAGGCTTTAAACATCCAGAACAAAACTCTCCACCTTCAGTCAGAGCGCAGTGATTCTGGCAGTTACATCTGCGCCGTCAGAGGACATGAACATTTGCCCTCTCCTGCTGTCAGCATCACTGTCATGTGTGAGTAGATACAATGAAAACGGATAGCAAACAACATATCAAACATAAATATCATGGACTGAGTATTTGTCACACAGTTACATATAACCGATCTTCAACCAGTCAATCAGAAAAGCTCTCTGCATGTGAATCCAAGGGATTTTGCACATGAGTTCCTGACATCATCCGTCTACACAGTAAAATCGGCAGAGTAAAATCAACTCTGCTCAGAGTACATTTGGTCCCACTCCAAATAGAGTTAAAATAACACTGAAGCAGGGTTAAAGTTAATGAGATAATTAAGTGCTGATTGATCATTAGTGATGAACACCTGCTGTTAACAATCAGAATCACTAAAAGAGAAAATCCAAATTTTTATGTGACCATCATAGCGGTCAGTGTTTACTTTAGTTGGACTCTCAACCCTTGACTTTTTAAACTTCAGATTTTGTTTGGCAGCTGTTCTTAAATTATAACAGCCTAGCAAACAAATCATTCATGATTATGTTTTGATTTGTTTACTGTCTGGATATTTGAATTATTAATTTAAAGTTGCTTTGTTGGTTACACTGTGAGCAATATACAGTTTGATGTTTTCAGTAAAATCAGACAAATGTCTTTGAAACACATTTTGGTCACAAGCTTTAAAAAAAAAAAAAAAAAGAAAACCTGAAGTGACACACAAACATCAAGAACCAGCATGATATTCACAACAATGGTGACCATGTTGTAACCAATCAAAACTCATCCATGGCTCCCATCATGCACTGCAGCATGAATATATTATGATATTTGTCACCGTTGTTGAGCTTCATGCGCAGATTCTTGATGTCTGGGTGTGCACACAATAAACACTTTCTTTTTTTTTTTTTTGGCAGAATGCCTTGAAAAAATCTGTCCAAAACGCACAAAAAAAATACTGATTATTTGACTCTGGAACCACAGGGTTACTGTAGTCAATAAAGAATATGTGTGTGTATAAAATGGTTAGATTACACAGTGAATCAGGACAATCATTAATACCTGATGCTTTTTGCAAAAGTCTGGCTGCTAAAACTTAGTTATAACAGCCCAAAACAATCTAAGATTACAAAGTCAAGAATCAAGAGCCCTACTAAAGTTAACATGAACCACTATAATGGAGACTTTAAAAATGTGATTTTCTCTTTTAGTGATTCTGATTGTTAACAGCAGGTGTTCATCACTAAGTATCAATCAGCACCTAATTGATCACTTAATTATCTCATTAACTTTAACTCTGCTTCAGTGTTATTTTAACTCTTTTTGGAGTGGGACCAGATGTACTCTGAGCAGAGTTGATTTTACTCTGGTGATTTTACTGTGTACAAAGAGCATTTTTCTCCATTGACAGCCATTCAAAGCCATGTATTTTCATTAAAACTATTTTTATGTGTGAGGATTAGGACTTAGTTTGGTGTCTACATATTGATAAACATATATGCCCAGATTTTGGTCCACATATACTAAATAAACTCTGCCCAGTGTGCATATGGTCCCACTCTACATAGTGTTAAAGTAACACTGAAGCAGAACTAAAGTTAATGAGATAATAATTAAGTGCTGATTGAGCATTAGTGATTAATATCTGCTGTCAACAAGCAAAATCACTGAAGAAAAGAGAAACACAAGAACTACAACTGACTTCCAGCCACAGCCTTAGATGAAATCAACTGAAGATAAAAGAAGACATTAGATATCTCAAGATCTCAGCAGAGGATGATTAAACTACTCCACAAACAGCATTACCAGCTTCATGCATTACTAAACAGTGTGACTTTATTTCATATGTCTACAGAAGCTCTTATTCAGAATATAAAATAGGACACACAAATAAAACCATGTTGATTTCCCTCTAGATCCTCCAAAGAGCGTCTCAGTGTCCATCAGTCCGTCTGCTGAAGTAGTGGAGGGAGATTCAGTGACTCTGAGCTGCAGCAGTGATGCAAACCCTCCTGCTCTGAACTTCAGCTGGTTTAAGGAGAAGCAGACCTCAGCTTTTGGATCTGGACAGACTTTCAGCATCTCCAGCGTTAACTCCAATCACAGTGGATGCTACTATTGTGAGGCTCAGAATAAATATGGATCCAGGAGATCAGCATCTGTTTCAGTCACTGTTAAAGGTGAGAATCATCTCTGTTCATCTCAGTGAGGTCATTGTCTGTATGAGATGAGAGTCTCTAAGTAAAAACACTGTTCTCAGAACTGTTTTTCTGTCTCTCGTCTGCACGCCTGAAGAGCGCAGCTCATCTCTGATCACAGTGAGAATCACTGCAGCTGTTGTCTTGACGTCTGTGATTCTGATGGTTTTCACCTGGCTGTTGATCAAAAGGTGAATGAGACCCTGTTTGTACTTTTATGATGATTCAAAGTCAGTTTGTGTTCATGTTCATTTCTTCTTCTCTCACAGGAAACGAGAGACTCCATCAGAAGAGCAAAACCACAGAGGACCACAACACAATAAGACGGTGTGCAAATCACCTCATGTATCTTCTGTGTCTGTCAGTTCTGGAAGGAGTGTTAATTCTCTCATCATTGTGTGTCATCAGCTCGAGTCTCCTGCGGACGCCTACATGACCCTTGAACTCAAGTCCAGATGTTCTGAATACGACACACTGGATGTGAGTTCCTCTGCTGTTGCTGTTTGTCATGTGGATGTTTAACATGAAAACTTGAATATGTTCACTTCTTCTCTAGAAAATGAAAGGTCAACCCTGAAACTCGGGATTCTGGTCTCATTGTTTATACGTAGGTATTTTTACGTAACGTTTAGAGACCCAAAACGTACATTTTTGTACGTTTTTATCCATGCAAAAACGTAAAATTTAGACGTATTTCAACGTTTAAAACGTACAAATAGCTACGTATTTTTAGCTAAAAAACGTCAAATACTTACGTATCTTTTATTTCATTAACATATTCGTATAAATGACTTGTCATTTTATCAATAAGCGATTTAGATTTTAAGCCCCCTTAACCTACCCCCAAACCTAAACCTACCCAATTTTATAGAAAATATGCATTTTAATCATTTTATTAATACGCGATTTAGATTTTTAGCTCCCTTAACCTACCCATTTTATAGCAATATAAAAGGATATAAAGCGTAACTGACCAAAATATGCAAGGAAATTACCATTTTAGTAACAATAAAAACATTTTTATAGTCACTCCTACCTCTAAATCTAACGTTAACCATAACTCTCTCTGAACAGCAATAAAGAAAAACATGAGAGACAGAAAAGTGCAATTACAATAATTTATTTATTGCAAAAATGTTAACAGCCATACCAAAAGTTATCCAAATGACGACGCGTTTGCAGCCGCAGTCCTCTCTGGTGGATTACAGTAGGTTTGTTTGAAGTGAAGAGCAGAATTTAAATTGTTAATCGCTAAAATATTATCCAGATTATTATCCTGACCGCTCCGCCAAGGCGCCCGCGCATCATTCAAACCAGATTCAAACACAGCTCACCAGAAGCACGGCATGTCGTAATCTGTGACGAAGGCAGGCGAGAGCCAATGAGCGTTCGATTTTCCTGCCGTAAAAACTGTCGTTTCTAAATGCGGCAATATTTGAATTTTAAAATGCACTTCAGCGCGGGTTTATTTCAGTTTCTATTTGGACTCACTGCTCGGGATGGAGATGAAAATCGCCGGATAACGGCTTGAATTTGGGTCTGTTGCTCGCGGTCGTATGGATTCTGAAGATCTGGATTACAGCGCACAAATAAAATTGTTTCATTTTATAATTATTTTGCCTGTTCGGTGTGTATTCTGTGGTTATATTGTTAGTCACAACATGTAGGAGAAGAAGTCTTTTGTGTCCTGCCACGGAAAAACTTTACATTCATGAATCGTTAAAATGTTGCAGAAATGTTATTAAGGGTTTAAAGTGTAGTCTTGTTTAAAATTGTGTAACGTTACACCTAACTTAATCTTGGAAACGAGCTGGCAGTGGAAATCATAGAACAGTATGAAATTTGATAATTTCATATTAAGTAAACGATTAAACTATTTAATAATGCAATTGAAAACATAAGGCCATTGGTATGACAACTAAAACAAGAATAATAATGAAATTAATGGCGCGATTTCAACATTCATATTCTAGCTGTCAAAAAACGTCAGTTTTGTACGTTAAAATGATAAAAATACGTAAGTATTGGTACGTTTAGATGCTGTAAATACGTCAGAATTGTACATTTTAGTGTCTTGAAAAACGTAATGTACGTTTTGTAGAACCACATTTTAATACATACGAATTATCATGAGATCACGTTGACATATTACAACACTTATTGTTAATTATTGCATTTCTTTGTACTGCTTCTACACAGATTGTCTGCATTTTTATAGTAAATGTGTGGTTCTCAAACTTTTATGGTTGCACCCCCATTTAAACCTCTAAAAAAGTCGACTGGCGATTTCATTTCAAATTAAATCAGAGTAACCCTAATTGACCATGTGAAAAATCAAGGTCTCTGACATAGTTTCCTATGTCAAAACACTTATAAAGTGTTGTACTGTGATTGATACATTTTAGTCCTCCTGGACATCTTTTTTTCTCCTATGATGCAAGAGCAGCAAATATGATAAAATGCAATGAAATTCTCGTCCAGATGTAAATGGTGATCTTAAGATCAATAATAGGATATTTCAAGGATCATTCTGTTGATGTATGACTCAAGGAATATTCTGTTTAATGATATACAATAGTATACTAATGTAAGTGTTGAGGTAAAAAAAACATGTTTTGCACTCAAATTACAATGTGTGATATGTCTTTACAAAGCATTTAGCTACACTTAACTAACCATCCTTTACACAAACATTTTTACAGTAGTTAAAAATCCAGTGCCAAAAAAGATTAAAATAATAATAATAATAATAAATAATAATAAAATAAAAAATAGTAAATGTTCATAGAAATTTACAAATGATCAATAGTCTCCACTTTAGATTGGGTACTGCAAAAACATGAACAAATGATTAGCAAATGATGTGAAAATAGGGAGAATTCCGGTCATTTGGGACACTTTTTGCCATAAAAATGACTGCTCATAAAGATACTAATGATTACTAAATGTTTATTAACATTTACAATTGATGAATAGTTTCCACTTTAGATTGGGTACTGCAAAAACATTAACAAACCATTACTAAATGATCCGTTAAGTATTATATAATGTTTGTTAACAATTTATTAATGAAGCTTTTAATTATTGTAAACCATGTCAAAATCATTTGAAAATTAAATAATAATAATAAAAAAGTATGATCATATGAATTGAAAGTTTAATGACATTTCTAGATATGTGAATATATAGTAAGTAATGATTAGTTAAACGTTATATAATGTTTGTTAATGATTTATTAATGAAAGTTATTCTAAAGTGTTACCCAACTGAGTACCATTTATTTATTATGTTCATTGTTATTGTTTATTAGGTTAGCTATTGTTTGTATTTGATCAGTTTTATTATTGCTGTTCAATGTTTTTTTTATTTTTTATATTTTACTGTTACTCAACTTTTCAACTGGTACTATTAAAATAATGAACCTAAATTAAATATTGTATCGATTTTTGCCATTATTGCACAATGTTTTATGGTCTCTCCAACATGTAATCTGATTATATTACCTAAAATGTGTTATCTAACGGATTACATTACTGACTACAATTTTTGTCATGTAATCTGGAATCAGTAACTGATTACAATAAATTAATAATTACTCTACCCACATCAAGTTATTACAATTTTTCTCAATAGCTAAAACACTATAACCCATTTTTAAACTAAACTTTCAAAGCCATTACACTATTTTTCAGAAAGCACACCCATGTCCCTAAACTATAAACACTATTCCCCTGCTTTGACACATGAGTTATATTCGGTGAACTGTTATTGCAAAACTCTACACACAATTCCCTACATTTCTAAGTGCTTACACCGTGTGGTCATTTAGAAAGCTCCAGCTTTACAGTAAATGCAACATTTTTGATCTAGTTGTCATAAACCGTCAATCACATTTTCTACACATTTCTATTAGACTTTTAGTAAATTTGCCATGAATTGTTCAAGTGAATCTTGACTTTCACTAATGAAGAGAATATAGATCAACCAATGATAAAGCAGCTCAAAGGTACATCTCGTAAACCTTCAGTTGGAAAGAATATATAGACAGAGGACAACACAAGAGTTATAAATTCTGACAGTGGACTTTCTAATTTTTATTTTAGCTTTTGTGCCCACATTTTTTCTTTCTTTCTTTCTTTCTGTAGTGCATTTATTAGCTCAAGGGGAAATATTAATAATTAATCATAACTCATTATAATTAATTATAATATTTGGATAATTCAATAGAATTATCTTGATAAAGCTGAATTTACATTACAATGAACTGACCCGTTTGTCCAGCGAACATTCAGGGTAATTTCACATGTATTCAAAGAAAGGATATTTTCTTGGCCACAGAAAATAACTTTCTTATATACTAGTGCATAGAGCATGTAGCTCGAATCGGAAATCGTACAGGGACATTAATATTTTGCAAGGCATAATCAGAAACTCATGTAATCTGTGCACAAGAATTTTATTAACTAAGGACTAAACACATAACTAATCTAAACAAACAAACATACAGTCATTCATACAGGGGGAAGGGCAAGTGAGAAGGCATTAGAGAAACAAGGAGAATGAAACTATGAAAGGAGTCAATTAACCTTTAGTGAAACCATCAATACCGTTTTTCAACAGGTCTATATCTTATACTAAACCTCTGTTTAGTTAAACGTACGATACTTGCGTTGCCTTGGTTGTGTCCGGATGCAGTCTCGTATGAAAGTCTTGATGGTTTTTAAGGTTTTGGATTTGCGATCACGTTCTTCCGGGTTTGAAGGGTGATGTTCTCCAAAGGTGTCCTGACTCTGTGGTGATTGGGAGTTCCTTCCCAGTGAAGCAAAGAAAGCAAAGGGGCTGAGAGAGAAGATCCAGCCGAAATCTGATGATCCTTGGGGAATGGAAAGACAAGGCCGCACGGCCTGGCACAAGCTTAAAAGGTCCAGAAGAGTTCTTAGCTCATCATCTTCCTGGGTTCTGAAAAGAACCTCCGACGGATCATGCTCAAGTCTGGTGCGCCGGCTCCGGGACTTGGCAACCAGAAGATGAGACACGTGTGAAGAGGGTGAAAGCATCAAAAACTGAGATGAACTGAAGACTGAAGAGTGAAGAGTGAAGAGACTAAAATGTGGCTGGTGTGAGTCCTTTATCTTCTAGAGTAGTCACACCTCTAGAAGTTCAGAGAGCCAATGGTGTCTTGTATCTTTGGAGGGAAAGTTAATGGTCTTTGTCCAGATCCATAGTATTTTGCATATGTAAATTGATTGGGTGTTGATGCAAATACTACTAAGGATTCTTAGAACACTAATATGTTGCACAGGAATCAACAAATAATATCCACCATCTTTTAGACCATCAAAATACGAATTCAAAGATATCAAACACGGCATGTATGTTTTTATACTAGACTAGTGATCTATCATAGCACATGCATAAAACAGTTATACAATACCCAAAACTACATGCAGGAACTGTCATAATATAAACAGTGATCCATGATTATTTGTGTGTTCGTCACAGAAAGTTTTGTCTAAGAATTAACCCAATAAGTCACTTTCAGTGGAAGAATATGTTTGCTTTAGGCAGAGTCTGGATGGGAAAAGAGCCACCATACATTCTTTTCGATCGGTCTGCCAGAAGTGTTCTGGTTGCCATGGTAACCGGGCCCATCTAAGACTTTGCGGCACCCTTTGTTGGTTTGGGTGAGGGGAAGTCTGTGTTTACTTGTTAATTCAATAAACAACTGATTTGGGTAAAACTAATGAACCATTGTCTGATTGGCCCATACGCTACATTTCTTTCTTTTTTTTTTTTTTTACTCACAATGACATTGTAATGACTTTTTTTTCCACAATGATGTTGTAATTTATTAGATTTTTTTTGTCAGAAAATTAATACAAGTGTAACTGTGAATCTTATCCAGTCTTTTTCAATTAATCAATACAGTAATGTGTACATTTGAAGAGGAAGAGTAGGAGGTGGAGGATGAATATGGAAAGGAAAAAGGAGAAAGAGAAAGAATAAGAGAAAGAGAAGACTGAGGACAATGACAACATGGAAGAGGAAGAGAAAGGGCAAGGACAAGAAGACAAGCAGTCTCATAAATTTTAGTTGATGTGTGCCACGGTTGGATCAGGCATGCAAGATTGGCCAGGGCCAATATAACACAATATAGCTGTAATGTTGAAGAGGTTCTTTGCTGGGGCAGAATAATTATTTTTGTTGTTGATTGCTGCTTTGTACTGTACTCTACAGTACATTCAAATAAGAAATAAAACACTTGCAAATGCGTACATTTTTTGAGTTTTTTTTTGTAGTATTGATTTGACTTTATCTAATCAGTGTATAAAACTGTGCTGCAGTGTGTGTGTGTGTGTGTGTGTGTGTTTGAGAGTTTGTGTCATGTCTGAGAGCAAAGTTTGTTTTTTCAGCAAGATTGAGTTGTTTTGAGTGGAGAGCTTCATTCTGACCTAAATATAGCAAGTTCTGGGAATTGAGTTAGAAGTTGGATTTGTGTGCTTAAGCAATTAAGAAAAACTGTAATTTGTTTACTAGATGCTGCATTAGTGAAGAAAGGACAGCAGTATACTTCTGCCCATTTGGTGATCAAACCACCTCTTGAATTGAACGCAACACGTCCGGTGTGTGTGTGATAGGCTACCAGATTTGAGTTCTTCTAGATGTGGTGCTGCACTTTTGCCCAGTGTGTGACTGACATATTTTGCATTTGTATTAATTTACAAAATATGGTTCAGCAGGCTACTTTTTATTTAAATAGCAGATGATTATTTTCCATTTAGAAGCCATTTTAAAAACTATTGTTGATTGATTGGTATTGCCAGTGTGGTCTAACTTAGCTATCGGTATCAGGAAAATCCATTATCAGTCGACCTCTACTAATCTAGAGTGTGCGCTTGACAGGTTAAATAACGCTCACACGAAAGCTGCCTAGCTTTACTTTCAGACTGATCTAGAGTCAACTACAGAGTTGTTGTGAGCCACAATAACTGACAATCATCAGGAACTGATCTCAGATCTGTGTGAGAAATCTAACAATGCCAACACGCCCTAAGTGGAACAGATCAGAAGATGTGGTCATTAGGTTTACCTAAAATACTCAAGGGCTTTAACCACACACACGCAAATTTAAGTTTCTAAGAATGATGCACATCATGTCATTACCAGTCAACCATGTGAACCTAAATGCCATGTGACTTTTGGATATAGAGCTGGTTGATGGCTGAACTGTGATGTCAAATGCAACAAACAGAACATCTACAAAAACATTTTAATGCAGCCTAAATCTCTTGTTTGAATGTTAGAATCCTGTTCATTATATGGCCTAAAACATTTATACACTGACATATATGAAAAACTTCTTTAAAACAATTGTGAATTGACATTGCAGTTAAGTAGGTCATTTCATGAATATGGAGGGGGGTTATTTCAGCTGAGTTATATATAAAACACATTTGCATAGAAATGGGAAGTTATTGTTGTCACCTGCAGTTTATTGAAGCTTGTCTAACATGTTACAAACTCAACATTTGCTCTTTGTGTGCTACTGATGAAAGCCACTGTGAACAAGGTATGAGAGTTTTTACATATTATTAAATGAAAAGACTGTACATTTCAAATGTGCGTTTTAATTGAAGGTATGTTCTTTTGTAGATGAAAACAATCTTTTAGATGCTAGACTTTAACTACAAAACAAGAGTCACAGTAGAGGATTTAATATGTTCAATATGTTTAATATGTTTAATATGTTCTAATATGATGCTAGACTTTAACTACAAAACAAGAGTCACAGTACAAGATTTAATATGGTCTATGGATCTCTGACACATATGATCTGATATAATCAAACTCTTTAATAGAGCAACACATAAACCTCTGTTAGAGGTTTACAACAAATAAATGATTTGATTAAGGATAAATGACCTGCTGTTAACAATGAATATTTTTATACTAATGTACATAACATCACTAACATAGACTGTCAGTGATGGCACAGTCCTGTATACTGTAATAACTGCTGTTAAGTAATCTCATTTGTTTACTGTTGTGAAGACTGCAGTGGTGGTGAAGGTCAAAATGAGTCTTTTTCTTCCTCTCATCATTCTCATTTTGATTTCGGGTGAGTTGCAGTTGTTACAGCATCACTTTAAAATCTTTTCTACAATAGCATGCATAAAATATTTCTTTTGCTTAAACTGCCCTTAGGAGGTCTGATCAAAAATGCTCTCAGACTGTCAATCACTTCCCATGTTCATAGTTGCTGAAATTAGGTTGGCTAACATGTCTTTAGAGGGCAGGGCTTCAGAGAGAGGAAGTGTGGTTGAACTGTTGAAATTTAGAAATTAAATGATGGTCATATCAACTTGTCTAACTGTGTCTTGAATTTAGTTAGATTTCATATGTTTCTTTTCATGCTGATGTGCTTCTTGTTTTGCATCACAATGATAATTTGTGTGTTTTTTTCATGCTCAACAACTGATTGGTATTATTTAGTCACGTCTGCAAAAACTCAAGCTTTACCCTTGATCTGTGTTTCAGGAGTTTTAGGACAAGCCTGGAATGTGATTTATAAAACTAATCCAATATGTGCTCTTAAAGGATCTGCAGTAAACATGTCATGCTCATACACATACCCTCAGCAGCATGAATTGAATGATACATTCTGGATAATGTGTGAGAAACAGGATAAACCAGAAGATATCAAAAGTTTAAAAGAATACCCAGAGTATAAAGACAGGGTTGATTACATTGAAGACAGACAAAACAAAACTGCCATTCTCAGACTGCACAATGTCACCGAACAGGATGAGAGAGCGTATTGTTTCAGATTTATAACAGATAAAGATAGATGGATCGGTCAAATAGGAATTCAGCTGAATGTTTCAGGTAATCCACTTCACTCCTTCATTTCTATTAATAACTTCATTACTTGGACATTGTTAGATAGATGTGTTTTTTTCCAGCTCTTCAGGTAAAGGCACCACAGCTGGTGCTGGAGAAAGAAAGAGTCAATCTGACCTGTGAAACAACTTGCAATCTGACAGACGGATTCATCTGGTACAAAAATGGACAGGCTTTAAACATCCAGAACAAAACTCTCCACCTTCAGTCAGAGCTCAGTGATTCTGGCAGTTACATCTGCGCCGTCAGAGGACATGAACATTTGCCCTCTCCTGCTGTCAGCATCACTGTCATGTGTGAGTAGATATTTATACACTAGAACAATGAAACTGATATCAAAAAAACATATCAAGTATAAATATCATGGACTGAGTATTTGTCACACAGTTACATATAACCGATCTTCAACTAATCAATCAGAAAAGCTCTCTGCATGTGAATCCAAGGGTTTTGTGGTTGAAATGCAATTGTTTGTTGCAAAACAAAGTAAATTAATTTTTACACAAATTATTCAGAAACTGTCTCTTGTCACTACAAATAAAAAACAGATTTATTGCAGTAGTCTGGTGTCCGCATATTGCTAAACATATATGCCCAGATTTTGGTCCACATACGAAATAAACTCTGCCCAGAGTGCATATGGTCCCACTCTACATAGTGTTAAAGTAACATTGAAGCAGAGCTCATTAACATGAAATAATAATTAAGTGATGATTGAGCATTAGTGATTAATATCTGCTGTCAACAAGCAAAATCACTGAAGAAAAGAGAAACACAAGAACTACAACTGACTTCCAGCCACAGCCTTAGATGAAATCAACTTAAGATGAAAAAAGAAGACAGTAAATCTCTCTACATCTCAGCAGAGGATGATTAAACTACTCCACAAACAGCATTACCAGCTTCATGCATTACTAACCAGTGTGACTTTATCTCATATGTCTACAGAAGCTCTTATTCATAATATAAAAAAGGACACAAAAATAAAACCATGTTGATTTCCCTCTAGATCCTCCAAAGAGTGTCTCAGTGTCCATCAGTCCGTCTGCTGAAGTAGTGAAGGGAGATTCAGTGACTCTGAGCTGCAGCAGTGATGCAAACCCTCCTGCTCTGAACTTCAGCTGGTTTAAGGAGAATCAAAGCTCAGCTGTTGGATCTGGACAGAACTTCAGCATCTCCAGCGTTAACTCCAATCACAGCGGACGCTACTATTGTGAGGCTCAGAATAAATATGGATCTGAGAGATCAGCATCTGTTTCAGTCACTGTTAAAGGTATTCTACTACAAACACACAGTTCTGGGCTCTTGTTGTTTAAAGGTTGATCCACTCCCTAACTACAGTTATCATCCAATGTTTAAAGACTTTAACAAAAAATAAAATCTTTGCTTTTCCTCTTAGGTGTTTGGAATAACTTGAATATCATTGCTGTCTGTGTCACTGCTGCAGTTTTAACTGGATTTGGGCTTTTGTTTCTTATCATTGTCATTGTGCACAAAAGGTCAGTGATCTAAAATAAAAAAAAATATGTTCAGAAATTTTACTAAATCACAAATCCTGTTAAAAATGGTATTTTCCAGATATTTTTAGTTCTTAGTAATAGAAATAAAAGAATAACTGCTTCAAAGTGGCATTGTATATCTACAAATGTTAAGCTTTTTTTTTTTTTGCCAATCTACCTTTTGCAGTCTTTTAACTACTTTTATATATATATGCATTTTCCTCATATATTTAACATCAGGAATAAGAAAAGAAATAATGAAAATAAGGACACTGAACAAAAAAAGGTGAGTCATGTCTGCAAAATAAATATGATAATGTCTTGACAAAAAAAATAAAAAATAAAAAAATAAAAATAAAAAATAAATACCAGTATTTTCTGTTAAGTTAACAAACATGCAATTAATGCAATGCTTAATTCAAATATAAGACACCATAAAAATGATTATAGAAAATTCCTTCATGTTCACAGTACACCGGGCCATATTTTTAAGTTAAATCACTTCGTATTTCATTGTATCATAGACTTAACATAGAGTGCATTAAGGTTAGTATCTCATGAAATTACATTCATTTACATGCATTTCTGCATGCTATATACACAAATATTACAAGTGCAGTGCTGAATGTTCATGGATTGCCATAAAATCACAGAAGAACTACCAATTTATGCCACAATAATTCTGTTGCAGACGCCTGCAGGAAAAGCCTCTGAATCCAGAGATGGTGAAAATGCTTCTGTCCAGGATGGCAGAGATACAAGGACAAAGCAACCTAAAGAAGAGGAGATCAACTATGCCAGCATTACAATTTACCATCTTGCTTCTGAAGCCAAGTGAGACAACATTATTTATTCTGTCTTAGCATAAGTAAATGTTATCAAGTGCCTCTTATAGAAAACCATACCATAAGTATATAATAAACGACATGCATTAGAGGCCAGTCCTTGCACAACACCTTTAAGCCTGTTTGGCTTCATAAAGTTTCATGAGCTGTGATTTTTCATTTTTTGCAGATCTGCTGCAAAGCAAGAGGATTTGTCTGTGATTTACTGCAGCATCAAATGACTTGGATTGATCTATACAGTCCCACACCATAATAAGTACTTGTCTTGCTTTAGAATTTTTCATTTAATTATGTTAATGAGCAAATTCAGACACATTACATTTCATGTAGTGTGAGGCATTTGTGATCTCTCTCTCTCTCGCTCTCTCTCTCTCTCTCTCTCTCTCTCTCTCTCTCTCTCTCTATATATATTGCAATGTAAAATACATAAGCTTTTATTTATGTGTACCTAAATCAACACCAGAGCACTGCAGAAACATGAAGACATGTCAGATTTGGTCAAGGCGAGAGCTTTGACAGCTCTGTGAGCAATTAAGCTCACCTTTACAGAATGTATTGCCATATTTCTTGTGCTAATAAAAATGTACAAACACTTGATTGTGCAAGTGATTTCAGAGTCTTCTGTTGTGTTTAAGACTGGGCAGTTAAAATAGTCAAAAACCTACTTAATATTAAAGTAAAGAGTGTGACTAACTAAGCCCATTCTCCTCTGAAAAGAAAGCTGGATCGATTTGAGGTGCAAATGCTTTTATTTGAATTTATTCTAAAAACAAAACAACTTGTCATGCTCATAACCCGTCATCTTTCATCGTGTTCCTGCCGTCATAACTCAGACAGTGATGTTATGACTGCTGTACCGTAAACTCAACCACTAGGGGGAGCCGTCTGGATTTGTAACTTGCTGACTGAGAGCTCGAAAAGTCAGTCCACGACTCACTATAGAACGAAGTTTAAAATGACCGGTTTTGAGTTCTGTAAAACACAATATCAGTTCGGAAATTGTTTAATATCATGTTAAAATGTATGTTTCGTAAGTTTCATCACGGAATGGAGAGTTCTGTGAATGCTTTGTCAAAGGGGGTAAATAGTGAGGTAAGTTGATCAGCTGACAAGGAAACATGGCGCTTTTTTGTTTTAATTGAAAATGCAAGTCATCAAAATTACTAAATTGAAAAAAATAAAATAAAATACTTTGTCAAAGAAGTTAAGCTTAAACACATGACACATACATAAAATTAACATCTACAAAGTGTTGCAGTAACAAAGTTTTAAATGATTTCAGTAACATCTATTAGATGTGGTGGCAATCAGTAGCAAATTGAGGAGTTCTACAAATAAATAGCAATGGGCAAAAAAAACAAAAAACAAAAAAAAATGAAATTGCTGTGAGGAAAATGATTTTCTAAAAAATAATTTTGGCCACTTTGGTTTACCATGATGTGTAAAAGACAAATAAATAGCGAAGTAGTTAAAGTGTGTCACATAGATGATTGAATACCTGGAATTCATCGCCAGTGGATGATTCCACATATTTACAGATGGTGAGTAGCTACTTAAATCATATTTCATTCTTTTATGTGGCCTGTATGACTGTCATTGTTTTCTTGAAACTGTGTTAGTTGCTGTTGGGCAACCATGCTTTAATTTATTTTACTCTTACAGTTTTTTTCAATTGCTAACAAGCGTTTACCAATACTTAAAGTACTTTTTCTAAACTCTTAACACAGCAACACACCTACATCACACAATTAGTTAATAGTTAATTTTCTGTCCAAAACCACATTTTGTTAAATAAATTCAAACTCTACATTTCAAAATGCTTAATACCTTTTTCTACTTATACTAACTCTATAAAAACACAGCAAACCTTATTCAAAACCGAGTCATTCGGTCAAAACTTTAGCACTAGTTTGTATCCAACAGAAACATATAGTCAGTCATAGTACTGTGATCGTCAAAATACTAACAGCTGATGGCTTTACAAAAACTGCATTCAATTTTACCTGCATATAATAGATAATAGAAAACTGAATTAAAATTGAATCCATTGTTTTTTTTAAATTTGCTTTCATTTTTCAATTAGCTTTTTTTAAAAGTTTGCTTTCAACTGAAACCCATTTTACATTTTTTAAAGTGTTGAATGTGTTCTTTCTTGTCAACATATATCTAAAACTTTGAGTTGACTCATTACTTTACAGAATGTACAATAGAAAAAGATAACCTATGCAGAAATTCAGTTGGAACCTTGACTGAAATTGCTTTCCAGTGGGTGATGGTTGGATATGGATGGTGTCCCCATGGTAGCTGATGCAGTGATGAATGAAAATTCCAACATACATAGTCTTTGTTTGCAATTTTGCCACGGAATATAAAGGGTAAAGGGTATTCTTGGAATTGTGAGTTTACATATTGCAATTCAGACTTTATCAGTATTGTGAGAAAAGAGTCACAATTACCCTTTACCCTTAATATTCCATGGCAGAAATAAGCTTTCATAGGTTCCACATGTGTAAGGGAAACAACAACATATAACTGCAAAGTTCAACACATATTCTTACTTCTTTCCCCCACCTCTTATTCTCCCTTTTTCTAATCCAACTACTCCTCTACCTCCTACAAGTGTTTCTCTCTCGCTCCCAGGCATTTTTTCTCTTTCTGATTCTTTGTGTTGTTCTGCATCCACAAAACCAATTCAAAGAGGTCTTTTTACTCTATGTTGATGTAATGGAAATAGCTTCAACACCTGCCCATTCCTCCAACTGAGACTGGAATCAGCTATTTTTAAATATTTCATTGATCTGTTACCTAAATATGCTTATCAGTTGTTACAATATTTTATATAGAGATGTTTTCAATCATTTTGAGCTGCTGTTGTTGCAGAAATAGAGGCTTTATACTGTATTTAAGGTTTGGAGCATTAGGTCTTCATTTCTGACATGCTGTGTTTAAGCATTTGCAAAAAAGACTAAAAAGACCCATGATTTTGGTTGTGGGTAAGCTTGTACGAAAAGAAAATGTTTGCATTTTAGAAACATGGTAATTGACTGGATATTGTGTGAAAACAACACAAATTGTGTTAATGGTATGGTCACAACAGAGCGATGTTGTGCTGATTGTGTTTAGAGTTTTGAAAATATAACTACAGATCGGACAAATGCTTGTTAGCAATTGAAAAAAAACTGTAATAGCTCTGGCAAAAACTTTAATATGAAACAAACTTGTAGTATTGCAACACACTTCACTGTCGTTTCACATGAAAATTGGACATTTATTTACAAATAATGGCGTGATTATATTTCCGAGTGAAAATAGTGGGATGCATTTTTTTTTAAAGATTGCCATAGATAGCTTCTCCCTGGTTAGTGTCGAAGAGTAGATTCTGGTAGATTGAGTCTGATTGGCTCTTGTCTTGAGACTTGTTACTGGACTTATTTATGGTGGCGTAGGATATGTTATCAGTTGTGTTCTCATAAACATCATTAGCCTAAATTAAAGACAAAAAGCATCATTCTGTTAGCTGTCAGCTAATAAGCTGTTAAAGTGATTTATAAAGCTAGCAGAAGTTGTGTGATTGTGCTGGCTCAGATCTTGTGTTGTTTCTGTGCTCCACTCACCTCCTCAGTTGGACGGGAATTGTATATAGAACTTGCAATAACACATCCTGAAATAAAGCAAATAATAGTGTTTTTTTAATAATAAAAAAATTGCAACAAATTCACGTAATATAGTACTTAAATGTTTACATACTTGATTTTTTGACTCTCTTTCTGCACTGAGAAGCAGTGACCAGTCCAACTGCACATATGATCACCAGGATGGCCAGACAAGCAGCAGCATAAGGAATATAATATGAAGGCACTGGGAATATATTATGTGGAGATGAGGATGAGATTCTGTGTTCAGCACCTGTATATTACATAAAGACGATTTAGGTCATGCCATTTTTGATTTGCATTACGTAATATACACTTAACAAAATTATAAACGCAACATTTTTCATGAGCTGAACTCTAAGATCTAAGACTTTTTCTATGTACACGAAAGGCCTATTTCTCTCAAATATTGTTCACAAATCTGTCTAAATCTCTGTTAGTGAGCACTTCTCCTTTGCCGAGATAATCCATCCACCTCACAGGTGTGGCATATCAAGATGCTGATTAGACAGCATGATTATTGCACACGTGTGCCTTAGGCTGGCAACAATAAAAGGCTACTCTAAAATTAGTTTTAAAAAATCCAGTTTTATCACACAGTACAATGCCACAGATTCTTTTTCTTGTTCATTTCTCTACCATAAGCCATCTCCAAAGGCGTTTCAGAGAATCTGGCAGTACATCCAACCGGCCTCACAACCGCAGACCATGTGTAACCACACCAGCCCAGGACCTCCACATCCAGCATCTTCACCTCCAAGATCGTCTGAGACCAGCCACCCAGACAACTGCTGCAACAATCGGTTTACGTAACCAAATAATTTCTGCACAAATTGTCAGAAACCGTGTCGGGGAAGCTCATCTGCATGCTCATCATCCTCATCGGTGTCTCAATATGTGTCAATATTCCACAGGCCACAATCAACAACCTGTTTAACTCTATGTGTTGATACAGTAAAAATGCACATTTTAGAGTGGTCTTTTATTGTTGCCAGCCGAAGGCACACCTGTGCAATAATCATGCTGTCTAATCAGCATCTTGATATGCCACACCTGTGAGTTGGATGGATTATCTTGGCATGGATGGATTATCTCCTTGGCAAAGGAGAAGTGCTCAGTAACACAGATTTAGCCAGATTTGTGAACAATATTTGAGAGAAATAGGCCTTTTGTGTACATAGAAAAAGTCTTAGATCTTTGAGTTCAGCTCATGAAAAATGGGGGCAAAAACAAAAGTGTTGCGTTTATAATTTTGTTCAGTGTATTTTAAAAAAATCTATAAAGGTGTTGTAACTTGCCTTCTGGGCCAGATGTTTGGACAAAACCTTGAAAAGGAAGACATAACATCAGTTAACGCTTACGACAGAATGCAATCATTAAAATAAGAGGTTTGACTACCTGTTGGTGTCAGTAAGAGTGTGTTGTCCTTAGTGGTTGAAGAAACGAAAACGGAGGGTGTTGGTTTAGTCAAGGGCATTTCAGCACTTGTTTGTGTTTTCATCGTGTTGTGATGAATAATTTCTTCTGTGTTTCCATTGTTGGCTATTTGTAAGTTTTAGAGTAATTTTAAAGACATGTCTGTTTTTTTCTGGGGTCAGTCTGATAAATAACTGTATAATACTTTTTTTGCCATTTAATATGAAACAACATGATGGTACTGCACCTTTTCATTGGCAGTGCAATGAAATACATAATAATGCTCATCATTCTTACCTTTAGATACTGCCAGCTTGACTTTCACAAATGTGTCTATGCCAATTCTGTCCACTGCACACCAGTAAATCCCAGAGTCTGACTCTTGTAGGTCATTAATGTTCACGGTGACAGTGCCATCTCCAGAATCCTTCAGTGTGTATCTTCCTGTAGGTGTCTGGTCAGATTTGACTAAAATATCTTTGTGTCCACATGGATCTCTGCAGAAATATTTTCTGTTGTTTGAAGCCCAGCTGTGGTAACATGTAATTGTGATGTTTCCTTCACTGTATCCTTGCTTAGAAATTTCACCAGTAGTTGAACTGAATTCTGTTAGATGAAATATGTTTGTTGGGGTTAGGGAATTTTTCGGAAATATTGTGCTTGTACTGTCAGTTCCTCATTAAGACTCTTGGGTTTCAGTTACTGATTTGCAAAAGTAGCTTTCTGTTAAACTTACTGTACTTATAGTCTGATAACTAACAATAGGAAGTGTAAATGCTTCACAACCACTGCACAATTTTCCTATAAATGTGTTATTTATAGCACAAATGTAAACTCAGAGATACAATCAGTGGTGAAACTCTTTGCTGACTAACACACATTTATGTCATATGTTAATTAATATTTTTTAGAGGTTATACTTGCCAGTGTGTTTAGAAAGTTCAAAACAAATCATACCTGTTGCTCTCTGTGATATTCACTAGCAATTTTTAAGTGAAAATTGATTCCACACCAAATGTGTGTTTTTTTTTTTTTTTTTTTGAGTACTTCTTCGCTGTAACATTTTACCATTTCATCCAACATTTCACACTGCATACCACTGGATAATTGAAGGCAACATTAAATCCCTTTCAAAATGAACCGTGTGAAATGTCACTTTACTCTGGTTTAAATAATAACTTTCGTTACTTTAACAGAATGATAACCTTGAGTTATTTGTGTAATATGACCCTGAAGAAGATGAGGTCTTTTAAAGGTTTGTGGAAAGATACTTGCATGCTGGGTTTTGTTGTTGCTCTTATTTGCTTTCATCATGCTCAACAAACTGAACAATGTCTCATATGTGACCCTGGACTAAGTATCACAGGTATATTTGTAGCTTTCAGGTCCACCTCTTTTAGCCAATCATGTTTTTCTGTAAGAGGGTCTCAGTTGTGGAATACATTTCCAACTGAATTACGAAATTGTACCACATATCATTCTTTCAGACAAAGACTTAAAGTATGGCTTTTAAGTGAAAGTGAAAGTGAAAGTGACGAGACGTGAGGCCAAGTATGGTGACCCATACTAGGAATTTGTGCTCTGCATTTAACCCATCCAAGTGCACACACAGTGAACATTAGGGCTGTGCCGATATTCGGACGCGAATTATAATGCGCATCTCGTCAGTAATGCCGGTTCTCTGATTAGCCGTAAATCTTATTCACCTGTTCATTCATGCAGCCACGTTTACTACACAGAGCCGTAGCTCGCTGACAAACTACGCAGTTTCACATGCAGAATCGATATGTATCGCCTGCGATACTGAAGGCGATACTTGCGTAGCTTGTCAGTGAACTACGGCTCTGTGTAGTAAACGCGGCTGCATGAATGAACAGGTGAATGAGATTTACGACTAATCAGAGAACCGGCATTACTGACGAGATGCGCATGATATCGCGTCTGAAAATCGGCACAGCCCTAGTGAACATACACCCAGAGCAGTGGGCAGCCATTACATTGCTGCGGCGCCCGGGGAGCAGTTGGGGGTTCGGTGCCTTGCTCAAGGGTCTCACCTCAGTCGTGGTATTGACGATGGAGAGAGCGCTGGATATTCACTCCCCCCACCATCAATCCCTGCCGGCCCTGGACTCGAACTCGCAACCTCTTGGTTACAAGTCAGACTCCCTAACCATTAGGCCTATTGCAAACTTTTAAAAAAGCAGACATGTGATCATTTTTAATTTTAAAATTGTACTGTTTATTTTAGTAATAATGTTGACATTAATTCATCTGCTGTTAACATATTCCATGTCCGCTGTTTGCAATTAGGTGGTTAAATGTATGTGTTGGGTATGTTTTGATTATTTTACTAGTAATTTATGTACTGTTTGTTTGGTTTGTTTACGATACTTTAAGAAGGTTCTTTACAACATCTAGCCAAAGGACTGCAGTTGAAAATTAGCCGGCTGGCTAACACTGGCACATTTACAAAAATGTTGATTAATGTGTGTTGTCCTTACAAATAAATAAATAACATAAATATATTTTGTATGCCAAAAATCATAGGGATATTAAGTACAAATCATGTTCCATGAAGATATTTAGTAAATTTCCTACTATCAATACATAAGCTTAATTTTTGATTAGTAAAATTAATTGCTACTTGGACAAATTTAAAGATTTTCACAATATTTTGATAAAAAAAAAAAAAATAAATAAAAAAAGAAATGTTGAGAAAAACACCTTTAAAGTCGTCCAAATGAAGTTCTTAGCAATCCATGTTACACATCCAAAAATAAGTTTTGCTATATTATTGTTAGGAAATGTACAAAATATATTCATGTAACATAATCTTTACTTAATATTCTAATGATTTTTGGCATAAAAGAAAAATCGATAATTTTGACCCATACAATGTATTTTTGGCTATTGCTACAAATATACCTGTGCCGCCTATGACTTGTTTTGTGGTCCAGGGTGACATTTATTCAGCTTTGAGATGATGTATAAATCTCAATTACAAAAAAACAAAACAAAACAAAACAACAAAAAAAAAACCTTATACTTATAACTTGGTCACCTATATAACCGTACAACCTTATAACTTGGTCACATATACACTAGAGTTTCTATCAAACATCTGTAGAAAACCTACCTGACAGAAACATCCAAAGCCAGAGAGCACAGAGGAACTTCATTTTGAATAGTGATCCTATTATGTCCGCTCTATTCCAGTTTTTGTTTTCTATGCGGTGATTTTGACTGCCTGTTGCCGATGTTGGAGCTCTGTTACACCGTCAAGTATTAGTAAACATGTATGCCTATGTCCTCCTGTGCCCCCTTTCTCACATGTGAGCTGGTTTCTAGACACCCACACATGCATATCCAGAACCTGACCACTTCCTCTTGATTAACTTTTGGTTTGAATGGATATTCCCCTTTTGCACAGGACCAGGGTCAGGTTAGTTCTGCCTGTCATTGTTGATAATGTGAGGCTTGAGGTGTGCACACTGATTCCAGGCCTATGTGAAATTAGCCCATCAGAGAGAGTCATGTGCTGCTTGTACATTAGTCAGAATGATATTTCAGTGGTTAGGAAGTAGTGGCAATACTAAAATCTGTTCTCCAAATTGTAGTTTTTCAAGAAATAAGCTACCTTTTCCAATAAATATGGCTGTAAGCTTGTTGTTTTTTACACAGCAAAAAGCCCAGAGTTAAATTAACTCTCCTGGGAGTTTATATGAGTCCACACTCAAGAGTGTGAAAGTGTTAAAATCAGAGTGTTAAATTAACACTGAGTCAGAGTTAAAGTTAATGAGATAATTAGTGATTAATTAAGCGATGACTGATCATTATTGAAGACACCTGATGATAACAAGCAGAATCACCAAAAGAGAAAATCACAATTTTTAAGAAACCATTATAGCGGTCAGTGTTTGCATTAGTTGGGCTCTTGACCCTTACACTTTCAACATTAGAGTTTGTTTTGCTGCTGTATCTATGTTAAAACAGACAGAAAAGAAAGAAAGATGGCCATGTGGCCTTAGTCTATGTTTTGACATGTTCTTAATGTAACAGCCTATATAATAGAGTTTAGTTTCTTTACCGATTAGATCAACTCTGTGACAATATATCAATAATCAGACAGATGTTTTTAAAATGTATTTTGATAAAAAAAAAAAAAAAAAAAATCCTTTAATTAAGACATACAGACAAGAAGAATCAGCATGAGAATCACAACAATGGTGACCATCAAAAAAGCATGTTGTAACCAATCAAAACTCATCCATGCCTCCCATCATGCATTGCGGCATGAATAAATTATGAGCTGAAACGTCTCTGTACTCTCCTTTATCTGTTTTTTTCTGAATATGCTGTTTGTCACCATTGTTGAGATTCATACTCTGGTTCTTGATGTCTGTGTGTGCCGAAACAAATCACTTTTTCAGAAATGGCTATATAAATATAACACATCACAACAGTGTGTCAGTAGTTCTTCTAAAATGTATTTTTTTTTTTTTTGTGGATTCACAAGGCTAAATACTCAAGATAATTATTTGACCTGAATCATTGAACTCATTTAGAGTGTATCCTCTGAGTTATATTTCCAATAAACGAAACATAAATTAGAGATTAGACTCCAAAAGAGTTAAATGATTATGTCACAACATAATAATCATCTGATGACTCATGCTTTTGATTTGTCTGGCTGATTAAACTGAAATCTAGCAGCCAAGCAAATTCTAACTTTAAAAACATAAGGGTCAAGTGACCAACTAATGCAAACACTGACCGCTATAATGGTTGCTTAAAAATTGTGATTTTCTCTTTTGGTGATTCTGCTTGTTATCATCAGGTGTCTTCAATAATGATCAATCATCACTTAATTAATCACTAATTATCTCATTAACTTTAACTCTGACTCAGTGTTAATTTAACACTCAGATTTTAACACACTCACACTCTTGAGTGTGGACTCAAATAAACTCCCAGGAGAGTTAATTTAACTCTGGGCTTTTTGCTGTGTACAGTGATTTCTTTCTTGAATTCATGGAAAGAAGCAGCAAATACTTTGGAAATACCTGGTATGGTTTATATGTTTCAACAGCTGAACGGGATACATTTTTTAGGATTGGCACAAAGATGTGTGACTGTCTCAGTCTCTGTGACAATAATGTGTCTTTGACCTTCGTTATGTATATTTTGATTATACTGTAAAATAAAAAATTGTAAAAACTGTAAATAAAATCCATCTTCCAAACCCTGTCTTTACCCAAACACACGCTGATAAATCAATAATAGTGTTATTTTAGAGCTGTTTGGATTACATTTCCCTATAAAAAAGTAATCATTTTAAGGTGCATAATATGTTTTATACTAAGTTCAAGTCTATTAACATATTTACTGACATATCACTTAAGACTTACTGATACAAAAATTATAAGTTGTAATTAAACTTTATTTGTAATACTACCTGTGCACAATACTCATTTCTTAATATTAAGCCTAAAATATGTTTTAATGTCACTGCTGATAAAAATTGTGTGATCTTAAATAATATTGCTCTTGCAAAATATTTAAAGTGTACCTAAAGTATACTTGCAAAAGTCTATCTTTATTTGGACTTCTGCACTACTTCCACACAACTGAAGTGCGTTAAGTAGAAATGTATTAAGTATATAATATGCAAATATATTTGTAGTACACTTAACATGAAATAAAGTATTTTAAATACATTTTACTATATTTATTTTTTCACTGGGATTGTCTTTCGACAGTGCATGTCAAGTTATGTCAGAAAAGTAAATAAAGTTTTAAGTAGTTTTTCATTTATAAAGTTTTAGTTTTGTAGTTATTAAGTGTATTTATTTATTTAGTTTTTTTAACTACATGATAAAAGATAGTTAGCTTTAGTTAGTGTAGCTTTCAAACCACTGTCACAAGAGTAGCTTGGTTACATTGTCACTTTTCTTTTCATTTTACCTTTTGTTTGGTGTTCATATACATAGTTATTGAGTTCAACTTTTATCTTTTCTTTTCTTAACATGTTTAGAAACTTTTTCTTGATCACTGTAAAATCACCATGTTTTCATTTTTTGCATTAAAGTTTATTCATATAGCAGATAATTTTATCAGATACAAATGATAAACAATAGCAGAAGAACAGAAGTGATATATCATTAGGTACTTAAGAGCTTTTTTTTTTTTTGTCAAAGTTCACTTTTTAATTTCAATAAGTAGTGATTGACTTTTCTTCAATGATATGCAAATACAATAAGCATTATATCAGCATCTAAAGCCACTTTTTTGATTTATAGACTTAATCTTTAGATGTTGTTTGAGGGATGCAGCCCTTCTGATTGAGTTGGGATAATAATCTATGCACAATAAACTTGTATTTCACATGCTTGTTGAATTAAATGTACTAGTCTTGAACTTGAGATCTGGGATTGTTAGTCTAAAGACTGGTACTCTGAAGCTTATTAATTACTGCTGCAATCAGAGATTTCCATATACTTCATTTAACTGGACCAGGTTGAGGTTTAGATTCTGATAGACCGAAACTGGGTGGCATTTCTCGCCTTTAGTCTTGTCTGTGGATTTCATCTCTATGCTGTTCTGTGAGAAAATGAAAGCACATTGTTAATATGGCTGCTAGACCTTTGTAAAATGATATAAAGATTAGAAATTTGACAAGATCAATTTAGTTCCTGTTTGTCTTCAGTAACTGCCTTGCAGAATCACTGGTGTTACTCACCTCATCAACCACTTCGCAAGTATTGCTTCTGTTGACAGGCGTTGCTGTAGCACAGCCTAAGAAAATAGTGAAAAGAGATAAGAGCATTGGCTTATTTTTTTAAATTCAAATCAGGCATTGAGCTATTTTGATATTTAGCACAGTCTATGTGTGTATACATGTGCACATACTTTCTGAAGTCTCGGCTGTCTTTCTGCACTGATGAGCAGTGGCCAGTCCAACTAAACATAAGATCGCCGCTATGACCAGACAACCGACAACATATTTTGAAGTGTGGGCAGACACTGAAAAAGTGCGAGAGTAAAATGTCTGCAGATCAAATAGCAACTACTGAACTTTGCATTTGAAACTGGAAAAGCTAAACATAATGTATGAATCTGTGCAGTCGCAAAATGTAAACGTTTCCTTTGCTGAACCTTTTCTAATCAGCAAATGAGTTGAAAGCAACAAAAAATATATAATCAAATACTTTATCAACAGGGTTAAAACTGGTACTGGTATCAATGTGAATTATGAATGTACAGGTCCTTCTCAAAAAATTAGCATATTGTGATAAAGTTCATTATTTTCTGTAATGTAGTGATAAACATTAGACTTTCATATATTTTAGATTCATTACACACAACTCGAAGTAGTTCAAGCCTTTTATTGTTTTAATATTGATGATTTTGGCATACAGCTCATGAAAACCCAAAATTCCTATCTCAAAAAATTAGCATATTTCATCCGACCAATAAAAGAAAAGTGTTTTTAATACAAAAAAAGTCAACCTTCAAATAATTATGTTCAGTTATGCACTCAATACTTGGTCGGGAATCCTTTTGCAGAAATGACTGCTTCAATGCGGCGTGGCATGGAGGCAATCAGCCTGTGGCACTGCTGAGGTGTTATGGAGGCCCAGGATGCTTCGATAGCGGCCTTAAGCTCATCCAGAGTGTTGGGTCTTGCGTCTCTCAACTTTCTCTTCACAATATCCCACAGATTCTCTATGGGGTTCAGGTCAGGAGAGTTGGCAGGCCAATTGAGCACAGTAATACCATGGTCAGTAAACCATTTACCAGTGGTTTTGGCACTGTGAGCAGGTGCCAGGTCGTGCTGAAAAATGAAATCTTCATCTCCATAAAGCTTTTCAGCAGATGGAAGCATGAAGTGCTCCAAAATCTCCTGATAGCTAGCTGCATTGACCCTGCCCTTGATAAAACACAGTGGACCAACACCAGCAGCTGACATGGCACCCCAGACCATCACTGACTGTGGGTACTTGACACTGGACTTCAGGCATTTTGGCATTTCCCTCTCCCCAGTCTTCCTCCAGACTCTGGCACCTTGATTTCCGAATGACATGCAAAATTTGCTTTCATCCAAAAAAAGTACTTTGGACCACTGAGCAACAGTCCAGTGCTGCTTCTCTGTAGCCCAGGTCAGGCGCTTCTGCCGCTGTTTCTGGTTCAAAAGTGGCTTGACCTGGGGAATGCGGCACCTGTAGCCCATTTCTTGCACACGCCTGTACACGGTGGCTCTGGATGTTTCTACTCCAGACTCCGTCCACTGCTTCCGCAGGTCCCCCAAGGTCTGGAATCGGTCCTTCTCCACAATCTTCCTCAGGGTCCGGTCACCTCTTCTCGTTGTGCAGCGTTTTCTGCCACACTTTTTCCTTCCCACAGACCTCTTGCTTGAGGGTGTCAATGATGGCCTTCTGGACAGCAGTCAGGTCGGCAGTCTTACCCATGATTGCGGTTTTGAGTCAGGCTGAACCAGGCTGGGAGTTTTTAAAAGCCTCAGGAATCTTTTGCAGGTGTTTAGAGTTAATTAGTTGATTCAGATGATTAGGTTAATAGCTCGTTTAGAGAACCTTTTCATGATATGCTAATTTTTTGAGATAGGAATTTTGGGTTTTCATGAGCTGTATGCCAAAATCATCAATATTAAAACAATAAAAGGCTTGAACTACTTCGAGTTGTGTGTAATGAATCTAAAATATATGAAAGTCTAATGTTTATCAGTACATTACAGAAAATAATGAACTTTATCACAATATGCTAATTTTTTGAGAAGGACCTGTGTATAGTTGTAGATATATCTATATGCTAGGGTGACCATATTTTAGGTTTCAGAAAAGAGGACGCAGGAAGGGGGGCTCTAGTTTTGGTATCAAAATTTCCATACTAAACATATTTAACATGCACTGTTACACAGATCGATCATAAACACAACTAAAAAGCTTCTTACCACAGTGGCCATCCTTTACAAAACTAATATCTACCACAGTTTTATCACAGTTAGAATGCAAAATGTTTCAATAGAAGCATTTCAGTCAAATGTAATGTGTGCAATATTTCAACCTTTTAACCCACGGGAGAAAATCAACACGCCGCAGTTTAAAATCAGCCCAATTCCGTGGAAAAAATGCGGATCTGGCAACCCTATATCCAACACAAGCTGCATCCAAAGCAATTCAAATACTCTGCACATTGATGCGTGAAAATTATATTCAATATTAGAATGTTTGACAGTTCCGCGCAAGGCTTTAAAACAAAAACACACACAATGAATGACGACTGTAAAAAACAAAAGCCAAATCCTGGACATTTTGGGTGATTTAGGAATCCCAGCCGGATGTTTTTTTTAAGTCCAAAAAGAGGACATGTCCGGGGAAAACAGGACGTATGGTCACCCAACTATATGCCTTAGTAAAAAATGGTTCAAGAAAAAGAGCACTAGTTGCTAGTCGCCTGGTTATTCCCTTACCATAGTGTTTCTCAGCTCCAGTCCTGGGAACCCAACTACCAGACTGTTTTAGATTACTTTTTTCAAATCATCAGCTTTTTAGTGAGTTAAATGAGGAGGCATCTAAATGCTCTGTGAGGTAGATGCCGTTTTAGTTCATTTTTAGTGTTGGCGAACGCTGCTAAATGGCTATGGTTTAAAATAAGACTACAGTTGTTACCTGTTGTGAAGGTGGAGAGTTTGAGGGCATCAGGATTTGAATCTCTGGATGTTACGCTTGCTGTGGTAGATGAAGAATCTGAATGTGCTGCTGTTGTAGTTGTGTGTAAATCCAGGCATGTTTGTGATTCTTTGTATGGTTGTGTGGGAATGGTGATGCTTTCATTTGAATCTGTGTGTGAGAAAAGAAAATAAATACCACCAAGAAAAAAAAAAATGAAAATACATTCTAGAAAAGTTGCCGTTCTTGCCTTTAGATACTGTCAGAGTGACTTTATCATATGTGTCTCTAACGGATCTCTTTACTGCACACCAGTAAATGCCGGAGTCTGACTCCTGTAGATCAGTGATGTTCACGGTGAAGGTCCCGTTTCCAAAATCCTCCAGTCTGTATCTCCCATTAACTGACTGCTCAGATGAGACCAGTACACCAGTTTTAAATGTGCATGGATCTCTGCAGAAATACTTGGTGTTTTTTAATGCCCATTTATGGGAACATGTAATTATGACATGTTTTCCACTGTATCCATGTGTATTAATCTCTTGGGTGCCTGCGATCCCAAATCCTGCTGGATAAAAAAAAGAAAAGAAAAGAAAAAAGCTACAAAAATGCTAAAAATGCAGCATTTCACTAAATTCACTTCAGTTTAACTTCACATTGAGTGATGACTTAAATCAGAATAATATGTTGCCCCACTGTAGAGACTGTCTCATAAAAACCACAACTTGTAAAAGAAACATAATTTGGGACCTTACTAGAAGGGAACCTTTAAAGGTATATATTTTACTCACCTTCGTGTCATCTGTTTCTTTTGATTTTCACAAAAATCAGTGGGGTCTAATCTCATTTTGGAACCTATTTTCCAAAAAATACTTTCCTCACCCTGTGAATATAGAGAGAACTGACCTGACAGAAAGATCCAGAGCCAAGCAACACAAAATAACTTCATTCTGAGCAGTAATTCTGTTGTGTGTGAGCTTCCTGCTTTAGCCGAGTAGCCTTTAATCTTCAGATAATGGTGATAATGGGGTATGTTTGTGTCTTCACAGCCTTTCAATACCACAGACGCATGCAGAGTTTAATAACCACTTCGGTTCATAATGCTTAATGTTTTGCATTGGTCTGAGCTGTCGTGTTTCTGTCTGTATATGCTGATATGTTAGCACACGGAACCCATCAGTAAACCCATCTTAAAGGTTTTAGGACTTTACAACATCTTGTAATTGACATTAGTGGTTCTTGGTTCAAGACAGACAGTGCAGAGCTTATTTTGCCAACCCTTTTTGTTTGGTGAAAAGGAATATATTTTGAGATGGACCTTCTGTCTAGAAGCTTAATTATTGTATACTGCGTATTATTCTGGTAGAGGTAAAATGATTCAACATAAAATTACACATAGCAGCATTAAAGACAACACTGAAAAGAAATAAAGGACTGAAAAGTCTGACACAACACACAGCTACTTGGTTAATGCATGTAAATGAAATAAATTACGTAGAAAATACACTTAGAGACTATAATTCTGAAGTTTTATTTTATCTGCATAATGCTAATATTTACATAATTATAGCTTAACTGATATCTATGAGTAGTAATTTCCTAGATACAATTAAAAAGCCATGCAAAATATGATTATACAAAATAAGCTCAGTACAGGAATTGTCAAGTAGAACATCAAATATCTAGCCAAAATATCTCCAAACACATCCTTTCTAATCATCCTACTACTTGTCCACTTGATCCTATTCCATCTCATCTCCGTCAAGCCATTTCTTCTGCAGTTATACCTGCACTCACTCACATCAACACATCCCTTCACACAGGTGTTTTTCCCTCTGCATTTAAACAAGCATTTATACCCCTCTACTTAAGAAACCCATCTCTTTTAGAGAACTACAGACCAGTTTCCCTTCTTCCGTTCATTGCAAAAACACTTGAAAGAGCTGTGTTCAATCAAATCTCTTCCTTTCTCACAACCTCCTGGACAGAAACCAATCTGGTTTCAGAAGTGGGCATTCAACTGAGACCCTAAGACTAGCAAGAGCTGATTTAAAATCATCAATACTTAACTTGCTGGATCTGTCCGCTGCTTTTGACATGGATAACCACAAGATCCTCCTGTCAACCCTATTGGCAAAGGGAATCTCAGGAACCGCACTCCAATGGTTTGAATCTTACCTCTCTGAGAGGTCTTTTAAGGTATCTTGGAAAGGTGAGGCATCCAAGTCACAACATCTAGCTATTGGGGTACCTCAGGGCTCAGTTCTTGGACCACTTCTTTTCTCTGTCTACATGGCATCACTAAGTTCTGTCATTCAGAAACATGGCTTTTCATATCACTGCTATGCTGATGACACTCAACCTCTCATTCCATCCTGATGATCCTACGATAGCTGGCCGGATGTCAGCTTGTCTAACAGACATTTCTTACTGGATGAAGGACCATCATCTTCAACTAAACCTTGCCAAGACTAAACTGCTTGTGGTTCCATCAAACCCATCGTTTCATCACAATTTCACCATTCAGTTGGGCACATCAACCATAACTCCTTCAAAAACAGCCAGAAACCTTGGAGTTGTGATTTGATGGTCAGCTGACTTTCTCAGACCACATTGCTAAAACTGCCTGGTCCTGCAGATTAGCTCTATTCTACATCAAGAAGATCCGGCCCTTTCTTTTAGAACATGCTTCACAACTCCTTGTTCAAGCTCTTATTCTGTCCAGACTGGACTATTGCAATGCTCTTTTGGCAGGTCTTCCAGCCAGTTCTATCAAACCTTTCCAATTAATTCAGAATGCGGCTGCAAGACTAGTTTTTAATGAGCTGAGAAGGATACACGTCACACCTCTCTTCATCAGTCTGCATTGGCTACCAGTAGCTGCTCGCATTAAATTCAAAGCATTAATGCTTGCCTACAGAACCACCTCTGGGTCTGCACCCCTTTATCTGAATTCATTACTGCAGACTTATGTGCCCTCTAGAAGCTTGCGTTCTGCAAGTGAACGGTGCATTATTGTGCCATCCCAAAGAGGCATGAAATCACTTTCACGGATTTCACATTAAATGTACCCTCCTGGTGCAATGACCTGCCCAACTCACTCCGAACAGCTGAGTCCTTAGCCATCTTCAAGAATCGGCTAAAAACTCATCTTTTCCATCTTTATTTAACCCTCTAACTCTAGCACAGTCTTTTCTAATTATATTCTTTAAATTATGCTCTTTTAGACTTATACTCTATCCATTTACGTACTGCTTGTTTTCTCAAAAAAAAAAAAAATAAAATAATAAAAAAAAATAATAATAATAATAAATAAATAAATAAAATAAAACTAACACTAGCTTCTCGTGGAGTGGGTGCTGGGGAATAATGGACTGTATTTCTCCATGTGGCCTACTGAAGAAGACATCTCCAGCCCCACTCCCAATCCAGAGCCCAGCCAGCCTTCACAACTCTGCTGCACAGAGCACAAGCCAGATCCCTCTGTGATTAAAGCAATAGCGCCAGTTAAAGTGAATAGAACATCGCCCTGGAGCCTGAGCTCGACGATGCAATTAGCGGTATTATAAAAGCCATATAAATATTGGAGATGCGTTTGAGAGAGAGCTTAAGCAGACAAACAAATGCTGAGTTGGCTCATTTTCTCCTTGACATGTAATAATTAGCTAAAGTTAGTTAGCTGATGTATCCTGGCTACGAGTAGGAATATTTGAAATAAATGTAACATTCAGACAGTACTCACGTTTACACTGTGTTTCGTGGTACCTCAGACAGTGTGGCCGACTACTGCGGAGGTGCAGACGGGTCATGGCTGTTTATCACATCGGTAACAAGGGTGACAGAAAAATACGAAAGTTTATTTCATTTACCAATACAAATGCAACTGAATTAATTGATGTTGCGAAATTATTCTAATGTAGCTACATTGCTATACACTATTGCTATTTTTTTTTTTTTTTTTTTTAGCTATTAGGGTCTGTCTTGGGCTGCAGTGAGAAAGAACACAAAGCTACTACTATTTAGACATGAATGTGAAACTATTTATTAATTTTATTCATCAATGTGTTGTCGTTGGGGCAAGGGACAAAGTAAAAATAGTAACTCCAGAGTGTGAATTTGCAGGTTTTCGGGCTTAACTGTCTGTGTATGTTTTATGCATAAGTCATTGAGGTAGTCTCGTTTGAGAAAATTAACCTTTAGATTTCAAAGTTAGAAATAAATTATAGTATTTTACACCTCACAATGAATAACAGTCTACTTGATTGCGATTACAACTGAGCCACCTCGATTTATGCGGCCAACAAATGCGAGCCCCGGATGATAGCAGCCTCTGAAATTAAACACACATTCAGATTTATAAAAATCTACGTGAGGTGGTTTATAATTTGCAAACAATACAAATATTGCAAACATATACGTTAGCTGATCAGCTTACTGTAAGGCTCCATGCTTTCCATGGTCAGGTTATGTTCGTTCTTGTTGGTGTCGTCTGTCTGGCAACCTGCGCGTTCAATATTTTGAATTTGGACTGCAATACCTAGTTCAACCACTGGGTGTCAATCTTACACACAGCACCTTTAATGCATGTAAATAAAATAATGTAGAATATACGCTTAAAGACTATTATTATGATGTTTTATTTTATTTATGATAATGATAATGTTTACATAATTATAGCTGAACTGATATCTATGAGTAGTGATTTCCAAGATATAAAATAGCCATACAAAATATGATTATACAAAGTAAGCTCAGTACAGGAACAGGAATGGTCAACAGGTGGATAATCAAATATCTAGCAAAAAGGTAAAGGAAGAGAAACAGTATCAGACCTAGTGGCCCTTGAGGAAGTATGAAATACTTGACATGTATGAATAAATTGACTTTTTTTTTTTTTTTTTTGTTTACATAAACTTTTTAACATTGGGCTTCTTGAATGCCTTTACTGGACATGTGTTTTTGATCCTATAACCATCAGATATATACTGGTTCTTTAAATTGCATTGCTTTATTAACACTAGGATCAGAGATTTCCATAGAGTTCTTGTGAATTCTCATAGACTGAATATATTTCACTCTTTTGCACTTATAGTCATAGTCCTGTTAATGGGTTTCATCGGTGTGCTGTTTGTCAGTCAGATACAGTCATCCTGTGTCAAGAAAACAAATGGACACTCATAATATGTCTGCTGGGTGATTGCAAAATAATATAAAGATCTTTTTCAAGGTCAGTGAGCAATGCACACAGTCTTTTGCATTACTCACCTGTTCAGCTTTGCTTTCATTAGGAAGCGTGATGCCTGTCAACAAGCATATGGCATATTAATGCACAGAACCAGGAGAAACATGATGGTTTTATTTAATTGTATTTTAAAAATATATGGTTGAAACCTATTTAATTGGTGAAATTAGACAGGTTTTGTTTATGTGAGGGAAAAAAATCTTTTAATCCCCTGCTGATTTTGTACACTTGCCCACTGACAAAGAAATTATAAGTCTCTAATTTTAATGGCAGTTTTATTTAAACAGTGAGAGACAGAATAAAAATAAAAATAAATAAAAAAATTCACAAAAACACATGAAATAAGTATTTGATCCCTTATCAGTCAGTTAGATTTCTGGCTCCCAGGTGTCTTTTATACAGGTAACAAGCAGAGGTTAGAAGCACTCTCTTAGACTACGTTCACACTGCCAAAAAATCAGATTTTTTAATTAAATGTGACCCATGTGTGTTTTTTGCATGACAGTGTGAACAGCACAAACCACATGGAAACAAACCGCAGCTTTTTTACAATCAGATCTGAGCCACTTAACCCTTTAACTGCCATTAACAGCCTTCTTGAACAGCTAATGGCAGTTAAAGGGTTAATCCGATACAGGTCGGATGTTTCACAATGCGACCTCAGTCTGAACAGTCAAATCGGAATTTCAGCGCATACACAGCAGGGTTGCCAGGTTTTAACAACAAAACCCGTCCACTTGCTACTCAAAACGAGCCCAAAAGTAACCCAATCGTGTTTTGAAGGGGATTTCCTATAAAAAAAAAATACACGCTTTCTTGAGTGAACACTGGTACACACCGACTTCCGTGGCTTTCATGTTTACTTTTTACGGCAGCGCGAAACGCGTGACGTCTTATATTACTGTCATTGTGTGCATGCGTTTCAGTTCATGAGCCACATTTGTAAAAACAATGTGAACAGGCAAACAAAAAAATCAGATCCGAGCAGAAAATCGGAATTGAGCATTAAGGCTTGCAGTCTGAACGTAGTCTAAGGGAGTGCTTCTAATCTCATCTTGTTACCTGTATAAAAGACACCTGTCCACAGAAGCAATCAATCAATCAGATTCCAAACTCTCCACCAAAGAGCTGTCCAAGGACAAGTCCCTGTCTGGGACAAGATTGTAGATTATAGACCATTACCAAGAAGCTTGGTATGAAGGTAACAGTGCAATTATTCACATATGGAAGAAACACAAAATAACTGTCTCCCTGGGTCTGGGGCTCCATGCAAGATCTCACCTTGTGGAGTTTCAATGATCATGAGAATGGTGATGAATCAGTCCAGAACTACACAGGAGGATCTTGTCAATGATCTCAAGGCAGCTGAGAACATAGTCACCAAGAAAACAACTGGTAACACACTACACCGTGAAGGACTGAAATCCTGCAGTGCTTGCAATGTCCCCTTGCTCAAGAAAACACATGTTCAGACCCATCTGAATGCCAATGAACATCTGAATGATTCAGAGGAGAACTGGTTGAAAGTGTTGTGGTCAGATGAGTCCAAAATCAAGCTCTAAAATCAACTCAACTCATGTTTGGAGGAGGAGGAATGCTGCCTATGATACCAAGAACACCATCAAACATGGAGGTGGAAACATTATACTTTGAGGGTGTTTTTCTGCTAAGGGCACAGGCACAGCCAAGGCATTGAAAATGGGTAGTGGATGGGTATTCCAGCATGACAGTGACCCAAAACACACAGCCAAGGCAATAAAGGAGAGGCTCAAGAAGAAACACATTAAGGTCCTGGAGTGGCCTATCCAGTCTCATGGAATCCCACAGAAAATCTGTGGAGGGACCTGAAGATTCGAGTTGCCAAAGTCAACACCTTAATGACTTGAAGAGGATCTGCAAAGAAGAGTGGGACAAAATCCTTGCTGAGATGTGTGAAAACCTGGTGACCAACTACAAGAAACGTCTGACCTCTGTGATTGCCAACAAGGGTTTTGCCACCAAGTACTAAGTAATGTTTTGTGAAGGGGTCAAATACTTTTTTGAAAAGTTTTTCTGGATTTTTCTGTTGTTATTCTGACTCACTGTTCAAATAAACTGATAATTTCTTTGTACAAGGTCAGGGGATCAAATATTTTTTTCCCTCATTGTATGTGTACATACTTGTTGCTGTCTTGTCTTTTTTCTTATGTTGATGAACAGCGACCAATCCAACTGCAAATATGATCGCTGCTATGAGCAGACCACCAATAGCATATAGTATGTATGCCGTAGTGTTCACAGATGCTAAGGAAGAGAATAATATTCTTGTATCATTAAAGCAGTTGTTTAACTGGCGCTGAAAGTACAGTCAGTCAGATACTGTCATCTGCATTGTTACCCTTTAAAGGTGTAATTAAAGTACTTATTAATAGTACAAAATATATTTACTTAAAATAGGACAAATAGTGTTTGAATCCAAAGAAAATAAAAAGTTAATTTAATTTATTACCTGTTGCTGAGGGAGAGAGTGTGATGTCATCAGGGCTTGAATATCTGGAGGTTAGGCCTGCTGTGGTAGATGGAGATTCTGAATGTGCTGATTCTGAAAGTGCTGTTGGTGTAGTTGTGTGTGAATCCGTGGACGTTTGTATGTCTTTGTACGGTTGTGTGGATGTAACAATGCTTTCCCTTGGATCTGTGTGTGGGAAAATAATAATGAAAAAAAAAACATTAACACAGGGGGAAAAAAACTAAGATTCTGCAAAGAATGTCTGCTATTATTACCTTTAGATACTGTCAGACTGACTTTACTAAATGTGTCATAACCAACTCTCTCCACTCCACACCAGTAAATCCCAGAGTCTGACTCCTGTAGATCAGTGATGCTCACAGTGAAGGTTCCAGCTCCATAATCCTTCAGTGTGTATCTTCCTGTAGGTGACTGATCAGATTTAAAAAAATAAAAAAAAATAGCTGTTTTATTCACCTACATAATTTCTCTTAAAATTCCTTACAGGATTATGATAATCAAAGCAGTCCTGAGCTAGATCAAGCTTTAAACTCTGCAAACCAAACTATCACTGTAACAAAACAATTTTATTGTTAGCTAGTGAAACTGACTCGAGTTTTTCATGTTTTATACTGTAAGCTGCTTGTAACCAGAGGCATTTTTAAATGCTATTTTCATACAGCTGTCAGTTTTTGTTGTGTTTTAGGAAACCGTTGTTGGACTTTTGGTGTTCTTGAGTCCGCATGTTCGTTTTAAGGAGGAGAAGAGAGAATCTTTTAAAGTTCAAAGAATTTAATTCAAAATAAGCATATGAATAAAGCATTACAGAGCTCTGGGTCACAGCTATCCCTGATTACACAAAACTATGCGAGTCTCATGTTCAGGTAGTCTGCAACAACTCGCCTCTAACTCGACCCCTGTATTTATACACAGTTGTAGATACGTTGAGTTTCAGGGCAGTCTCTTCATCTGCAGATGCTGATTTCCCTGTCTGTTTGCTTCAGTTATAGACTTGCAGATGCTGATTTCCCTGTCTGTTTGCTTCATTTGTAGACTTTTTCCTGTATCAGTTCGCGGTTCCTGCAAACACAAGCTTTTTCTTTGTTAACACATAAGCGAGATGGCCTTGAACTCTTCACCTGACAAGATAGCTCCCCTTATCGGGAAATGTCATAGCCATACTCTCCTCCTGCTTCTCACAGCCTGCATCTCAAGGCTCCATAATATGCAAGTTAGGCTCAAAGCATAAGTAAAACATAAGTATTAACAGATAGTTGTAATGAAAGCACACTAAACATATTATCATAAAGGATATCCCATCAATCCCCCTTTCGATCTCCTATCCACAGGAGATCGACCATTACAGAGTGGCCTTCTTTGTCATCCTCCTCCTCATCTGGTGACCCTACAAGAGGCATCTGATATGGCGGAGGAGCCTTTTTCCCTTCTATCGCTGTAACAACAATACGGTTGCATACTTGATTAATTTCAAATCTCATAAACAGTAATACAGAGGTTCATATCCCTGAACACTTCTTTCAAAATGTTCTCCACTTTTTTCCACTCCAGCCTGTCCAGACCACATCCAGTCTTTGGTATTGACAAAGTTTCAATCTGATCACAGCAAAAAGCCCAGAGTTAAATTAACTCTCCTGGGAGTTTATATGAGTCCACACTCAAGAGTGTGAGTGTGTTAAAATCAGAGTGTTAAATTAACACTGAGTCAGAGTTAAAGTTAATGAGATAATTAGTGATTAATTAAGCAATGACTGATCATTATTGAAGACACCTGATGTTAACAAGCAGAATCACCAAAAGAGAAAATCACAATTTTAAGCAACCATTATAGCGGTCAGTGTTTGCATTAGTTGGGCTATTGACCTTTACACTTTTAACATTAGAGTTTGTTTTGCTGCTGTATCTATGTTAAAACAGACAGACAAACCAAAAGAAAGATGGCCATGTGGCCTTAGTCTATGTTTTGACATGTTCTTAATGTAACAGCCTATATAATAGAATTTAGTTTCTTTACCGATTAGATCAACTCTGTGACAATATATCAATAATCAGACAGATGTTTTTAAAATGTATTTTGATTTTTTAAAAAACTCCTTTAATTAAGACATACAGACAAGAAGAATCAGCATGAGAATCACAACAATGGTGACCATCAAAAAAGCATGTTATAACCAATCAAAACTCATCCATGCCTCCCATCATGCATTGTGGCATGAATAAATTATAAGCTGAAATGTCTCTGTACTCTCCTTTATCTGTTTTTTCTGAATATGCTGTTTGTCACCATTGTTGAGATTCACACTCTGGTTCTTGATGTCTGTGTGTGCCTAAACAAATGACTTTTTCAGAAATGGTTATATACATATAACACATCACAACAGTGTGAGTAGGTCTTCTAATTTTTTTTTTTTTTTTTTGTGGATTCACAAGGCTAAACACTCAAGATAATTATTTGACCTATATATCCTCTGAGTTATATTTCCAATAAAGGAAACATAAATTAGAGATTAGACTCCAAAAGAGTTAAATTATTATGTCACAACATAATCATCATCTGATGACTTGTGCTTTTGATTTGTCTGGCTGATTAAACTGAAATCTAGCAGCCAAACAAATTCTAACTTTAAAAACATAAGGGTCAAGTGACCAACTAATGCAAACACTGACCACTATAATGTTTGCTTAAAAATTGTGATTTTCTCCTTTGGTGATTCTGCTTGTTATCATCAGGTGTCTTCAATAATGATCAATCATCACTTAATTAATCACTAATTATCTCATTAACTTTAACTCTGACTCAGTGTTAATTTAACACTCAGATTTTAACACTTTCACACTCTTGAGTGTGGACTCAAATAAACTCCCAGGAGAGTTAATTTAACTCTGGGCTTTTTGCTGTGTATGCAGAATGCTCTCATGCACTTCAAACTATTCGTCACATCTGCATATGTTGGTCTATCTTTTGCATTTTCTTTAGTAATCACATGAAAAACCAGTATTTCCCTTTCAGTTGTTATAGCACATTCTCCCACCCCCTTTTGCTGTGCTTTGACTCTTTCTACTCCAAATTTTGCCTGAAATTGTTTTGCAATTCCTGCCCCCCACTGCTTACACAGTGTGCTAAGTATTCTGTTGGTGGGCAATTAAACAAGTCACCTTTTTTGTACACAATTGTCAATGAGTTTGTGGTTAAAGTTAATTGAGTTTGTGTGTCACTTTGTTCAAAATCTACATCAGTGTCTGTTTCCGTGGATGGTTTCAAATTGTCTATTTTTTCAATGTCAGTGTCTGTGTCTATGTCTGTGTCTGTGCCTGTCTTACTCTCCCCCTCTTGGCACTGCAAATCCTGCAGTGCCAACCTCGTGTTCTCAAGAGAGCGTGTTGGAGCATCTGCTGGTGCGCAGCAGCTCCAATGATACCAGGTGTCTCCTTTACCTGCAACCCTCACGCTGTGTGAAGTCCTTTTGCTCCGTCCGTCACCTGTTTAGAGAAACCTGGAACAATAGCTGTTAGTTTGTCATAGTACAGTTTGTACTGAAAAGGTTCACAGGCATTATTCGTCAATGCTGATCCAGGTCCTGGAAACTGCCGTCCTGTTAAAAGTTCAAAAGGAGTGAACCCTGTGACTCTGTTTATTGATGATCGCACGGCCATCAGCGCTATGGGCAGTGCATTTAGCCAATTCATTTTTGTCTGTGCACAGATTTTAGCCAATTTGCTTTTCAAATTTTGGTTCATACGTTCCACTTTACCTTGCGACGATGCATGATAAACTGTCCCAAACGCATGCTTCAACCCCAATGCCTTTTCTACCTGTTGTAGATCAGCGTTTTTGAAATGGGTCCCATTATCAGACCTGATTTGACGTGGAAAACCATATCGAGGTATATATTGGTTTATCAAACACTTCACCACAGACTGGCTGTCTTCAGCCTTGGTGGGCCATGCCTCTGGCCATCCAGTGTAACTGTCCACTAACACCAATAGATATCTTTTGCCCTGCACCCTGGTTCCCATGTCTGTGAAGTCAATTACGACCTCCTCTCCTGGCCCTGTCCTCAATGGGAAGGTGCCAGCATGAGGTTTGATTGTTGGTTTGGCGTTGTTTTTCACACAGACTGTGCATTCTTTCAAAAAATTTGCTATTGATACCTGTAAGTACGGGTGCCACCAATGTGACAAAGCCCTAACCATCTGTGTTGAACCCACATGAGCCAATCCATGGGCTTCTGCCAATAGCGACTTCATCAATTTTGGAGGTATCACAGGACGCCCATCAGCTGACCTCCAACCCTTTCCGGTGTTCACTGCTCCCCTGTCAAGCCACATAGTTTTTTCTTGTGGTGACGCTGCCTGTTGAGCTGCCACAATGCAATCTCAGGTCAGTCTTGGTAGCAGATCAGTGACTTTTGTTTCCGCACATACCATTTGTTTGGCTGGGCTATATCCAGCCGCTTGTTTTGCAGCCTCATCCGCAGCTTGTTTACCCCTAGATGTTTCTGATTTAGTTTTCTCATGACCTTTACATTTTATAATGGCCACCTCCTTAGGTAAGAGGATGGCTTCAGCCAATTGTCTCATTTCAGCCTCATGTTTGATTGGATTTTGTGAGGTAGTGAAAAACCCTGCTCTTTTCCACTTTGTCAATTCTGTGTGTACTGCCCCCACTGCATATGCTGAATCTGTGTATATATTTACTCTTTTCCCTTCACTCCACTTCAAAGCTTCCAGCAACGCCATGATTTCAGCCCTTTGAGCCGATTGCTTTCCTGTTAATGTCTCAGACACCACTGTTTCAAATCCATGTTCATTTTGTCTTACCACAGCGTACCCTGCCTCTAAATCCCCTTTTGCATTCCTGTAACAACAACCATCTGTGTACAGTGCTTCAGCATCCCCCTCTAATTTGATTGCCTGCAAGTCAGGCCTGATTTTTGATTCAGCAATGACTGTCATTTCACACTCGTGGGTGTCCCCCTCAGTCATGCACTCTGCCATGTTTATGCCAGTATGCGTGAATGTCAAATTGGGACTTTTCAGAATTTTCATTATGTTGTTCTGTCTCAATGCAGACATGGTGAATGATGCAGAATTAACATATGCCATCACTGAGTGCGAAGTCAAAATGGTCAAACTGTGTCCCATCACTAAATGTGATGTTTTTTAATGATCAAACCTGCTGCATACCTGGTGAATAGCGTTTCCCTTGCCTTAGTTTTATCCAACAAAACGCTCAGATACATCATAAACATAATCAACCCCTGAGGCACTCGGGTGTACCTCAGCTGTTGGCCTCTGAAGGTGAATGAGAAGATATCTCTCAGGTGCTCCGCTAGGGGCAAACAGAAGAAAGCGTTAGCCAGATCAATACAGGAAAACCAACGTTGTTCTGGCGTAATCTGGGCCAGTGCAGTATATGCATTAGGCACTGGCAATGTGGGAGTTTTTTACAATTGCATTAATTTTTCGCAAGTCATGGGCCATTCTGTATTTTCCGGTGTTTTGTTTCTCTACTGGTAATTAATGTACCCCTACATTAATTAACCCCTTAATTGTTTCTGCGATGCCTTCTTCGGCTTGTGGTTTGTGTGGGTATTGTGGTTGCCAAATTGGCGTGTCATCAGTTAGTTCAAATGTTATGTCGGCTGCTAATGTGCATAGTTCTACATCAGTCGGTCCAGATGACCATAAATCTTTAGGAAGGTTGTTTAACATTTGTTCAGTCAGTTCATGATCGTTTTTTTTTCCTAGCGTGCCACCTAGTGATCAGTCTGTGTTGTAATGTGACAATGTTGGTTGTTGACGCAGCGATCTTATACGCATGTTGTGAGTGTGAATATTGGACCCCCTTAATTTGTGTGTCTTGCCAGTCAGTGATTTCCCTCAGTGTCTTGGTCATTGGGCCTAAGTCTTTGGCTTGGTGATCTGGGTGCACAGCTAAAGTGATGTGTGGGCATGCATCTTTCCCCATCATGTACCATCCTATTTGTTCTACTGTCAATTCAACTTGTCCTACTGCCCCTTCTTTTCCTACAAGTATCCCTGAGCACTGTACTTCCCAGGTTTTTTCCCTGGAGGTGAAAATTTCTAATTGCGCCGCCCCATGCCGTAGCTACATTTCCATACGGTGTTTCTGCCACCCGTGTGCGTGTTCCTGCGTCATTCTCAATTTCTGTTAACTGTCCTGCTGACACCACTTGTCCTAACAAAGCTCTCATATCCCCTAGGGCCAACCTGTGACCCTGTGTCAAAGTCAACACCTTATTCAACCATCTTCCACCCCCCTCAGTGATGTGTGGCAACTTAGTAAGAATGGCACCCTTATCTGCAAATGACCATGGTTGGTATTCTGGCTGATTGTTTCTCATTACAAGAGGAAGCTCAAGTGTTGTAGCTTCTTTTTCATTCTCAATTTTCTTCGCCTCTGATCTCAAATAATACCTTGAACGCCCTTCATTTTCAATTGTCATCTTTCCTGTAATCATTACATTTAACTCATCACTTTCCCGTTTTTCCTTAAGCATTTCTCGGGCTTCCCTCACATCCTTTTCCATATCTTCCAACTGTCTATTGAACCACCCTGAGTCTGCGCCGCCACCTGTTCCCGCTACCTGAAAGTCTCTTTGCAAGTCTTCTCTCCTTCTCTCCCTCTCTGCTCTATGTCTTGCGGCAGTCTCTATCCATTCTCTTTCTTTTACCACATCTTCTACTCCCCACCTATTCTTTTTTCTTGTATCACTTAGCTTTCCTTCCTCCACGTCATCCAACCCTAACACCTGACTCACCATATCCGAGATTTCACTTTCTTCGCCATCCTCTGTGTCTTCCAGATGCAATCGTCCTCCCTGAATATCATAAGTAATCACCCCACCCTTTTCTTTCCTCTGCACCATGTCAATTGTTCACTTGTTCACATTATACAGTGGCAACTGATGATAAGGAGGAGGCGCTGTTGGTAATAGTGGATACAGTTTCTTGTTCGGCTTGGCTTCCTGCCCTTTTGACAATTTCTCTTTCTTTTCCTCAGCTGCTTCTGTCCTGTCTTGGAATTTCTCAGCAAACTCCTTTTTTATTTTTTCTATTTGTTTTGTCTCAGTCCCACTTATCACCTGACCGACTGCCTTATTCCATTGCATTTTCAGTTTCATTCCATCACATGTTCCATATTCTTCACATTCTCTTTCGAATTCACCCTCCATTTTGATTAAATTAATTTGTCTTACTTCTGTGGTATATCACTGTTGGGTGGTATTCTCTAGGTTTGGCTTACACAAAACTTTTCAGTCCTGATCGCCACTAAGACCACCTTCTTTTATTGGGTATATTTCTATGTTGGCTCTCACCAATACAAGCTCAGGTCGTCCCTAAATACCCTTCTTTCTTTTTTATTTATTTATTTATTTTTTTAAGTACACGAAGTACTACAACAAAGCGACACACTACAACAAAACAAAAAACATACAATTTACACATCCGATTACACACAGAACCCTATTCTTTTCATTCAAGTCCCTAGTCTAAAAAATAAATGTTTCCATACCATGCACGTGTTTTTCTTCTTCTTTTCTTTTTTTTTATCAACAATTCTTTTCCTTGTCCTTTAAATCCAAAGCTAAACTTACCATTTTTCCCTAAGCTAATAGGGAGTTTAGGAGCTGAACCAAGTCTCCAGGGCACCCACTTTCCCAGATTATTTCGTCCACTCGTCAGTGGCCGGGCTACGTCCAGACCTCAGGTTCCCAATACGTCTAGCGTCCTAGACGTTTGCGTCCCAGACGCCAATCCTTTGTGTCCCAGACACTGCGTCCCAGACGCTTAAAACCTTTATCTTTTATTCCTTTATATAATCAAACCGTAACTCTCAACTAATGCTTTATTCATATGTACAATTCTGTAAAAATTATAATATTAATATAATTAATTATTCAACTTCTTTCCACTCCCGACATCAGTTTCTTTTAGTATTTCCAATAGCAGAACTTTGACATATAAGTAACAGGTGTCTGCTTACCTTTATTTGTCCTCTCCCCCTCACGCGTCGGGGTCACCAATTGTTGGACTTTTGGTGTTCTTGAGTCCGCGTGTTCGTTTTAAGGAGGAGAAGAGAGAATCTTTTAAAGTTCAAAGAATTTAATTCAAAATAAGCATATGAATAAAGCATTACAGAGCTCTGGGTCACAGCTATCCCTGATTACACAAAACTATGCGAGTCTCATGTTCAGGTAGTCTGCAACAACTCGCCTCTAACTCGACCCCTGTATTTATACACAGTTGTAGATACGTTGAGTTTCAGGGCAGTCTCTTCATCTGCAGATGCTGATTTCCCTGTCTGTTTGCTTCAGTTGTAGACTTGCAGATGCTAATTTCCCTGTCTGTTTGCTTAATTTGTAGACTTTTTCCTGTATCAGTTCGCGGTTCCTGCAAACACAAGCTTTTTCTTTGTTAACACATAAGCGAGATGGCCTTGAACTCTTCACCTGACAAGATAGCTCCCCTTATCGGGAAACGTCATAGCCATACTCCCCTCCTGCTTCTCACAGCCTGCATCTCAAGGCTCCATAATATGCAAGTTAGGCTCAAAGCATAAGTAAAACATAAGTATTAACAGATAGTTGTAATGAAAGCACACTAAACATATTATCATAAAGGATATCCCATCACCGTGCAGCATATATTTACATATTCCTCACTGGTTCGGCTGGGTTTACTCTGAAGCACTGTGTCTCTTCTTCTCTTGAATTGCTTCTTCTGCTTCTTCTTCTTCTTCTTCTTCTTCTTCTTTTTGTTTAATGGCTGTTAACTTCTTAGGAGTATTACCGCCATCTACTGTATATTTTATGCACATGGGTGGTGAATCTCAAAGAATCAGAGCCCAGACTTCAGCTGACGCTGCGTGTCCAGCTCCTCCAACTTCCACACTGAGTTCCTCAACCTTCAAGGTGGGCAGAAGCATCATGTTACTCATTCTCAGATTTCTATAGTTCTAAATCCTGTGGCCTAGTCCTGTAACTCTTGAATTGCATCCAGGAGAAGGGTTGCCAGGTTTTCACAACAAAACCCACCCAATTTCTACTCGAAACTAGCCCAAAAGTAGCCTATTGTGTTTTGAGGGGGGTCCCCCGGTAAAATTTGCATTCCAGGGGCTAAATGTTATTGGGGTAGCTTCAACCCACGGCCATGAAAAACAACGCGCGGCAACAGTATGAAAGTAGCCCAATTCCACAGGAAAACCATGGACTTGGCAACCTGTCCAGGAGGGCTGAATTACAATCTTGCGCTACAGCGCCACACTGGTCAAACCACATTATTGCTGGCTGTAATTAGGTCAAATGAGATCAAATGACTACTCAATAACAAAAATATTTGTCAACAATTTTTATTGTCAAGATCTGTCGATAATGCTGACTAATCGTTTCAGCTCTAGTCAGTCAGTTTAGTTTGGCTGATACTGTATTTGTTACCACTCAAATACTTTCTGCTGAAAATTCAAGCCTTGTTTTAATACAAAGGAAGTCAGAGTTGCTAATGCATATGATAGTGGTGTCAAACCAATCACCCCATCTTTAAAATACTGTGGATGACTTCTTTTTATTTTAACACTTAATGTGTGTATACATACTAACCATTTCACACTGCCAGAGACAGGAGACGTGAAAGTCTGGCTATGATGTTAGTCATGTGATTGTCGAAACAGTCACACTAATGTTGCAGTAATATCTCATTAGGTTGAACCCAGTGTAAAAACTAGGTATAGAGTTTTGCACTTCAGAAAGGCAGACTTCACAATTTTGTCATCATTCAGTGCATAATTATTATTTTTTTTGGTTGATGCTTGTTCATTCCACTTTATAGTGTGTAGAAAAATAATGCTTGAGGAGAGTGAATCTCACTCAATCACTTAATGCTTTTCTGGATGAAATAACAGGACCTTTAAATTGTTGAAATGTAAAAGAGGAACATAAATACACATCATATTTTGATTAGCTCAGTGTTAACTGTTGGTGAAGATGAGATTGTGATGTGACCGGATGCTGAAGATGTGGAGAATAAACTTTGTGTCATGGAGGTTTGAGAAATTTGAGCTGTTAATTTAGGAGTCTAAAATAGTTATTGAAATGTAGATGAGTATTTTACACTTCCTTAAATCTACAACAAATTCTGTATCATTTTTACTATTAGTTAACTGTCAGTTTGACTTTAATAAATGTATCTGGACCAAACTTTCTCATTGTACACAAGTAAATCTCAGAGTCTGTGTCCTGTAGATCAGTGATGTTCACGGAGAAGGAACGATTTCCAAAATCTTCCAGACAGTATCTCCCATTAAGTGACTGATCAGATGAGACCAGGCACCAGTTTTATATGTACATGGATCTCTGCAGAAATACTTGGTGTTATTTTATGCCCATTTATGGGAATATTTAATTATGACATGTTTTCCACTGTGTCCGTGTATTAATCTCTTGCAATGTATTTACATGGCGGAATTTGCAAGAATTCACGGGCCGTGTGCACAAATGAGATATTGTGTGTACCCCCTTTTCATCCTCTCCCCTCTTTGCTGAATGTGGTCATTTTCAAATGTGAAAGCAAAAAAAAAAAAAAAAAAAACATTTTTAAATAAATAAATACATAAGCACATAAGAAAGCGATTGACTATTGATTATGACATGTAGTCATTTTTATATGTACACAATAATAATATTTTACATTGTAATCCTTTAATTCTTAATATTTGGCATGTTTGTGTGCTGCTACACATCCCTGTGTGTGTAAAAAGCAGACTGTATGCCTGTTGTGCACCTGCCTATAGGCACATATATTACTAACGCACTCTTTTAAATAACAAAAAGTTGGGTTCAGTTCAGTTGGGCGCACAAATGGGCACAAATGCATTTACAACCTGGCGCAGAAAGTGAAAATGATAACGTCGGCTGAAACTACCAAAAGTCACTTGCGTCACGCCTGGTGTATGATAGGGCTCAATGTGTTAAATAAGCACAATTTGGTAATTTTTAATCTATAACTTTTTACAACAGAGCAAGAAAGAAAACAAACGGGGGAGAGAGACACATTACAATATTACACAGCAATATTATCAGGATAATTAGAGACACTTAGAGACTATGATTATGAAGTCTTATTTTATTGGAATAATGATAATGTTTTCACACTGATAATTGAACTGACATCTACAAGAGAATGTTGTCCAAGATACAATAAAAAAGCCATGCAAAAAAACTCAGTACAGGAACAGGAATTGTCAACAAATCAATATCAAATATCTAGCAAAAAAAATAAATAAATAAAAGAAGAGAAACAGAATCAGACATAGCACCCCTTGAGATCATACAAAGTAGTACAAAATACTGGACAGTTATGCATACTTTTTTATTTTGTTCTACATAAACTTTTTGACATTTGAGCCTCTTGAATGCCTTTACTGGACATGTGTTTTTGATCCTATAACCATCAGATATAGACTGGTTCTTTAAATTGCATTGCTTTATTAACACTAGGATCAGAGATTTCCATAGAGTTCTTGTGAATTCTCATAGACTGAATATATTTCACTCTTTTGCACTTGTCTGGTCATAGTCCTGATAATGAGTTTCATCGGTGTGCTGTTTGTTTTAGGCACATCATTCTCATATATACAGTCATCCTGAAACAAGAAAACAAATGGACACATAATAAGTCTGCTGGGTGATTGCAAAATAATATAAAGGGTATTGTGGATCTTTTTCAAGGTCAGTGAGCAACGCACACATGTCTTTGGCATTACTCACCTGTTCAGCTTTGCTTTCATTAGGGAGCATGATGCCTGTCAACAAGCATATGGAAATATTAATGCACAGAACCAGGAGAAACATGATGGTTTTATTTTAATAATTGTATTTTAAAAATACATTGGTGAAACCTACTTTTTAATTGGTGAAATTAGACCGGTTTTGTTTATAGAGTGAGGGAAAAAAAAATCTTTTAATCCCCTGCTGATTTTGTACATTTGCCCACTGACAAAGAAATTATAAGTCTCTAATTTCAATGGTAGGTTTATTTTAACAGTAAGAGTGTTTCTCACCTAATTAAAAATAAATAAATAAATAAATAATCCACAAAAACACATTTAAAAAATGTATAAATTGATTGCGTTTTAATGAGTGAAATAAGTATTTGATCCCCTATCAGTCAGCTAGATTTTTGGCTCCCAGGTGTTTATTATACAGGTAACAAATTGAGATTAGGAGCACTCTCATAAAGGGTGTTCTTCTAATCTCAGGTTATCTGTATAAAAGACACCTATCCACAGAAGCAATCAATCAATCAGATTCCAAACTCTCCACCAAAGAGCTGTCCAAGGATGTCTGGGACAAGATTGTAGATTATAGACCATCGCCAAGCAGCTTGGTGAGAAGTGTGACAACAGCTGGTGCAATTATTCACAAATAGAAGAAACACAAAATAACTGTCTCCCTTGGTCTGGGGCTCCATGCAAGATCTCACCTCGTGGAGTTTCAATGATCATGAGAATGGTGATGAATCAGTCCAGAACTACACAGGAGGATCTTGTCATGATCTCAAGGCAGCTGGGACCATAGTCACAAAGAAAACAACTGGTAACACACTACACCGTGAAGGACTGAAATCCTGCAGCACTTGCAAGGTCCCCCTGCTCAAGAAAACACATGTTCAGACCCATCTGAAGTTTGCCAATGAACGTCTGAATGCTTCAGAGGAGAACTGGGCAAAAGTGTTGTGGTCAGATGAGACCAAAATCAAGCTCTTTGGCATCAACTCAACTCATCATGTCAGGAGGAGGAATGCTGCCTATGACCCCAAGAACACCATTACCATTGTGGAAGCATTATGTTTTGAGGGTGTTTTTCTGCTAAGGGCACAGGACAACTGCACCGCATCAAAGGGACAATGGATGTGGCCTAACCAGTCTCATAGAATCCCATTGAAAATATGTGGAGGGAGCTGAAGATTTGAGTTGCCAAACGTCAATGCCTTAATGACTAGGAGAGGATCTGCAAAAAAGAGTGGGACAAAATCCCTCCCGAGATGTGTGAAAACCCGGTGACCAACTAAAAGAAACGTCTGACCTCTGTGATTGCCAACAAGGGTTTTGCCACCAAGTACTAAATAATGTTTTGTGAAGGGGTCAAATACTTTTTAAAATGTTTTTCTGGATTTTTTTGTTTTAATTCTGACTCACTGTTCGAATAAATTGATAATTTCTTTGTCAGTTGGCAAAAGTACAAAATCAGCAGGGGATCAAATAATTTTTTTCCCTCACTGTATGTGTACATACTTGCTGTCTTGTCTTTTTTCTTATGTTGATGAACAGCAACCAATCCAACTGCAAATATAATCACTGCTATGAGCAGACCACCAACAGCATATAGTATATATGCCGTATTGTTCACAGATGCTAAGAAAGAGAATAATATTCTTGTATCATTAAAGCAGTTGTTTAACTGGCCCTGAAAGTACAGTCAGTCAGATACTACCATCATCTGCATTGTTCCCCTTTAAATGTGTAATTAAATTACTTATTAATAATACTAAATATGTTTACTTAAAACAGGACAATGGGACATTCCTTTGGAGTGTTTGAATCCAAATAAAATAAAAAGCTAATTTATTACCTGTTGCTGAGGGAGAGAGTGTGATGTCATCGGGGCTCGAATATCTGGAGGTTAGGCCTGCTGTGGTAGATGGAGATTCTGAATGTGGTGATTCTGAATGTGTTGTTGGTGTAGTTGTGTGTGAATCCGTGGACGTTTGTATGTCTTTGTACGGTTGTGTGGATGTAACAATGCTTTCCCTTGGATCTGTGTGTGGGAAAATAATAATTAAAAAAACAACAACAACATTAACACAGGGGAAAAAACTAAGATATGCAAGCAAAGAATGTCTGCTATTATTACCTTTAGATACTGTCAGACTGACTTTCCTAAATGTGTCATAACCAGTTCTCTCCACTCCACACCAGTAAATCCCAGAGTCTGACTCCTGTAGATCAGTGATGCTCACAGTGAAGGTTCCAGCTCCATAATCCTTCAGTGTGTATCTTCCTGTAGGTGACTGATCAGATTTCACTAAAATATCTTTGTAGTCACACGGATGTCTGCAGAAATACTTAATGTTGGTTGAGGCATAGCTGTGGGAACATGCAACTGAGACACCTTTTCCAGTGTATCCATGTATCTTAATTTCATCTGTGGTTGAATCCCTGAACCCTATTAGATAAAATAAAGTGGCACTATTATTATTATTATTTTTTAAATTTTCTAAAAAAATTGCATAGATAATAAAATATTAATTATCTAATTTAAACCACATAACTAAAGTTTTAGGGGATTGAGAAACAAGAAAGATAAATTTAAGAAATATTTAAAATTCTTCACTATATTTAGGTGACTACACAATTTTATTTTAAAATATATATTTTTTTTCCACTGAAGCTTTGGATGCTCTTTGGAATGTCTAAAATCATGCTGGAGAATATAATCATTAGGTTTTGATCATGTTAGCTCCAGTGCTGTTGTCACTGCAAAAAGAGGTGTGATTTTGTCGCTCATTTAGTTTTTTCTACCTCTGCAGCGTCTTGCTGGTAGCTTTGTGCAATGAAATGTCACTAATCATGTATTACATTATAGTTATATATTAAATAGCAGATATATTTTGATTGGATGTTATTTATTGCATTATGTATTTTGGAAAGACAAATGAAGCCAAGAACTTGCTACTGTTTTAGTCTGCAACGAGAATATGCTCTCTAGACTTTACACATTAGAAACCAGCTCAGACAACTTGCAGATAATTTGAGAGTCTAATGGTCGCTTCCTCTTTTTCTCACACGTCTAGCTGTTACCCATGAACACAGAGATCGGTTTTGTGGATGATGTCAGTTATAAAGTTATTTCATTTTTCAACCTTATGCATACATTTACTAAATATGTGCATGTCGCACATTTGCTCCAAAAAGTTGTTTTGCAACAAGTACTTAAACCAAGAAACATGCATGAAAACATGCTGATCACACTGTAGAACAAAGTGAAGGTATGAAAAAGAACTGACCTTGACAAAGATCAAAAACAAACAAACTAAACAAACAAGCAAAAAACCACAGTGGTGTTTTACAATTAGAATTTAAACATAGAACTGTACATGTAAATGGATTTGAGTTTCATTTTACAGTGTGATCTAACCAGTAATTTACAAAACAAAGTATGCAACAAAGACTGACCTGACAAAAAGATCCAGATACACAGCATGTGGAAGCGTTTCATTTTCCTTAATACTCTTTTGAGTCTCCAGTCAGTTCAGTAGTTTGAAGGTTAGCTGATTATGTATTAATTACCACTCAAATACTATCTTCTAAAAATGCAAGACTTGTTTTAATACAAAGGAAGTCAGAGTTGCTACACGCATATGATAGTGGTGTCAAACTAATCACCCCATCTTTAATATACTGTAGATGACTTCCTCTTGATTTAACACTTATTGTGTGTACTGAACATGCTAACCATTTCACACTGACCTGAGGTTAGTGTTGGTGCTTTCTTTTGTGTTTGGAAAGAGTCTTTGGACATTGCGCAATCTGATCCTAAATCAGTGTGAAATGCCTGCACAGTTTAACAGCGTGCATACTAAGTAAATCCTTACTACTCAAATAAGACACTGAGACATTCAACAGTTTGATACCTCACAAATATATTTATTTACACAGTGGGACAAAAAAAACACAATCAGACATGAGTCCTTTACTTACACCAAACACACAGTCTACATTATTGTTAGAAGCATGTAACTTTTGGAAAATGTTGAGTGTTAAAGTTTACGGTATCTTCTGACCTGAAAGTAATTGGTCCACAACTTTGAGCATGCATGCTAATGGCTACATATGTAAATGACTGTAGTATAAGTGATGGGGTTCATCTGTATATTAATCTGCAGTTGGGTCTCTGTGATCTCCTTGTAATCACCAGCAGTCTGTGGAGTCAGTTGTGATTTTTGTGAGCAAAGAAACAAACAAGCTGTATTTTACATATTTTATGCATGTTTTCATTCAGAATCAACACTGATTGATAATAATAATAAAAAAATAGAAGAAAAAAAGAAAGGTACTTATGTTGCGAGCATGCATTGGTTATGAGAGTCTAATTGCCACTTCCTTTTTTTAACCACACTTTAGTCAAGCTAAAGATATATCTTTAATAGTAATTAATAGTAGCATTTTTTTGGAAAAGGAATCTTAGGTGTGTAGACCACGTGTCTTCTGACCCAATAATGTAACTGTATCAGCACTGGGGGTTGAAGATCATTTTGTGCCCTGGTTAGATAGAGAGGGTGGAGTATAGGGGAGGGTCTTGGATCTGATTGGCTGATGTGCTTTTATTGACAGTAGAATAAATGGTGGTGTTTGTATATGTTTCAGCCCGCTGTTGGGTCTCCATGATCTCCTCATAGTCACCAGCAGTCTGTGGATTCGGTAATAAAGTATTGCATTATAAAATGAATAAACAAACTACATTTTTCTTTTACAAAAATTGCAACTGTATTGGGACAATGATTAATAAATTTGCTTTTGGTTAACTATAATGTTTGCTAGAAGACTTTGTTGACAGTCAACTACAAAGTGCTGTGATTTTGTGTTTTTAAGGTGCGATCACATTAGCAATATTTTGGCGAAATTTCATGGGGCAGAAAAGGTCTATTGTCAGTAACGTTAGGCTGTATGAAGCATTGCTCACACTGTGGTCAATGTGGCAATTTCACAAGGCCAAAATGAACATGAGTGAAATCTGTGTGCAACATTATCACCCTTAGCAAAACTTCCCAATCTCACAAATTCCTGTTGAAACAATAGTATTTGAAATTTCGCAGAACAGCAGTAAATGTGAGCCCACTTTAATGTTGTCTGCAATGGACCTTTTCAACCAGATTTGGGCAATATTGCAGATCTGTTTTCAGATCCAGCCCATCATTCATCTTCATTCGGCCCAAGGGAAGAGTAAGCGCAGGTTACTCATTAATAGACAGCAGCACTAGAAAACCGCTTGTGTGAGGTTATTAAATATCTCCAACTCTAGGTTACAAAGACAGTTTTATCCGTCATAACGTCTGATGAGAAATAGTGCAAACACTGGATGAAGATTATTATCAAATGATGTATAGATTGAAACTCTGTGCATTTGGCTGTACGTATATGCTAAGCTGCTTTAGACAGTGTGCCAGTAACACTTCAATGGACAAAAACACACACAATTGCATCAAAATGCATGTTTTTTTTTGGCGACCTTGTAAATACGGTCTTAATGGAGTCATAAAGTCCATAAAGAGTTGGGAGAAAATTGGATGTGTGTCAGATCCGCATCACATGCATCAGGTTTTAAAGTGACAGTTCGGGTTTTTAAAGCGAAACCCACTGAAATATTTCACTGATGGAAATTAAAGAACAAAACAAAAAACAGAAATCACACATACACACACAAAAAAATGAATGGCTGTATAATTAATGGCAACATTTGAGGGCAAATTAATCTTGGTCTCAATTAATAGCTGCATAGTAAGAATAGTATGTATTTTAAACACATCTAAAAATATACCATCTTTATGTTGTTTCTACATTAATTTCAAGGTTTAATGTGAAATTAGGGCAATATAAATTAGAGCCCGACCGATATATCATTTTACAGATATTATCGGCTGATATGAGCATGTCACAGATATATTCCGTTATTGACGATTATGCTGCCGACACAAACTTTTTTTTTTTTTTTTTTTTTTTTTTTGCAGAACGTATAGACCTTTTTCCTGAGTGAATTATGAGCAGCATTACGCAGATGAAATGCTCCTAAATGGTGTAATTACTTCATCTAGCAGTTTGTTACTGGTGACCCATGTCACTGTAGTGTAGAGATGAGCTCAAACAACTGAGTCTGCTGCTTCAAATTATCCGCCCAATCTGTAGCCTCTCATGCAGAAGTGTCAGCATGCAGTTGAGGTGGGCTATGAAAAAAATGATGAAACCAGTGCTCAAACGCTGGCTGGTATGCACCTGTATGCCGTAGCAGCACTTTTATACATTCAACCATATCGTACCATGAATTTTTATAACGTTCTTTGCCGGTTCCTGATTTTCCTCATGCATCGGGTGCACCGGCAGTTTTGTATTTCCACTTCAAGCACCGAACGGAACTAAAGTAGTGTTTCTAAACAATAGGGTGATCTTATTTTGACTAAGACATCATTGGTTCCTGTAGATGGACATCAGATTTTTTTGTGCCAAGTGGACACAAAGAAGTAGAAAGGAGAGATGAGTCTGAAGTAAGACTTGATAAACACCTCAGCCATCAGAATCAGGACTCAGGACCTAGATTTGCTTGTTTTAAGTGAGTTTCAAACATGCAGTTAAAATTACACCAATTATACTAGCTAGATCATTTATAGAAGCAGCATTTTTTTTAAGGTTAGATATAGCACAGCTAATTTTATATACATTGCATTAAAATGCTGCAAATGTTTTTTTTTTTTAACTCCCTAATATTGGTATTGGCCTCAAAAAAGCCATATCTGTCGGGCTCTAATATAAATATATGAATATGTGATTAATCAGGATAATTACAGAAAATGTGTAATTAATTTGTTTCTTAATGGATTTTTTTTTTTTTCTAGATGTTGGTAATGTTTCAGTACATATATATGCATTTATTTATTTTTTTTCTAATTTTATAGGCCCCCCAAAAAGAGATAAGGACTGCCCCCACACCCTCTTGACCCCCTTCACATTTGCCCTTGAATGAATTGAAAGTCCCTGCTGTGTATACTTTTCAAATAATTAATTAAGCCAAAAAGCACTACTGTAAATTCACTTGGTTAAAATATGTAATATGTGTTTCGTGCTTTTTACCTCTGTGGTATTTGTGGTGCCTTGGATTGCACCTTCAGCTTAAGTTGGAAACAGGGAAACGCTTATTAGACATATTGTAGGCTATATTGATATTTATTTATTTATTTATTTTTATTATTCACATTTACCATTGGAGCTGTGGGATGTTTTCTTTTGCCTATTACATATACAGAGAACTGTTCCAAATATAATCACCATAACAGTCAGACAGACGGCTGTAATCGTCAGAGGACCTAAAACATACAGAGACAGGGGAAATGTGACAGACTGTCTATGATGTTTAGTCATGTGATTGACACTGAAAAACACTGTCGAAACACTGACGTTGCAGTAATATCTCACTAGTCAATATATACAATGTTGTGTAGAAACAAATTACATGGAAAGAGATGGCAGCTGATGTTTGTTAGTTTTGTTTTGTGGTGTGCAGAGTAATAATCATAAATTCATACCTGAGGAGAGCGAAGATTGTGTGTTCTCATGTAATGCTGGTCTGGATGAAACAACAGGACCTTTAAATGTGAAAGTTGAACAACAACGTCCCTTAATTTGATACATGGATAAATATGCAAAATATCCTGTTTAGCTCAGTGTTACCTGTTGGTGAAGAGGTTGTGACATCACCAGATGCTGAAGATGTGGAGAATGAACTTTTTGTCATGGAGGATTGAGAACTTGTTGCTGGTTTAGAACTTGCAGGTCTGATTGTGTCTGAGTCTATAATAGTTATCAACATGTAGGTGAGTATTTTACACTTCCTTAAATCTACACCAAATACTGTGCATCATTCTTACCATTAGATACTGTCATTTTGACTTCTATATATGTGTCAAAACCCCATCTTCCCACTCCACACCAATAAATCCCAGAGTCTGACTCCTGTAGATCAGTGATGTTCACAGTGAAGGTGTCATATCCAAAGTCTGTTAGTGTGTATCTTCCTGTAGGTGACTGGTCAGATTTCACTAAAATATTGCTGGCTTTACATGGGTCTCTGCAGAAATACTTTAGATTTTTTGAAGCCCATCTGTGGGAACATGTAATTATGACATCTTTTCCAGTGTATCCTTGTACATGTATAGCAGCTCCATCTGTAGCCAAAATCCCAATTTCTGCAGAATACAATAAACAACATCAAATCTTTCATTCAAAAGAGACATGCCATTCACAGTTCTATGCCTAATGTTTTAATAATTTTAAATCATTTTGATCTTTATTTTAATAGATATATTTTTTTAGATCAGTGCATATTTATACATACAGTATCTCACAGAAGTGAGTACACCCCTCACGTTTTGTAAATATTTTATTATATATTTTTAAATATATATATATATATATATTTTATGTGACAACACTGAAGAAATGATGCTACAATGTAAAGTAGTGAGTGTACAGCTTGTATAACAGTGTAAATTTGCTGTCCCCTCAAAATAACTCAACACTCAGCCATTAATGTCTAAGCTGCTGGCCACAAAAGTGAGTACACCCCTAAGTGAAAATGTCCGAATTGGGCCCAAAGTGTCAATATTTTGTGTGGCCACCATTATTTTCCAGGACTGCCTTAACCCTCTTGGGCATGTTGGGCATGTTACTGTCACATTTCATGGTTTTCGGTACAGTAGTTTTTGTCTACTTGTTGACCAGATGCTGAAGATGTGAAGAATAACCTTTTTGTGATGGAGGATTGAGAGCTTGCAGCTGGTTTAGGAGTTGTTGGTCTGTTTGTGTTTGTGTCTGAGTCTAAAATAGTTATTGAAATGTAGATGAGCATTTTACACTTCCTTAAATCTACACCAAATACTGTGCATCATTATTTTGTCTACTTGTTGACTATCTGGTCTTGCACAGATGGCATACTGTGGACAGCATACACTGAATAGTGCCCAATATTTATGTCTGAAAGTTTGAGTTCATCAGTGAAATTGAAATATGAGCAGGAATCACAATTGATGTGACTGACTGTACCACGTTATTCTCTAGTTACACCCAGTGATACACACTTCCTCTTCCTGGAGTAAAGAGATAAGGCACCATCAATTTGTTTATTAATGTTGTTTTGTGACAAACTGTGACTTCTATTTGTTATTGTCTCAGCAGCAGAAATATTATTCTCAAAACCATACACAATCATTCACTCACACTGTGCGGAGACAGTTTATCTGCTCTGAATTTGGCAACAGATTACAGCGGTAGCTGTTTAAATGAACTCTGACTCAAATATTCCTTTCACACAATAAAAAAAAACTTAAGATGCATTGTGATTACTATGTTGAAAAAACAGCATATGCTGGTTAGGTATGTTTTGAAGCATGGGTGCAGGTCATGAGTTGGTTTATGTTGATAAGCTCCAATTTTGGCAACAGATTACAGCAGTAACTCTGATTCAGGTTGTATCAACATGACTTTGGTTCCTGCTGTTTACGTGTTACACTGATAAGCAATAACAAGGGTATCAATCATTTTAAGCAGAGAAACAATCACATTCCTGAAGACAAGTTACTAAACATTACAAAAGAGCAATGGAAATGTTGATAAAACTCACCTGACAGACAAATCCAGATCCCAAAAACATAGAACTTCATTTTTTTGTGTGTGTAAACTGCTAGATTCCACTGTAGACTAATTTAATAGTATGCTCTTAGCAGCCCTGATGGCTCTTACTGGTGTGCAAAGTCATATTGAGGAACTCTGGCTACCCCCTTTTTTTAATAAAAAAAGTTCTTTATAAAAATAAGCAGCATCTACTTCCTTTAACAAACGATGCATGTAGACAAGTTACTTCACAAAGATCTGAGGTCTGTGTTTGTGCTTCTGTGGTCTGTAGACCACAGATGAGTACATACATGCAAAGAGTAAAACTACCTTGTAATTGTAGCATGCTTGCAAAGTACTTACTATACACCAGCCATTCAGAAACACCTGCATGTTAGCTAAATGTTTTGCACGCAAAAAATAAATAGCTAATAATTTATTTTATTAAAGTAGATGTTTGGGAGGCTCATAAAAGTGTGAAACGGACTTCTGTTTTGTTTTTTTAGATTCATGTGGGTGACTGGTAATGAAGTGAGCATATGTGTGTGGAGGCTACAGGCCTCAAGTATTTTCATACACAGACAAAACGAGTGACCACATCCTGCTGGCATTGTTAGCTCTCTCTCACACAGATCGGAGATCAGTTTGTGGTGATTGTCAGTTGTTGTGGACCACATTTAAGCTCAGTAGATCAGTATAAGGGTGCTTTCACACCTGTAGATCGATTGCTTTGTTCCGAAACAAAGATCAAAATTATTACAATGTTGCATTTTATTCTTGGTGCAGTTCACATTCACACGGCAAAGATTCTAAATGGACCAAATTTGTTAATACAAGTCATGCGTGAGTAAACTGTCCTCTTATTAGTCAAAGTTCCATTGAATCGACCCCAACAATGTCATATTTAGCCCCTGAAATGCGAATTTACCAGGGGAACCTCGAGCATCAAGTGTATTTCATCCGCCTAGAACATGATTTTTAATGGGGGACCCCCCTTGAAACGCAATTGGGCTAATTTTAGGCTACTTTTGATTAGGCTTTGGGCAGGTTTTGTTGCACGCTTTTATTTTGAATCGAAGATGTGCTCATTCGCAAACATTCACAGTTTCATTTTAAGAGGCAAAACAACAAAGCTAGTGCTTTTCACAGAACTGTAGTAACCCATTATACATTGTAATAAAGCCTGGTTCGTTGGTTCGTTGGATCGATTCGCGTTCTCACCGCAAACAAACCACTCTAGAGTTCGTTTGAAAGCGTGCGGTACGCTTGTTTGGTCCACTTTTGGCGATTGCTGCATTCTCACCTGCCCAAACGAGCTGCACCAAGACGGTAAACAAACTCTAGTGCAATTGATTCGAACTAAATAAGTCAGGTGTGAAAGCACCCTAAAGTCCCTAGATGACTTTCATGTGAGCATGAAATAGCCTGCCAAGTGCATGCACTAGAGATCAGTAATGGTTCTCACATCATTCACCTGCCAGTACATTGGTAAAAAAAAATTGTGATTGTGCTACAGTCAAATAGTCCTTTCACGCATTACATTTAGACATTTAGCAGACGCTTTTATCCAAAGCGACTTACAAAAGAGAACAATGGAAGCAATCGAAATCAACAAAAGAGCAATAACATGCAAGTGCTATGACAAGTCTCATTTAGCCTAACGCAGTACATGTAGTAAGGATGTTTAAAGTACATAATAAATCAAAGTTAACTGTATAGAGAGAAGCTAGTGTTAGTAGTGTTAGTGTTTTTTTTTTTTGAGAAAACAATGGAAAGTAAATGGATAGAATACAAATCTAAAAGAGCATAATTTAAAGAATAGAATTAAAAAAAGACTGTGCTAGAGTTAGAGGGTTAAATAAAGATGAAAAAGATGAGTTTTTAGCCAATTCTTAAAGATGGCTAAGGACTCAGCTGTTCGGAGTGAGTTGGGCAGGTCATTTCACCAGGAGGTGTGTGAAATCCGTGAAAGTGATTTTGTGCCTCTTTGGGATGCCATTCACTTGCAGAACACAAGCTTCTAGAGGGCACATAAGTCTGAAGTAATGAATTCAAGTAAAGGGGTGCAGAGCCAGTGGTGGTTCTGTAGGCAAACATTAATGCCTTGAATTTAATGCGAGCAGCTATCGGTAGCCAATGCTGATGAAGAGAGGAGTGACATGCGTCGTTCTTAGCTCATTAAAAACTAGTCTTGCCGCTGCATTCTGGATTAAAGAAACATTAGAAACACAAGATGCATCCCAGCAGGCACTGGACGTCAATATAATGTCAGATTGATGTTGGATCCCAACGTTGGACAGACATTTTTGGTTGAAAATGAAAATTGGGTTGACATCAGAACCCAACATCAGATTGACGTTAATCTCCAACGTTGGGCAGACGTTGTATTTTGGTTGCCATACCCGATGATTAAACAATGTTATTTAGTTAGATTGTATTTCCTAGAGGACAAAATGCAAATACATCTTCCTAGGATTTTGTAGAAGTGTTTATTGCTCTGAACAGCAGTTAATTTGTTGTACAGCAGTGGACGGCGGACTCTTTTTAGAGAATTATCAATGCAATGCAAAATGAACATCGATTAAATGTCGGGTATGAATACCGTTAGCTTGACATTGGATTTGTAAGGATCCACCCACTGGCCCAAAAGCGGAGTCCAGTGGCCTGGTTGAAGGTTTAATGCGCGTTCGGTCTTTTCTCATTAGTATGGCAAAATTCACTTAATTTATCAGAATTTAGTTTCTGTTTAGCTCCGCGTTTAATCTGACTCCAATTTTAAGTGATCACTAAATTTAGGTAATGTTCCTAATTACAAACTGATCACAAGTATTAATTATAAATTTAGATATTTGATTATTCTGGAAATCCCATACTTTCCATTATCCGTTCATTGGGGACCTAATGTCTCATTTATGTCTAACGTTGGCCTGCGCAGAGCATACGGGCACAAACTCGCCAGCCTGATCCTAGTCAGAGGTTGTAGGTGACTAATACCTTTTGCCAGCCGCCTACTGCTTGCTTTATTACAAAAGTGTAGTTTACATAGTCTCTCCCCATACAACGTGCTAACATCAGCGGTGTGCAAATCAGGGGGTCTCAGAAGAAGTGCCTACTGCTCCCTCGTTCTCGAGCCTGCTGCCTGCCCACCCTGGCCGTACATTTGCGGTAACAAAAGCCTCCTCTCAATATAATAATCATAATGATTTCAGGGGAGTCTGAAATAAATCAAAAAATGTTTATTTGTCAGGTAAATACTATTTAATGCCAATTGCAGAATTAAACAATGAGAATCCAATTTGAATTAAATGCAGTTCCAATTTACATAAATACCTAACATCAATTGCTCGAAGATAATTCTAAGAGTAAAGATACTTCAGGAAATTTACATAGCATAGAGACATGCTCCATGCTACGGGCCTCCGATAGGCGGAGTGGCCCCGTGGTGTTCGGTTACTTTGGTTTTATACTCAGACCAGAACAAACAAATCTTCCAATCTTTGATTGTAAAAACATAAAAAGACCTTTTGGTTAGGTTCTCGTGACCCAGTGTCACACCTGACCAGAGATAAGAGAAACATTCCCGTGGCACCCTAAGGGGTAAACACGCCCCTAAGTTGCAGAACATAATTGTACAAAAGTTTCCAATCTTTTTTATAATATAAATGACTGCCGCAAAATTGAGACCATTTTACCAATCGCACAGAGACCTTTACAATGATACCAAGCATGAAGGGGAAAAACAACATATTCACAAGATATAACACATGTGGTACATAGATATTCCTGGTGAAATTTAAGTGGAAAAACCTTTTGTTAGGGAAAGTGTGAAAAGTCAGGTTGAAGAGAGGAAGGAAGGGGTCGTAAATGAGCAAGGGGGTGGTGTTGTTTGCTCTCTTTGAAGATCACATATTCAGATTAGTTGTGTTCTGTTGCATGGAATTTGTGATTGTGAATTTAATTTCTTGAGGAAATAATTTCACATCTTACAGATTTGTGTTGCTTTGTTACTTTGCAACACAACCTAAAAACAACAATATATCAACATCAGCTGACGTTGGTATTGGACGTCAAATTAACGCTGTTATTAAACGTTGAATTTTTTACATTGAATTTTGGTCACCTGACATCACGACCTAAATCTAACCAAATACCATCATCTTATGACGTTGTGTGTCTGCTGGGATTGTGATTAGACAGCTGAAACTGCATTCAGAGGTGTTTTTTCTCGTCTTGTGCAGGTCAGGAAACAGTCCGTATGAAGAAATGCATTCAAAACAACTGATGCCTATTTAAATCACCAGCTCTTGCTTTCCTGTTATTTAAATACCCTTAGTACAGAATAAACGTTTCTTTGTTAGATCATTTTCTGCTTGCTGTCAAACAACACAACCCTTTATTGACTTTTAAAGGATGCTTTCAAGAGGTTTGACATGTCCCTGAAATTATGAAAATGATGTTAGTCAGAAGCATGGTGGTAAAAAGCCACTGATTTGTTTATGTGAGTTTTGCGTTTCCTAGAGGACAAAATGCAAATACATCTTCCTAGGAGTTTGTAGATGTGTTCATTGCTCTGAACAGCAGTTAGTTTGTTATACAGCAGTGGACGGCGGACTCTTTTTAGAGAATTATCAATGCAATGCAAAATGAACATCGTTCTTCATTTGACTGGTAAGTAATCTCTCTTATCTCATCACTGAAAAAAACAAAAAAACAAAAAGTACATTTCCTTAATTTTTATTTGGCACATTTTTAAAGTAAAATTTAAGTATGGAATTAAGCAAAATCTACTTACTAACTTAAGTAGAGTTAGCAAAATAAGTAAAATTAATGTGTAGTTAGAGTTTGATGAGTAACTTCTACCTAATTATTTTAAGTTTACCATACAGTCCTCACATACAATTCACCCAGCCACAGTTTACTTAAATGTCACAGCACTGAAAATAAAAGCCATTAAAGCATGTGGTTCACTTACAAACTTACAACGTAGATAAGTAAGTAGACAGCTCCATATTGTTTTTAAGGTTGTATGTTGTCTCAAGTTGCGAAACACATGAACACAGAGACCTCAATACTTGGCACACAATGATGGTAACAATCAGTGAATAGTTTTTGAGTAAGAATGGGTCATTTTAAGTAGATAATGGACTCTAGATGTTACAAAACAGCAAGTTACTTAACCTAGCAACAAAAGCAGTCATAAAACAGTGTAAATACATCTCGAAAACAGCAAAAAATATAACCTTATTAATTATTCATGCCTAAGTGAATGATGGGAACAAGGCTTCCCCCAATGACAGGATCATGACTTTGATATTTACTTAAAACAATTTCTAGTCAGATTGTAAGTTCTACAAGCTTAAATTGAGTACTAATATTGAATTTACTCTTTTTTTATTCTTGCCTGAACTAAATTATTTAGTGTAAATATTTTTCTGTATTATTTACTTCACCACAAAATCATTTTTATCAGTGTGTTATTATACTACACAGTAAAATCGCCAGAGTAAAATCAACTCTGCTCAGAGTACATTTGGTCCCACTCCAAAAAGAGTTAAAATAACACTGAAGCAGAGTTAAAGTTAATGAGATAATTAAGTGATTAATTAAGTGCTGATTGATCATTAGTGATGAACATTAGCTGCTGTTAACAATCAGCATCACTAAAAGAGAAAATCACATTTTTAAAGTCAGCATTATAGTGGTCCATGTTTACTTTAGTAGGGCTCTTGATTCTTGACTTTGTAATCTTAGATTGTTTTGGGTTCTTGTAACTAAGTTTTAGCAGCCTGACTTTTGCAAAAAGCATCAGGAGTTAATGATTGTGTTTTGACAAAATCATTGTTTGTCCTGATTCACTGTGTAATCTAACCATTTTATACACACATATTCTTTATTGACTACAGTAGCCCTGTGGTTCCACAGTCAAACAATCTGTATTTTTTGTGCATTTTGGAAAGATTTTTTTCAAGGCATTCTGCCCAAAAAAAAAAAAAGAAAAGTGTTTATTTTGTGCACACCCAGACATCAAGAATCCACGCATGAAGCTCAACAACGGTGACAAATATCATAATTTATTCATGCTGCAGTGCATGATGGGAGCCATGGATGAGTTTTGATTGGCTACAACATGGTCACCATTGTTGTGAATATCATGCTGGTTCTTGATGTCTGTGTCTAACTTACATGTTTTTTTTTTGTTTTTTTTAAAGCTTGTGACTGAAATATGTTTTTTTAAAGACATTTGTCTGATTTTACTGGAAACGTTGAACTGTATATTGCTCACAGCGTTTGTGTAACCAACAAAATAACTTTAAATTAATAATTCAAATATCCACACAGTAAGCAAATCAAAACATAATCATCAGCTGTGAATGATATGTGTTATTTGTTTGCTAGGATGTTCCAATTTAAGAAGAACTGCCAAACAAAATCTGAAGATTAAGAAATCAAGGCTTGAGAGTCCAACTAATGTAAACACTGACCGCTATGATGGTCACATAAAAATGTTGATTTTCTCTTGTAGTGATGCTGATTGTTAACAGCAGGTGTTCATCACTAATGACCACTCAGCACTTAATTAATCACTTAATTATCTCATTAACTTTAACTCTGCTTCAGTGTTATTTTAACTCTATTTGGAGTGGGACCAAATGTACTCTGAGCAGAGTTGATTTTACTCTGGCGATTTTACTGTGTAATCCTAACTGATCTAATATTCATTTAAGACTGTCTGTTTGATAAGGACATGCAAAATTAGCAAAGCGTGTCTGAGCCGATCACCTCGTTGCACTTTAAAAGACTCAGATTGGAGTCCTCGATCGTTGTCTTTTCCCAATCCTTTGCATTGATTCTCTAAACTGACGAAGGAAAAACACCATTAAAAATGTTTAATTATTGTTTAGTTATTGTAGAAATGAATTGACAGGTGCAATTTAGCAAGAGTTTGCCTTCTTTTATTGCTCTCCATGAACTTTCCAGTAGTAGATTTTACTGTAGTAAATCTATAGTAATGTGATATGATGGATTTATCTCTCTAGCACTGCAGCTGATGATTATCCTAAGCAATGTAGTGATCGATAAATCTCAAGGACACTGGTACTGCACTCCTCTGGTGAACTCAAGCAGCTGCACAAATTCTTCCAGTTACGTGGACTGTCTTGGCCAAAATGTCTCTTGCAAGGCCTACTCCTGCGACTCTCAGAGTACCAGCTGCACCTGCAAGATTGGTTCCTACCACTGCAGCAACTACAGCTATGAAGCATCTCCAGATGTCTGTACATGCAAAGAAAATACTTGCAGATGTCTGAAAGGTGTGTACAGTACTGTCCTCATCAGCTGCCTTTGTGTGTCATATGCTGTTTTATTCACATGCATCCTTATGATTTACCCCAATTATTTCCATCCAGATATGATTGATAATCCAGGCAGCATTGCAGGGGTATGTTTTTTTATCCTTTATTTAGCCAGGAGACCTGGTCAATTTTCTAAAAGACAGTTGTTACTCAGTAATTGTTATACAAAAAAAAAAATAATATATATATATATATATATATATATATATTTGTATTTTTTTTTTCTTTTTTGAACTGAAGGAAACTACAGAAAACGTTGTGAATTTAATCGAACAGATTGCAAATATGACAGGTCTGATGTCTACAGAAGTAAGTAATGTTTCCTGACCTTGACCAATATAGGGGTCATTCTCAAAAAATGCTTTTTTCCTGCCAGTTTGAATTGTTTATTTTTTGTCTCTTAAAAAGTTGATGTGTTTTATGATTTGTCTTTTATATTTTATTTCACCCTTTATTTTTTTGTATCTTAAAATACCTGAGTTGTAACTAATATATATATATATATATATATATATATATATATATATATAGTATATATATTACTTATATTAGTTATTTTTAACAAACATCAAGCAGTTTAACACCAATGACACATATTTAAATTCTAAAAATATTAACGTGCTGGAAAATCCCTATATGCGTATTTAAACAGCCTCTTCTTACATTTAGATTTAAATAAATAAATAAATAAATAAATAAATAAATAAAAATCAATAAATAAGGGAGTTATTTATCAGGCAAATTATATTTTCAAGTAATTAAAAAAAGCATTGTAGAGTAAACTTTATGCGCTTATGTTTTATAAACATGCCTTTTACAATGAGTTTCTTTACTACTTAAAATCTTTTCCATGATTTTGAAGTGAAGGGGAATGTTTTATATTTCATTTTGAGAATGACCCATAGATATGATAATACTCTTTTGCCATAGAAATCATTTGCATCCCACAGAAGTATTTATTTTTGTATTTAATTTAGGCAGCAGAAAACTATTTGAAGATTGTTGATGACACCCAGGTGAAGGTTGTAACGTCAGTCAATGCTGAAGATAAAAGTAAATTGGTGTCATATGGAAACACTTATCTGAACGCCTTTGAGAACCTGGTGTCTGCACTGGTGACGCCTACAGCAAATTACACCTTGCAGAATATTAATCTCGACAAAACAGGTAAAAGGCCCTCTTTCTATTTTTGTTGTTGATGTGATATGGGATCAGTCATACTGTATAGGTCATATTCAAATAACTTCTTCTCCAGAAGTTGTTGCTTTTTTAAAAATGTTTTTCTTTAATAAGCAATTGTCCAAAAGGGGATTTTGCTTTCATACTTTCATTGAACAATTAGATCTAGTGTTAAGAACATTTTAGAACTCTAAAGAACTTTTTTGGAAAGAAAAGGTTTAATGAATTTTGTAGGTTTTTCATGGACGCATTGATGCCAATACAGAAACCCCTTATTTTAAGGCTGTTCTGTGTGAAGTAAGGCTGGGCAATGCATCCAGTATTAGCAGTATCTTTCAGGGATACAAACTTGTTATCTTTCTGTAAAATTCACCATTTTGTATTCAATTTATATGATTTTTGTAGATTCTGTTATTTTTTTTACATTTGTGTGAGAATGGGGGATGGGGGATTGATTGTGTAGTTAGTTACTGATTATATGAGTTTTTGCATGAGTAATCTTGGTCAGTTGCACTGATAAGGGAAGTGCCCTTTGCTCGGTTTTAGAGCCCTGCACAAGCCTCAAATCTAGGCACTAGCCCAGCCCTGTCCCGAGACACTAGTGAGAGTCCGTAGCACTTTTAGCATAGCTTAGCATAAATCATTTAATCTGATTAGACCATTAACATCTTGTTCAAAAATGACCAAATATTGTTGATATTTTTCCCATTTAAAACTAGACTCTTTAGTTACATTGTGTACTAAGACTGACAAAAAAATGAAAAGCTGATAGGAACTATACTCTTATTCTGGTGTAATAATCAGGGAACTTTGCTGCCATTCCATGGGTGCAGCTGGCACAATGATATTACGCAGTGTCTGAAAATAGTCCCCAGCTAGGTAACTTCCAACGTGACCAGCACTAAGCCACTACAGTAAAAGTAAAATAGCTGGGGACTATATTGTTGGTCATAATATACGATGTAACTACAGAAGAGTCAAGTTTTAAATAGAAAGAATATCGAAAATCTTTGGTCATTTTTGGTCAATCTTTGGTCAACATTGTGCTTTTATAAAATAAATGCAGGAGCGCTTCACAAAAACTCAGCGAATACTTGCCTCACAGACCTGATAAATATATCTATAGTAAGCTTTGAATTATTACTTTAAAACAAAAAAATCATTATAAAATCTGTAAAGATGCATTTGTATCTAAAGGCACATCCAATAAGGAGATGGCAAATCAAGGATCATTATCTTTGAGACACTACCTCAGAAAACACTACTTTATTAATACATAATTCAAATATCTTATTACTTTTTCCTCCCGACACATTAATGGTAACTACTTTTGCCAGTGCTTTCAACAAGCCTTATTCGCCTATTGCGTGCACTTTGAGGCACACTCACTACTGCTGCTGCTGGCGGGGACACTAAACAGCCTCCAAATTCCGGCAGTCGTGGTAGCATAGTCTCGTGTTGTTTCCACAAGCGCAGCAATTTTTTTCTTCACCATAATTGACGAATGTCTAAATGATAAAAATAAAAAGTCTAAAACAGGCCCGATGCCTAGTCCATGTCTGAGCTATGACGTTAAAAATAAAGCCCGGCCCTAAGCCCTAGGTTTCTCTACATAATCCGTGCACAATTTGGAAAAAAAAAAAATTTGTTTGTCTAATAAGAGCACCAAAAGTCCATGTATACTCTTTGGACTTTTGGTCCTCTTGGGAATGACATATCTGAGTGTAAAAAATTACACAAGTGAATTAGCTAAATCAATAAAATAACTGTAGCAGTGGACAGAACAATCTGTCTGACAAGCTGATGTCAAATTAAGTGATGCAGAGTAAATTCAGAGTAACAAATCTACAGCAGCAACAAATCTGTAGCATTTACAGATTAAGATCAAATTTAAAGCACCTTGTTTTTTTTTTCAATGGTTGAACAATGTAGTTTTTGAATAATAATAATAAAAAAGAGTCAAAATATTGAATGCATTATTATTTAATTATATTACCATTAAAATTAATTTAGGTATTTAAATAATTAACCCTTCTAGGCTGTTTGGTGTCTGGGATTATTTGTTTGCTTATTTTATTTATTTATTTATTTATTTTTAAATGACAAGAGACTTTAAACTTTGTGACTTTCTGCTCTGGCTATACCTCTTAGTAAACTTAGTATAGCCAGATAATAAATCCAAAAGTTGTGGAGAAAAAAAAAAAAAAACCTAGGGAGTGGAAATGTCAACGGAGCTAATGAGTGATCCTCTGCTGCATTCTACTGGATATTAAAGATCATTTCATGGCATTTTCATCAGTTTTTGTTTTCCATCGGGAGTTTATTCCATATCAACTTCATGAATTAATTGTGGTGTGTTACTTTTCTTTTTCACCCAAGATGAGAAGACCTTTCAAGCTATTTAACAAACCTGTCTATCAAAAAACACTTTTTGGAAATCTTAATTTTAATTTGACTAATATCCTACTGATATGTTACTTGTATCTACATTGAACATGTGTCTCATTAAAATGTGGAAAGATATTCAATTTTATAGGAATACTGTGGCAGTGTGACTTACAGTCCCATTTTGTCTGTTTGTCTTAGAAGTGAGAGTTCTTGTGGTTGGAACAAATGCATCTGAAAAACAAATCCCATCAGTCAGTACGGAAAGAGCTCAAATGGATATTAACCTTTATGAGATTGCCAAAAGCAACCCTTCAGGTATGTGAGGAGTGTGAATGTGTCCTGAGTGCATATGAAAATACACACATAAACTGCTTTTTGAAAACTTTAATTTGCCATTGTGAACGTGCACTGCTTTATTTTGTACTTACTCTGCAAACCAATTTGATTTTTTCCTTCACAACATTTTATCTCATGTTGGTCTGTAACACAGGATTCGCTTCCGTGGGTTTCATGAGCTACAAAGAAATGGGCAACTTTTTAAAACCAGATTTCTTCAATGCATCAAACAGCGCAATTAAGACCATGATGTCCAATGTGATCTCAGCTACTCTTTACACAGATACCAACACTAAATCAATCTTGATCGAACCAGTTAACTTCACTCTTAAACACATCGCAGTAAGTTACTTCCACTGGCTCCTACCAGCCACTGTTCTAATTTAACATTTTTTTTCTGCAAAACCGAAAAAAGGATGTTGGAAAAATAACATTTTCTCTGAAGTGCAGTATGTTTTATTTCCCTGTGTAGGAGATTAATCCCAGTGGTTCTCTGTCCTGTGTGTACTGGAATATCAGCGAGTGGACTGTAGATGGTTGTTCTGTGTTAAAGACCAACAGCAGCCACACTGTGTGTTCCTGTGTTCATCTGTCGACATTCGCTCTCATCATGCAAACCAACCTCCCATCAGTGGTACGAGAACATTTCTAGTGAACACAGAAGAACAGCACAGATTTGTCACTCATGTACTCTGACATGTTTTCTCAGGAAGACCCACTGATGGAGTTGTTGAATTTGGTGTGTGTGATCGTGGGGCTGGTGTTCTTCAGTTTGGCCCTGTTGACCTTTGCCCTTTGTCAGTGGAGTCCTGGAGTGAATAATGTGGCTCGAATCAACATCTGCATCAGTCTTCTGTTGGCTCACCTTCTGTTGCTGCTCACACAGAAGTTCCTGAGCGTCATACGGCCTCAGCAGGTGAGAATGATGAAGGAGCTCTACAGCTCAGCACAGCCTCACTGACAATCATCATAACCGTCTCTCATGGTCTCCAGGTGTTGTGTGCCGTGATCTCAGGCCTTCTGCACTTCCTCTTTCTCTCCGCCTTTGTGTGGATGTTCACTGAAGCTGTGATGCTCTTCATCTGTGTGAAGAACCTATCACAGATCAGCTCCAAAAAGAAGGAGGTGCTTAACAGTGGATTCCTGTGTGTGATTGGATATCTGGTTGCTCTGGTTGTGGTTTGTGTCTCTGTCGGTCTCTTTCCTGAAGGCTACGGCAGCGAACAGTGAGTTGTTGTTGTTTTTGAGGTCATTTGTTTAGAAGGAAGTAAAGCACTCAGGGCTGTTTTCTGCTATCTGATAAACATATACATATTTTGACAAGCTATATTAAAAGCATGCACAATACTGAACATCTGAAAAAGCATTATTTGATTATTTCGGTTATTATTTGTTTTCCTTTTAACAGGTGTTGGATTAAACAGGATAAAGGTTTTATCTGGAGTTTTCTGGGTCCTGTTTGTGTCATATTAGCAGTACGTTTTAATTATAAACATTTTCACACGGGCTGTTAAAACAAACAAACAAACAAACAAAAAATAAATAAATAAATAAATATTGATAATTTATTCTTTGTTTTGCAGTTAAACACAATTCTCTTCATCAAGATCGTGATCACTTTGAACTCAACTCTCAGAAAACTGAATGCTGAAGTTTCACAGATGAAACAAACCAAGTAACAAACATTATGATAAGAACATGCATCAAAACATAAAACATAAATAAAGAACATATAGTCAATGAAGACACATTAACACTAGTTCTTTCTCTCTTTCTGTGCAGGATTATGGTGTTTAAAACTCTGGCTCAGTGTGTGATTCTTGGTTGCCCCTGGATTCTGGGTTTCTTTACTAATGACAGTGATGTGCTGAAGATCCTCTTCCTGATCTTGAACTCCCAGCAGGGAACCTTCATCTTCCTGATCTATTGTGTCCTCAATAATGAGGTAAGAGGTTTTCCATCCCTACTATATATATATATATAAAATAAAATAAAAATAAACCTCCAGTGACTCCATCCTGGTTTATGAGTTTCAGAGGTTAAATTGATCTTATGAAGTCACTCAGCTCCTCTCGTCTCATTCTTTTTCAGATCAGGCAGCAGTACAGAAACTTCTTCAGATGTCTTCGCTTTGGATGCAATAAAAAACTCAAGAAGTAAAAAGTACTGCTGAAGTGCCATTATTATAGTTGATGTCATTCTTACAGTAAAATGCCAAACTAATGTTCTGGATGTTAGCTGTAGTTTCTGCTGCTTTCTGTAAATGTTACTACATTTGTAAATGCGAAGAACTTATAAAACTTTTTTGAACACTAGATTTTCTTGGTGGTGGGAGAAAAGCATACATATATTTTTTACAGAATCCACAAATGTTAAAAAGTCCTCCTGATTTTTTTTTTCTCCAAATAACATGACTTTATACATTTTACACTTTTATATTTAAATATGAGGTTTGTGTCAAATAGTTAATACATTCACTAATTATTTTTGTTTTTGGTTAGAATAAATGTATTATATATATATATATATATATAGCTTTAAATATTCATTTGGCAAAATATATTTCAAGAACGGATTGCCAGAGGTTTTATAGTTGTAGTGGATTTACCTTTACTATTAAAATAAAGAAACAGCAGATGTCTCAAATTGTATTTTTGTATTAATACACTTTTATTGTTTGACACTTTTATTTGATTGACATTTACCTTCACTTTTCATTATTTCAATGCATTATTTTTTTTTTTTTTTGCAAAGTTTTGTCTTAATAAACAGAGTGCATCTGTGAACATTTTCTTTTCTCTAAAGTTCTACATCATTTAACCTTGGTTAATGTTAATTTTAACATTTACTAGTAAATCATTAAAATCTAAATTTGTGCTTGTTAACATTAGTTAATGTACTGTCAACATTAACAATGAATGACTGTATTTTCATTAACATTAGCAAAGATGAATAAATACTGTAATAAATGTATTGTTCATTGTTCATTCATGCTAGTTAAAACATTTACTAACATTAAGTAATGGAATCTTGTTGTAAAGTGTTACCAAAATATTCTGCAATATAACTGTATTGAAAATGTAACATGTAGATGTTGTCACATGTAGATTTGGTTACACTTTCAGTTTCATGGATTTTTAGTTTGTTTGCCTTTGTTTCCTGTGCTTCATCGGTTGTCATGATTGTTCATTGATTTCACACACCTTCCTCACTTGTTCAATAATCATTATGGTCATTTATATAGCCATTTCACAGATTCAATAATTGATTAGTCATTTATATTATGTTCTATTGTAGTTTGACTTCATGAATAAGAGGTATGAAGGAATGTTTATTAACCCCAGTGTTTATGGGATGTTGTTGTGAAGCAGTTTGGTATAACAATACTTCTTGGATTTGTGTTCTTCAGATAAAGTCTGAGCGTTGAGACATACGCAACAAAGACTGTTCAATAAACTCTGCTCCTTTTACCATCATTACTTCATCTCCTGCTTTTGCTCTTCACTTTCATTGGTTTCTCCTCAGTCAACTTCTTGGCTGACAGAAGACTGTTAGTGTTTTGGGTATTTTGGGTACCAGACAAGACCCCCTGGGTATTAGACTACTATGCTGATGAGTTGTTGTTACCGGACAAACTGATATTTTCTGACGGGATCTGGCATCCGGGGCTGGGTCTTCATGGGGACAGCGATCTAACACTGTGTTTATAACACCCTCAGTTTATTCCATTAATTGCCTGGTGTTCACTGCAAAATACAAGTTAAGTTTGTTACCCAGCTGCCTTACAATTTGAAGTTCAATCAACTCAATGTTGTTTTAGTCAACTTTAAATGTTACGTTTTACTAAGTGACAACTTATATATTTGAGTTGATTCAACTTTACAAAATTCCACTCCTTTGAGAGGCTTTCAGCATTTTTACAAAATGTTGCCAGCCACCACCAGCATTTTTGAAAATTTTTACTAAATTTCATGGCCCCCAAAATATTCTGTTGTATGAACATTTATGTCAAAAGAAAGAACAGAGCATCTGCATTTAAACAACAACAAAGCATATTTATTCTTTTTTATTAACACTTGAAATTGGTAAAAAAACAAAACAAAACAAAAATCTAGAATCCAGAATCAGAACAATTATCAAAGCATACATCAAGTACAAAGAGTCCATCAACGTGCCCAAACCGTGCACAGTCCAATACTACTTCCTAGGTCGATATTTCATTCAATAACATTAGGCAGTTCTGATTTATATGCTGTTTAAGGTTTGATGATCACATTATTTTACATATGCATCTGCTCACTAATATTATGTTCTGCTGGAAATATCTGACATTACGAAGGTAACCTGGAGAGAAGCCATTCTCAGGTGTCTGCAGTAAGGATGTAACTTGTTTTTCTACAGTATTGTAATTTTTTTTTTTTCAAATCCACAATCTCAATCCACAATCACCGCACCTGTTTGCCGTCATCAATGGTTCTTTATACGCCCGCACCAGGCTCTCACACATTGTCTGATCTTGTCTATGCCTTCTGAGTTAAACTTACTCTTTGTCCTCGCCTTCTGTAGTTCTTTGTTACTTGCCAGTTAATCACCTGTTTCAGAAGGAACAATTTTGCTTACCTCACGTTTCTTGGATACTCAACTGATCTGTGGACTCTAAAGCCTCGTTTAGACTGTCAGCCCAAATCCGATTTTGTGTATATCCAGATGGACTCTGATTTGAATAACTGGCTGTCCACACTGTGTATCACAACTGTATCAGCCTGGTCTCATTGTTTATACATAAGTATATATACGTAACATTTAGAGGAACAAAACGTACATTTTTGTATGTTTTTATCGATGCAAAAACGTACAGTTTAGACGTATTTCAACCGGGTGTGCCTCACACGTCCTGAAAAGTGAAGTTGCGGACTCTTTGATCGCCCCCCTGGTGGCTGGCTGGAGTATAGGTCATAAACTCCGGCTCCAAATGACGTAATTTCCCCCAGTATGGCAGCCGCCATATTAAGACGCTTTGGCTTCACTTATATAGAGGAATGAATGGGAGACTCGTCGTCCATCTTTTTTTTACAGTCTATGATTTCAACTTTTAAAACATACAAATAGCTACGTATTTTTAGTTAAAAAACATAAAATATTTACGTATGTTTTATTTCATTAAGGTATTCCTATCAATGTCTTTTTATCATTTTATTGATAAGCGATTTAGATTTTTAGCCCCCTTAACCCTACCTCCAAACCTAAACCTACCCATTTTATAGCAAAAATGCATTTTTATCATTTTATAAAGACACGATTTAGATTTTTAGCTCCCTTAACCTACCTTAACATACCCATTTTATAGGGAATATAAAAGGATATAAAACATAACTGACAAAAATATGCAGGTACATTTACCATTTTAGTAACAATACAGCATAAACATATTTTTATAGTCGTTAATCCAACTCCTACCTCTAAACCTAATGTTAACAGTAACTCTCTCTGTACAGCAATAAAGAAAAACATGAGAGAAAAGTGCAATTACAATAATTTATTTATTGCAAAAATGTCAACAGCCGCACAAATAAAAGTGTTTCATTTTGTATGATGCGTGATCGGTGTATTTTATGGTTCTAGAGCAGGCCTGGGCAAACTCGGTCCTGGAGGGCCGGTGTCCCTGCAGAGTTTAGCTCCAACCCTGTTCAAACCTGAACACACTAATCAGCAGAGTTGGAAAATCCAGGTTCTGTGAGTAAAAGTCCTCCCCAGTATTTTGTTCCAAGTCATTTATTTCAAGTCTCAAGTAAGTCTTGTGTCAAATCCTAAGTCCCCAAAGAGTTCAAGTTAATGAGATAATTAAATGATGATTGTGCATTAGTGATAACCAGATTAATAACCAGATTGACTTCATTTTATGTCTGGAAAATCACTTATTCAAAATTAACAGAGGTTTAGATGTTAATGTTTTATTGGTAAAGAAAGAAAGAAAGAAAGAGAGAGAGAGAGAGAGAGAGAGAGAGAGAGAGAAAACAACAACAACAATGCCACCATAATTGTGGTCAAGGTTTGCTTTAGTTTGTCTCTTGACCCTTGGAATAATTAAAGTGCATTTGTTTTAAAGCAATTGTCATATTGTTTCAAGGCAAATGTTGTGTATTGCTGAGTCAAAATATGACAGCAGATTAGCTTACACTCTCTGTTTATAACTAATTTGGAAAGGCTTGATAAAGTGACTTTGATTTATTGATTGATGTTCAACTATTACAGAATGTAAAAGAAAGAAAAACCTTAAAAAATGTTGCTGCAATCCCTCAGTATCAAAGCTTTTTTTTTTTTTTTTTTTTTTCTCAGGCTTTTAGATATGAACACTCTTCATATGATCCTCAACAGTGGTGACAAGAATTATTCATACTGCAGTGCATGATGGGAGTTTTTACTATGTTGTTTCCCAGCATACACTGCAACAAGCAATTTGTTGTTTGTCACCATTGTTGAGATTCATATGCTGGTTCTTGATGTCTGTGTGTGTTTAAGTACATCTGGAGTTTTTGTAGTTCATAGTTTTGAAATTGCGCTTGCTATAATTTATAGAGCAATACTTTTTCCCCCCGCTTGCTGTAGTCTCACTAGAATAATTATATAAAACTATAACGTTTAAACAACAATAAAATGTAACTACGACTGCAAACCAGCCAGCTCACACTAAATTCTATGATGAAATTTAAAACCGCAAACATCACCTCACTGCTTTTCAGCACCACATGTAAGAATTATAACAGAAGACTTGCTTTAGTTGAGCTCTTGAACTTTAATAAGTTCAAGAGCTCAACTAAAGCAAATACTGATCTCTACGATGGTGGCACCATTTTAACCAATAAAACATCAACATCTGATCCTCTGTAATTCTCAATAACAGCAGGTGTTCATCACTAATGCACAATCATCATTTAGTCACTTAATTATCTCATTAACTTTACTCTTTGAGGACTTGGTATTTGACTCAAGACTTGCTAGTGATTTAAAAGGAATAACTTGGTCCCATCTCTGACCTCCTGCTGAAAAACTGTGCTAATTAGCAAATCCAGGTGATTGGAACAAAATACTGGAGAAGACTTTTACTCATGGCACATGGATTTTCCACCTCTGCTAATCAGTGTCTTCGGGATTACTAGAAGGCTACAGGCAATTGAGTTTTATCAGGGTTGGAGCTAAACTCTGCAGGACACCGGCCCTCCAGGACCGAGTTTGCCCATGCCTGCTCTAGAGGTTAGTCACAACATGTCTGAGAAAACGTCTTTTATTTCCCACCACGGCAAACGAAGTTAATGTTAACGTTACATGAATGGTTAAACAATTGCAGCAATTATTATGAATTATTATTATTATTTTAAGGGTTTAAAGTGTAGTTTGAAGTCTTGTTTAACACTATGTAGACCTATTCTTTGAAATGAGCTGGCAGTAGAAATCACAGACCATTTGAAATGTTATAATTTCGTATTAAGTAAATGATTAAACTATTTAATAATGCAATTGAAAACATAAGGCCATTGGTATGACAGCTAAAACAACAATTATGTGTCATCAAAACGTCAGTATTGTACGTTAAAATGCTAAAAATATGTAAGTATTTGTATGCTTAGATGCTGTAAATATGTCAGTATTGTACGTTTTAATGTCTGGAAATTCGAAGTAAATGCACGTTTTGAAGAACCAAATTTTACGTAAAATACATATGAATTATCATGAGATCACGTTGCAGCTATACATCCGATTTGTGTGTCACAAAAACGTCTGACGTGTTCACGGTTTACGCAGCGTGAAAACGTGAAAAAGCTACGCTAACTCCGGTCTGACCGGTCAGACTGAAACGGATGTCCAGGAATCCGATTTGAATAGGATTCCAAACGACCTATGAATGTAGCTTGAAATGGGTTTGCAGAAATCAGATTTTACGCAGTTCAGTGCTCTTCAGATTATCTAAATATGATCGGATTTGAATCGGATTTGCATAAAAAAACTGGGATTTGGGCTGACAATCTGAATGGGGCTTAAAGACTCACCTGTTTGGACTTTATTTCGGGATTCCTCCTCCACAACTTGCTCTGTGAACTTTTTGCCTGCAAACAGATAAGACTGTGAACCTTTTGAAGCCATTATTGGCTATTCTCCTGAGTTGATGTACTACTTTTTGTTTTGCTTGTAAAAAAAAATCCTGAATAAATCACTGTTTAGCTGATTTACCTGCTTGAGTCTGTGACATGAGGCTTATTATTAATGCTCTCACAGCAGTTTGCTCTTAAGCTGTCATGCATTTGATACTAATGGAGGTAACACCTCAAATTTGGTGAAGCCTCTAAAACACACCGATCTTTTCAAAGAAATCAAGGTGAGTTTCAAATCATATTAACATGTATATTTTTTTAAATCCTATACTGTATGTTATCATTCCTCCCTCCCTCGGTTCCACCTGGGATTTTTGTCTTTCCGTCTCCACTGAGCTCCCTCCACCTTGGTCAATCATCGCTCTACCTCCACCATAGACGTTTTAGTCTTCAGCACCGTCGTCTCCTGTATCTGCAGTAATACCTGGGCGCTCTGTCTGTTGGACTCCACTTGGTTTTCCACATCTCCCGGCATTACCAATGTCATTTGAGCTCAGAACTCTACCATGATTCCTTCCTCCATCAGTTTCACTGGGTCACCATCCTCGTGGCTGTCTTCTGAGTTTATAAGCTACTAAGATCTCCTAAACACCTTACTTTGATATCGGCCTGAACTTTACATAAACATACAAATCTCAATTGAAAATTCGGCTTTGTTTTCTGAGATACAGTGCCTATAGAACATCAGCATACCCCTTTAATAAAAGGGTTGTTTTATCTGATGTACAAGCTGAAATCAAAACCAAAGCAGTCTAGTCTGCTTGGAGTTCAGTCTAAAATATTTTATTTACTCTCATCAGACCATAGCACCTTTTGCCAGAAGGCATCGTATACCCCTTTTTCACCAGAGCCTAGTTTCAATTCTGTTCTTTGTCTTTTGAAACCCAAAGCACCAGCTCTGAACCAAGAAGTAGCATCAAAACATTGCTGGTCTAGAAGTAAGAACTAATTGCATCAGGGGCTGGGGTTACAGTGACCAGCAAGATGAACAAGATGAGTCTTCTGACCACCATTTTTAAAATAGCAGCTAAACATGCACACGTTGGATTCACCGTTTGCACAGCAATGTAATTTTTCAAAGCCATGTAGATCAATAGACCAATTATCAGTAGACGTCACAGTGATGTCACTTGCAGCTGCGCACACATATAGCGGTTGCAGAAAAACACTGGAGGCAAGCTTGTAAAATCCATGAAATAAGAGAAAAAAATACATTTTTGTGCCTTTTGATGTAAAAATTGTAATGCAATTTTTTTTTTTTTATAGAATACTGTAGTTAAAGACGCCATTTGAAGCTAAACACAGACGTTTAAACAGACATACTATGGATGAAAATTGCTATGATTACTCTACTTTTAAAGCATAAATTTGATTTAAACAATAGATTGTAGGGTATGGACCTATCAGACAATGGTTCATTAGATTTACCCAAATCAGTAGTTTATTGAATAATTATAATATACAATTGAACAAGTAAGCACAGACTTCCCCTCACCCAATCCAACACTGGGTGCCGCAAAGTCTTAGATGGGCCTGGTTACCATGACAACCAGGACGCTTCTGGCAGACCAGATGAACTTTACGGTCAATTCATTGTAATGTAAATTCAGCTTTATCAAGCTAATTCTATTCAATTATCCAAATATTATAACTGATTATAATGAGTTATGATTAATTATTTCCCCAAGGTCTACATAATATTCACATATGCTGTTTGTAGGGGATGTATTGTATTACAGCATGAAATATTATTTAAACCTATTACTTTTAACATTTTTACGTAACATTTATTTATATTTATCTCAAAATTCTGACTGGTTGGCGTGTTGTGTCAAAGTACCACAAGAGTAATTCAAAAGCTTGATGCTTGGATGCTGGGAAAATGGATGCTGCCAAGTATATCCAAATTCTTGAGGAGGTTTTGATTTCAGACTGTATGACAAATGAAGTCAAGACCTCTGAGATTTTGCTCACTGGCAAAACTTTGCCCATCTAGTGCTGGTCCTGCAGTGGTAGCACTCACTTAGCCCACACTATTAGACCCTGTCCACACTAATACATTTTCATTTGAAAACGCATATTTTTCTCTCTGTTTTGGTATTCCATCCTCACTGAGATGACACTTTTTGTCAAGGAAAACAAAGCTTTTTGAAAACGCTCTCCAAAGTGGATAAATTTGAAAATGCAATATTCGCGCTGTAGTGTGGTCTGTGAAAACGGAGGCTTTTGAAAACAAAGACACATATTTATTTATGTGATGCATATTGTACCAATAGATATCCATGTTTATACCATTAATTGTGTCTGTTATGTGCTATTCACTGTTACTGCTGTAAATCTCTTAAGAGACTTACCTTGAACACTCTTCATATTACAGTCTGAAAATGGTGAAAATTAATTAAAGTTGCTGTCCTGACTCCTGCGGCAAAACATGATGGCAGCTGCTTTTTAGATCAAATATGAGTGAGCGCGACATGGACGCATCAGTGAATGATGAAATATTTCCGTAAATAAAACAATCCTGCCAGAAGAATTCATTGAAAACTTATTATGTCTGTTCCATCTGGATGCTTTACGCATGCACAGTAAGGTAATTTAACGTTTTTCCGCATTTCAGTGTGGATGAGAAACTTTTGGGAAATGCTTGAAAACGCTAGTGTGAACGGAGAGCAAACTCCATTTTCAAATGTATTCAGATTAATGTAGACATAGCCTTAATATACAACAGGGGTGCCCAACCCTGGGTGGGGAATTGCCCATTATTGTTTTATTGCATATCATATTGTCTTATTCGAAATGTTGCATAAGTAGATGTGTTGTGGGATTTGGTTATTAACATGTAACATATTCTGCTGAAGTAAACGAAATGAACGGGTAACACTTTACAATAAGGTTCATTAAACTTCAGTTAATGTATTAACTAATATGAATTAACCATGAGTAATACATTTGTTACTGTATTTGGTAATCTTCAGTCACATTAGTAAATGAAAATAGCTCATGTTAGTTCGCAGTGCATTAACTAATGTTAACAAGATTTGAATAATGTATTAGTAAATGTTACAATTAACATTAACAAAGATTAATAAATCCTGTATAAGTGCAGTTCATTATTAGTTAATGTCAACTAATGTAGTTAACTAATGAACAATTTTTGTAAAGTATTACCAATGAATGAAATGACTTTCGGAAAAAAAATTTTGAGAAGGAAACATTGGACATGGGGTCAAATTTCCATATCAGGCTTTTGTGTACATCTGTATTTAAAATTGAATTTGAGAAGGAAACATTGGACATGGGGTCAAATTTCCATATCAGGGTGATGTACAGATAATGTTTCTATAAACATCTGAACATAACAATGTTATTCAGTTGAGCAGTCATTTGTGTTGGATGAGGATCATTGTATATAAGCTCACATCAGGTAAGATCTTCTTTCTGCTCAAAATGATCCTCATCTGTCTCTGTAAATCAAGCATGTATTGATGTGTGATTGTGAGTGTACTGTAGTTACAGTTGTGTAATTATATTTAAATACTTTGAGCTTTGACCAGTTCAGGACTCTTTCTGTAAGTTCTTAAACATTTTTAAGGATATATAAATCTTCATGATTGTCTCAAGATCATTTGTAGATGTACACCAGTTTTCAGACCTCATGAAACAGTTTGTGATTATAAAATTATTCTTGCATTGTAATTTCTGGGAAAGCACACCTTTAAGTGCATCATTGTTTAAAACTCTTCTCATGTTTGATGCAAAATCATTGTCCAATGCTGTGGATTATTATTATCATTATTATTATTTTTTTTGTGAGTTTGAAATGAAGAGGAAACAAAATTTTCATCACAAGTCATGCATCAAACCTAAAGCTAATTTGTTTATCCTGTAACTGTTAAGGAAACTCGTCCTCTGAACTGGTTTGCGGATGAAGAGAAATATATGTCAAAACTGACAATGGCTACATTTCATAGAGGCAAGTTTTTTCTTGTCTTTATAGGTTGGCTCTTATTGCCTCAAAAACCTTTATGTCATGAACTCTCTTATGATAAATGTAGCTTTCATGAACTTGTTTCTGTTGTTTTAATTGATTTTAATTTATATTTCAGCTTTTATAAAATCACCAACTATCATCCTGGTTATTCTGTGTAAGTCTAAACAGTTATTTATTTATTTATTTATTTTGCTTTTGTGTCTGTACACTAATGAAATCACTATAATGTGATCAATTTATCTTTTATCAATGTTTGACTGTTAACCCGGGCAGCCGGGCAGCCGTGGCCTAATGGTTAGGGAGTCTGACTTGTAACCAAGAGGTTGCGAGTTCGAGTCCCAGGTCCGGCAGGGATTGACGGTGGGGGGAGTGAATATCCAGCGCTCTCTCCATCGTCAGTACCACGACTGAGGTGAGACCCTTGAGCAAGGCACCGAACCCCCAACTGCTCCCCGGGCGCCGCAGCAATGCAATGGCTGCCCACTGCTCCGGGGGCGCGCACTTGGATAGGTTAAATGCAGAGCACAAATTCCTATTGGATGGGTTAAGTGCAGAGCACAAATTCCTAGTATGGGTCACCATACTTGGCCTCACGTCTCGTCACTTTCACTCTTTTTTTTTTTCACTTAACCCTCACTTCGCTTCAAACCCGCAATGGGCCTGATGGGTCAGGATAACAGGACATTCTAGGATAGACAGAAAATTCTTCAGTATTCTATGAAAGAAAAAAAATCATACTGGTTTGGAATAACATAATGCCTATGAGTAAATGAAAGAATATTATTTTTTATTTTTTGTGAGCTATCACACTTTATTGCATTTCTGTGTGTTTATTCTGCCATCTGACTGCTTTCATTTTGGTCATATCCTCACAGATACAACCGTCACACCAGCGACAACTACAGTTGGTAATGTATTCTGCTGTTGTCTGGTATTTGCACAGCAAAAAGCCCAGAGTTAAATTAACTCTCCTGGGAGTTTATATGAGTCCACACTCAAGAGTGTGAGAGTGTTAAAATCAGAGTGTTAAATTAACACTGAGTCAGAGTTAAAGTTAATGAGATAATTAGTGATTAATTAAGTGATGATTGATCATTATTGAAGACACCTGATGATAACAAGCAGAATCTTTTGTTGCAGTCACAATTTGCAAAAGCAACCAATCACAATTTTTAAGCAACCATTATAGCGGTCAGTGTTTGCATTAGTTGGGCTCTTGACCCTTACTCTTTTAACATTAGAGTTTGTTTTACTGCTGTATCTATGTTAAAACAGACAGACAAACCAAAAGAAAGATGGCCATGTGGCCTTAGTCTATGTTTTGACATGTTCTTAATGTAATGTCAAGAAGAATCAGCATGAGAATCACAACAATGGTGACCATCAAAAAAGCATGTTGTAACCAATCAAAACTCATCCATGCCTCCCATCATGCATTGCGGCATGAATAAATTATGAGCTGAGATGTCTCTGTACTCTCCTTTATCTGTTTTTCTGAATATACTGTGGTTCTTGATGTCTCTGTGTGCCTAAATAATTATTTTATTTTTTTTTCAGAAATGGTTATATTCATATAACACATCACAACAGTGTGTGATTAGCTCTTCTAAAATGTTTTTTTTTTTTTGTGGATTCACAAGGCTAAACACTCAAGATAATTATTTGACCTGAATCATTGAACTCATTTAGAGTGTATCCTCTGAGTTATATTTCCAATAAAAGAAACATAAATTAGAGATTAGACTCCAAAAGAGTTAAATGATTATGTCACAACATAATCATCATCATCTGATGACTTGTGCTTTTGATTTGTCTGGCTGATTAAACTGAAATCTGGCAGCCAAACAAATTCTAACTTTAAAAACATAAGAGTCAAGTGACCACTATAATGGTTGCTTAAAAATTGAGATTTTCTCTTTTGGTGATTCTGCTTGTTATCATCAGGTGTCTTCAATAATGATCAGTCATCACTTAATTAATCACTAATTATCTCATTAACTTTAACTCTGACTCAGTGTTAATTTAACACTCAGATTTTAACACTTTCACACTCTTGAGTGTGGACTCAAATAAACTCCCAGGAGAGTTAATTTAACTCTGGGCTTTTTGCTGTGTGGTCTGGATATACAGGTCCTTCTCAAAAAATTAGCATATTGTGATAAAGTTCATTATTTTCTGTAATGTACTGATAAACATTAGACTTTCATATATTTTAGATTCATTACACACAACTGAAGTAGTTCAAGCCTTTTTTTTGTTTTAATATTGATGATTTTGGCATACAGCTCATAAAAAACCCAAAATTCCTATCTCAAAAAATTAGCATATTTCATCCGACCAATAAAAGAAAAGTGTTTTTAATACAAAAAAAGTCAACCTTCAAATAATTATGTTCAGTTATGCACTCAATACTTGGTCGGGAATCCTTTTGCAGAAATGACTGCTTCAATGCGGCGTGGCATTGAGGCAATCAGCCTGTGGCACTGCTGAGGTGTTATGGAGCTTCGATAGCGGCCTTAAGCTCATCCAGAGTGTTGGGTCTTGCGTCTCTCAACTTTCTCTTCACAATATCCCACAGATTCTCTATGGGGTTCAGGTCAGGAGAGTTGGCAGGCCAATTGAGCACAGTAATACCATGGTCAGTAAACCATTTACCAGTGGTTTTGGCACTGTGAGCAGGTGCCAGGTCGTGCTGAAAAATGAAATCTTCATCTCCATAAAGCTTTTCAGTAGATGGAAGCATGAAGTGCTCCAAAATCTCCTGATAGCTAGCTGCATTGACCCTGCCCTTGATAAAACACAGTGGACCAACACCAGCAGCTGACATGGCACCCCAGACCATCACTGACTGTGGGTACTTGACACTGGACTTCAGGCATTTTGGCATTTCCCTCTCCCCAGTCTTCCTCCAGACTCTGGCACCTTGATTTCCGAATGACATGCAAAATTTGCTTTCATCCGAAAAAAGTACTTTGGACCACTGAGTCCAGTGCTGCTTCTCTGTAGCCCAGGTCAGGCGCTTCTGCCGCTGTTTCTGGTTCAAAAGTTGCTTGACCTGGGGAATGCGGCACCTGTAGCCCATTTCCTGCACACGCCTGTACACGGTGGCTCTGGATGTTTCTACTCCAGACTCAGTCCACTGCTTCCGCAGGTCCCCCTCTCGTTGTGCAGTGTTTTCTGCCACACTTTTTCCTTCCCACAGACTTCCCACTGAGGTGCCTTGATACAGCACTCTGGGAACAGCCTATTTAGAAATTTCTTTCTGTGTCTTACCCTCTTGCTTGAGGGTGTCAATGATGGCCTTCTGGACAGCAGTCAGGTCGGCAGTCTTACCCATGATTGCGGTTTTGAGTAATGAACCAGGCTGGGAGTTTTTAAAAGCCTCAGGAATCTTTTGCAGGTATTTAGAGTTAATTAGTTGATTCAGATGATTAGGTTAATAGCTCGTTTAGAGAACCTTTTCATGATATGCTAATTTTTTGAGATAGGAATTTTGGGTTTTCATGAGCTGTATGCCAAAATCATCAATATTAAAACAAAAAAAAAAGGCTTGAACTACTTCAGTTGTGTGTAATGAATCTAAAATATATGAAAGTCTAATGTTTATCAGTACATTACAGAAAATAATGAACTTTATCACAATATGCTAATTTTTTGAGAAGGACCTGTACATGTCTGTAGCTTTTAGTTGAACTGAATAGCTATGATCACAAATCCTGCCAATTCACATGCTGCAGTATTATCACCGTTCATGGGATTACACCATTTTAGTCATTTTAGGGCTTCAACTGTAAAACAAACAAAAAACAAACAAACAAACAAAAAAAAAAAAACCCTTATTAATGGCACAAGTTTTTTTATTATACTTTCATATTGCAATAATTTCACATTAATTAATGCTTCAAATGAATGTAGAAACAACATAAAGAACATATTTTTAATATTTGTTTACTGCCATAATTTTTTAGGACTAAAGGCAAGTATAACTGATTCCAACTGATGTCTCTATGAATTTCCCCCCATAATATTTAACCACTGAATATTTATAACCATTCAACATTGCAGTATCATTAAGAGCTATCACTTTAACATTATTAGAAAAATAACTACTAATAATAATTTAAGTGAACTTGAAACACAATTGGGGGAACATTTATCTGTTCATAAGGTGGATTGCCTGGGGGGAAAAAATATTGCACAAGCTAGCTGCGTATTATCCTGCTTATATCATGGTCATTTGCGAACATTTACAAGTTAGAGCTGTTAATGATGTTTGTAGACTTCTTTTCTTGCCATGTTTTTGGGGTACATCTTTATGTCATCACGTTAAAATGTGACACAGAAAACACTGCTTACATTTGAGACTGTCCTCAAGGAAAATACGACCCAGTTGTACGTTTTAAAGTTAAGCGCCCTCTAGCGGTCGTAAAAATAATGACAGTGTCGCGTTGGATCTGACGTCATGGAATGACGTATGAGTTTTTATACCGATTTCACGGTAATTTAAAAGTGTTTTACTAGGTGTAATTTGTATATATGACCACACCTAACCCCACCCTAAACCTACCCCTTACAGAAATAGTGCAAAATCATGATTTCTAGTGCATATTTAAAAAAAAACAAAAAAAAAAAAAAAACAAACATACAATGAAAACATATGTGTTCTCTGGTATCGAACCTGTGTTCATATGATTATACCACTCCACAGTGCAACGCACTACTAATTGACCTACACATAATGCTAAGGTTGAATTAGATACCTGTTACTGATAAGGGAGCAAATGTTGAATACGATCTATAGAGACGTATTTGATGTTGAAAACGCTCTATAGAGACGTATTTGAGGATTTGTGAAAACGACTTACGTCGGTCGTATAAATTGGAGGACATGTTGGTACATTTATATTTTATAGTGGGATATACCACCGTGACAGAGCTTCCACTTAATTTATTTATATAGCACATTTAAATTACTTGTAATATTTTTATAACAGCAAATCTGTCTGACCCCTGCTACAACTACACTGTACTGGACGAACCATGGAGAGCCACCAATAATACATATGGCTTACATTCATATTACATGTGTGACAACTCAGTCACCTGGAGCGGCTGGTATCGTCTCTTCATTAACGGTCTGAGTGCTCAGATCCCAGGCACATGTGTTGTAGTCTATGGCTGTGGCACTACTATTGCACTCTGGATTCGTGGTGGACACCCAACAGTAGAGGATGGAGTCGTTACTCGAGATGTCTGTGGTAATGATGGAGGTTACTGCTGCTATCACCTGTCAGTTCCCATTAAAATCAAAGCCTGTCCAGGCAATTATTATGTCTATGAGCTGGTTCGTCCCAATGGATGCCCTTTTGCATACTGTGCAGGTAATTATATTTACACAAGCTTTTTCTACACATTCCTGATATTTGTGTCTCTGTTCATTAATCACCATTCATCCAAACTTTCAGATGTTAGCAGCATTAACACCAGCTCTACAGCCATCACACCAGTGGCCATTTCAACCGGTAATGCAATGCACTTTGTTTCTATTGACTTATAGCCTGAATGATTTCTAATGTATGTACAGATCTGTGCACTATACTGAAAGGATGTGTGCTTGTGTGGCAAGAATAAAATATTTACTGCACTACTATAATTTGCCAGTTAAAAACAGTATATAGCCCCATTAGAAATGACATTAGCTATGCATCTGAAGTGGCATAAATACAGCAAGAAGGTGCTTTTGAAGAACTGTAATGATACACAAAGACAGCATAAATGCTTTTAAATATGAAATAACAGAAGACAAAAGAAATTGTATGCACACTGTTCACTAGCAGTAGATGTTATAACTGGAGCGTGTGCTTAAAATAAGTAAGATTTATGTATTCTATGAATCAACATTAATAACCATTAATACAATATCAAGAGCAATAATCAACTTATATACTCTATTGTAGGCTGTTTACATTATTCAGTTGTCATGGAAGTATAGTACATGTATACTGTCTTTGAGCAGCATTATAAATTGTCTGTGTAAATAAACATAAATGCCATGTCAGATGGACCTTGTTCCACCTTTTAAGTGTAAAGATGGCTTTTGTTGATGATACAATTTCATTGTTGTCTATAGTATTCTGATTGATTAACCACTCAATTGTCACCTGTGCCCTCAGTGGGACGCTAAGTTTACTTCACCATTTTACAAATAAATCCTAATTTAATAATGACAAACTGTATATCGTTCACAGCAAAAAGCCCAGAGTTAAATTAACTCTCCTGGGAGTTTATTTGAGTCCACACTCAAGAGTGTGAGTGTGTTAAAATCTGAGTGTTAAATTAACACTGAGTCAGAGTTAAAGTTAATGAGATAATTAGTGATTAATTAAGTGATGATTGATCATTATTGAAGACACCTGATGATAACAAGCAGAATCACCAAAAGAGAAAATCACAATTTTTAAGCAACCATTATAGCGGTCAGTGTTTGCATTAGTTGGTCACTTGACCCTTATGTTTTTAAAGTTAGAATTTGCTTGGCTGCTAGATTTCAGTTTAATCAGCCAGACAAATCAAAAGCACAAGTCATCAGATGATGATTGTGTTGTGACATAATCATTTAACTCTTTTGGAGTCTAATCTCTAATTTATGTTTCGTTTATTGGAAATATAACTCAGAGGATACACTCTAAATGAGTTCAATGATTCAGGTCAAATAATTATCTTGAGTATTTAGCCTTGTGAATCCACAAAAAAAAAAAAAAAACATTTTAGAAGAACTACTGACACGCTGTTGTGATGTGTTATATTTATATAGCCATTTCTGAAAAAGTGATTTGTTTAGGCACACACAGACATCAAGAACCAGAGTATGAATCTCAACAATGGTGACAAACAGCATATTCAGAAAAAAACAGATAAAGGAGAGTACAGAGACGTTTCAGCTCATAATTTATTCATGCCGCAATGCATGATGGGAGGCATGGATGAGTTTTGATTGGTTACAACATGCTTTTTTGATGGTCACCATTGTTGTGATTATCATGCTGATTCTTCTTGTCTGTATGTCTTAATTAAAGGATTAAAATACATTTTAAAAACATCTGTCTGATTATTGATATATTGTCACAGAGTTGATCTAATCGGTAAAGAAACTAATCTCTGTTATATAGGCTATTACATTAAGAACATGTCAAAACATAGACTAAGGCCACATGGCCATCTTTCTTTCTTTTCTGTCTGTTTTAACATAGATACACACTGAAAAAAATGGACATAACAGGTCTTTGATATTACAAAAATGAATCATGTTTATTCAACACAATTCATTTATGTTTCCGTTGTGAACATAATTTAATTAAGTAGATTTCAATTGTTCAATTAGAGTGGGGCACTCCGGAACAGATGGTGGCGCTAATGCATCAATGAAGAAGAATGAGAACTGCTGTACACTGCAGAAAGTGATACACCACATTAACTCAATAAAATTGTGTCAACAGGTTCCAAGCAATATTATTAATTAAAGTCAACCCATAAGAATTAATTAAAATGAATCAAATGAGAATCTTACAAATTAACCATTCAAAATGAATAAAATTGCACTAAAAATAAGTAAAATGTAAACAAAAAATATTGGTTTCACTGGACAAAAAACAACCCAATAAAAAAAACCTACACAGCAAAATCCAAGTCAAATAACAAGCAGAATCACCAAAAGACAAAATCAACATTTTTAAGCAACCGTTATAGTGGTGAGTGTTTGCATTAATTGGGATCTTAACATGTATATCTTTGAAATTAGATTTTGTTTGGCTGTTGTATCGATGTTAAAACAGACAGACAAGCCAAGAACAGCAGTCTGCAGGTGTTCATGATTTTGTTTTAACGTTATCATTTTTTTCATCTACAGTCTAATCTCTGAGTTAATTTCCTGACTATAACAGCCTTGTAAACCAACGACAATCGATTCTGAAATTTCTATCCATTTTGAAAAGATTTTTTTCTGGCAGTTCTGATGTTAAAACAAAAAAAAAAAAAAACCTTGTTTAGGCACGCAGAGACATCAAGAACCAGTGTATGAATCTCAACAACGGTGATCATCAAATCAGCATGTGTTAGCTAATCAAAACTCATCCATGGTTCCCATCATGCATTGCCACATGAATAAATTGTGAGCTGAATTGTCTTTCTGAATATTCTATTTGTCACCACTGTTGAGATTCATACACTGGTTCTTGATGTCTTGATGATTCATTTTTGTAATATCAAAGACCTGTTTTGTCCATTTTTTTCAGTGCAGCAGCAAAACAAACTCTAATGTTGAAAGTGTAAGGGTCAAGAGCCCAACTAATGCAAACACTGACCGCTATAATGGTTGCTTAAAAATTGAGATTTTCTCTTTTGGTGATTCTGCTTGTTATCATCAGGTGTCTTCAATAATGATCAGTCATCGCTTAATTAATCACTAATTATCTCATTAACTTTAACTCTGACTCAGTGTTAATTTAACACTCTGATTTTAACACACTCACACTCTTGAGTGTGGACTCATATAAACTCCCAGGAGAGTTAATTTAACTCTGGGCTTTTTGCTGTGTTGGAAAGGTCTAAGAGTCCAAACAGATATGTTATGTTAAATCATAAGAATCACTTGAAAACTTAAATTCTCTAAATTGATCCTTTGAAATCCATTTTAAAATCAGACATTGCATTACGATGGAAAAAGTCAAAATCATTACAAAATGTTTTCGTTCATGAATTATATACATAAAAAAAGTTTAAATGCTGCATTATAAATACTGCCTTTTTTATTGCTCATGTAAAAAAAAAAAAAAAAACACTCCAGGCATACACAAACAAATTCACAGTGATTTAAAGATATGTGACAAATTGTGAAATGCTTTGACAAAATTGTGATCAAGTTTTTATTAGTGGTTTCTCAAGTTTATCTCTCGGCAGACCCCTGCTTTAACTACACCGTGCTGGACAATCAGTGGAGAGCCATCAATAATACATATGCTTCAGTCAGAAATTGTGACCAGTCTGTCACCTGGAGCGACTGGTATCGTCTTGTTATTAATGGCTGGAATGCTCAGATCCCAGACACATGTGTTGCTCAGTATAGCTGTGGCACTGATATCCCACTGTGGATTCGTGGTGGACACCCAACAGTGGGTGTTCAGACCTGCATTTTTTAATCTACTTTATGTTGTTGGGTTCAAGAATGCAGAACTGGAACTGGCTTTTTTTAATTTTGTCAAAATCATTTAGTACCCAAGCAGTAATTTGCTAGATTATTTACTGTATTTATGATTTTCATCATCTTCAGAAAAAAATGTAAAAACATAAAAGATCAAAAATCAACTAAAGCATGACTCTCACATTTATGTATTTATTTATTTATAGCTGTTACTAACATCAGTGCCACCTTTCCAACAGTCATACCAGTGACGAGCTCAGCTGGTAATGTAGTCTGATGTTTCCTCTGGTGATTGTGGTTTGACTTGGTTGTGTTGTTTTATGTTTTATGTCCCTTCTGCATTTCCATTTACAGCTGTATTTTGTTGTTGTCTAAATGCTGATTTCTGTCATTGCAGGTATAAATATAACACTGCAGGAAGGATGCACCGTAAGTTGAGTTTCTGAGTTCTGAGTTGGACTCGCAGCTTTGTCTCATACTATGTGTTTTAATGCAAATTTTGTGCTATTGCTTACAGCACTGGATGGAAATTCCAAGATCCACATAAAAAAAAATAAATAAATGTGCTTGATTGAGGCGTATATTGCATCGTGTAAAATACAATGGAAACACATTTACTGTTTAAATTCCTTGATGAGCCACAAAAACTCGGGTGACTTTGCCTCAACAGTGCATGTGATTGGATAATTGGCCAAATAAATCTTATCATGCACAATCTAAAAATCAGTTTTAGTCATTACCAAATGCCTGTCATCAAAATGATTAGGTATAATTATCTCCCAGACCTGTGTCACACGATCCCGAACATCAGGCATCCAAACAACTGATAACACGACAGTGCTCATTGTTTCGTTTCATCTGCAAGTAATTTATCTTCTCATGATCACATGAAATGGAAATAGTGCAGATAAGTTAAATTCACAATTTTGAATTGGAAGCAGCTAATAAATAAATAAAAGCAACAAAGCAATAAAATGTGCTTTAGATAACTCTGTAATGGGAAATATGAGTATGTGCTTTTATTTTTTTTGTTGGTGGATTTTGTTCTGTTAATATTGAGAAAAAACAAAACAAAAACAAAAACAAAACAAAACAAAAAAAAATACAAAAAAATAAAAATCAACTAATTCTGCTTTCACACTTGTGATTTCAGGGTCAGACGTGTTTCCAAAATCTTCTTGAGCAGATACAGAACATTACATCTCAAGTGCTCTCTGTGACTGTAAGTCACAAAAAGATCTCAAAATTATAAAATTTTTATCAGTTACATAATGATTGACATACAGCAGCTCTGCCTTATTGACTCACAGTAACTGTATTTATCTAATTAGACTGTGACAAACATTCTGACCGTGGCCTTCAATTCTTCAGAGAAGATTTTAGAATCATTATCATCAGCAAACCCAACCAAACTAGCCTCCTATGGAAATCTTGTGTTAAAAACCAGTGAGAAACTAATTTCTACATTAGTGAAGCCGACAGACACAAGTGACAGTGTCAATTTTACTCTTTCTGCCGTGGGTAAGTAGAGAAACAAATTTTTATATTGATGATGTCTGGGATTTTATATAGTCTGGGTTGTCAAACTTTTTGGGGCCGGAGATTTATTTTCCAAGAACTGCCACTTTAATTTATAAAAGTGATTAAGCTTATGCTTACTACAGTTCCCTTAGATGCCATTAACTTATTATCTCTATTGTTGAGGCAAAGACACCAACAACAGTACATAGTGATACCAATGACTGTTTTTTTATTTTATTTTTATAAAAAATATAGATAACAAATAAAGAAAGAAATAATATGAAATGCACTATGAGCTAAAAATGAATGACTGTATTTTCATTAACGAACATTAACAAAGACTGTATAAATAAATACTGTAATAAATGTATTGTTAATACTTTAACTAACATTAGTCAATGAAGTCTTATTGCAAAGTGTTACTCAATATTTTTGTTTGTTTAATCAGAGGGTCAAGTCTTCATGGTTGGACGGCAGGTCAGCTTAGATAAAATCCCTCGACTTGACACAACAAATTCTTCTATGGGCATCGATCTCATAGGGATCGCCAAGAACAACAATGAAAGTATGTCAAATATTTATGTGTGATGAAATTGTATAAATACATGTTATACCATCACCACTAAACCACGTTTACTCACGTTTTAAGTGTTGTTATTGTTTTTACATGGTATATCATGAAAACATATTTTTCTGTCACACAGAATCAGCTGCTGTGGCTTTCATGAGCTACACAACAATGGAGAATCTACTAAAGCCAGACTTCTTCAACACGTCAAATGACACGATTAAAACCATGATGTCCACTGTGATCTCAGCTACTCTTCCCAGAACCACCAACACAACACTCACCAAACCAGTCAACTTCACCTTCAGACACATCAGAGTGAGAGACTGAAATGTGTTTTTGTCCAAACTAAGCACTGATGAACATCTGAAAACATCTAATATTCGGTGTTCTGACATTTTCTTCTTTGTTTTGCAGGAGTTTGATCCCAGTGGTTCTCTGTCCTGTGTGTACTGGAATATCAGCGAGTGGATTGTAGATGGTTGTTCTGTTTTAGAGACCAACAGCAGCTACACTGTGTGTTTCTGTGATCATCTGTCGACATTCGCTCTCATCATGCAAACCAGCAGCCCACCAGAGGTACGAGAACGTTTCTAGTGAACACTCAAGAACAGCACAGATTTGTCTCTCATGTACTCTGACATGTTTTCTCAGAGAGACTTACAGCTGGAGCTGTTGAGTTTGGTGTGTGTGATCGTGGGGCTGGTGTTCTTCAGTTTGGCCTTGTTGACCTTTGCCCTTTGTCAGTGGAGTCCTGGAGTGAATAATGTGGCTCGAATCAACATCTGCATCAGTCTTCTGTTGGCTCACCTTCTGTTCCTGCTCACACAGCAGTTCCTGAGCGTCATACGGCCTCAGCAGGTGAGAATGATGAAGGAGCCCTACAGCTCAGCACAGTCTCACTGACAATCATCATAACCGTCTCTCATGGTCTCCAGGTGTTGTGTGCCGTGATCTCAGGCCTTCTGCACTTCCTCTTTCTCTCCGGCTTTGTGTGGATGTTAATTGAAGCTGTGCTGCTCTTCATCTGTGTGAAGAACCTATCACAGATCAGCTCCAAAAAGAAGGAGGTGCTTAGCAGTGGATTCATGTGTGTGATTGGATATCTGGTTGCTCTGGTTGTGGTGTGTGTCTCTGTCGGTCTGGTACCTGAAGGCTACGGCAGCGAACAGTGAGTTGTTGTTGTTGTTTTTGAGGTCATTTGTTTAGAAGGAAGTAAAGCGCTTAGGGCTGTTTTCTGTTATCTGATTTTTTTTATTTTTTTTTTTACAAGCTATATTAAGAGCATGCACACGGTTGAAATCTGATTTCAACATCTGAATAGCATTATTTGATTATTTCTGTTATTATTTGTTTTCCTGTAAACAGCTGTTGGATTAAACAGGAAAAAGGTTTTATCTGGAGTTTCCTGGGTCCTGTTTGTGTCATATTAGCAGTAAGTTCTAAATATAAATGTTTTTCACATGGGCTGTTGAAGCCGAAATATTAATTTGATAATTTGACTTTTTCTGCAGTTAAACATAATTCTCTTCATCAAGATCGTCATCACTCTGAACTCAACTCTCAAAAAACTGAACGCTGAAGTTTCACAGATGAAACAAACCAAGTAACTAACATTATAATCAAAATAATGTATAAATAAAGAACATGTAGTCAATGAAGGCACATTAAAACTCGTTCTTTCTCTGTTTATCTGCAGGATTATGGTGTTTAAAACACTGGCTCAGTGTGTGGTTCTTGGTTGCTCCTGGATTCTGGGTTTCTTCACTAATGGCAATAAGGAGCTAGAGATCCTCTTCCTGATCTTGAACTCCCAGCAAGGAACCTTCATCTTCCTGATCTATTGTGTCCTCAATAATGAGGTCAGACATTTTTCAACCTACTATATAAATCATTGGTCTGAAACTCAATTCCTGGAGGGCCACAGCTCTGCACAGTTTAGCTCCAACCCTAATCAAACACACCTGATCCAGCTAATCAAGCTCTTTAGGGTAACTTCCAAGTAGGTCTGAGTTTGAGCTGGAGCTCCAGGAATTGAGTTTCAGACCACTGATATAAATTAACCAATAAATCTCCAAATATAATGACAGTACAACTGTTTATTACACATTTATTATGAACAAACTCCATTCATGGTTCATGAGTTTCAGAGGTTAAATTGATCTCATGAAGTCACACAGCAAAAACCCTCACAGTGTTAATTTAACACTCTGAGTGTGGACACATATAGACACTTAAGCAGTGTTAAAAATAACACTGAAGTGGTGTTGAAGTTAATGAGATAATTAGGTAATTAACAGCTGATGCTTAAACATTAGTATAGACACCTGATGATAACAAGCAGAATCACCAAAGGAGAAAATCAACATTTTTAAGCAACCATTATAGTGGTCAGTGTTTGCATTAGTTGGGATCTTAACCCTTATATCTTTAATATTAAGTTTTGTTTGGCTGCTGTATCTACATTAAAACAGACAGACAAACCAAGAGCAGCAATCATCAGGCACTTGTGATTATGTTTTAACATCATATTTATTTCACCTAGAGTCTAATCTCAATATTTCCTGTATTTTCTATACATTTTGAAAAGATTTCTTTCAAGCAGTTCTGAATAAAAACAAAACACGTAGTTAAGGCACACACAGAGATAAAAAATCAGCGTGAGAATCACAACAACGGTGAGCATCAAATAAGCATGTTGTAGCCAATCTGTGGTTCCCATCATGCATTGCCACATTGTCTTTCTATTTGTTTTGCGATTACCTGTTTTTCCGAAAATGCTGTTTATTACCACTGTTGAGATTCATACGCTGATTCCAGATGTTTGTGTGTGCCTAAACAAAAAAACAAATAACAAATACCAAATACCACACACTACAAATTATGCAACAATTATCAAAATTTTATTAACAACATTTCGGTCGTATGACCTTCATCAGGTATCTTGCAATATCAATTACAAATCACGTTTAAAAAGACATTTAAAAAACACCATAGCCAATCACTGCAGAGAACCATTAATTAAAAACTCCACTCAATCAGTACATCATGATCAAGGAGAAGAAAAACACATTTCAATATATACACATACACAAAAAGAAACATTACAGCATCACATTGAATAATGCTTCGTCATTCATACCAAGAGGTGATAACGTTTGTAAGGTAAATATCCAAAATAACTCACGTCGCTGCAAGAGAATTCTAGGTGGCAAATTAACCCTTTCAATACCACAAAAGCGTAAAGTAGAAACAATATGATTTAAGGTAACAACATGTGCTGCAACCGGATAGTTCAAATCTTTTCTCCGAATAGAACTCTTGTGTTCACTAATTCTTTAAGTTGTTGTGATGTTTTTCCACCATAACCTAGACCACAGGGACATCGAAGTAAATAAACAACATGAGTCAAAACACAAGTTATTACAGAATAGATTTTTTTATTTTTTACCAGTTCTTGGATGACAGAAAAAATACGTGTTAAATGTATTATTGCACTGAGCACAATTACCATAACGATAATTGCCGTTTGGTATAGGACTAAGTACTCTCTGGGAAGGAGCAGGAGGATAATTTTGAAAGCGAGCATGTACCAAAAAATCTTTCAAATTCTTAGAACGTTTAAACACAATCAGAGGAGGAAGTTGAAAAATGTTATTCAATTCTGGACCCAAAGACAACAAATACCAATATTTTTTAAAAATAGATCTCATCAGAAAAGACTTAGAAGAATGAATTGTTACAAAAGTAAATTTTTTTTTTTTTTATTTTTTTTTTACTTTTTTCATTTTCTTTTTCAACAACTCAGAACGTGACTTCTGGAAAGCTGCATTAAAAGCTTCATCAGTCCATTCAGAAGGATAACCCCTATCTAAAAACTTCCTTTTCATAATTTGTGATTTCTCAATAAAATCTACATCAGAATAACAGATCCTCCTCAATCTATAACATTGACTCTTCGGAAGTCCCTTCTTTAAAGAAGTCGGATGAAAACTGGTTGCAAGCAGCAAAGTATTGCAATCCGTATCCTTTCTATATAAAGTAGTGATTAATTTGTCATCTTCTTTTAATACCCACATATCTAAAAAATGCACTAATTAATGGTTCTCTGCAGTGATTGGCTATGGTGTTTTTTGAATGTCTTTTTAAACGTGATTTGTAATTGATATTGCAAGATACCTGATGAAGGTCATACGACCGAAACGTTGTTAATAAAATTTTGATAATTGTTGCTTAATTTGTAGTGTGTGGTATTAGTTTTTTGTTATTTAGCTTGTTATTTTTTGTTATAAGAACTGCTTAAATGAAATTTAATGGTTGTATAGAAAATACATGCTCTATTGTTGTTGGTTTACAAGGCTGTTACAGTCAGTAAAGGAAAAATAACTCAGAGATTAGACTCTAGATGAAATAATGATGATGTTAAAACATAACCATGATGTCCTGATGCTCTTGGCTTGACTGTTTTAATGTAGATACAGCAGGCAAATAAAATCTAATATTAAAGATATAAGGGTCAAGATCCCAACTAATGCAAACACTGACCACTATAATGATTGCTTAAAAATGTTGATTTTCTCCTTTGGTGATTCTGCTTGTTATCATCAGGTGTCTATACTAATGTTTAATCATCAGCTGTTAATTACCTAATTATCTCATTAACTTCAACACTGCTCAGTGTTATTTTTAACACTGCTTCAGTGTCTATATGTGTCCACACTCAGAGTGTTAAATTAACACTGGGGATTTTGCTGTGCACTGAACTGAGGTGCTCCTCTCGACCTATTCTTGTCCAGGTCAGGCAGCAGTATAAGAAGTTCTTCAGATGTCTTTGCTGTGGACACAAACAACACTGAGGATTACAGCATCGTGTTCAGCAAATAAAAAGTACTGCACATGAGATTTTCTTGGTGGTGGGTGAAAAACACCTTTTTACAGCCTTTTACTGACATAAAATATTAGCTAAATGCTGACACAATTAAAATGTCATGAAAACTATTTCATGTGCATGGTGTAGGGAAATAACATGACTTTACACTTTACAGTTTAAGTAAAAAAATAAATATGAGACTTGTGCCAAATAATTAATAGAATTAATGTTTTGTTTGTTGAGCTCAGAAAGTTCCCAGAGAGGAAATGTCTGTTTCTTCTGTAGGAAACTTTTATTGCTTTTATTATTTGTATGGCAAAACATATTTTCAGGTCTGAGTATCACATATTTTATGGGGGTTATTAAGGGTGGTTGATTTACCTTCAAAACTAAACTATTCAAATAACTTAATAAACATGTCTCAAATTCAAAGTGAATCTGTACTCTCACATGGCTTGTATTTTTGCATTAAAGCATGGGAATGATGATCAACATTTGCTTTTGCTCAGGCTTTCATTTCTTAGTTTGAAATATGAACAATTAAGTCCAGCCATCTTCTGCAACATCTCTGTATTTAAAATGTAACATACAAAAGTCTTAACTGTATATTCTGCTTTGTTTTCTCAGTTGATATGGTCTAAAATGCATGGCGCAGGTGCACTCCGAATCCATTTTTGCTATAAGGACGGGGAAAATGGTTGGGACACCAAGCGCATGGTCTGAAAGGGTTGTCCCTATTTTTAAGAGCCATGGCAGATTTGCTATTTTACGTGGTGCAGGAAGTAAAATTGATAACTACGTCAGCCTGAAACTAGCAAAAATCACTTGCGTTGCGCCTGGTGATAGGGCCCAAAGAGTGATGTCACATGGACTCTTTTGGCCTTGTTGAAGTCCAGTTGCTGTATTCTGTTGCTGTATTCTGAATCTTGTAGAAGTTTCAGCCTCAGCAAGGAGAGGAGTTTGCATGCGCTGTAGATTGTGGAAATGTGAAGTTTTGTCAGTATGGACCTTGATCGAAAATGAAAGCAGGCTAGAAACAAGTCGAAGCGTACAACATTTGCAAAGAGCAAAAGTCTTCAGGTAGTAATGATTATGTATTAGCATAATCATTATTTGGCCTTAATCACTGACTAAACTTGTTTAGAGTGTAGTCTCATAATTATATTGCTTTTAAAAGCTTTTTGGAAGGATCTTTTACAAGGTGTTCAGACCAAAAAAAAAAAAGCTTAAAAAAGATTTGATTTTGTGCACACACAGACATCAAGAATCCACGCATGAATCTCAACAACGGTGGCAAATTTTTTAAGTTGTCGATCAAAATGCATTTTAAAGACATCTGTCTGATTATACTGAAATTGTCAGATCTTATGTTGTTCGCAGAGTTTATGTAACCGACAAAGTAAACCTAACTCAATTATTCAGGTTACTACATGATGACTATGTTAAAAGATAATCCTTTTAAGAGCTTTTTTTAGAAAATCCTTTTTGTTGAGTTAAGAGCCCAACAAAAGTAAACACTGACCGCTATACTGGAGACTTGTAAATGTTGATTTTCTCCTTTGGTGATTCTGCTTGTTAACATCAGGTGTCTTTAATAATGCTCAATCATCACCAAATTATCTCACTAACTTCAACACTGCTTCAGTATTATTTTTTAACTCTGCTTCAGTGTTACTTTAACAGTCATTGGAGTGGGACCAAATACACTCTGAGCAGTGTTGATTTAACACTGGGGATTTTACAGTCTATGGCATTGTGTGGAAAATCTGATAATGCAATGCCAACACAGCAAAAACGCTCAGTGTTAAATTAACACTCTCAGTGTTAATTTAACACTCTGAGTGTGGACACATATAGACACTGAAATAGTGTTAAAATAACACTGAGCAGTGTTGAAGTTAATGAGATAACTGGGTAATTATGAATAAACATTAGTATAGACACCTGATGATAACAAGCAGAATCACCAAAGGAGAAAATCAACATTTTTAAGCTACCATTACAGTGGTTAGTGTCTGCATTAGTTGGGATCTTGACCCTTATATCTTTAATATTAGATTTTGCTTGGCTGCTCTGTCTATGTTAAAACAAACAGACAAGTCAAGAGCAACAGTCATCAGCTGATTATGTTTTAACAACATCATCATTATTTCACCTAGAGTCTAATCTTTTCCTTCACTGATATTAACAGCCTTGTAAACCAACAATAGATCCTATAATTTTCTATACATTTTGGATAAATTTCATTTAGACAATTCTTATTCAAAAAGATTTATTTTAGTCACACACAAACATCAAGAATCAGCATATGAATCTCAACAATGGTGATAAACAGCATATTCTGAAAAACAGATGATCTCAAGACAATGTGGCAATGCATGATGGGAACCATGGATGAGTTTTGATTGGCTACCACATGCTTGTTTGATGCTCACCGTTGTTGTGATTCTCATGCTGATTCTTGTTGTCTGTGTGTGCCTAAACTATATGTTTTTTTTTTTTTAATATACAGAACTACTTGAAAGAAATCTTTTCAAAATGTATAGAAAATACAGGAACTATTGCTGTCGGTTTACAAGGCTGTTATAGTCAATAAAGGAAAACTCTGAGATTAGACGCTAGGTGAAATAAATATGATGTTAAAACAAAGTCATGTGCGCCTGATGACTGCTGCTCTTGACTTGTCTGTCTGTTTGTTTTAATACAGACACAGCAGCCAAACAAAATCTAATATTAAAGATATAAGGGTCAAGATCCCAACTAATACAGACACTAACCACTGTAATGGTAGCTTAAAAATGTTGATTTTCTCCTTTGATGATTCTGCTTGTTATCTTCAGGTGTCTACACTAATGTTTATTCATCAGCTGTTAATTACCCAATTATCTCATTAACTTCAACACTGCTCAGTGTTATTTTAACACTATTTCAGTGTCTATATGTGTCCACACTCAGAGTGTTAAAATAACACTGAGAGTGTTAATTTAACACTGAGCGTTTTTGCTGTGAAGAAACTGGAAATGTGAGTTTATGTATACATTTGTATTTGAAATTAAGAAGGAAACAGTGGACATGGGGTCATATTTCCTTACCAGGGTGATGGACTGATAATGTCTCTATAAACATCAGAGCACAACAATGATTTTTAGTTAAGTAGTCATTTTTGTTGGGTGAGGATCACTATATATCAGCTTACATCTGGTAAGACCTTCTTTCTTCTCATAATGATCCTTATTAGTCTCTCACCATGTATTGGTGTGTATAATTACGGTTGTGTAATAAAATAACCCACACAAGCAAAGTTGGATGACAGCATAACTGCCATAAAGTAATATCCTAGTTATGATATATAATGTATTATTAACATATAGTTCTTAACTGTATCATGTACATGTAATCATGTTAATCTATATGCATTTTTTTAAAAAAAACAACAGCCTGCACAATTAGAAACAATAGCTAAGCCACATTTGTAATATAATCTATAGGAAAAATCTATTATTTTAACAGATTACCTATCACACATTTTACAAAAGACAAAATTTACCACAATTAATATGTCTGCAATAAAATATGATGAATTCTAGTAAAGGTGGTCATGAGAAAAGGTATATGGATAGTGCTCGAAGCTATAAGTTTTCTCCTCTTTTCATCAGCCTTTTTAGTTTATTTGCCTTTTTTAAGATAATGATGATAGCGGTGATTCGCGCGCGGCTCGTGCACAATTAAGAACTGCGCTTCTATCAATATTGTGCTATTAACGTGTCCGTTTGGTTCATACATGAGGTTAGCACTTATAAAAGCGCCAAATTAAGGCGCGATTTAAAGTAAGAATTATAAAATAATAAATATAAATAATAAAATTAACTATGGTATAAATATTGGGGGCACCTACAAAACTCCACACCTACTCACTGCGTTTCATATGCAGGTCAAACTGAAATGCACCTAAAACTACATCTCTCATTCGGCACGAGAGGGGGAAATTTTTTTTACGCAGGTCGATATTCTGGTTTCAAAACTTTTTTGGGCGTATATTCCCATCTGATACGCTGGTATATCTAATTTCTTACAAACAGAGTCCAGAGAGTTAAAGTAAACAAAACAAAACATGTCATCTGCTATTATAACAAATGTTGGAGTACCTCAGGGTTGTGTCAGTTCTGCCATACTTTTTACTTTATACACAGAGGATTATCGATCTGACATGATAAATCAATATTTTTAAAAGTATTCTGATGACACTGTTTTAATATCTGTATTAAATGCTGCGGATAGTCTTGTGCTACGTCAACAGGGTGTGACCAAATTGGTAGAATGGTGTGAGAATGATCTTGTTATTAATATGAGTAAAACCGAAGAAATTATTATTTGGGTCCAAACTTTATGGTTGTACATCACCTGTTGTTATTCATAATGAAAAACAAACAGACAGGTTACAGTGTATCAGGGGTCTGCAACAATTAGCAGACCCCTGATACACAAGTTGGCTTACAAGTCTTGTTCCCAGTCGGCACTTTCTGTGCTTTCAGGTATTCCAAATGGCCATTTTGTTACTAAAGATACACTGTAAGACCGAACAGTAAAGGTTTGATAAATAAAATAAGTTTTAATAACTTAAAAATTGTAAAAAGCTCATTAGTCTCAAATTTTCTGCGTCATGTGTACTTTTTGTTTTTTTTTAAGTTTACAGTGCTCAACCGCTTTAATTTATTTTGTCATAACGTGATCCCGCCTGACGTCACTTCCATGCACTTACAACCAACGTGCTCACTCATCTTCACCTGAGAGAGAGTTCGCCATTTTGATGCGCTTGCCTCGGGTCGTTTTTAAGTCGAGAAAGGTTGAGAAAATATAGCGAAAAAGGAGATTTCACAGAGGCAGTTCCTGTGAATACTTTTGACACGACACGCGTTGTAGCATGCAGCAATTTCACGAAGATCATCGGACAAAGTTTTACTCCGTTTTGACCACGCTGTATATCGATTTTGGTTTTGGAAGCATTAATCCGGTAAGTAATCTGTTAACACTACATTTTACTGTCGTTTTACAAGTATCTGCAAGCTTGGTGTCTTGAAAGCGGATTTATTTTATGCCTTTACAAGTAAATGTGATGTGCATCGCAGACTAGTAAACCGGTAATCATTTAATTGGGACATGACATTAACATGGAATAATCCTTGTTAAACAGTCATAGTTGGGATTCGCGTAAAAAAAGAAAACTAAAGATTGTGGTGACGTAACGTTACAATTGATTATGTTATGGTGCAAATGACAAAACAACAGACGTGCGTGTGCTAGAGCAGGGGTTTTCCTGCATAGAAAAATTGGCGGCACACACTTTCTTTTAGCCGTTAACTAGTGATGTGCGATACCACTGGTTTCCTAACCGATCCGATACCAAGTAAAATGAAGGCGAGTATCGGCGATACCGATCCGATACCGATACTTTGCCCAAAAGTATTTCATTACTTATTTCATAAGCAAATTTCACAAATTTCTTTTAAGAATTAAGGGAGCTGCTGTTGTTTTATCTTTGTCACAAAAACCCAAGCCCCCAAAATACAGCCACATCGTCACATTTTCTCCCCCTGTACCTGGATAAAGCCTGCCTGCTGCAGAAAAGGACTCTGAAAGCGATGTCTGTCTCGCCCTAGCAGCACCCGCGCCTCTCCTTTCCTCCTCCTCTGACCGCCTCGCCATGACGTTGTCATATTCTGTCTTGTGATTTATATGTAGATGTTTGATTAGGTTTGTGGTATTACCACAGTACCTCACTGTTTTGTTACACGTGTCACAAACTGCATCGTTTGAGTTTATGGAAGTGAAGTAGCTCCACACATAACTTCGCTTGCGTTCACTCATATTCAATCCGCCGGACTGACAGCGTGACTGAACAACATACCAGCGGACTGAGTGGCTAGCATGCTCTGCAGTTCTACATTGCCATTTTACGCACATGACTTGGCAGGCGGAAGAACAAGTAGTTCCGACTAAGTTGGCATTATTCAGATAAACTAGGGTAATTGTGATTAATTTCTTCTGTATTTCTATTTCCAATAAACTACACATTTGCTCCAAATTACTGAAATATCGATATTTTGATAAGATAATCGATTCTAAAACATACAAAGCTGGTATCGGAGATATCGATATTTTAGTATCGATCTGCACATCACTACCGTTAACCACTCTCTTCAAACATGCCGCTGTTCACCCACGCTCACAGACGTGTGGTTTCAGTTCTCCCTATATTTTTTTCGTAAATATACATCTTTTGGAACGAATTCGTTGGCTTGGTACATTTACCTGAGTGTCAATGTTAAAGCACAGATTAAAACAAGCTGCCTTTATTATTTTTTTTTTTATTATTTAAGTTATATGCATGTTTTACTTTTTTTACGGAGTTTGTTATTTTGACTTTTATTGTACCACAGGGATAATGCATTACATAATGTGCAGAAGTGCTTGTGTTAAGATGATACATTTCTGTTTTGGTATTTAGCTTTTAATACTTTAAAAAGCAGACTGTATACTGATGTGTTTTTTGGGAACATTGCAGCCTAACTAACTTTTGAATGTTTCTTTTTTTCAGGTTAAAACTGAAGCATCTGGCCAACAAAAAGAGTTTTCAGTGCAGTATGTTGAAAAACTATTAACAACAATGGACACATTGCAATATAGTGACTAAAATGTGAATGAGGACAGTGTACATAGAACCATTTAAGCAAAAATCCAATGGCTTGGAGGTGTAAACTTTGTGTTGCTGCCTTTGATAACAGGGCACATGTACTGGCACATTATCGTTTACATCATAGTAGTGTTTCCTCAGTCAGTCCATTACCATGTGTCCATGATGACTGGTATGGATGGAAGAACAGCCTAACATTTAAGATGGGCAACTACCGCACAAAGTTAAGTCATGCTGGATCTCAGGAAGTTGCTGTAAATTCTGGAAAGAGGAGTAAAAACAACCCCCAAAAAGATGCCCCCCACACGAACATCAAAAGACCAAAAAGGGCGGAGATTAATTTCCTTCCAAATTTCCCAAGAGGTGAAAATGCTTCAAGTCTCGAACAACAAAGACAAAAAATTATAGATGAAGTTCAGATCACTGACAAAAATCTTGTCTTGATCACAAAGTTGATGGACAGCACTTTTGCTTTGCGACGCAAAGAGATCGTCTGTAATGAGCTACCAGTTAATGAAATCCTGGAACGATGGCCTGCTCTTAAATTAGAGTTGCAGGTAAAAATATTTTCTTTATTATAACTATTCAAGATCTTTACATTTAATAGTTTGTTGTGGTTGTGTTGAATGTTCATTGTGTAAGTTTCTTTTTGTAAATGTTTTTACAGATCTGTGCTGAGTTTCACAGAGTGACAAATGTCAACCTAAAGAATCGTTTCTTTGCTCAACTGGACCAACATACCCCCCGGCTTCAGAGCCTGTTTCGGAAAAAAGCTTCTCGAACAGGAAAAGCTTCTGAACTGCTGGATCAGCTCTTCAAGATTTATGACCTCCAGGTCAGTTAGTTACAATTCTTAAAGGGATACTCCACCCCAAAATGAAAATTTTGTCATTAATCACTTACCCCTATCGTTCCAAACCCATAAAAGCTTTGATCGTCTTCAGAACACAATTTAGGATATTTTGGATGAAAACCGGTACACAGCAAAAAGCCCAGAGTTAAATTAACTCTCCTGGGAGTTTATTTGAGTCCACACTCAAGAGTGTGAAAGTGTTAAAATCTGAGTGTTAAATTAACACTGAGTCAGAGTTAAAGTTAATGAGATAATTAGTGATTAATTAAGTGATGATTGATCATTATTGAAGACACCTGATGATAACAAGCAGAATCACCAAAAGAGAAAATCACAATTTTTAAGCAACCATTATAGTGGTCAGTAGTTGCATTAGTTGGTCACTTGACCCTTATGTTTTTAAAGTTAGAATTTGTTTGGCTGCTAGATTTCAGTTTAATCAGCCAGACAAATCAAAAGCACAAGTCAACAGATGATGATTATGTTGTGACATAATCGTTTAACACTTTTGGAGTCTAATCTCTAATTTATGTTTCCTTTATTGGAAATATAACTCAGAGAATACACTCTAAATGAGTTCAATGACTCAGGTCAAATAATTATCTTGAGTATTTAGCCTTTTAGCACAAAAAAAAGAAAAATGACATTTTAGAAGAACTACTGACACGCTGTTGTGATGTGTCATATGTATATAGCCATTTCTGAAAAAGTCATTTGTCTCAGCACACACAGACATCAAGAACCAGAGTATGAATCTCAACAACGGTGACAAACAGCATATTCAGAAAAAAAACAGATAAAGGAGAGTATAGAGACTTTTCAGCTCATAATTTATTCATGCCGCAATGCATGATGGGAGGCATTGATGAGTTTTGATTGGTTACAACATGATTTTTTGATGGTCACCATTGTTGTGATTCTCATGCTGATTCTTCTTGTCTGTATGTCTTAATTAAAGGACTTTTTTTTTTAATCAAAATAAATTTTAAAAACATCTGTCTGATTATTGATATATTGTGTCAGAGTTGATCTAATCGGTAAAGAAACTAAACTCTATAATATAGGATGTTACATTAAGAACATGTCAAAACATAGACTAAGACAACATGGACATCCATCTTTTGGTTTGTCTGTCTGTTTTAACATAGATACAGCAGCAAAACAAACTTTAATGTTAAAAGTGTAATGGTCAAGAGCCCAACTAATGCAAACACTGACCGCTATAACGGTTGCTTAAAAATTGTGATTTTCTCTTTTGGTGATTCTGCTTGTTATCATCAGGTGTCTTCAATAATGATCAGTCATCACTTAATTAATCACTAATTATCTCATTAACTTTAACTCTGACTCAGTGTTAATTTAACACTCTGATTTTAACACTTTCACACTCTTGAGTGTGGACTCATATAAACTCCCAGGAGAGTTAATTTAACTCTGGGCTTTTTGCTGTGTAGCTTTTTCCCATTGACTGCCATAGAAGTTAAACTGTCAAGGTCCATAAACATATGAAAGGCATTGTCAGAATAGTCCATCTGTCATCAGTGATTCAAATATAATTTCATGAAGCTACGGGAATACTTTTTGTACGCAAAGAAAACAAAAATAACAACTTTAGTCAACAATTGTCATATGTTTAAGGACCTTGACATTGTAACTCTCATGACAGTCAATGGGACAGTCAAAAGCTACCGGTTTTCATCCAAAATATCCTAAATTGTGTTCCGAAGACGATCAAAGCTTTTATGGGTTTGGAACGACATCGGGTAAGTGATTCATGACAATTTTCATTTTGGGGTGGAGTATCACTTTAATGCTTGGTAAAGCTGCTTAATTATCTTTAGTTGATCTCTAATGGTTGACTCAAGAATAGTGTTGTGAGGCAATCAAGTTGATGTCCATGTTAGACGTGCTGCGGTACTCCAGGCTCTCCCTTCGTATATGCATGAGAGTGATGTCAGCTTTTTCAAGATGTGGGATGTAAGTGTGTATATTCAGTGTCTATAGTTTATTAAAATAATTGCTGTCACATTTGAACTCACCTATGATATGATTGTGATTTAATAGATATGCAGATTGTGAGTGTTGTGTTTGTTTGTTTGTTTTTTGGACTGTCCTGGTATTTGACGGCAGGTATTTGGCGTCATCTTTAAGATGAATTTTAGTAATGGGTAATTGTTTCTCTTGTTGTCTTTAGGTGGAGCAGTCTGATGAACCGGACATCAATGATGTACCACTTGGGCTCCTCCTAAGCAATCAGACATCATCAGATGCCTGTTTTTTTCTGCCCAGAGAGGATTGCAGTTCTGATTGAGGATAACATTGTTATTGAGTCCTCCACACTGGCTGATGCATTCATCATTCTCTTTGCACTTACATACATCCTGCACCTTAACTATCCAAAACAACTGCTCAACACATTTGACTTCGTCCAGAAGGTCTTGATGGGTAGTTGAGGCCTAGAGTTATGAGTCTGAAAAATGACCTGTTGGCAGTACTGTAAGCACATTTGTTTTTCTTGCTGTGCAGATGGGTTTTATAGATATTGTTCCTGAAGTTTTAATGTGTTAAAGTTGAATGAAAGCCTGTTTTGTACATTTTATACTTGTGTAATATGTATCTAATGCATATATTTGTATTGACAAATATTCTAAATGTGTGCTATGTTGTGACAACAAAAATGTGAAAAATGACTTAAAATAGTTTAATCTCTTTAATGGTAACTTTCTCATGCTATTTGTTTAGTTGTATTTTCTAAATCTTTGCAATGTCACACCATAGAGCACATTTACAAATATAATACACACATGTAGTTTTGAAATTGTGGAATGTTGTGGTTGCATTAGGCATTTGCACATAAGGTTAAATGATGGCTTGCTTGCAGCAGACAATTGCACACTGCCATACTGTTGCCTTTTTTTGCATATTATACATCTTACACAATTGTTGTATATTGTAGTAGTTGTAATGTTAAATGCTCTTTGACAGACTGAAGGTTCGAATAGGATACTTGCACACTGGTGTGACAAAGAGATTCTGTATCTGTTTACATTGTAGTGCACAAACTTCAGCTTTTTTTTGCATACGTAACAAAGGTTATTTAGAAAGTTTACACATGGCACATTCATGTTTGTGTATTTTGTATTGGTTTACATTGCAATAATATGCGATATTGCAGATATTTCAAGAACTTCTTATTTGGTTAATAAATAAGTTACTTGCACTGAAGTCTCCTTGTGGTTATTTTTGCCATATTGAAAATGTAAAGTTTTTTTATTATTATTTTAGGAGGATTATAATTGTAGGACTGTGTCCCCAATTAATGTAAAAAAAGTTAACAAAAAATTAACAATTTGATTAGTAAGAATGTAAATATTTAACTTTAAAACTAATGAAAATATTCAAGTTATCTGTACTTGATATGAATATGTACTGTAAACTCAAAATACCTAGTTAAAAATTAACAACATTATATGGTAACAGACACTTAAAAAAATATATTTTATAGAACTTAAAAAAATTAAGGTAACAACTTAAAAATTTCGATGTAATCTGTTTCAACTATTTTTTTGAGTTAAGTGAACTTGTCGGGTTTTACAGTGTAGGCTTGGGATCGGAAAACAAATGCCTTTGATAATTTTTAACCATACAGATATCTGGTTGGTCTGGTTGTGGTGCTTGTCTGTTGGGCAGGTTTGGTCTGATGGCTAGCAGCAAACAGTGAGTTGTTGTTGCTTTATTAAATTAATTTGTTTATAAGGAAGTAAAGAGCTCAGGGCTGTTTTCTAATAAAATACGTTTTTTTGTGACACCCTATGGGTCATTCAGCTATTTTTCAATCACCAAAATCACATTTTCCCACCTCAAGCATTATAAAATGTAACATTTATCATCATTTTCACATTTTTATAGGACTAAAGCTAAACATACACATTGTGTGTCTACAGTCGCTTTATTTTTGTACAAAATGTTGAGCTAAAACCACAGTTTTATTGTTTTATAATATTTATGTTCAGGAAAATAATCTGCTCAGGTGTCATTATTAAATAATTATAGAAATGATTTTAAAAACTGTTATACAAGTTTCTTTCTTTCTTTCTTTCTTTCTTTCTTTTTTGTTAATATTACTGATGATGTAAAGCTCATAAATAGCATTGTTTAGTCATTTTTTAAACACCAGGATTGCTTGGTGGAGGGTGAAAAGCAGATTCCTCAAAATAATCAAACTTCAACATTTTCAAATGTTTAAAAAATAAATAAAATCAAATTTTTTTTTTTTTAAAGTATGCTTTAAAAAAGTGATGGGAAATTTACATTGATTTTGCATCAATTTACATTGTATGAAAACATTTGATTCTGTAAGGGCCCATTTTACTGTGTGTTAATTCATATTCCTCATATAAAATATGTCAAAAATGGTCAAATGTATTTTCAGGATGGAGGGCCATAGGTTCTATTGGTATTGTGATATACATTTAAAATAAAAATATACAAATAAATAAATGAACAGATAATGTCTAAAATTTAAAGTTAATCTTGATTGGGGTACATTTTAAGCACTTAGGGTACAACTCCATTGGTTGTACCCTCATTGGGTCATATATGTACCATTTAAGGATGATAAAGGTACACATATGTTTGTACCATTTAATACCCAAACAAAAGTACAATTACTTCTGTGACCAAAAGCATGTGATTCCAATTGCATGAGAAATTTTTACTTTGCAAAAGTCTAGCTGTTATAGCAGCCAAATAAAATGTAATATTAAAAATTCAAGAATCAAGAGCCCAACTAAAGTAAACACATATCGCTATAATGAACACTTATAGAATATGATTTTCTTCATCAGTGATTCTGCTTGTTAACATCAGATCAGGAGATTGCATGATTTTTTTACACATTAATGTGTTAAATATTTTAACACACTGCCTGTGTTAAGAATAACGCAAAATGTGTTGTAACTAGACACACAGATGTGTTAAATCTAACAAAGGTTGTGTTATTTTTAACACATCTGTTTTAAGAGTGCATATAAAAGGTACATTGTAGCCACAAAAGGTACAAATTGGCCCTTTAAAGGTACTATCTGCAGGGGTACCAATACATACCCATGTTAAAGGGTACAATGGTGGTAGAGGGTACTGCCCCAGTGACAAGCCATTGTACCCCTAAAGGTACGAATTTTGCAAAAAATTTTTCTGACAGTGTATTTAATATTAAAACATAAATGACTAGAATGCATTTTGCTTTTGCTCAGTGTACATTCGGTTTCTTTTCATTTTCTCATTCAAGTTTTTCCCTTATATTATTTGGATGCATTTTGTTACAAAATGTTACTAACTATAATAATTAATTAAAATATGAAATAATAATATAACATTGTTGCATTTAAACATGTTTTAGCAGTTCTGACTTTGAGAAGAACATCCTAGTTTGAAATATAAAATACTAAATCAAGCCATGCTTCACCTGCTTTCTGCACAGTAAATTCCCCAGTGTTAAATCAACACCACTCGGTGTTCATATGGGAACCACCAGCAGGGTGTTAAAAGTAACACCGAAGCAGTGTTAGAGTTAATTAGGTATTTGAGTGATTAATTAAGCGATGATTGATCATTATTGAAGACACCTGATGATAACAAGCAGAATCACCAAAGCAGAAAATCACAATTTTTAAGCAACCATTATAGGGGTCAGTGTTTGCATTAGTTGGGCTCTTTACCCTTACACTTTTAACATTAGAGTTTGTTTGGTGGCTATATTTCAGTTATAATAGTCAGACAAACACAGAGCAGCAGTCATCAGGTGGTGGTGGTGGTGGTGGTGGTGGTGGTGATGATGTCTTTGATCTGAGTCACTGAATTCATCAAACAGTTATCTTGAATGCTTAACATCAGTCTTGTGATTCTCAATGAAAGATTTTTTTTTTTTTTAACTGATTTTAGAAGTGTTTCTTACAAGCTGTCATGATGTGATTTATATTAAAAATGTTTCTGGAAGGAAGCTATGTGTTTAGGCACACAGACATCAAGAACCAGAGTATGAATCTCAACAACGGTGACAAACAAAATAAATTACAAAGGCAATTCCGCTCATAATTTATTCATGCTGCAACGCATGATGGGAGCAATAGAGTTTGATTGGCTACAACATGCTTATTTGAGGCTCACCATTGTTGTAATTCTCATGCTGATTCTTCATGTCTCTGCATCTTAATTAAAGTTTTTTTTTTTTTTTTTATTAATTATTATTATTATTTATTTTTATTTTTATTTTATAGAAAGATTTTGACCAAAACAAATTTAAAAACTTCTGTTTGAGTATAGATATATTGTATATAAGGTTGATGTAATCAGTAGAGAAACCTAACTCTGTTATAAAGAACAGTACACAGCAAAAACCCTCAGTGTTAAATTAACACTCTCAGTGTGGACACATATAGACACTGAAGCAGTGTTGAAGTCCATGAGATAATTGGGTAATTAGCAGCTGATGAATAAACATTAGTATAGACACCTGATGATAACAAGCAGAATCACCAAAGGAGAAAATCACAATTTTTAAGCAACCATTATAGTGGTCAGTGTTTGCATTAGTTGGGATCTTGACCCTTACATTTTTAACATTAGAGTTTGTTTGGCTGCTGTATCTATGTTAAAACAGACAGACAAGTCAAGAGCAGCAGTCATCAGGTGCGCATGATTATGTTTTAGCATAACCGTTATTTCACCTAGCGTACTGATTTTAAAAGCCTTGTAAACCAACAACAATAGATCATGTATTTCATATACATTTTGGAGTTTTGGAATTTAAAAATTCGAAAAGGTATATATATTTTATTGTATTATTATTTTTTTTTTGGCACACATAAACATCAAGAATCAGCGTATGACTTTCAACAATGGTGATAAACAGCATATTTGGAAAAACGGATGATCTCAAAACAAATAGAAAGACAATGTGGCAATGCATGATGGGAACCACGGATGAGTTTTGATTGGCTACAACGTGCTGATTTGATGCTCATCGTTGTTGTGATTCTCATGCTGATTCTTGATGTCTGTGTGTGCCTAAACTATATGTTTGTTTTTTTTTTTTTTGTTTTTTTTTTTACAAATTCAGAACTGCTTGAAAGAAATCTTTTCAAGATACAATCTATTGCTGTCGGTTTGCAAGGCTGTTATAGTCAATAAAGGAAAACTTAGAGATTAGACGCTAGGTGAAAAAAATGATGATGCTAAAACATAATAATGATCACCTGATGACTGCTGCTCTTGACTTGTCTCTCTGTTTTAACATAGACACAGCAGCCAAACAAAATCTAATGTTAAAGATATAAGGGTCATGATCCCAATTAATGGTTGCTTAAAAATGTTGATTTTCTCCTTTGGTGATTCTGCTTGTTATCATCAGGTGTCTATACTAATGTTTATTCATCAGCTGCTAATTACCCAATTATCTCATTAACTTCAACACTGCTCAGTGTTATTTTAACACTACTTCAGTGTCTATATGTGTCCACACTCAGAGTGTTAAATTAACACTGAGAGTGTTAATTGAACACTGAGCGTTTTTGCTGTGTAAGCAATCCCAGTGTCGTGTTTTTGGATGTAAGACTGAACATAAGAATCTACATTTTCTCCCAACATCTAAGCCACTGAGGATGCATTTAAAGCAATATACACCCAAACAGCCTATTGAAGAAGTTAAGAAGAGATGAAAGAACAAAAAAGATATTGAATTACACAGGAAAGTCACTGAAAATAAACTTCATAGGAACTGGACATGTAAGCTATTGTTGTACATTTGCATTTGTATTTAAATTTGAGAATGAAACAGCAGGCTCATACTTCCATATCAGGGTGATGAACACATAACACACACAATATTGGCTCAGATAAGCATTCAGTCATGTCAAAAAGGATCACTGTATATCAGCTCACAACAGGTAAGATTTTCTTTCTGCTCATACTGATCCTCAGCAATCTCTGTAAACCAAACAACCTGCAGCATGCATTGATGTGTTTTGATGTGTGTTCATGTGTAACTTGATCATGTTAGGTCTCTTATGTAAGTATAGGGATGTCTAAATCTCAACAAATTACTCCAGAGATATTGTAAATCTACACATATTTCCAGGTGTGATGATTTTGGGAAAAAGCTTGAAATTCTAAGATGATTAGTAATAATGTATACAATCTTTTTAGGCTTACAGTGCTTTTTGGAATTTTTAATACAGTATTTGATACTGCATTTTGAAAATATTTAAAATTTCTAATTCTTTTGTGCTTTATTGCATTATACTTTGACTATAAATAACTTATTTAATATGCAAATTAATTCCATGGAATTTTCTGTTTGTTTGATGCAAAGAAGGAACAAACCCTGCAGTCATGTATCAATGCCAAATCTATGTTTTTTTTTTTTACCTCCAGAACTATTGTGTGTTTGAAGATAAATATTACTGTAAAAATTCACAATGGCTTCTTCTTTTCTTAAAAGTATGTATATTGGTTCTCAGTCCTAAAACATTTAGAATGTTAACTTATTTTCTCTTCAAATTTTTGTATTTCTTGACAGGTTTTATAAGAGCACAGACTACCTTCTCTGTGATGCTGTGTAAGTCTAAGCAGTATTTTTTAAAATGTTTGTTAATATTTAATAACAACAACAACAATAATAATAATAATAATAATAATAATAATAATAATAATAATAATAATAATAATAATAATAATAATAATAATAATAATAATAATAATAATAGTTCACTGCAATACGAATAATACTTTTAACCTTTCTCTTCTGGCGTTTGTTATTGAACATTATCATTCCAAAAACAAACTGGAAACAGACTAGAAAAAAAATACTGGTCAATAATATTATTTCTATTTAGCTTATGCATTATACTTGATACTACAATTTCTTACTCTCAACTCTTCACAATTTGACACTCGATCAGGATCTCTTTTGGAGGACTTTAGATGATATCAGCCCTGAAACACCATACATCACTACCGAATTTTACTACAGTGATTTGATTGCAACATATAATCATTAATGTTAACATTATACAAATTGTACAAACTTTAATTATTGTACAAACTCTAATTTAACAAACGTTATTGTACAAACTTTAATTTAACAAACCTTAATTATTGTAGAAACTTTAATTTAACAAACTTTAATTATTGTGCAAACTTTAATTTGCTGTTAAGCTGCTTTGAAACGATTTGTTTTTCGTGAAAAGCGCTATACAAATAAACTTGACTTGACTTGACTTGACTTTTGTTGCTTAATTTGTATTAATTTTCTTTCTTTCTTTTTTTTTTTCTTCAGATGTCTTGGCCTGTATATTTATCTCACAAGAGACAACTACAGCTGGTAATGTATTGTGCGGGGGTATTTTACCTAAAATTGAACAGATCTGTAAACTCACTGAACAAAACAAAATGACACTTTTTCATCATTCATGTCAGAAAATGTCAAAATTGGGTAGCACTTAATTTTTAAAGACCAAATTTTAACCATTAACTAGTAGCTTGTTAGCATTACTAGCATGTTGGCTGTATTAGGCACACAATAATGCTTCATTCTGCATGACTATATTCTAGATCCCTTAACAACCCTTATGTAGTGTTCTCTTTTTGGTTTATTGGCTAATGGTCAGTTTTCACTGAACTGCTATAAAGAATCCTATTAAACAAATAGCACTATATAACCTTCAATTTTTAAAAAAAGGCTTTTAGACATGAACACTTGTCATTTTAAAACTATGTACAGAACACACACCAAAAAAAAAAAAAAAAAAAAACCTCCAGACTTACTTAAACACACATAGACATCAAGAACCAGCATATGAATCTCAACAGTGGTGACAATAATTATTCCTACTGCAATGCATGATGGGAGTTTTTATTATGGCGTTACCCAGCATGCATTGCAGCATGACACATTTTGTTATCACAATTGTTGAGATTCATATGCTGGTTCTTGATGTCTATGTGTGAAAGTCTGGAGTTTTTTTTTTTTTTTTTTTTTAAATGCAGTACATAGTTTCAAAATTATTTCTCTATAACAGCAAAACTTTGTTTTGCATGCGGTAGTCTCACTAGATTAATTATATACAGAAAATTATACATGGAACTACAACATACAAACAACAAAAAAAATTTTTGTGTATTTTCCCTTCAGTTTTGTCTTCAGCAAGTGAAATGCATGCTCAATCGGATTCAGGTCAGGTGATTGACTTGGCCATTGCATAACAGTCCACTTTATTCCCATTCCCAAAAACTCTTTGGTTGCTTTTGCAGTATGCTTTGGGTCATTGTCCATCTGCACTGTGAAGCACTGTCCAATGAGTTCTGAAGCATTTGAATATGAGCAGATAATATTGCCCGAAACACTTCAGAATTCATCCTGCTGCTTTTGTCAGCAGTCACATCATCAATAAATACAAGAGAACCAGTTCCATTGGCAGCCATACATACATACATACGCCATGACACTAGCACCACCATGCTTCACTGATGAGGTGGTATGCAGTTCCTTTCCTTCTCCATACTCTTCTCCTCCCATCACTCTGGTACAAGTTGATCTTGGTCTCATCTGTCCATAGGATGTTGTTTCAGAACTGTGAAGGCTTTTTTAGATGTCGGAATCTGGCCTTCCTGTTTTTGAGGCTCACCAATGGTTTACATCTTGTGGTGAACCCTCTGTATTCACTCTGGTGAAGTCTTGAAGTCTTGTCTTGATTGTTGACTTTGACACACATACACCTACCTCCTGGAGAGTGTTCTTGATCCGGCCAACTGTTGTGAAGGGTGTTTTCTTCACCAGGGAAAGAATTCTTTGGTCATCCAACACAGTTGTTTTCCGTGGTCTTCCGGGTCTTTTGGTGTTGCTGAGCTCACCGATGTACAATTATGGTTGAACCACTGAATGGTGATTCATTAAAATTATGGTAAAAAAGTAAACACTATTTTTCTTATATCTTTAAAGTGCATTGTCCAAAATGCCTTAAAACCATTTACATATGGAGAACAAATCATTCTGAGGTAACACACTTATTTTATTAATTTATAATGCTCTGGGGACTAACAATAAATTTAAAATTATCCGACATTTTGGCTAACAGATGAAGACTGTAATACTGAGGTTGATAAGACATATTTTAAGTCTTATAATTTTTCATATAATTCTTCACAACTGCTTATAGATCATTAAGTGTTCTTTTAAAGACACCTTTTATGCATAATCTACTTTTATTCTTTTAATCCACCAAGGTGTTTGAATTTAAATGTGTTGGAATTGAGTATACACATCATTAGAATGATACAAATACATCCAGTGATTTTTTATTTTTTTTATTTTTTAATCTTTATAAAAATCAAACCAGGCTCAAAAAACAAGCACTTTGGAGCCTGTCCACAAAATTACATCATATTCCGGTAGCCCCACCCACTGCTATTGATTGACAGGCTTGTATTACCATGTCCTCAGTGTGTTTGCCATGTCCGCCACTTTGTCTGTGTGACAGCTGTGTCGAAAGCAATGGCCAGTCATGAACACCCTTGCTCTGTCTATGCATAACTTTGATTTGGTTTTAAAAATGTTTGTAAGAGTTTATTTATATATCTTTTTCTCACTCACTGATATTTTTCTATACCTGTAAATAAAGGAGACAAATTACATTCTGCAAGTTTTCATGGATTACTTGACAAATATAACAAAAACAGTATAACAGTAAGGTATTGAGTTTATCTTGTTCACTGACTGTTAATACATTGTAGCATTGGGCTGATAGACAATGCTGAGGTGGCACCAATTTACTACTTTGTTATTTAATAAAAAATACAAACAAAACAAGGACATAAATAAATAAATAAATAAATAAATAAATAAATCATTATAATTCAATAAAAATAAAAAATGACTGTTCTTCTGTCTTTATATTGTTTTGTGATTAATAGCTGTCAGGCTGGTAAATGGACTGAACCCCTGTTCTGGAAGAGTGGAGGTTCTCCACAATGGAATATGGGGAACAGTGTGTGATGATCTGTGGGATTCGACAGACGCAGCAGTGGTGTGCAGAGAACTGGACTGTGGGAGTGTTATAGAGGCAAAGAGTTCTGCTTATTTTGGACAAGGTTCTGGACAAATATGGTTGGATGATGTCTGGTGCTATGGGAGTGAATCTACACTGGAAAACTGTTTGTCAGGAGGATGGGGATCACATGACTTTGTGCACAATGAAGATGCTGGAGTCATCTGCCAAAGTGAGTCAAAGACATTTATACAACTGATGTATAGCTGTACAGTATATTTTCTCATTAACAGTGCAGCAGTGTTTAATGTTCTTAATAATATGATCTACTTGAAAAAATCATTAGAGTATTTCATTTTGTTTACATTTACAATTAAAAAGAGACAGAATCCAACAGCATATAATGTGTGGTCTTTTAAAAGGTCTTTTACTTTACATGCCACATGCTCCATCCATTTTTTGCTGTGTTTGCTGTTTTATATTAAGACACCATATAAACACTACTTTTAAAATGCTAATTACTGCTGTTATTATGGGTCTTTTCCCATTAAAGTCAAAGCCTGCCCAGGCAGTTAATTTTATGTCTATAATTTGGTTAATCCAACTGTCTGCAATGCATCATACTGTGCAGGTGATTATATTTGCATGAGCTCCTTCTCCATATTCATGATATTTGTGTATCTGTTAATTAATCACTATTCATTCAAACTTTCAGATGTTAGCAGCTCTACAGTCGTCATACCAACAACCATCTCAACTGGTAATGTAACACACTGTGTCTCTATTGGCATTATAAATTGTGTGAGTGTATGTGTGAGTGAGTGTGATTTTGTCAGCAAATGATAAAACAGGTTAACAAAAACTTGCATTAAAGATGACCAAAAGCTAGAGAGCAGAATATCACAGACTCAAGGGTTCAGGACTCTTTTATAAAGCCAACAAAAAGAAAAACACAATGACAGTATTGTTTTTTTTTTTTTCCTTTATTCAATTGTTGTTGGAAACTAAGAAGCAGAGGTGAGAAATGTTAACCCCGACATAAATGGCCTAAAGCCGTGTAAGCACAAGCATGCCTAGACCCTATAGATAACATTTTGGCCAAATGTTTTAAGCAGCACCTGGTCATGAGAACTAGAGACATGTAAACATTCACATGCATTTAACTCTCAGTAGGAAGATCAGAGACTGGCAGAAACCCCTCAATAGAATCTATATTGAATATAATCAGTAAACAGACTAAATGTCAAATGTCAAATACACTATTAAAAGAGAAGGTTGTATATAGAAAATATTTGGATATATTCTATATTCTATATTCTATATAGAACCCTATAGGGGTTCCCATCATGCACTTAGAAGAAAATGTTCTTTATAGAACTTTAAAGGGTTCTATCAGGCGCAACACATTTGGAACAATATAGGTTCCATATAGAACCCTTTTTAAGCTAGGAAAAATATTATGTGTAGAATGCATTAAGGGTTCCCATCATGGGATCATTTTATGGATTAAATGTTTGTTTTATTTTAATTAAATTTAATTGATATCTGAAGTGCCTGATAGAACCTTTTCTTCTATACAATGTGGATCACCTTAGTTTTTCATATGATGTTATGTCAGGATGTAGGATCAACAGATATGTAAGGAATAATTGACGATGGGCCGTTGTTCAATTATTCCGCTTATACTACGGTTACCACACCTCAGGACATCGATCAGATGATATATTTCAAGGCATTCGTCCGGTTTTTGTTCTTACACGGCTATTGTGAGCAGGATTAATTTCTTACGCTCATCCAAAGCCTTCGTTGCTAGTTCCAAAACGTCATTTTAGACCTAGTAACGACGCTTGAGCCGTTGATAGCAGAATAATGCAGTTAATAATGTAGTTTAGACAGACAGACTGGCAGGCAAACAGACGGAAAGAGAGAGACAGAAAGAGATTAAGCTTGTGAATTACCTCTGTGAATCTGTGCTTCCTCAAACGTGATCAGCAGCAGTGTCTCTACTTATAGTGAAACTTTATGTTCATTTTCAGGAACAGCGTCGATGTTACCTCGTTATGAGAAATGTTGTGTAGTTTTTAAGTTGTTAATCGTCAGAGCAGCGCTAACAACATTAGCGCGTATGTTCACGTCTGTTCTGGCTGTTATGTGTGTGCGTCTGTTAGAGAGAGTGGAGAAATAGTGTGTGCTTTCCATACATAATAAAACTTAATTTTGCGGCAAATCATGGAAGAAATCTGTTGTTTCTTTGTATTGTTTGTATCTGTATTTATTTGTTTGGCCAGTGTCGTTGTGGTATTTGATTATTTTGCTGTTTTAGGCTGTAAGGACCTTTGAAATAGCTAACTGAAATAGTGTGGCGAAGTGATATAAACATGTAATGCGGTTAGAAGCTGCCTGGAACTAAGTTCGCCGTGCGTTTCCCTGAAAATAATGCACACCTTCAGAACGTTCATCAGTCAATCAGATTCAAGCATTCAATGGCTCCGTAGTATAAAAACAGATTCTTTACCTTTAACTGTCACTGTCCCATCAGCGGGTTTACTTCACCATATTACAAATAAATCCTAATCTAATCATGACAAACTATATATTGTTGGAAAGGTCTTTGGTGGTTATGGCTCTGATCAGACATGAAAATATGTTGTGGGACTATCGTATAGTCAGGTAACATTTCTTTGAATAAAACCACCGTAAATATGAACACACGATTGAATTCAACATAAAACAAATGATTACTTTTAATTAAAATCTTCATTAATGCCAAAAATGCTTACGTTTATGGGTCTTCTTGTTTGCTTAGGCTGCTATGCCACTGTAACCGGTTTATGCTGACATAATTCTCGTACCCCTTCGTTTAAATTGTAGTCCCCTTCCTATTACCCCTACCCTTCCAACCAAGAGAGAATAGAGACACCCCTACCCCTTTATGTGAACGCATGAAACAGAGGGGTAGGATTAAGTGTAGGGGTAAGGGGTAGAGATGGGATTGGGCCTATACGTTTGAAAATGGTCGCCACCTCCTTGGGAGGTTCTGTAGTGGTTGCTGTCACCTCTGGGAATTCTGCAGTGGTCACTGCCACCTCAGGGGACGTTTGTACGGCCCAGACAGACAAAATGGCAACCACCATCATTGGGAGAGGAGCAAAGAGCTGGCCAAGTTAAGGCTGTTCTCGGAGGGTTGATAAAACACTGAATGACCACTGATGCACTGGAGCTCACATCTCAGAAAACACTGAATGATTTAATATGCATTTTGAACATACAGAATCATAAAATATGGAATTATAAGTATGTGTTTGCTGTTATATAGTATCCTCATGCTGATTTCTGTCATTACAGTAACGCTGAAGGAAGGATGCACTGTAAGTTGAGTAGAAAATTAAGTTTTAGAGTTGGACTCGCAGCTTAGTCCAAAGATATAATATCAGAGAAGAAAATAAGATGCGCATGGATATTGGAAATATAAAACTTGAATGTGATTTCAGAATCAGACCTCTGGAGGATGTTTTCAAAATCTTCTAGAACAGACAGAGAACATTACAGTTAAAGAGCTTCCTTTGCATGTAAGTCTTCATATAAGATGAAAAAATAATCTTTGTAAGTTACATAATGATTGATATAGGAGTGATTTACATTTACAGTAACTCTATTTTGACTTTGTATCCTGATCTATAAATTAGACCGTGAAGAACATCTTGACTATGGTCGTCAACACTTTAGAGAGGATTTTAGAGTCATCTTCAGCAGCAAACCCAAATGAACTAGCCTACTATGGAAACCGTGTGTTAAAAGCCAACGAGAAGCTCATTTCTACATTAGTGAAGTCGACAGACACAAGTGACAGGGTCAGTTTTACGCTTGCGGCTGTAGGTAAGTGGGCACAATTATTATTGATGATGAAACTGATATTATATGTGAATATATCATCACCTGTACTGTATCTGTTGTTGTTGATGTCAGTATTTTGCTGGAAGTTCATCCAACATTTGGAGATGTTCTGAAAATTCATGTGAAATACAGTGAAATTCATGCAGCCATAATGTGTTTTGTGAATATTTGTTGACTTGATGAATAATTGTGTACTAATGCCTTAATTTAATATTACTTTATTATGAAATAACATTAAATTAAGGCACGTACTCATCAAGAACCAACCGTAACCACATGTACAACATGAGTCTAATCAATTCATGCCTAAAAAATACCCCAAATACATTAACTAACATGAACTACCCTGTAGTTAAGGTGATCTTTATTTGCATATGAATTCAAATAATTTGTGTTTATGGAGTACAAAAAGTCAATGCAGTTTATGCTAATAATCAATTAGCACATGTCACAATGTCACATCTTTTTTCTTTTTTTTTTTTTTTTTTTGTATTTTAAAATTTTCAGTTACAGTGTTTGATTTTAAATACATTTGGTTTAGGAAGCAAAATAATTTGGGAACTGAATCACTTGTGCATACTGTAAGATCTGTCCTTTGACCTCCAGACAACCTAGTAGTTAAAACATTAAAGCCGATATTTATTTTTTACATTAATAGTACTTACATTTATGTTTATTTAGTTAGCAGATTAAGTAAAAGTTGACCTGAATAGTTCAATCTATATCACAGAAGAAAATTCATCAATAATAAAGTCATTTTTATTTTAATCTTAATCTTGCAAATTGAATGGTTGAACTGAATTGAATATGTACTGTAAATTGTAATAAGTATTGAATAAATATTGTAAAAAAAAAAAAATATATATATATATATATATATATATATATATATATAGCACATAACTACTTGTTTGTTCTTAAACAGAGGTAGAAATCTTCATGGTTGGACCACTGGTCACCTTAGAGAAAATTCCTCGACTTAACACAACAAATTCCTCTATGGACATTGATCTCATTGGGATCGCTAAGAACAATGATGAGAGTATGTCAAATGTTTCTGTTGAGTAAAAAAAGCATCATACCATTACCACTGAACCACTTTTTCTTTGATTATTGTTATTTTTATATAGTATTGCATTTCTTTTTCTGTCAGGATCAGCTGCTGTGGCTTTCATGAGCTACAACACAATGGAGAATCTACTGAAACCAGACACATCAGAAGACATAGTTAAAACTATGATGTCCACTGTGATCTCAGCTACTCTTCCCAAAACCACCAACACTAAACTCACCAAACCAGTCATCTTCACCTTCAGACACATCAGAGTGAGAAATCTTAGCTTTTTTCAAACTGAGAGCTGATGAACATCTGAGAACATCTAATATCCAGTGTTCTGATATTTTCTTCTTTGTTTCACAGGAGTTTGATCCCAGCGGTTCTCTGTCCTGTGTGTACTGGAATATCAGCGAGTGGATTGTAGATGGTTGTTCTGTTTTAGAGACCAACAGCAGCTACACTGTGTGTTCCTGTGATCATCTGTCGACATTCGCTCTCATGCAAGTCAGCAGCCACCCACCAAAGGTACGAAAACGAACACACAAAACCTCCTCAAATAGTGTTCATGTCTTTTTTTCTTCAGGTGTAAAGAAATTGTTTTTGAGGAAAACATTTCAGGATTTTTCTCCATATAGTGGACTTCTATGGTGCCCTGAGTTTGAACTTCCAAAATGCAGTTTAAATGCAGCTTAAAACAATCCCAATATGGCTGTAAATGATCCCAGCTGAGGAAGAAAGATCTAGCAAAATGATCGTTATTTTATTTTTATTTTTTTTTTAATTATAATTTAGATATGTTTTAACCTCAGATGTTCATCTTGTCTCTCTCTGTGATGTACATGAGTAGTCTGTGCATCTCTGGTTCAATACAGTTAGGGTAGGTTGAAAAACTCATTTAAACCGCATGTTGGAAGTTCAAACTCGGGGCACCATAGAAGTCCACTATATAGAGAAAAATCTGGAAGTGTTTTCCTCAAAAAACTATTTCTTTACAACTGAAGAAAGAAAGACATGAACATCTCTGGAAGTGAACTTCTCCTTTAAGGTGATCACTGAAGCACAGGACAGATTTGACACTATGTTCTCTGACATTTTTTCCTCAGAGCTACTTACATCAGTTGACTTTTGTGTATGTGATCGTGGGACTGGTGTTCAGTTTGGCCCTGTTGACCATTGCCATTTGCTCAGCAGTGAATTGCTCAGTGCTCTGGTTCCTGAAAGCTATGGCAGCAAACAGTGAGTTGTTTAATTTGTTTGATATATTTTGTTTAGAAGGAAATAAAAAAAGTCTTATTTTGTCCAGTATTTTGGTTTTTAAATTTCAGAGGTTGAATTGATCTCATGATCTCACTAAGATCATCTTCTCTTTTTCTTGTCCAGGTCAGGCAGCAGTATAGGAAATGTAGTTTTTTTTTTTTTTTTTTTTTTTTTTTTGGTGGTGGGTGGGTGAATAACATATGCAATTATAGACAAATTGTGAAGTTGTTGTTGTTGTTGTTGTTGTTGTTTTAACTGAAGTTTTTTTTTAATTTTTTTTATTATTATTATTGTAAATATTTCTGTTTGTTGAGTTCAAACAGCTGATTTTCTTCTATAAGGACCCACTTTACAGTGTATTATTTTATTCATATGTCTTTAAAATATGTCATAAACAGTGAAATGTACTTTCAGGATGGAAGACCCACAGGTTCTATGGGTATTAAGATACACATTTAAAATTAAAGAAACTTGCTGTATTTCATCTTATTTCCATTTAGCATATGAGCTACTCAAGCATTTTCTGTTCATTAATTTTTCCTCTTAGCACTCTGAAATAGACAGAAATGTTGTGGGGACTACAAAAAATGATGCACTAAGCTGATGTGTATTTACCTTGATAACTATAGTTTGTGTGTGTGTGTGTGTGTGTGTGTGCGTGCGTGCGTGCGTGTGAACCTTAACTCAAAATACCACTATATTTTTATCTTATGCTGTTTTCTACATTTTTGATGACTCTGTTGCCCAAAAAATTAAATAAAAAGTTCAATATATTAACAAAAACTAATTTGTAATTTGGTTAATTGTCTAACCTTATACTGTTCATTCATCAGTTTTACTGATATTCTTACAGTGTTAGAATATGTGCATGTTCAACGTGGTCTCATGAGAGTTTGTATGTATTTTACATAAAATGTGGTTCTAAAAAACATTCCCATACTTTACAAACTTACAAATTAATCCTTATGAATACTTATGAATATTAAAGTTGTGGCATTAACATATTATGTTGTATTTTGTATATATATATATAGAGAGGAGGCACACTAATTCTATTGGTCTGGCGATCCCTGTCGATTGTTACTATTAGTAAGTTATTAGTATTTGCTTAACCCCATTAAAATTGCTTTGAGTCACAAAACGTAAAGAAACGTAAAGAAAACGGCACACATGCAACAGGATAATATAATTTCACTAACCTGGCCTATCACTTAAAGCCAACATCCATAAAAGTCTGTGTTAAAAGAGAGCTGCCTGTGCCACGACTGCTGTAGCCTATATCCAGCTTAGGCATTTTCTATACAGTTTATACATACATATACACTGTTTTAATCACAGCTTGGTAATCTTTTGGCGATCAAATATTCAATATTGCTACTCATCATTAAGTACTTGGTACTTTTTCAGCGCAGCGGGAGACTAATATCATCTCTGTGATGACTGATATTCCAGAAGGGAGGCTAGCCTCCCCTGCGAGGTTTCCTTTCTCAACACTCCTCAGCGCTGAAAGTAAACACGCGATGGTGATTGGCTAATTTTTGTTACCAACGGAGGCACAAGAGCGCAGCTCTCTCCCGGCCTCCCCCTCCCCTTCTCTATCACTTAGCGGTTGTAATGACATCAGCAGATTCGGCACATTTGCGACAGAAAAGCGGTGCTTTTTTAACTTCAGTCACTTGTATATGAAATTACAAAAAAAAAACATGCACATTCTGAAACATGACCTTGATGAATTGTGAATTTTATTAATATTAAATTTAACATTAATCTCCCATTTTCACTTCAAAATTTTGGGGAAGCTGTGCCTCCCCTGCCTCCCCTGACGAGCTGCCAATGCTAATCATATTACATTTGGACAATAAAAGAACTTACAGTGTGTGAAATATAACGTTCCTAGTGCCATTGTAGCCTACTCTACAAGGCAACCCAAACGACGTAACAGACAAACTGATGTCTGCCTCTCTTACTCCCAACGAAAAACTCATTACTCCTGGAGATAGGGCTGTGCCAATATTCGGACACGATATCATGCGTATCTCGTCAGTAATGCCGGTTCTGTGATTAGTCGTAAATCTCATTCACATGTTTATTCATTCAACATGGAATGATTAATGTATTAACAAACCAATGCTTATTTGCTTAGCTTTTAAAATAACAAATTACTTACACAAAGTTTAAATAAAACACTGGAGATCAGCAAACTGTGGAAGCTTCCAAAATCATCTAAGATAAACAGCAAAAGTCTGAAATATTTTTAAAGCAGGCACTTTTGTATTTCTTTATGAAACTAAATATTTAGTTAACTTCTTGTTTTTCTCACCTTACTGGTCAACTCGACTCACTCTCTTCATGTGATAATGAAATCTGATTCCTGCCACCAGAGGTGGGACCTTCAAGTCAAAAGCAAGTCTCTCAAGTCATAAATCCCAAGTCATCAAAGAGTTAAATTTCATGAGATAATTGACTAATTAAATGATGCTGAGCTCTTGAACTGTAATGTGTTCTATTATAATGTTTACTGTAATGATACATGTGGTGTTGAAAAACAGTAAGGTGATGTTTACAGTTTTAAATTTCATCATAGAGTTTAGTGTCAACTGGCTGGTTTGCAATCAAAGTTACATTTTTTGTTGTTTAAGTGTTATAATTTTATATAATTATTCTATTGAGACTACAACAAGCGGGGAAAAAAAAGTATTGCTCTATAAATTATAGCAAACGCAATTTCAAAACTATGTACTGCATTAAAAAAAAAAACTCCAGATGTACTTAAACACACACAGACATCAGGAACCAGCATATGAATTTCAACAATGGTGACAATCAACAAAATGTTTCATGCTGCAATGCATACTGGGTAACACCATAGTAAAAACTCCCATCATGCACTGCAGTATGAATAATAATTGTCACCACTGTTGAGGATCATATGACAAGTGTTCATGTCTAAAAAGCCTGAACAAAACCATTTTTTTTTATTGAATTATTATAGTGCTATTTGTTTAATAGGATATTTTACATCAACCAAAAAACCACAGAGAGAACCCTTCATGATGTTTCCTTACTCATGATTTTCAATCAAAAACATAAGCATACCTACTACTCAGCAGTTTGATTCAGCAACACACAACTAAAGTAAACCTTGACCACAATTATGGTGGCATTGTGTTTATTTTTTCTGTTAATTCCTTCTACAGCTGTGGCTGAAGTTAGTTGTAGTTCTTGTGTTTCTCTTTTCTTCAGTGATGTTGATTGTTAACAGCAGGTGTTCATCATTAATGCTCAATCATCATATAATTAGTCAGTTGTCTCATGAAATTTAACTCTTTGATGACTTGGGATTAATGACTTGAGAGACTTGTTTTGACTTGAAGGTCCCACCTCTGCTTTAAGTGTATATCCATGGATTGTATTGTAGGCAAGTTGAGTGTTGATTTGAGAGGCAAAATCTATTAAATATGTGGTCAACTCACTGTCGGCCAAAAAAAAAAAAAAAAAACTACAACTTGATTTTAATCATGAAGTATGCATCTCAGATCAGTGGCAGGCAGAGGTGGGCTGCCTGCCACTGATCTGAGATGCATACTTCATGATGTTAATTTTAATAAATAAAAAATGTGTACAAATTTCTTTCTTTTTGCTGTATCGAAAATGTACCGAACTGTGACACCACTGTGTCATATCGAACCGAACCGTGAATTTTGTGAACTGTTACACCCCTAATATATATATATATATATATTGTTTGTTAAAATCAAGTTGTAGTTTTTTTTTTTTTTGGCCGACAGTGAGTAGACCACATATTTAATAGATTTTGCCTCTCAAATCAACACTCAACTTGCCTACAATACAATCCATGGATATACACTTAAAGCAGAGGTGGGACCTTCAAGTCAAAACAAGTCTCTCAAGTCATTAATCCCAAGTCATCAAAGAGTTAAATTTCATGAGACAATTGACTAATTATATGATGATTGAGCATTAATGATGAACACCTGCTGTTAACAATCAACATCACTAAAGAAAAGAGAAACACAAGAACTACAACTAACTTCAGCCACAGCTGTAGAAGGAATTAACAGAAAAAAAAACACAATGCCACCATAATTGTGGTCAAGTTTTGCTTTAGTTGGCCTCTTGACCCTTTTACTGATTCAAAGTAATTTGCTTTTAAGCAACTGTAGTATTGTTTCACAGTAAACACTGGTGCATGGCTAAATCAAACTGCTTAGCTATAGGTTTGCTTATGCTTTCTGATTGTAAGTTCTAAGTAAGGAAACATCATGAAGTGTTCTCTCTTTGGCTTATTGGCTGATGTTTAGTTTTTACTGGACTGCTATAAAAATCCTATTAAACAAATTGCACTATAATTCTTCAGTAATAAAAAAAAAGTGCCTTTGACCAGGCTTTTTAGACATGAACACTTGTCATACGATCCTCAACAGTGGTGACAATAATTATTCATACTGCAGTGCATGATGGGAGTTTTTACTATGGCGTTACCCAGCATGAATTGCAGCTTGAAACATTTTGTTGATTGTCACCAATGTTGAGATTCATATGCTGGTTCTTGATGTCAGTGTGTGTTTAACACTTTAACTCCGATTAACAGCCTTCCCGAACAGCTAATGGCAGTTAAAGGGTTAAGAAAGTCTGGAGTTTTTATGTATAAGCAGCAGAAATGTGCATAAATACATAGAAATGTATTTAAAATAAAAATACAAAATACTGAGTGGAAAAATGTTTTTTAATACAAATACAAAATACTGTGTAAATAAGTGTATTTAAATACAAATACAGTATTTTGTATGTTTAAAATACACAAAATACATGTGAAATTGGCCATCAAGTGCAGGTATCCCTATAGACCCTTTTACACAGCCCATGTGATTAAATAGTTGTGCACGCATTTGGCAACGGAAGTGGTGTTGTTCCCCAGTGATTCTAACATGTTAGCAACTCAGAAGGTTTATTAAAACGGTTTCCCAGCATCAAAATGTCTGGTTGTTGCATTTACAGTTGCACTAATTGATATTCCACCAATAGGCTTAAGTTTTATAGGATTCCGAAAGGATCACGACTGTACATAGTACACGGATCTGGTAGCCGGTTACAATTGATAAAGTGAACTTTTTAAAATAACTTTTTCAATCTGTGTTGCTTAATCCGCTCACATAGCTTGACAAGCTGCTGATTCTCGCCACACTTCTGTTGCCAAAATGTGCGTGCATACATTGCTACGTCATCATTGTGTACAAACAGTAAAAGGGTCTATTCTGAATTCAAAACAAAAACATTTAGATGTGTACAACTGATTAGAAATTATCTTCCCTTCCCCTGCCCAAACATCTTTTATTACGTTTTATCACCATCATGAAGTCAATTATATAACTGATGGTGTACTCCTCAAGATAGTGTACCTGTGTGTTTCAGACATCCATCTATTCGATACCCTTTAGCACTACCAGCTTTTCAAAAAGATTGGGTTTAAGGCGCCGTCTGTGTGGCCTATTGATTAAGGTTGGGGGAGGGGTGTGTCTGAACTAAATCAGCACCCTGATAAAGAGGTTGATTGGCACAAAGTATTTTATGTATTTTGAAAATACAAAATTCTCATCTTAAATGTATTTAAATACAAATTACATTAGATTTTTCCCAAAGACTTTAAAATACAAAATACAAAATAGTATTTTGTATTTGAAATACGTATTTTAAATACATTTATCTAAAATACTGCCCATCCCTGATAAGCAGTATATGATTTTAAAATGCATTTACTCTAACTGTTAGAGCAATACTGCTTCGCTTGCTATAGCCTCACTAGAATAATTAAAAAAAAAACAGAACATTTAAACAAGGACAAAAAAATTGTAACTTTCATTGTAATCCAACCAGCTCACACTGACCTCTATGAGAATATTTAGAACATCAAACATCACCTCATTGCTTTACAGCACCACATTCATTACTACAGTAAGAGTTATAACAGAAAACATTCAAGTTCAAGAGCCCAACTAAAGCAAACACCGATCTTCATGATGGTGGCATCCTTTTAACCAATAAAACATCAACATCTGATCCTCTGTAATTCTCAATAACATCAGGTGTTCATCACTAATGCACAATCATCATTTAATTAGACAATTATCTCATTAAATTTAACTCTTTGATGACTTGGGATTAATGACTTGAGAGACTTGTTTTGACTTGAAGGTCCCACCTCTGACTTAAAGCATGTCACAATGTTAGTTTAAAAGTTTAACCTAGATGCATGTGTGCTCTTAGGCTCATATCCAAGTGTTTGTGCGAAGTGTGGATGTTAAACACTCTTACTGACATGCAGGCACTGGCATGATCACTGGCATTTTTCGGTGTATAACAGCAATGGCCTGTTATTAACAAATAACTATGGAAGTATGTTGTGTTCTGTGAAATACTGTGATTCTACACAGGACCGCTAGATGACAGTATAAGAGCATGTAACAAGGTAGAGCAGAGTTAGAGAGAGTTCTGATTACGGCTGTGAGACTCTAATTGACTGGTGTTCTTTTGTTGTAATAAACCTCTGTTGTTTGGAGTGATACCTGGCCTTGGTCTTTCTATCCCTAACACCACATAGTATTACCTTAACACTGAACTTAATATTATAAACTAATATGGAAGAAAGATTAACTAAGCAAATACCCAATTTGAGACAAAGGTAGTTCCTTGTTGGGTATTCAATAATCACTTAATAAAAATATTCGGTAACGCTTTAAATTACAGCCCGCAAAGAACTATGTAAGTATGCTGAACTTACAGCGTACTTATAAAGAACGTACGTGTAGGTATAAGGGAACAATATGTTAAGTTTGGGTAATAAGGGGGTAATAAGACTGATAATTAACCTGCAAAGAACTATGTAAGTATAAAGCATTTACGGTGTACTTACTGTGTAATTATAAAGAACGTACGTGTAGGTATAAGGGAACAATATGTTACGTTCGGGTAATAAGGGGGTAATAAAACTGACAATTAACCCGCAAAGACCTATGTAAGTAAACTGAAGTTACACCGTAACTTTGTTGTAATTACAGTATACCTATTTAATACATCCATGTAGGTATAAGGGAATAGCATGCGATATTTGGGAAATAACGGGGGTAATAACCTGTGAAATTTTTTTTTTATACTGTAGCCTATCATTTATAACTAGGCTATTTAAAACTAAGGGCTACTATAATTAGGCTACATCGTATGGTACAGTGTACTGTATATGGCCTAAACAACAGTCTTATGTTGTGAATACACAGCAAAAACGCTCAGTGTTAAATTAACACTCTCAGTGTTAATTTAACACTCTGAGTGTGGACACATATAGACACTGAAGTAGTGTTAAAATAACACTGAGCAGTGTTGAAGTTAATGAGATAATTGGGTAATTAACAGCTGATGAATAAACATTAGTATAGACACCTGATGATAACAAGCAGAATCACCAAAGGAGAAAATCAACATTTTTAAGCTACCATTACAGTGGTTAGTGTCTGCATTAGTTGGGATCTTGACCCTTAAATCTTTAATATTAGATTTTGTTTGGCTGCTGTGTCTGTGTTAAAACAAACAGACAGACAAGTCAAGAGCAGCAGTCATCAGGCGCACATGACTTTGTTTTAACATCATATTTATTTCACCTAGCGTCTAATCTCAGAGTTTTCTTTTATTGACTATAACAGCCTTGTAAACCGACAGCAATAGTTCCCGTATTTTCTATACATTTTGAAAAGATTTATTTCAAGTAGTTCTGTATATTAAAAAAAAAAAAACATATAGCTTAGGCACACACAGACATCAAGAATCAGCATGAGAATCACAACAACGGTGAGCATCAAACAAGCATGTGGTAGCCAATCAAAACTCATCCATGGTTCCCATCATGCATTGCCACATTGTCTTTCTATTTGTTTTGAGATCATCTGTTTTTCAGAATATGCTGTTTATCACCATTGTTGAGATTCATATGCTGATTATTGATGTTTGTGTGTGACTAAAATAAATCTTTTTGAATAAGAATTGTCTAAATGAAATTTATCCAAAATGTATAGAAAATATAGGATCTATCGTTGGTTTACAAGGCTGTTAATATCAGTGAAGGAAAAGATTAGACTCTAGGTGAAATAATGATGAAGTTGTTAAAACATGATCATGATCAGCTGATGACTGTTGCTCTTGACTTGTCTGTTTGATTAAACATAGACAGAGCAGCCAAGCAAAATCTAATATTAAAGATATAAGGGTCAAGATCCCAACTGATGCAGACACTAACCACTGTAATGGTAGCTTAAAAATGTTGATTTTCTCCTTTGGTGATTCTGCTTGTTATCATCAGGTGTCTATACTAATGTTTATTCATAATTACCCAGTTATCTCATTAACTTCAACACTGCTCAGTGTTATTTTAACACTATTTCAGTGTCTATATGTGTCCACACTGAGAGTGTTAAATTAACACTGAGAGTGTTAATTTAACACTGAGCGTTTTTGCTGTGTATGATTTAAAAAGACGATGTACTTTTCATAATTTTATATTAATGTTTTTTACAGGCCTAGATAGACTATTTCTTATAGCGTAGCTACATATTTAATATTAAAGGATACAAGAGGGTAATCAATAAGCTTTCATAAGGTAAGGAGACATGTGAATGATAAATTATAAACTCAACTCATTTCACTGGATGTCTAGTTTTGTTGTGAAATCTCCATCATGTATCCTTTAATATTAAATATGTAGCTACGCTATAAGAAATAGTCTATCTAGGCCTGTAAAAAACATTAATATAAAATTATGAAAAGTACATCGTCTTTTTAAATCATATTCACAACATAAGACTGTTGTTTAGGCCATATACAGTACACTGTACCATACGATGTAGCCTAATTATAGTAGCCCTTAGTTTTAAATAGCCTAGTTATAAATGATAGGCTACAGTATAATAAAAAAAAAAATTTCACAGGTTATTACCCCCGTTATTTCCCAAATATCGCATGCTATTCCCTTATACCTACATGGATGTATTAAATAGGTATACTGTAATTACAACAAAATTACGGTGTAACTTCAGTTTACTTACATAGGTCTTTGCGGGTTAATTGTCAGTTTTATTACCCCCTTATTACCCGAACGTAACATATTGTTCCCTTATACCTACACGTACGTTCTTTATAATTGCACAGTAAGTACACCGTAAATTCTTTATACTTACATAGTTCTTTGCAGGTTAATTATCAGTCTTATTACCCCCTTATTACCCGAACTTAACATATTGTTCCCTTATACCTACACGTACGTTCTTTATAAGTACGCTGTAAGTTCAGCATACTTACATAGTTCTTTGCGGGCTGTAATTTAAAGCGTTACCAAATATTCTAATTGACAACTACTTGCGAACTATGACCACTTAAGAAAGAACAACCAATTAATTGCTAATCACAAGAGTAACATGTCTAAACACTTGTTAAACCACTTGTAAAATCGATGTCTTCCCCTCACTACTCAAACGTTACCTTGTCAGTCCACAGGAACTACTAGTGATCTGGACCATTACTGTAAAATGAAAAACATGTTAACAAGTTAAACAAGTAAACCCCACACTAATTACTCAAGCATTAAATCAGACAGCAGGACGCACTAGTGATCTGGACCATTTTTTAATACGACAAGTCAAGGCAATATGATGTTTTTGCCGGTGCATTGCGGCAAGCTACATGCATGCACTTGAACATGCAATAGGCTAGCTAGCCTATAATGAATGTGTCTTTATAGTTTAATATTTAAGTAATTAAATGAATATAAACCAGAGGTGGGACCTTCAAGTCAAAAGCAAGTCTCTCAAGTCATAAATCCCAAGTCAACAAAGAGTTAAATTTCATGAGATAATTTCATGACTAATTAAATGATGATTGTGCATTAGTGATGAACACCTTCTGTTATTGAGAATTACAGAGGATCAGATGTTGATGTTTTATTGGTTAAAAGGATGCCACCATCATGAAGATCAGCGTTTGCTTTAGTTGAGCTGAGTGCATGTGGTGCAGAAAAGCAGTGAGGTGATGTTTGCGGTTTTAAATTTCATCATAGAGTTAGTGTGAACTGGCTGGTTTGCAATTAAAAGTTACATTTTTTTGTTGTTTAAATGTTATAGTTTTATACAATTATTCTAGTAAAACTACAGCAAGCAAGAAAAAAAAGTATTGTTCTATAAATTATAGCAAGCCCAATTTCAAAAATATGTATTGCATTAAAAAACAAAAATGTCCTGATGCGCTTAAACACACAGACATCAAGAACCAGCATATGAATCTCAACAATGTTGACAATCAACAAAATGTTTCATGCTGCAATGCATGCTGGGAAACATCATAGTAAAAACTCCCATCATGCACTGCAGTATGAATAATAATTGTCACCACTGTTGAAGATATGACAAGTGTTCATGTATAAAAAGCATGAGCAAAGTTTTTTTTTTTTTTTTTTTTTATTGAATTATTATATTGATGTTGATTGTTAACAACAGGTGTTCATCATTAATGCTCAATCATCATATAATTAATCAATTTTCTCATGAAATTTAACTCTTTGATGAATTGGGATTTATGACTTGGGTGACTTGCTTTTGACTTGAAGGTCCCACCTCTGATATAAACATAAGATAAGTGTACTAATGGCTTGCACAAATGACTAATTGACTTAAAATTCAAGGGCAGCCCTAAGTTTAACCCACTCCTTGGAGGCTGGGCGAAGGAGGGCCATGTCGGAGCAAACAGTTCAGGAGGCCATGGCAGAGCAGATAGTTCAGGAGGCCATGGCAGAGCAGATAGTTCAGGAGGCCATGGCGGATTAGGGAGCTTGGGGAGCCATGGCGGAGCAGACAGTTCAGGAGGCCATGGCGGGTCAGGGAGTTTGGGGAGCCATGGCAGAGCAGACAGTTCAGGAGGCAATGGTGGGTCAGGGAGCTTGGGGAGCCTTGACAGATCAGGCAGCTCAGGAGGCCATGGCAGATCAGGGAGCTCAGGGGGCTATGGCGGAGCAGAAAGTTCAGGAGGCCATGGTGGATCAGGGAGCTTGGGGAGGCATGGTGGATCAGACAGTACAGGAGGCCATGGTGGATCAGGGAGCTCAGGGGGCCATGGATAATCAGATAGTTCAGGAGGCCATGGCGGATCAGGGAGCTTGGGGAGCCATGGCAGAGCAGACAGTACAGGAGGGAATGGCGGATCAGACAGTTCAGGAGGCCATGTTGGAGCAGGGAGCTCAGGGGGCCACGTCGGAGCAGACAGTTCAGGAGGCCATGGCGGATCAGGGAGCTTGGGGAGCCATGGAGGATCAGACAGTTCAAGAGGCCATGGCTGATCAGGGAGCTCAGGGGGCCATGGTGGAGCAGAAAGTTTAGGAGGCCATGGTGGATCAGGGAGCTTGGGGAGGCATGGTGGATCAGGGAGCTCAAGGGGCCATGATGGATCAGACAGTTCAGGAGGCCATGGCGGATCAGGGAGCTCAGGGGGCCATGGATAATCAGATAGTTCAGGAGGCCATGGTGGATCAGGGAGTTTGGGGAGCCATGGCAGAGCAGACAGTACAGGAGGCCATGGCGGATCAGACAGTTCAGGAGGCCATGTTGGAGCAGGGAGCTTGGGGAGCCATGGCGGATCAGACAGTTCGGGAGGCCATGGCTGATCAGGGAGCTCAGGGGGCCATGTAGGATCAGATGGTTCAGGAGGCCATAGCGGATCAGGGAGCTTGGGGGCCATGGCAGATTAGACAGTTCCTCAGCATCAGAACTACAGGATGTAAGGTCTTTAAAAATACACTTCATAGGAACTATGAGCTAACAATAAGCTATTGTTAGGTATACATTTGTATTTGAATTTGATAAGGAAACTGAGCTCATGTTTCTTTCAGAAAGATGAGCAGATAACATGTCAATAAACAGCACAGACAAATATTTTCTGTAGTCATTTGTGTCAGGTAAGCATCACTGTATATCTGCTTAAATCAGGTAAGATCTTCTTTCTGCCCATAATGATCTTCTTCAGTCTCTGTAAATTAAACAACTCACAGTTGTGTGTTGATCTGTGTAGCTGCGCGATCATGTGTGTAGTTATTATGCTGTTTACAGTATTTAAAGATATATATTTTTTTCTGAATAGCTCCAGAGCATTTGTAGACCTACAGTACTGGAACTGTCAAGTGTGTGTGTGTGTGTGTGTGTGTGTGTGTGTTTTTTGGAAATAGAATGTGATTCTAATATGATTCTTATTTTATAATTTCTGCAATCTGTTTAAATGGATGCTTTTTAATTACCATGAAAACATTTAAAATGTCTAAGAGAATCATTTCATTCTTTATTGATTTATTCGTTGTTCACTATAAATGATTACAACTCTCCTTATTTATACATTTCTTTTCCCAAATCTAAAGGAACTTTGTTTTCTGAACTGCCTTTTGGATAAAAACAAATGCATGAAACTTTTGAAATTGTCAATGGCTTCCTTTTTTCATAAAGGCAAGTATTTATTTATTTATTTATTTTTTTTATTATTAGCATTTTCTGACCAATATCGTTTAATAGAAAAATGAATTGAATCTCATTTCGATTCAATCCAATATTCATTTTTTTTCCCCTTCATATTTAATAACAGGTTTTGTAGGAGCATCAATCTTTGTTATGTTTTGTAAGTATGAACTCTGATTTTTGCTTTGGATTTACTTTTAAAAGCAGACCCAAAATTAGTTTAATAAATATTTTGACCAATCTGATCATTCTTTCGGCAGTTAATGTGAGTTTACTACTGTGGGATTGGATTAAAAGTTTTAACCATATTTAAATAATATTATACATAAAAGTGTTCTAGTAGTTCATATGAATCATGTGATGCATGCACAAAAATATGATTTGCTCATGACCATCAAAGCAGTCAAAATGACTAAAACATCATAGCAACTGTAAAGATATCTGATCAAATGATATACAAGTGGGGAACTTTAAATGCAGTTGAAATGCCTTTTTAATAGTCAGTTTAAAAGCAAAGCAGCTACGTGACTTCAGAAGACTCCAGGAATATGGTGTATGAGTCATAAGAACTAATATTGTGGTGCTTGTTTTGTTACTTTGGACAGAGAATGTTTGGCATCTTAATGTGCCTTTCATTGTTAGCCTTTGTAATGGTTTTAAAACAGTTGTATTTGTTATCAATTTCAGACATCTTGGCCTCTATAACTTTCCCGCAAATGTCAACGGCAGCTGGTAATGTATTGTGCTTTGTCATTTTGACTGTAAATGAGCAGATCTGTAGACTAGTGTGCTTTAGTCTATTTGGACCCTATATAAATCTTGCAAAATCACATTTCTGGCAATTGTAGTAATTTTTTTTTTTTTTTGACATTTCTGAAAGACAGGACTCTGTATGTGAACGGCTGCTAGTAAAGTTAATTTGTATTGTATTAACTCATGTTAATTCCGTGAAATGTTTTCATGACAGCAAATTTGTCCGACCCCTGCTACAACTACACTGAGCTGGATGAACCGTGGAGAGCCATCAATAATACACATTACATGCATGAATATCACAAGTGTGACACCAACGTCATTTGGAGTGGCTGGTATCGCCTCTTCATTAACGGCCTAAATGCTCATATCCCAGAGACATGTATTACAACATATGGCTGCGGCACTCATGTCACGCTGTGGATACCTGATGGACACCCAAAAGTGGAGGATGGAGTCGTCACTCGAGATGTCTGCGGTCACTGGAATAATTACTGCTGTTATCATGGGTCTTACCCCATTAAAGTCAAAGCCTGTCCAGGCAATTATTATGTTTATGAGCTGGTTAGACCAACTGTGTCCTATTCAGCATACTGCGCAGGTGATTATATTTACGTGAGCTCTCTCTACACATTCATGATGTTTGTGTTTCTGTTCATCAATCACTATTCATCTAAACTTTCAGATATCGGAAGCATTAACAACAGCTCTACAGCCGTCACTCCAACATCCATCTCAAATGGTAATGTATCACACTGTGACTCTTTAATTAATTTGGCTCTTGAGACTTGATTTTATATAGTTTACTGCAATGTAACTGTGTTTTTAGAAATGGCCTCTGTGGCCATAATAGGACAGGCAGAAAGATCTTGTTCATTCTATGCACATGTTTTTAAGGTTTTTATTGCACATTTTTATTAGACAGCAGATGCATTTAGGTAGACGGCCTAAGGAAAGAAACCTTTCTGTTCTGGTGCTCAGTGCTGTGTAGCGCCAATCAGAAACAGTTCAAAGAAAAAGCTGCCTGGATGTGATGGGTTCAGAGAGTTGTTTTCCTGATCATTGTGTCAATCTGGATGAGTACAGTTCCTGGAATGTGGGAAGGGGTGTACCAGATATTCTCTCAGCAGTCTGCACTATCCACTGTAGTCCACTATTATTTCCACTGTTTTGAACATGTTGACCTCCAGATTGTTATGACTGCTCCGGTCATTCAGATGCTCAACCTCCCTTTTATATGTGGACTTGTCACCATCCAGGATGAGGTGGATGACTGCAGTGTCATCTACAAACTTCAGGAGCATGACAGAGGGGTCTTTTGCAGTGCAGTCATTGAAGTACAGGGAGAAATACAGTGTGGAGAACATACATCCCTGGGGGGAACCAGTGCTGATTGTGCAGGTGTTGGATGTGAATTTTCTCACTAGTCTCACTAGCTGCCTGTCTGTCAGAATGTTGGTGATCCACTTTTAGATAGAACTAGGGACAGAGTGCTGGGTTAGTTTAATTGTTTCCATTGCTGAGTTTATTATTTTGATTGTTGGCTGAAATAGATTCTTCTTCTTCTTCTTCTTTCATTACAGCTAATCTGCCTGATCCCTGCTACAACTACACTGTACTGGATAATCCATGGAGAGCCACCAATAATACATATGCTTCAGTCAAAAATTGTGACAGATCTGTCACCTGGAGTGGCTGGTTTCGTCTCTTCATTAGCGGTGTGAGTGCTCAGATCCCAGACGCGTGTGTTGCTGAGTATAGCTGTGGTACTGATATTGCATTGTGGATTCGTGGTGGACACCCAACAGTAACGGAAGGAGCTGTCACTCGAGATGTCTGTGGTCATGCTGGCAATTACTGCTGCTATTATGGGTCTTTTCCCATTAAAGTCAAAGCCTGTCCAGACAATTATTATGTTTATGAGTTCGTTAGTCCAACTGTCTGCAATGCAGCATACTGTGCAGGTGATTATATTTACATGAGCTCCTTCTAGATATTTATGATGTTTGTGTTTCTTTTCATGAATTACTATTCATCCAAACTTTCAGATGTTTACAGAACAGACACCAGCTCTACATCTGTTACTCCGGTGACCATCTCAAACAGTAATGTAACACACTGTGTCTCTATTGTCTTATTTCCTGCTCTGATGAATATGGTGATCTGAATGTAAATCTGAAGATTGGTGTGTTTTGGGCCTGGATTAAAATAGAATTATTGGGAAACCAATAATTATATTGTTTTTTTGTTTTTTTGTTTTTTTATATATATAATTGCAGTATTATCTTTAGACAGTTCTGAATGATATGAAGAATTCTGAATGTGAACGTCTGCTAGTAATATTCATTTGTACAGTAAGACTGTTAGTTCTGCCTTATTTTGTAATATTTTGCTAATAACAAATAAATGGAGATATAAATGTTTTCAGCTGCGCCTCAGATACATTTTATAAGTGCACCACATAATAAGAAACTTTAATTTCTTAAAATATTTTCATTACAGCTAATATGTCTGACCCCTGCTACAACTACACTGAGCTGGATGAACCATGGAGAGCCATCAATAATACACATTACATACATGAATATCACAAGTGTGACACCAATGTCACTTGGAGTGGCTGGTATCGTCTCTTCATGAACGGCCTAAATGCTCATATCCCAGAGATGTGTATTACAAAATATGGCTGCGGCACTCATGTCACGCTGTGGATACCTGATGGACACCCAAAAGTGGAGGATGGAGTTGTTACTCGAGATGTCTGCGGTCACTGGAACAATTACTGCTGTTATCATGGGTCTTACCCCATTAAAGTCAAAGCCTGTCCAGGTGATTATTATGTCTATGAGCTGGTTAGACCAACTGTGTACTGGTCAGCATACTGTGCAGGTAATTATATTTACATGAACTCTTTTTTAAAATTGCATGATGTTTGTGTGTCTCTTCAATAATCTCTGTTCATCCAAACTTTCAGATGTTAGCAACATTAACTCCAGCTCTACAGCCATCACACCAGCGACCATCTCCACTGGTAATGTGTGACTCTTTAATTACTGTGTGGACTTTTAAGGCTGTCCCAGATCAAAACGATGCAGTGTCTATTTGCTAGTTATATTAACTCATGCATGTGTGTTGTTGTTGGCAAATGATAAAACAGAATCCTAATTAGACGTATTGTTAAATATGCTCACACACAGTTGGGCATTTCATTCTACATATTTATTGCATAGTGGGGGGCCTTTAACCCACATGAGTTCATAAGTTAGATGGCCTGAGGAAAGAACACTTTTCTTGTGCCTGGCTGTTTTGGTGCTCAGTGCTCTGCATTGCCAACCAGATGGCAACCATTCAAAGAGGAAGTGGCCTGGATGTGAAGGATCCAGAGTGATTTTATCTGCCTCTTTATTCACGCTGGATGAGCACAATTCCTGGAGAGTGGGAAAGGGTGTACCCAGTCGTGTAGTGGAGGGTATGGCATATACCCACTTTTTGTTTGGGCAGCTATGTGTATACCCACTTCTAACCCCCTCTGATGTGCATCATTCAGTAGTGTCCTGCATTAGGCAAAATCATGACTGTCCACCAAATCCAGTCATATATGAATAAATCCATATATTCTTTAAAGGGTACATAACATACACAGTTTCACCTAATCTCATGTTAATCCTGAGTACATATAGAGTAGTAATGTATATTTAATATCTCCAAAAAGTCTTTAGTTTTATTACATTTCTAAAAGAAAAATACAGCTTTCCGATTTTCTCTGGAAAAAGCCGAACTTCTGGAGGCGTGCTGTGGGCGGAGCTAAATTCGACGATCACTTGCGTTAGGATTGCCTATAATACACAGACATTTGTCTGTTGCCGTTTGTCTTACCATCTGCAGTTCTGAATCATTACCGGGATCTTTTATAGCTGGGACCGCTCCATCTTTCAGTATCAAACAATGTGCAAATCCAGCATCAAACTCGTATATGAAACATTCACTTGCTAAACTCCATTGCTGCCCCGTAAAAAGGAACTGCATCCACTGTTCACGTAACGTTGGGTTCTTCGGGAAGCTGAGAAAAGTTATCTTTGCCTTACAACCATAACCACACTTCTTTAGAGACATTCTTCCCGAGTGAATCCCTTGCAGCAGTACACTGAGTGCAGCCAATGAAGCACGTTGATGAGCGGGCTCTCTTTCTCATGATCTAGCCGATGTGATCGCGGACGCGCTTTTCCGGGAGAAATGAGTATTAGACAATATAAAATGTTCCACCACCAATTACGTCATTAATGCCATGATCCAAAAAAAAAAAAAAACAGCCGAAACTTGTACCAACCCAGAAGTAAAATTTTCGGCAAAGAAATTCTGTCATTTGTCCAAATTATTTTTTTAAACTTTGGCCATGTTTAGCATGAGAATCAAACTCTTTGACACTGTAAACAACTCTGAATATACGAAACACCATTGTACCCCCCCTTTAAAAACTCCCAGTAAAGACAGTGATGATGCGGTCAGGACTGTGGGCCCGGCTTGCTTTGACATATGTTTGATGATTGCGCCTGATTAGCGCATACTCACTTCTAAAGGCACCACTACACCACTGGGTGTATCTGTCAGCAGTCTGGACTGTCCACTGTAGTCTTCTGAGTTGAGCCAAACCAGAGTGTTAAAGAAGTGCAGAGCACAAACTCTATGACTGTAGAGTAGAACTGCAGAAGCAGCACCTGTGGCAGATTGAACTTCTTCAGCTGTCAACAACCTCAGCTGAGGTTGGGGAATCGAGTCTCAGATCGTGTGTGATGGTAGTGCACAGGAACCTGACTGACTCTGTGGTCTTTTGCAGTGCAGTCATTGAAGTACAGGGAGAAATACAGTGTGGAGAACATACATCCCTGGGGGGAACCAGTGCTGATTGTGCAGGTGTTGGATGTGAATTTTCTCACTAGTCTCACTAGCTGCCTGTCTGTCAGAAAGTTGGTGATCCACTTTTAGATAGAACTAGGGACAGAGTGCTGGGTTAGTTTAATTGTCTCCATTGCTGAGTTTATTATTTTGATTGTTGACTAAATAGATTCTTCTTCTTCTTCTTCTTCTTCTTCTTTCATTACAGCTAATCTGCCTGATCCCTGCTACAACTACACTGTACTGGATAATCCATGGAGAGCCACCAATAATACATATGCTTCAGTCAGAAATTGTGACAGATCTGTCACCTGGAGTGGCTGGTTTCGTCTCTTCATTAGCGGTGTGAGTGGTCAGATCCCAGACACGTGTGTTGCTGAGTATAGCTGTGGCACTGATATTGCATTGTGGATTCGTGGTGGACACCCAACAGTAACGGAAGGAGCTGTCACTCGAGATGTCTGTGGTCATGCTGGCAATTACTGCTGCTATTATGGGTCTTTTCCCATTAAAGTCAAAGCCTGTCCAGACAATTATTATGTTTATGAGTTCGTTAGTCCAACTGTCTGCAATGCAGCATACTGTGCAGGTGATTATATTTACATGAGCTCCTTCTAGATATTTATGATGTTTGTGTTTCTCTTCATCAATTATTATTCATCCAAACTTTCAGATGTTTACAGAACAGACACCAGCTCTACATCTGTTACTCCGGTGACCATCTCGACTGGTAATGTAACACACTGTGTCTCTATTGTCTTATTTTCTGGTCTGATGAATATGGTGATCTGAATGTAAATCTGTTGATTGGTGTGTTTTGGGCCTGGATTAAAATATAATTTTGGGGAAATAACCAAATATTTTATATATATATAATTGCAGTATTATGTTTAGACAGTTCTGAATGATATGAAGAATTCTGAATGTGAAAGTCTGCTAGTAATATTCATTTGTACAGTAACACTTTCAGTTCTGCCTTATTTTGTAATATTTTGCTAATAACAAATAAATGGAGATATACATGTTTTCAGCTGCGCCTCAGATACATTTTATAAATGCACCACATAATAAGAAACTTTAATTTCTTAAAATATTTTCATTACAGCTAATATGTCTGACCCCTGCTACAACTACACTGAGCTGGATGAACCATGGAGAGCCATCAATAATACACATTACATACATGAATATCACAAGTGTGACACCAATGTCACTTGGAGTGGCTGGTATCGTCTCTTCATTAACGGCCTAAATGCTCATATCTCAGAGAAGTGTATTACAACATATGGCTGCGGCACTCATGTCACGCTGTGGATACCTGATGGACACCCAAAAGTGGAGGATGGAGTTGTTACTCGAGATGTCTGCGGTCACTGGAACAATTACTGCTGCTATCATGGGTCTTACCCCATTAAAGTCAAAGCCTGTCCAGGTGATTATTATGTTTATGAGCTGGTTAGACCAACTGTGTACTGGTCAGCATACTGTGCAGGTAATTATATTTACATGAACTCTTTTTAAAAATGCATGATGTTTGTGTGTCTCTTCAATAATCTCTGTTCATCCAAACTTTCAGATGTTAGCAACATTAACTCCAGCTCTACAGCCATCACACCAGCGACCATCTCCACTGGTAATGTAGCACACTGTGACTCTTTAATTACTGTGTGGTCTTTTAAGGCTGTCCCAGATCAAACTGATGCAGTGTCTATTTGCTAGTTATATTAACTCATGCATGTGTGTTGTTGTTGGCAAATGATAAAACAGAATCCTAATTAGATGTATTGCTAAATATGCTCACACACAGTTGGGCATTTCATTCTACATATTTATTGCATAGTGGGGGGCCTTTAACCCACATGAGTTCATAAGTTAGATGGCCTGAGGAAAGAACACTTTTCTTGTGCCTGGCTGTTTTGGTGCCCAGTGCTCTGCATTGCCAACCAGATGGTAACCATTCAAAGAGGAAGTGGCATGGATGTGAAGGATCCAGATTGATTTTATCTGCCTCTTTATTCACACTGGATGAACACAATTCCTGGAGAGTGGGAAAGGGTGTACCCAGTCGTGTAGTGGAGGGTATATATACCCACTTTTTGTTTAGGCAGCTATGTGTATACCCACTTCTAACCCCCTCTGATGTGCATCATTCAGTAGTGTCCTGCATTAGCCAAAATCATGACTGTCCACCAAATCCAGTCATATGTGAATAAATGCATATATTCTTTAAAAACTCCCAGTAAAGACATTGATGATGCGGTCAGGACTGTGGGCCCGGCTTGCTTTGATATTTGTTTTATGATTGCGCCTGATTAGCGTATACCCACTTCTCCAGGCACCACTACACCACTGGATGTACCAATTATTCTGTCAGCAGTCTGGACTGTCCACTGTAGTCTTCTGTGTTGAGCCAAACCAGAGTGTTAAAGAAGTGCAGAGCACAAACTCTATGACTGTAGAGTACACAGCAAAAAGCCCAGAGCTAAATTAACTCTCCTGGGAGTTTATTTGAGTCCACACTCAAGAGTGTGAGTGTTAAAATCAGAGTGTTAAATTAACACTGAGTCAGAGTTAAAGTTAATGAGATAATTAGTGATTAATTAAGTGATGACTGATCATTATTGAAGACACCTGATGATAACAAGCAGAATCACCAAAAGAGAAAATCACAATTTTTAAGCAACCATTATAGCAGTCAGTGTTTGCATTAGTTGGGCTCTTGACCATTATGTTTTTAAAGTTAGAATTTGTTTGGCTACTAGATTTCAGTTTAGTCAGCCAGACAAATCACAAGCACAAGTCATCAGATGATGATGATTATGTTGTGACATAATCATTTAACTCTTTTGGAGTCTAATCTCTAATCTATGTTTCCTTTATTGGAAATATAACTCAGATGATACACTATAAATGAGTTCAATGATTCAGGTCAAAAAATTATCTTGAGTGTTTAGTCTTGTGAATCCACAAAAAAAAAAAAAAAAAAAAAAATTAGAAGAACTACTGACACACTGTTGTGATGTGTTATATGTATATAACCATTTCTGAAAAAGGCATTTGTTTAGGCACACACAGACATCAAGAACCAGAGTATGAATCTCAACAATGGTGACAAACAGCATATTCAGAAAAAAACAGATAAAGGAGAGTACAGCGACATTTCAGCTCATAATTTATTCATGCTGCAATGCATGATGGGTTACAACATGCTTTTTTGATGGTCACTATTGTTGTGATTCTCATGCTGATTATTCTTGTCTGTATGTCTTAATTAAAGGATTTTTTTTTTTTTTTAATCAAAATACATTTTAAAAACATCTGTCTGATTGTTGAGAAAAAAGAAACTAAACTCTATTATATATGCCGTTATATTAAGAACATGTCAAAACATAGACTAAGGCCACATGACCATCTTTCTTTTGGTTTGTCTGTCTGTTTTAACATAGATACAGCAGCAAAACAAACTCTAATGTTAAACGTGTAAGGGTCAAGAGCCCAACTAATGCAAACACTGACCGCTATAATGGTTGCTTAAAAATTGTGATTTTCTCCTTTGGTGGTTCTGCTTGTTATCATCAGGTGTCTTCAATAATGATCAGTCATCGCTTAATTAATCACTAATTATCTCATTAACTTTAACTCTGACTCAGTGTTAATTTAACACTCTGATTTTAACACTTTCACACTCTTGAGTGTGGACTCATATAAACTCCCAGGAGAGTTAATTTAACTCTGGGCTTTTTGCTGTGAACTGCAGAAGCAGCACCTGTGGCAGATTGAACTTCTTCAGCTGTCAACAACCTCAGCTGAGGTTGTGGAATCGAGTCTCAGATCCTGCGTGATGGTAGTGCACAGGAACCTGATTGACTCCACTGCTGCCACAGTGCTGTTTGTGATGGTGAGTGTGAGGAGCACTGGGCTTTTCTTTCTGAAGCCCACAATCATTTCTACTTTTTTGAAAGTGTTCAGTTACAGATTGTTGTAATTGCATCAGCCAGCTGTTTAATGCTCCTTCTGTACGTACACTTTACTGTCCTGAATGAGGCCAATGACTGTGTTGTCATCTGCCAACTTCAGAAGCTTGACGGAGGGCTCTTTTGCTGTGCAGTTGTTATTGTACAGAAAGAAAAATAGAGTGGAAAACACACATCCCTGGGGGACACCAGAGATTGTACGGATTATGAATTTTGGCTGTCTCATTAGCTGCTGTCTGTCAGAAAGATGGTGATCCACTGAGAGATAGAACTAGGGACAGCGTGCTGGGCTAGTTTGATTGTCTCCACTGCTGAGTTGCATATGTTGATTGCTGACAGCAAGAGATTATCATAATTTTTTTCCAGATGACTTGGCTTCTCTAAATGTCAAGCAAGAATCAACAATTTCTTAAAATATTGTCATTGCAGTTAATCTGCCTGATCCCTGCTACAACTACACTGTACTGGATAATCCATGGAGAACCACCAATAATACATATGTTTCAGTCAGAAATTGTGACAGGTCTGTCACCTGGAGCGGCTGGTTTCGTCTCTTCATTAATGGTGTGAGCGCTCAGATCCTAGACGTGTGTTGCTCAGTATAGCTGTGGTACTGATATCCCACTGTGGATTCGTGGTGGACACCCAGATGTTCAAGACCGAGTTGTCGCTCGAGATGTCTGCGCATGTAAGGTTCCACCCACTGGCCCAAAATGCAGTGTTCAGCGGACTGGGTAAAGGTGCTCTGCGTGTATGTCTTTTCTGACGCTTCTGTAAAAATCACTTGATTTATTAAAACTTTGATATCTAATTTAATTTTGACTCCTTCCTCATTTGAATCTGACTCCAATTTTAAATGTTTAAGCGCAAATTGTGGTAAAAGTTTGGTGAGCTGATCGTGCTATTGGTTGTGCACTGATTTAGATAATTGATTATTCCGGGCCGGCTATATTTTCAATTATTTGTTCCCTGGGGACTTGTCGCTTTTATGTCGTGCGTCGGCCTAACGCAGATCATACGATCACAATATCAGCAGTCTGATTATTAATCAGAGGTTGTAGTGGACTAATACCCTAATTGCTCGCCGCCTAATGCTTGCGTTATTCAAAAAGGATAGTTTACATAGTCTCTCACATACACAACGTGTTAATATCAGGTGATAGGCAGAAATCAGGAGGTCTTAAAAAATGCACCTAATGCTTTATTGAATCTAAGCCGGCTGTTTGCCTATCCTGACCATATCCTTGTGGTAACAAAAAGCCTCCTCACAGTCTACTAGTCATAATGATTTCAGCCTGAAATAAATCAAGAAATATTTATTTTGCCAGGCATAATAAAAATTCCAATCGACAGGGTAAATTCAATCAATCAATAAAATGAGCACATACATTTAACACTTAGTTACACAACTGATCAGCATAAAATACACAAGAAAAATTAATGTTACAAAGAGTGAGCATACCTGGCAAATAGAGAGAGACACAGGGCAATCGTGTGGGAAGTTCTGCTTACAGATGCTTCCCTGAATGTTTCGCCAGTCCTCTTTAAATACCCAAATTCAAACAAAGCTATCATAAATTTGGCATTACAAAAGCTTCACAGGGTTTTTGCTGGCACAGGAGACGATCTGGGGGTCATCTCAATCCTAGGGTCGTAAAAGCAACACCTGGCAGAGACCTTATCAGGGACACATCCCACACCAGTGGAGCAGAGTCTTCCTCAGATTTGAGATCTTTATTTTTGGTCTGTTCCACTGATGTGAGACTGAGATAATATTTCCACCCGCAATGAGACCATAAAAATGATACCAAACATGAAAAGATTATAGCCATGAATACTGAAAATAAAGTAAATACATTATACCAGCATCTCCCGACACTTCTAAATCACCTTTTAATGACCTAGCTCATCTGCCCTGGACAGAAGGAGGGGTGAAGGGACAGAGGTGCAAATGGTCTGTCTTCCAGATCTTCTCGTCAGATTAAAAGGTTTTATTGTTTTGTGGCACAGTAGGTGTGCTGCGAGAGTTCCTGCGTCTTTGTTTTCCCGGGGGGAAAAAGGCAACCTTACAATTCCCCGCTTGGCCCCTTGGGGCAAATTAAGTATAGTCCCTGAGGGGCCATCTTGAGATGATCTCTGTAGGGTGCCCATTACCATAGTTTTTGTAGAGCAGGCATCTGTAATGGGCTGAGAGTGATGGCAGCATGGGCTGAAGCACGTAAGGAGTGAAGAAGGTATCTGAAGTAACAACATTGTAGTAGAGTGAACACGAAGATGAGAGCACTGCCAATGACACATCCTTGGAACACCCAGTCCCACCATGTGTAAGCATACTGCGCTGAGCGGGTGGAGGAGCTGGAGAGAATGTTTGCAGTCTTTTTAGCCAGATTGGCTTCCACCTGTGCTTGGATTAGATGGTATTCAGTCTGGGTGATGGCATTCTGCACCAATTCCATGGTGTCAACCAGGGCCTGTGTGCCCTGTTCGTAGAAAGTGTCCTTCCACCATGGAGAACATTTGTGTCCAGCGGAACTCTTCCCAGGATATTTATCTGGCCCATTGAAAAGTCCTCCATCACCTCTAGGCAGAAAGTGTGGTTTGCTGGGCAGGTCAGATTTCCGTAGGTGAAAGAGTTCATTTCGCTGACGATGCACCACTGTGTGTGAGAGACTTGAACAGCATCTGAATGGCCATGCAATGACTGAATATTAATGATTTTAGAATTGTTGGGAGAAAAAGGTTGTAATGTGTTACAAGTGCAAATAATGTAACTAGATGTTTCATGACAACAATTGCGGGTGAAAAATAAGGTCTCAGTGCCCTTTAAGGTCATATACCCAATAAGATTGTCCCATTTTATGATTTGATCTTTCACTACTACACCAATGGAGCGTATTGTAGTGGAGTCTAGATAAACTTGATCTGGATGAATTAAAGGAAAAGTGGCGAAAAATCCAATACAGCCAGTACATTCATTTCCTGTAAACATCATCACTGTTGATAGTAATTCAGAATAGTTAATATCTTGCATTTTTTCTGACATAAGCCATCTATGCAAATCTAAAATCTCAATAAGATCTTTTAAGGCATGTCTAGGGGTCTTATAGAGGCGAAGATCTAACATTTCTTGTCTTGCTGCTGTAAACAAATCTTGTGCATATGTTCTACAGGCCAAGTCACGCTCGATGGTACGGGTCTGATTAAAAATTGTATGGCTGGTTGTGAGAAGCGCCTGCGCTTCAGATCTGACGGCTTTAATAATATTTTCATTACTATTGGTGATGTGCTGGAAACCAGTGGCCACCTGATTTGCCAACCATGTTGAAAATTGGGATTGTCCAGTAATTTTAGTATTATAATAAAGTATTTGCTATTGAATTGACTGAGCCAACTAGGCCGGCTATATTTCCAAACAAATCTTGTTTGGTGCCGACAGATGGAGTTTGGACTGCGAGTCTAGTTTTGTAATCAAAAATTAAATCATCGATACGTGACTGTAGCCATGTATAAGTTTTGTCATTAGAGCTACAATGTTGTACATAAGCAGACAAAATATTAGAGAAATTATATGTCACATGTGTTATTACAAGATTAAAATCATGAAGCAAGGTCTTATTAATATTCCCTTTGATCAATCCACCAGCAGGTGGGGGATGTAATCTTGGACACTGTGTGGGTTTACTATATCCACATGTGGTTAAATTAAAACAATGATGTAAAGTCCATGTACAATTATGAGGGCTGGTGAACTTATCCATGCTGGTTTCAGATTTGCCCACACAATATGTACCTTCCTTTCGACTTGTCCATACACATGTTTTTAGTTTGTTTTCAATTAAGGGTTGTGTTAGATTAAAAACAATTTCTGTGAATTCTAAGTGTGTATTATTATGTGTTATAGAATGTCTGCACCTATATGTTGCTGGTACTAGATCCTTAATGAAGTAGCATTTTTTAGGATCTACACCATTATTGTTAATTTTATCCATGATGTCCAGACTACCATAGCCTAAGTCTGGATAGAATTTTTGTCTGTACCAGTAAGTGATGTTATGGTCACTACGTGGTGTGCCTGTGTGTCCTACACTGTAACTGTCAGGGAGATGGGTAGACCCTGTCTTACAGCAGATTTTTGTTCAACAATTTGGTTCCGGTACTATTCCGGGAGGCCATGTGACTATGTCTTTGTATGTGATTGCTGTGTATGATGTGAATGGCCCCTTGGTATATTTCCATACCCATCTCCCACATAGGGTGTGTGTGAGGGTGACTCGTTGTCCTAATTCGATGCATGTAGGCTCAGATACTGTTCGGACATCCTGTTTCCATGGAATGGCAGCCACTGTCCTGAAAGGAAGAGAGGACAGAATTAATTTAATGAACCTTTAAACAGTTTGCATTGGGACATGTGGTACCATTTTAACTTTCCTCTGACAGTCATGGCCACACAGCTGTTGCAAACAGCTTTGATTTCGTATGGTCCATGCCATCTAGGAGAGAATGCGTTTTGTTTTACGAAAACGCGCACCATCACCATGTCCCCTTCTGAAAATTTTGTTTCAGAAATTGGGTTGAATTGTGCATCATTCATCAGGTCAGACTGCTGTTGTTTTAGTGCGGCCTGTGTGTATAATACTTTCAACCTTTCTTGCAACTGTATCAACACTGTTTGCTGAGTTGCAAGCAGAAGGGGCCCCAAATCTTTAGGGGAGATTTCTGGATCAATGGGTAACTTCATAACTCTTCCAGTCATCAGTTCAAATGGGCTGATACCCGTGGCTTTTGATGGAGTTGCTCGCAACACAGTTAAAACAGTGGGTAATGCATCAATCCACTTATTCTGGTGTTGAGCTATCTGTTTCGTGATGTTTTCTTTGATAACTCTATTAAGTCTCTCCACCATACCTGAGCTCTGCGGCCGATAGGGAAGATGAAACCTTTAATTGATATTCAACATTTTGCACATCCTTTGCATGACCTATCCGGTAAAATGAGTTCCTTGATCAGATTAAATTTGAATCTGCGCCCCCAGATTGGGATGATTTGGTTCGCTAACACACGTGCTACTGTGTTAGCTGTATTGTTACGAGTGGGAATTGCCTCGACCCATTTTGAGAATTTATCAATTATCACGAGGCAATATCGATACCCCCCTTTGGCACTGGGTAGCGGACCAATGAAATCCAATTGTAAGAACTCCCAGGGCCCCTTAGGCGGTTCTGGCCTGCACAAATTTGTTCGGCCTACCTTCCCCTGGTTAACTGTAGCACATACTAAACATGTGTGACACCATCTTTCTGTGTCTGCCGTCATTCCAGGCCACCAAAATTGTCTTTGTATCAGCTGCAAAGTTTTTGCTGCTGATACATGGGAATAATCATGATATAGTTTGATTATTGGTTTTTTGGAGGGCCTCTGGAACGACAAATTTGTCATCTCGGAGTACTATGCCTTCAGTGACTTTAACCATCTGATCCTGCTTTAAGTGCGGTGCAAGCTCTCCTTCAGAGACCCACAGATCTTTCTGGTACTGTTTGAGGTCCATGGGTGTGACCTGAATCACACTCACTGCAGGAATCGGTGGTTCACTGTTCTGCCAGTTGTCGCCTTTCATAGCTGCTAACTTGGCTAACTGATCGACAATGTTGTTATTTTGTTCATGTACATCCGGATTTCTGCTGATATGTGCACGCACTTTGACGACGGAAATGAGCGCATCTCGCGCTTGTATCTCTTACCAAATTGTAGTTATGGTGTTAAAGTGTTTTATCGGCGTTCCAGCGGAGGTGAGAAATTTTCGTAATTGCCATTGAGCCATAAAGTCATTTACAGTGCCGAACGCAGAGAGGTCCAGGGTGTGCTTTAATTGCTTCTAACAATGCTACAAGCTCAGCTTCTTGCGCTGACATATTTGGTGGCAATTTATACAATATCTGTTGCCTATCATCTGAATCGGAGAGATGAGGCACCCACACTGCACAACCAGTGAAGAATTTACCATTTTGACAGAATCGAGAACTGTCAATGTACACAGGCACTTGGCCTGGCAATGGCCAATCATGTACGAGGCTTGGGGCCTCTGCATAAATTTCAAATGGTTCTTTGCCGACTTGTTTTATCTCAAGAATTCTATTCCATTCAGCGTGTGTTGGTCCCCTTAATTCCAGTAAAGCTCCCCTTAATCTATCATAAACTTCAGCATCTCTTTCACCATCCTGTTTAATCACAATTTCACCTGATCTTAATTCACTTGTCATTTTTGATTTAAGTTCCTCTGGAATTGTGAGGAGGGCAATTTGCCAAACATCTCCGACTTCTAAGTTGTACACTGATGCCTGCAACATTAGGTTGTCCCAGTAGAGTTGGAAAGGGCCTTTCCTTGGCATCATACCCACTACCTCTTTGTGTCTGCTACATTCTTCACAAGTTAAAGGACTGCTAATTGTAGTAATTTCATCATCAGCGTTAGTCATTGTTTTAAGTACAGCGATTTTTACAGGTTTGTTGAGAACTACACTGGATCTAGTTCGAGTTCTTATTGGGCTACGTTGTCTCGGTTCTTTGAATCGTTTAGGACGAGAATACATGTCGCTTGTGGGTTCTGGTGAAGGATCGCACCTTATTGGACTCGGTTTTGCCTTTGGGGCTCGGTTACGAGCTTCATTCAGAGGCATTTGATCCCGAACCTTACCAGTTAGAATCGCAACATCATCCTCATTGCTATCACTTATTACTTCTAGCTGAAGACAGAGAAGGGGAAGTTCAAACCTCATGCCTTTGTTTGGATCTAAATTGTTGCGCCGAAAGACGCCACTTGCCTGAGACTGGGAAATCACGTCGGGGTCACCAACTGTAAGGATCCACCCACTGGCCCAAAATGCAATGTCCAGCGGACTGGGCGAAGGCGCTCTGCGTGTATGTCTTTTCTGACTCTTCTGTAAAAAATCACTTGATTTATTAAAACTTTGATATCTAATTTAATTTTGACTCCTTCCTCGTTTGAATCTGACTCCAATTTTAAATGTTTAAGCGCAAATTGTGGTAAAAGTTTGGTGAGCTGATCGTGCTATTGGTTGTGCTCTGATTTAGATAATTGATTATTCCGGGCCGGCTATATTTTCAACTATTCATTCCCTGGGGACTTAACGTCGCTTTTATGTCGTGCGTTGGCCTAACGCAGATCATATAATCACAATATCGGCAGTCTGATTATAAATCAGAGGTTGTAGTGGACTAATACCCTAATTGCCCGCCGTTATTCAAAGAGGATAGTTTACATAGTCTCTCACATACACAACGTGTTAATATCAGGTGATAGGCAGAAATCAGGAGGTCTTAAAAAATGCGCCTAATGCTTCATTTAATCTAAGCCGGCTGTTTGCCTACACAGCAAAAAGCCCAGAGTTAAATTAACTCTCCTGGGAGTTTATTCGAGTCCACACTCAAGGGTGTGAAAGTGTTAAAATCTGAGTGTTAAATTAAATTAAAATTAACACTGAGTCAGAGTTAAAGTTAATGAGATAATTAGTGATTAAGCAATGACTGATCATTATTGAAGACACCTGATGATAACAAGCAGAATCACCAAAGGAGAAAATCTGAATTTTTAAGCAACCATTATTATAGCGGTCAGTGTTTGCATTAGTTGGGCTCTTGACCCTTACACTTTTAACATTAGAGTTTGTTTTGCTGCTGTATCTATGTTAAAACAGACAGACAAACCAAAAGAAAGATGGCCATGTGGCCTTAGTCTATGTTTTGACATGTTCTTAATGTAACGTCCTATATAATAGAGTTTAGGTTCTTTACCGATTAGATCAACTCTGTATATCAATAATCAGAAAAATGTTTTTAAAATTTATTTTGATTAAAAAAATCCTTCAATTAAGACATACAGACAAGAAAAATCAGCATGAGAATCACAATGATGGTGACCATCAAAAAAGCATGTTGTAACCAATCAAAACTCATCCATGCCTCCCATCATGCATTGCGGCATGAATAAATTATAAGCTGAAATGTCTCTGTACTCTCCTTTATCTGTTTTTCTGAATATGCTGTGTGTCACCATTGTTGAGATTCATACTGTGGTTCTTGATGTCTGTGTGTGCCAAAACAAATGACTTTTTCAGAAATGGTTATATACATATAATACATCACAACAGCGTGTGAGTAGCTCTTCTAATTTTTTTTTTTTTTTGTGGATTCACAAGGCTAAATACTCAAGATAATTATTTGACCTGAATCATTGAACTCATTTAGAATGTATCCTATAATAAATATATTCCAATATAATAATAAAAATTCCAATCAACAGGGTAAATTCAATCAATCAATAAAATGAGCACATACATTAACTCTTAGTTACACAACTGATCAGCATAAAATACATAAGAAAAATTAATGTTACAAAGAGTGAGCATACCTGGCAAATAGAGAGAGACACACGGCAATCGTGTGGGAAGTTCTGCTTACAGATGCTTCCCTGAATGTTTCGCCAGTCCTCTTTAAATACCCAAATTCAAACAAAGCTATCATAAATTTGGCATTACAAAAGCTTCACTGGGCTTTTGCTGGCACAGGAGACGATCTGGGGGTCATCTCAATCCTAGGGTCGTAAAAGCAACACCTGGCAGAGACCTTATCAGGGACACATCCCACACCAGTGGAGCAGAGTCTTCCTCAGATTTGAGATCTTTATTTTTGGTCTGTTCCACTGATGTGAGACTGAGATAATATTTCCACCCGCAATGAGACCATAAAAATGATACCAAACATGAAAAGATTATAGCCATGAATACTGAAAATAAAGTAAATACATTATATCAGCATCTCCCGACACTTCTAGGAGGGGGCCTAAGGATGGGTGAAGGGACAGAGGTAAATGGTCTGTCTTCCAGATCTTCTCGTCAGATTAAAAGGTTTATTGTTTTGTGGCACAGTAGGTGTGCTGCGAGAGTTCCTGCGTCTTTGGTTTCTCGGGGGGAAAAAGACAACCTTACACGCACGTGATGCTAATTACTGCTGTTATTATGGGTCTTTTCCCATTAAAGTCAAAGCCTGTCCAGGCAGTTATTATGTCTATAGTTTGGTTAATCCAACTCTCTGCAATTCAGCATACTGTGCAGGTGATTATATTGACATGAGCTCCTTCTGCATATTCATGATATTTGTGTATCTTTTCAATAATCACTATTCTTTAAACTTTCAGATGTTAGCAACATTAACACCAGCTCTACAGTCGTCATACCAACAACCATCTCAACTGGTAATGTAACACACTGTGTCTCCATTGTCTTTTTTTGTGGTCTGATAAATATGATGATCTGAATGTAAATCTGGAGATTAGTGTGTTTTGGGTCTTCTTGGGAAATCAATGTTTCTAATAACTGCAGTAATATTTTTAGACATTTCCGAATAAAATTAAGGATTCTGAATGTGAACGTTTGCTAATAATATTCATTTGTACAGTATGACGCAAGACTGGCAGTTCTGCTTTATGTTGGAATATTTTGCTAATAACACATACATAGAGACCTCTGGATACATTTTATAAAAGCAACATGTAATAAGAAATGTTCATTTCTTAAAATATTTTCATTACAGCTAATATGTCTGACCCCTGCTACAACTACACTGAGCTGGATGAACCATGGAGAGCCATCAATAATACACATTACATGCATGAATATCACAAGTGTGACACCAATGTCACTTGGAGTGGCTGGTATCGTCTCTTCATGAACGGCCTAAATGCTCATATCCCAGAGATGTGTATTACAACATATGGCTGCGGCACTCATGTCACGCTGTGGATACCTGATGGACACCCAAAAGTGGAGGATGGAGTCGTCACTCGAGATGTCTGCGGTCACTGGAACAATTACTGCTGTTATCATGGGTCTTACCCCATTAAAGTCAAAGCCTGTCCAGGCAATTATTATGTTTATGAGCTGGTTAGACCAACTGTGTCCTATTCAGCATACTGCGCAGGTGATTATATTTACGTGAGCTCTCTCTACACATTCATGATGTTTGTGTTTCTGTTCATCAATCACTATTCATCTAAACTTTCAGATATCGGAAGCATTAACAACAGCTCTACAGCCGTCACTCCAACATCCATCTCAAATGGTAATGTATCACACTGTGACTCTTTAATTAATTTGGCTCTTGAGACTTGATTTTATATAGTTTACTGCAATGTAACTGTGTTTTTAGAAATGGCCTCTGTGGCCATAATAGGACAGGCAGAAAGATCTTGTTCATTCTATGCACATGTTTTTAAGGTTTTTATTGCACATTTTTATTAGACAGCAGATGCATTTAGGTAGACGGCCTAAGGAAAGAAACCTTTCTGTTCTGGTGCTCAGTGCTGTGTAGCGCCAATCAGAAACAGTTCAAAGAAAAAGCTGCCTGGATGTGATGGGTTCAGAGAGTTGTTTTCCTGATCATTGTGTCAATCTGGATGAGTACAGTTCCTGGAATGTGGGAAGGGGTGTACCAGATATTCTCTCAGCAGTCTGCACTATCCACTGTAGTCCACTATTATTTCCACTGTTTTGAACATGTTGACCTCCAGATTGTTATGACTGCTCCGGTCATTCAGATGCTCAACCTCCCTTTTATATGTGGACTTGTCACCATCCAGGATGAGGTGGATGACTGCAGTGTCATCTACAAACTTCAGGAGCATGACAGAGGGGTCTTTTGCAGTGCAGTCATTGAAGTACAGGGAGAAATACAGTGTGGAGAACATACATCCCTGGGGGGAACCAGTGCTGATTGTGCAGGTGTTGGATGTGAATTTTCTCACTAGTCTCACTAGCTGCCTGTCTGTCAGAATGTTGGTGATCCACTTTTAGATAGAACTAGGGACAGAGTGCTGGGTTAGTTTAATTGTTTCCATTGCTGAGTTTATTATTTTGATTGTTGGCTGAAATAGATTCTTCTTCTTCTTCTTCTTTCATTACAGCTAATCTGCCTGATCCCTGCTACAACTACACTGTACTGGATAATCCATGGAGAGCCACCAATAATACATATGCTTCAGTCAAAAATTGTGACAGATCTGTCACCTGGAGTGGCTGGTTTCGTCTCTTCATTAGCGGTGTGAGTGCTCAGATCCCAGACGCGTGTGTTGCTGAGTATAGCTGTGGTACTGATATTGCATTGTGGATTCGTGGTGGACACCCAACAGTAACGGAAGGAGCTGTCACTCGAGATGTCTGTGGTCATGCTGGCAATTACTGCTGCTATTATGGGTCTTTTCCCATTAAAGTCAAAGCCTGTCCAGACAATTATTATGTTTATGAGTTCGTTAGTCCAACTGTCTGCAATGCAGCATACTGTGCAGGTGATTATATTTACATGAGCTCCTTCTAGATATTTATGATGTTTGTGTTTCTTTTCATGAATTACTATTCATCCAAACTTTCAGATGTTTACAGAACAGACACCAGCTCTACATCTGTTACTCCGGTGACCATCTCAAACAGTAATGTAACACACTGTGTCTCTATTGTCTTATTTCCTGCTCTGATGAATATGGTGATCTGAATGTAAATCTGAAGATTGGTGTGTTTTGGGCCTGGATTAAAATAGAATTATTGGGAAACCAATAATTATATTGTTTTTTTGTTTTTTTGTTTTTTTATATATATAATTGCAGTATTATCTTTAGACAGTTCTGAATGATATGAAGAATTCTGAATGTGAACGTCTGCTAGTAATATTCATTTGTACAGTAAGACTGTTAGTTCTGCCTTATTTTGTAATATTTTGCTAATAACAAATAAATGGAGATATAAATGTTTTCAGCTGCGCCTCAGATACATTTTATAAGTGCACCACATAATAAGAAACTTTAATTTCTTAAAATATTTTCATTACAGCTAATATGTCTGACCCCTGCTACAACTACACTGAGCTGGATGAACCATGGAGAGCCATCAATAATACACATTACATACATGAATATCACAAGTGTGACACCAATGTCACTTGGAGTGGCTGGTATCGTCTCTTCATGAACGGCCTAAATGCTCATATCCCAGAGATGTGTATTACAAAATATGGCTGCGGCACTCATGTCACGCTGTGGATACCTGATGGACACCCAAAAGTGGAGGATGGAGTTGTTACTCGAGATGTCTGCGGTCACTGGAACAATTACTGCTGTTATCATGGGTCTTACCCCATTAAAGTCAAAGCCTGTCCAGGTGATTATTATGTCTATGAGCTGGTTAGACCAACTGTGTACTGGTCAGCATACTGTGCAGGTAATTATATTTACATGAACTCTTTTTTAAAATTGCATGATGTTTGTGTGTCTCTTCAATAATCTCTGTTCATCCAAACTTTCAGATGTTAGCAACATTAACTCCAGCTCTACAGCCATCACACCAGCGACCATCTCCACTGGTAATGTGTGACTCTTTAATTACTGTGTGGACTTTTAAGGCTGTCCCAGATCAAAACGATGCAGTGTCTATTTGCTAGTTATATTAACTCATGCATGTGTGTTGTTGTTGGCAAATGATAAAACAGAATCCTAATTAGACGTATTGTTAAATATGCTCACACACAGTTGGGCATTTCATTCTACATATTTATTGCATAGTGGGGGGCCTTTAACCCACATGAGTTCATAAGTTAGATGGCCTGAGGAAAGAACACTTTTCTTGTGCCTGGCTGTTTTGGTGCTCAGTGCTCTGCATTGCCAACCAGATGGCAACCATTCAAAGAGGAAGTGGCCTGGATGTGAAGGATCCAGAGTGATTTTATCTGCCTCTTTATTCACGCTGGATGAGCACAATTCCTGGAGAGTGGGAAAGGGTGTACCCAGTCGTGTAGTGGAGGGTATGGCATATACCCACTTTTTGTTTGGGCAGCTATGTGTATACCCACTTCTAACCCCCTCTGATGTGCATCATTCAGTAGTGTCCTGCATTAGGCAAAATCATGACTGTCCACCAAATCCAGTCATATATGAATAAATCCATATATTCTTTAAAGGGTACATAACATACACAGTTTCACCTAATCTCATGTTAATCCTGAGTACATATAGAGTAGTAATGTATATTTAATATCTCCAAAAAGTCTTTAGTTTTATTACATTTCTAAAAGAAAAATACAGCTTTCCGATTTTCTCTGGAAAAAGCCGAACTTCTGGAGGCGTGCTGTGGGCGGAGCTAAATTCGACGATCACTTGCGTTAGGATTGCCTATAATACACAGACATTTGTCTGTTGCCGTTTGTCTTACCATCTGCAGTTCTGAATCATTACCGGGATCTTTTATAGCTGGGACCGCTCCATCTTTCAGTATCAAACAATGTGCAAATCCAGCATCAAACTCGTATATGAAACATTCACTTGCTAAACTCCATTGCTGCCCCGTAAAAAGGAACTGCATCCACTGTTCACGTAACGTTGGGTTCTTCGGGAAGCTGAGAAAAGTTATCTTTGCCTTACAACCATAACCACACTTCTTTAGAGACATTCTTCCCGAGTGAATCCCTTGCAGCAGTACACTGAGTGCAGCCAATGAAGCACGTTGATGAGCGGGCTCTCTTTCTCATGATCTAGCCGATGTGATCGCGGACGCGCTTTTCCGGGAGAAATGAGTATTAGACAATATAAAATGTTCCACCACCAATTACGTCATTAATGCCATGATCCAAAAAAAAAAAAAAACAGCCGAAACTTGTACCAACCCAGAAGTAAAATTTTCGGCAAAGAAATTCTGTCATTTGTCCAAATTATTTTTTTAAACTTTGGCCATGTTTAGCATGAGAATCAAACTCTTTGACACTGTAAACAACTCTGAATATACGAAACACCATTGTACCCCCCCTTTAAAAACTCCCAGTAAAGACAGTGATGATGCGGTCAGGACTGTGGGCCCGGCTTGCTTTGACATATGTTTGATGATTGCGCCTGATTAGCGCATACTCACTTCTAAAGGCACCACTACACCACTGGGTGTATCTGTCAGCAGTCTGGACTGTCCACTGTAGTCTTCTGAGTTGAGCCAAACCAGAGTGTTAAAGAAGTGCAGAGCACAAACTCTATGACTGTAGAGTAGAACTGCAGAAGCAGCACCTGTGGCAGATTGAACTTCTTCAGCTGTCAACAACCTCAGCTGAGGTTGGGGAATCGAGTCTCAGATCGTGTGTGATGGTAGTGCACAGGAACCTGACTGACTCTGTGGTCTTTTGCAGTGCAGTCATTGAAGTACAGGGAGAAATACAGTGTGGAGAACATACATCCCTGGGGGGAACCAGTGCTGATTGTGCAGGTGTTGGATGTGAATTTTCTCACTAGTCTCACTAGCTGCCTGTCTGTCAGAAAGTTGGTGATCCACTTTTAGATAGAACTAGGGACAGAGTGCTGGGTTAGTTTAATTGTCTCCATTGCTGAGTTTATTATTTTGATTGTTGACTAAATAGATTCTTCTTCTTCTTCTTCTTCTTCTTCTTTCATTACAGCTAATCTGCCTGATCCCTGCTACAACTACACTGTACTGGATAATCCATGGAGAGCCACCAATAATACATATGCTTCAGTCAGAAATTGTGACAGATCTGTCACCTGGAGTGGCTGGTTTCGTCTCTTCATTAGCGGTGTGAGTGGTCAGATCCCAGACACGTGTGTTGCTGAGTATAGCTGTGGCACTGATATTGCATTGTGGATTCGTGGTGGACACCCAACAGTAACGGAAGGAGCTGTCACTCGAGATGTCTGTGGTCATGCTGGCAATTACTGCTGCTATTATGGGTCTTTTCCCATTAAAGTCAAAGCCTGTCCAGACAATTATTATGTTTATGAGTTCGTTAGTCCAACTGTCTGCAATGCAGCATACTGTGCAGGTGATTATATTTACATGAGCTCCTTCTAGATATTTATGATGTTTGTGTTTCTCTTCATCAATTATTATTCATCCAAACTTTCAGATGTTTACAGAACAGACACCAGCTCTACATCTGTTACTCCGGTGACCATCTCGACTGGTAATGTAACACACTGTGTCTCTATTGTCTTATTTTCTGGTCTGATGAATATGGTGATCTGAATGTAAATCTGTTGATTGGTGTGTTTTGGGCCTGGATTAAAATATAATTTTGGGGAAATAACCAAATATTTTATATATATATAATTGCAGTATTATGTTTAGACAGTTCTGAATGATATGAAGAATTCTGAATGTGAAAGTCTGCTAGTAATATTCATTTGTACAGTAACACTTTCAGTTCTGCCTTATTTTGTAATATTTTGCTAATAACAAATAAATGGAGATATACATGTTTTCAGCTGCGCCTCAGATACATTTTATAAATGCACCACATAATAAGAAACTTTAATTTCTTAAAATATTTTCATTACAGCTAATATGTCTGACCCCTGCTACAACTACACTGAGCTGGATGAACCATGGAGAGCCATCAATAATACACATTACATACATGAATATCACAAGTGTGACACCAATGTCACTTGGAGTGGCTGGTATCGTCTCTTCATTAACGGCCTAAATGCTCATATCTCAGAGAAGTGTATTACAACATATGGCTGCGGCACTCATGTCACGCTGTGGATACCTGATGGACACCCAAAAGTGGAGGATGGAGTTGTTACTCGAGATGTCTGCGGTCACTGGAACAATTACTGCTGCTATCATGGGTCTTACCCCATTAAAGTCAAAGCCTGTCCAGGTGATTATTATGTTTATGAGCTGGTTAGACCAACTGTGTACTGGTCAGCATACTGTGCAGGTAATTATATTTACATGAACTCTTTTTAAAAATGCATGATGTTTGTGTGTCTCTTCAATAATCTCTGTTCATCCAAACTTTCAGATGTTAGCAACATTAACTCCAGCTCTACAGCCATCACACCAGCGACCATCTCCACTGGTAATGTAGCACACTGTGACTCTTTAATTACTGTGTGGTCTTTTAAGGCTGTCCCAGATCAAACTGATGCAGTGTCTATTTGCTAGTTATATTAACTCATGCATGTGTGTTGTTGTTGGCAAATGATAAAACAGAATCCTAATTAGATGTATTGCTAAATATGCTCACACACAGTTGGGCATTTCATTCTACATATTTATTGCATAGTGGGGGGCCTTTAACCCACATGAGTTCATAAGTTAGATGGCCTGAGGAAAGAACACTTTTCTTGTGCCTGGCTGTTTTGGTGCCCAGTGCTCTGCATTGCCAACCAGATGGTAACCATTCAAAGAGGAAGTGGCATGGATGTGAAGGATCCAGATTGATTTTATCTGCCTCTTTATTCACACTGGATGAACACAATTCCTGGAGAGTGGGAAAGGGTGTACCCAGTCGTGTAGTGGAGGGTATATATACCCACTTTTTGTTTAGGCAGCTATGTGTATACCCACTTCTAACCCCCTCTGATGTGCATCATTCAGTAGTGTCCTGCATTAGCCAAAATCATGACTGTCCACCAAATCCAGTCATATGTGAATAAATGCATATATTCTTTAAAAACTCCCAGTAAAGACATTGATGATGCGGTCAGGACTGTGGGCCCGGCTTGCTTTGATATTTGTTTTATGATTGCGCCTGATTAGCGTATACCCACTTCTCCAGGCACCACTACACCACTGGATGTACCAATTATTCTGTCAGCAGTCTGGACTGTCCACTGTAGTCTTCTGTGTTGAGCCAAACCAGAGTGTTAAAGAAGTGCAGAGCACAAACTCTATGACTGTAGAGTACACAGCAAAAAGCCCAGAGTTAAATTAACTCTCCTGGGAGTTTATTTGAGTCCACACTCAAGAGTGTGAGTGTTAAAATCAGAGTGTTAAATTAACACTGAGTCAGAGTTAAAGTTAATGAGATAATTAGTGATTAATTAAGTGATGACTGATCATTATTGAAGACACCTGATGATAACAAGCAGAATCACCAAAAGAGAAAATCACAATTTTTAAGCAACCATTATAGCAGTCAGTGTTTGCATTAGTTGGGCTCTTGACCCTTATGTTTTTAAAGTTAGAATTTGTTTGGCTACTAGATTTCAGTTTAGTCAGCCAGACAAATCACAAGCACAAGTCATCAGATGATGATGATTATGTTGTGACATAATCATTTAACTCTTTTGGAGTCTAATCTCTAATCTATGTTTCCTTTATTGGAAATATAACTCAGATGATACACTATAAATGAGTTCAATGATTCAGGTCAAAAAATTATCTTGAGTGTTTAGTCTTGTGAATCCACAAAAAAAAAAAAAAAAAAAAAAATTAGAAGAACTACTGACACACTGTTGTGATGTGTTATATGTATATAACCATTTCTGAAAAAGGCATTTGTTTAGGCACACACAGACATCAAGAACCAGAGTATGAATCTCAACAATGGTGACAAACAGCATATTCAGAAAAAAACAGATAAAGGAGAGTACAGCGACATTTCAGCTCATAATTTATTCATGCTGCAATGCATGATGGGTTACAACATGCTTTTTTGATGGTCACTATTGTTGTGATTCTCATGCTGATTATTCTTGTCTGTATGTCTTAATTAAAGGATTTTTTTTTTTTTTTAATCAAAATACATTTTAAAAACATCTGTCTGATTGTTGAGAAAAAAGAAACTAAACTCTATTATATATGCCGTTATATTAAGAACATGTCAAAACATAGACTAAGGCCACATGACCATCTTTCTTTTGGTTTGTCTGTCTGTTTTAACATAGATACAGCAGCAAAACAAACTCTAATGTTAAACGTGTAAGGGTCAAGAGCCCAACTAATGCAAACACTGACCGCTATAATGGTTGCTTAAAAATTGTGATTTTCTCCTTTGGTGGTTCTGCTTGTTATCATCAGGTGTCTTCAATAATGATCAGTCATCGCTTAATTAATCACTAATTATCTCATTAACTTTAACTCTGACTCAGTGTTAATTTAACACTCTGATTTTAACACTTTCACACTCTTGAGTGTGGACTCATATAAACTCCCAGGAGAGTTAATTTAACTCTGGGCTTTTTGCTGTGAACTGCAGAAGCAGCACCTGTGGCAGATTGAACTTCTTCAGCTGTCAACAACCTCAGCTGAGGTTGTGGAATCGAGTCTCAGATCCTGCGTGATGGTAGTGCACAGGAACCTGATTGACTCCACTGCTGCCACAGTGCTGTTTGTGATGGTGAGTGTGAGGAGCACTGGGCTTTTCTTTCTGAAGCCCACAATCATTTCTACTTTTTTGAAAGTGTTCAGTTACAGATTGTTGTAATTGCATCAGCCAGCTGTTTAATGCTCCTTCTGTACGTACACTTTACTGTCCTGAATGAGGCCAATGACTGTGTTGTCATCTGCCAACTTCAGAAGCTTGACGGAGGGCTCTTTTGCTGTGCAGTTGTTATTGTACAGAAAGAAAAATAGAGTGGAAAACACACATCCCTGGGGGACACCAGAGATTGTACGGATTATGAATTTTGGCTGTCTCATTAGCTGCTGTCTGTCAGAAAGATGGTGATCCACTGAGAGATAGAACTAGGGACAGCGTGCTGGGCTAGTTTGATTGTCTCCACTGCTGAGTTGCATATGTTGATTGCTGACAGCAAGAGATTATCATAATTTTTTTCCAGATGACTTGGCTTCTCTAAATGTCAAGCAAGAATCAACAATTTCTTAAAATATTGTCATTGCAGTTAATCTGCCTGATCCCTGCTACAACTACACTGTACTGGATAATCCATGGAGAACCACCAATAATACATATGTTTCAGTCAGAAATTGTGACAGGTCTGTCACCTGGAGCGGCTGGTTTCGTCTCTTCATTAATGGTGTGAGCGCTCAGATCCTAGACGTGTGTTGCTCAGTATAGCTGTGGTACTGATATCCCACTGTGGATTCGTGGTGGACACCCAGATGTTCAAGACCGAGTTGTCGCTCGAGATGTCTGCGCATGTAAGGTTCCACCCACTGGCCCAAAATGCAGTGTTCAGCGGACTGGGTAAAGGTGCTCTGCGTGTATGTCTTTTCTGACGCTTCTGTAAAAATCACTTGATTTATTAAAACTTTGATATCTAATTTAATTTTGACTCCTTCCTCATTTGAATCTGACTCCAATTTTAAATGTTTAAGCGCAAATTGTGGTAAAAGTTTGGTGAGCTGATCGTGCTATTGGTTGTGCACTGATTTAGATAATTGATTATTCCGGGCCGGCTATATTTTCAATTATTTGTTCCCTGGGGACTTGTCGCTTTTATGTCGTGCGTCGGCCTAACGCAGATCATACGATCACAATATCAGCAGTCTGATTATTAATCAGAGGTTGTAGTGGACTAATACCCTAATTGCTCGCCGCCTAATGCTTGCGTTATTCAAAAAGGATAGTTTACATAGTCTCTCACATACACAACGTGTTAATATCAGGTGATAGGCAGAAATCAGGAGGTCTTAAAAAATGCACCTAATGCTTTATTGAATCTAAGCCGGCTGTTTGCCTATCCTGACCATATCCTTGTGGTAACAAAAAGCCTCCTCACAGTCTACTAGTCATAATGATTTCAGCCTGAAATAAATCAAGAAATATTTATTTTGCCAGGCATAATAAAAATTCCAATCGACAGGGTAAATTCAATCAATCAATAAAATGAGCACATACATTTAACACTTAGTTACACAACTGATCAGCATAAAATACACAAGAAAAATTAATGTTACAAAGAGTGAGCATACCTGGCAAATAGAGAGAGACACAGGGCAATCGTGTGGGAAGTTCTGCTTACAGATGCTTCCCTGAATGTTTCGCCAGTCCTCTTTAAATACCCAAATTCAAACAAAGCTATCATAAATTTGGCATTACAAAAGCTTCACAGGGTTTTTGCTGGCACAGGAGACGATCTGGGGGTCATCTCAATCCTAGGGTCGTAAAAGCAACACCTGGCAGAGACCTTATCAGGGACACATCCCACACCAGTGGAGCAGAGTCTTCCTCAGATTTGAGATCTTTATTTTTGGTCTGTTCCACTGATGTGAGACTGAGATAATATTTCCACCCGCAATGAGACCATAAAAATGATACCAAACATGAAAAGATTATAGCCATGAATACTGAAAATAAAGTAAATACATTATACCAGCATCTCCCGACACTTCTAAATCACCTTTTAATGACCTAGCTCATCTGCCCTGGACAGAAGGAGGGGTGAAGGGACAGAGGTGCAAATGGTCTGTCTTCCAGATCTTCTCGTCAGATTAAAAGGTTTTATTGTTTTGTGGCACAGTAGGTGTGCTGCGAGAGTTCCTGCGTCTTTGTTTTCCCGGGGGGAAAAAGGCAACCTTACAATTCCCCGCTTGGCCCCTTGGGGCAAATTAAGTATAGTCCCTGAGGGGCCATCTTGAGATGATCTCTGTAGGGTGCCCATTACCATAGTTTTTGTAGAGCAGGCATCTGTAATGGGCTGAGAGTGATGGCAGCATGGGCTGAAGCACGTAAGGAGTGAAGAAGGTATCTGAAGTAACAACATTGTAGTAGAGTGAACACGAAGATGAGAGCACTGCCAATGACACATCCTTGGAACACCCAGTCCCACCATGTGTAAGCATACTGCGCTGAGCGGGTGGAGGAGCTGGAGAGAATGTTTGCAGTCTTTTTAGCCAGATTGGCTTCCACCTGTGCTTGGATTAGATGGTATTCAGTCTGGGTGATGGCATTCTGCACCAATTCCATGGTGTCAACCAGGGCCTGTGTGCCCTGTTCGTAGAAAGTGTCCTTCCACCATGGAGAACATTTGTGTCCAGCGGAACTCTTCCCAGGATATTTATCTGGCCCATTGAAAAGTCCTCCATCACCTCTAGGCAGAAAGTGTGGTTTGCTGGGCAGGTCAGATTTCCGTAGGTGAAAGAGTTCATTTCGCTGACGATGCACCACTGTGTGTGAGAGACTTGAACAGCATCTGAATGGCCATGCAATGACTGAATATTAATGATTTTAGAATTGTTGGGAGAAAAAGGTTGTAATGTGTTACAAGTGCAAATAATGTAACTAGATGTTTCATGACAACAATTGCGGGTGAAAAATAAGGTCTCAGTGCCCTTTAAGGTCATATACCCAATAAGATTGTCCCATTTTATGATTTGATCTTTCACTACTACACCAATGGAGCGTATTGTAGTGGAGTCTAGATAAACTTGATCTGGATGAATTAAAGGAAAAGTGGCGAAAAATCCAATACAGCCAGTACATTCATTTCCTGTAAACATCATCACTGTTGATAGTAATTCAGAATAGTTAATATCTTGCATTTTTTCTGACATAAGCCATCTATGCAAATCTAAAATCTCAATAAGATCTTTTAAGGCATGTCTAGGGGTCTTATAGAGGCGAAGATCTAACATTTCTTGTCTTGCTGCTGTAAACAAATCTTGTGCATATGTTCTACAGGCCAAGTCACGCTCGATGGTACGGGTCTGATTAAAAATTGTATGGCTGGTTGTGAGAAGCGCCTGCGCTTCAGATCTGACGGCTTTAATAATATTTTCATTACTATTGGTGATGTGCTGGAAACCAGTGGCCACCTGATTTGCCAACCATGTTGAAAATTGGGATTGTCCAGTAATTTTAGTATTATAATAAAGTATTTGCTATTGAATTGACTGAGCCAACTAGGCCGGCTATATTTCCAAACAAATCTTGTTTGGTGCCGACAGATGGAGTTTGGACTGCGAGTCTAGTTTTGTAATCAAAAATTAAATCATCGATACGTGACTGTAGCCATGTATAAGTTTTGTCATTAGAGCTACAATGTTGTACATAAGCAGACAAAATATTAGAGAAATTATATGTCACATGTGTTATTACAAGATTAAAATCATGAAGCAAGGTCTTATTAATATTCCCTTTGATCAATCCACCAGCAGGTGGGGGATGTAATCTTGGACACTGTGTGGGTTTACTATATCCACATGTGGTTAAATTAAAACAATGATGTAAAGTCCATGTACAATTATGAGGGCTGGTGAACTTATCCATGCTGGTTTCAGATTTGCCCACACAATATGTACCTTCCTTTCGACTTGTCCATACACATGTTTTTAGTTTGTTTTCAATTAAGGGTTGTGTTAGATTAAAAACAATTTCTGTGAATTCTAAGTGTGTATTATTATGTGTTATAGAATGTCTGCACCTATATGTTGCTGGTACTAGATCCTTAATGAAGTAGCATTTTTTAGGATCTACACCATTATTGTTAATTTTATCCATGATGTCCAGACTACCATAGCCTAAGTCTGGATAGAATTTTTGTCTGTACCAGTAAGTGATGTTATGGTCACTACGTGGTGTGCCTGTGTGTCCTACACTGTAACTGTCAGGGAGATGGGTAGACCCTGTCTTACAGCAGATTTTTGTTCAACAATTTGGTTCCGGTACTATTCCGGGAGGCCATGTGACTATGTCTTTGTATGTGATTGCTGTGTATGATGTGAATGGCCCCTTGGTATATTTCCATACCCATCTCCCACATAGGGTGTGTGTGAGGGTGACTCGTTGTCCTAATTCGATGCATGTAGGCTCAGATACTGTTCGGACATCCTGTTTCCATGGAATGGCAGCCACTGTCCTGAAAGGAAGAGAGGACAGAATTAATTTAATGAACCTTTAAACAGTTTGCATTGGGACATGTGGTACCATTTTAACTTTCCTCTGACAGTCATGGCCACACAGCTGTTGCAAACAGCTTTGATTTCGTATGGTCCATGCCATCTAGGAGAGAATGCGTTTTGTTTTACGAAAACGCGCACCATCACCATGTCCCCTTCTGAAAATTTTGTTTCAGAAATTGGGTTGAATTGTGCATCATTCATCAGGTCAGACTGCTGTTGTTTTAGTGCGGCCTGTGTGTATAATACTTTCAACCTTTCTTGCAACTGTATCAACACTGTTTGCTGAGTTGCAAGCAGAAGGGGCCCCAAATCTTTAGGGGAGATTTCTGGATCAATGGGTAACTTCATAACTCTTCCAGTCATCAGTTCAAATGGGCTGATACCCGTGGCTTTTGATGGAGTTGCTCGCAACACAGTTAAAACAGTGGGTAATGCATCAATCCACTTATTCTGGTGTTGAGCTATCTGTTTCGTGATGTTTTCTTTGATAACTCTATTAAGTCTCTCCACCATACCTGAGCTCTGCGGCCGATAGGGAAGATGAAACCTTTAATTGATATTCAACATTTTGCACATCCTTTGCATGACCTATCCGGTAAAATGAGTTCCTTGATCAGATTAAATTTGAATCTGCGCCCCCAGATTGGGATGATTTGGTTCGCTAACACACGTGCTACTGTGTTAGCTGTATTGTTACGAGTGGGAATTGCCTCGACCCATTTTGAGAATTTATCAATTATCACGAGGCAATATCGATACCCCCCTTTGGCACTGGGTAGCGGACCAATGAAATCCAATTGTAAGAACTCCCAGGGCCCCTTAGGCGGTTCTGGCCTGCACAAATTTGTTCGGCCTACCTTCCCCTGGTTAACTGTAGCACATACTAAACATGTGTGACACCATCTTTCTGTGTCTGCCGTCATTCCAGGCCACCAAAATTGTCTTTGTATCAGCTGCAAAGTTTTTGCTGCTGATACATGGGAATAATCATGATATAGTTTGATTATTGGTTTTTTGGAGGGCCTCTGGAACGACAAATTTGTCATCTCGGAGTACTATGCCTTCAGTGACTTTAACCATCTGATCCTGCTTTAAGTGCGGTGCAAGCTCTCCTTCAGAGACCCACAGATCTTTCTGGTACTGTTTGAGGTCCATGGGTGTGACCTGAATCACACTCACTGCAGGAATCGGTGGTTCACTGTTCTGCCAGTTGTCGCCTTTCATAGCTGCTAACTTGGCTAACTGATCGACAATGTTGTTATTTTGTTCATGTACATCCGGATTTCTGCTGATATGTGCACGCACTTTGACGACGGAAATGAGCGCATCTCGCGCTTGTATCTCTTACCAAATTGTAGTTATGGTGTTAAAGTGTTTTATCGGCGTTCCAGCGGAGGTGAGAAATTTTCGTAATTGCCATTGAGCCATAAAGTCATTTACAGTGCCGAACGCAGAGAGGTCCAGGGTGTGCTTTAATTGCTTCTAACAATGCTACAAGCTCAGCTTCTTGCGCTGACATATTTGGTGGCAATTTATACAATATCTGTTGCCTATCATCTGAATCGGAGAGATGAGGCACCCACACTGCACAACCAGTGAAGAATTTACCATTTTGACAGAATCGAGAACTGTCAATGTACACAGGCACTTGGCCTGGCAATGGCCAATCATGTACGAGGCTTGGGGCCTCTGCATAAATTTCAAATGGTTCTTTGCCGACTTGTTTTATCTCAAGAATTCTATTCCATTCAGCGTGTGTTGGTCCCCTTAATTCCAGTAAAGCTCCCCTTAATCTATCATAAACTTCAGCATCTCTTTCACCATCCTGTTTAATCACAATTTCACCTGATCTTAATTCACTTGTCATTTTTGATTTAAGTTCCTCTGGAATTGTGAGGAGGGCAATTTGCCAAACATCTCCGACTTCTAAGTTGTACACTGATGCCTGCAACATTAGGTTGTCCCAGTAGAGTTGGAAAGGGCCTTTCCTTGGCATCATACCCACTACCTCTTTGTGTCTGCTACATTCTTCACAAGTTAAAGGACTGCTAATTGTAGTAATTTCATCATCAGCGTTAGTCATTGTTTTAAGTACAGCGATTTTTACAGGTTTGTTGAGAACTACACTGGATCTAGTTCGAGTTCTTATTGGGCTACGTTGTCTCGGTTCTTTGAATCGTTTAGGACGAGAATACATGTCGCTTGTGGGTTCTGGTGAAGGATCGCACCTTATTGGACTCGGTTTTGCCTTTGGGGCTCGGTTACGAGCTTCATTCAGAGGCATTTGATCCCGAACCTTACCAGTTAGAATCGCAACATCATCCTCATTGCTATCACTTATTACTTCTAGCTGAAGACAGAGAAGGGGAAGTTCAAACCTCATGCCTTTGTTTGGATCTAAATTGTTGCGCCGAAAGACGCCACTTGCCTGAGACTGGGAAATCACGTCGGGGTCACCAACTGTAAGGATCCACCCACTGGCCCAAAATGCAATGTCCAGCGGACTGGGCGAAGGCGCTCTGCGTGTATGTCTTTTCTGACTCTTCTGTAAAAAATCACTTGATTTATTAAAACTTTGATATCTAATTTAATTTTGACTCCTTCCTCGTTTGAATCTGACTCCAATTTTAAATGTTTAAGCGCAAATTGTGGTAAAAGTTTGGTGAGCTGATCGTGCTATTGGTTGTGCTCTGATTTAGATAATTGATTATTCCGGGCCGGCTATATTTTCAACTATTCATTCCCTGGGGACTTAACGTCGCTTTTATGTCGTGCGTTGGCCTAACGCAGATCATATAATCACAATATCGGCAGTCTGATTATAAATCAGAGGTTGTAGTGGACTAATACCCTAATTGCCCGCCGTTATTCAAAGAGGATAGTTTACATAGTCTCTCACATACACAACGTGTTAATATCAGGTGATAGGCAGAAATCAGGAGGTCTTAAAAAATGCGCCTAATGCTTCATTTAATCTAAGCCGGCTGTTTGCCTACACAGCAAAAAGCCCAGAGTTAAATTAACTCTCCTGGGAGTTTATTCGAGTCCACACTCAAGGGTGTGAAAGTGTTAAAATCTGAGTGTTAAATTAAATTAAAATTAACACTGAGTCAGAGTTAAAGTTAATGAGATAATTAGTGATTAAGCAATGACTGATCATTATTGAAGACACCTGATGATAACAAGCAGAATCACCAAAGGAGAAAATCTGAATTTTTAAGCAACCATTATTATAGCGGTCAGTGTTTGCATTAGTTGGGCTCTTGACCCTTACACTTTTAACATTAGAGTTTGTTTTGCTGCTGTATCTATGTTAAAACAGACAGACAAACCAAAAGAAAGATGGCCATGTGGCCTTAGTCTATGTTTTGACATGTTCTTAATGTAACGTCCTATATAATAGAGTTTAGGTTCTTTACCGATTAGATCAACTCTGTATATCAATAATCAGAAAAATGTTTTTAAAATTTATTTTGATTAAAAAAATCCTTCAATTAAGACATACAGACAAGAAAAATCAGCATGAGAATCACAATGATGGTGACCATCAAAAAAGCATGTTGTAACCAATCAAAACTCATCCATGCCTCCCATCATGCATTGCGGCATGAATAAATTATAAGCTGAAATGTCTCTGTACTCTCCTTTATCTGTTTTTCTGAATATGCTGTGTGTCACCATTGTTGAGATTCATACTGTGGTTCTTGATGTCTGTGTGTGCCAAAACAAATGACTTTTTCAGAAATGGTTATATACATATAATACATCACAACAGCGTGTGAGTAGCTCTTCTAATTTTTTTTTTTTTTTGTGGATTCACAAGGCTAAATACTCAAGATAATTATTTGACCTGAATCATTGAACTCATTTAGAATGTATCCTATAATAAATATATTCCAATATAATAATAAAAATTCCAATCAACAGGGTAAATTCAATCAATCAATAAAATGAGCACATACATTAACTCTTAGTTACACAACTGATCAGCATAAAATACATAAGAAAAATTAATGTTACAAAGAGTGAGCATACCTGGCAAATAGAGAGAGACACACGGCAATCGTGTGGGAAGTTCTGCTTACAGATGCTTCCCTGAATGTTTCGCCAGTCCTCTTTAAATACCCAAATTCAAACAAAGCTATCATAAATTTGGCATTACAAAAGCTTCACTGGGCTTTTGCTGGCACAGGAGACGATCTGGGGGTCATCTCAATCCTAGGGTCGTAAAAGCAACACCTGGCAGAGACCTTATCAGGGACACATCCCACACCAGTGGAGCAGAGTCTTCCTCAGATTTGAGATCTTTATTTTTGGTCTGTTCCACTGATGTGAGACTGAGATAATATTTCCACCCGCAATGAGACCATAAAAATGATACCAAACATGAAAAGATTATAGCCATGAATACTGAAAATAAAGTAAATACATTATATCAGCATCTCCCGACACTTCTAGGAGGGGGCCTAAGGATGGGTGAAGGGACAGAGGTAAATGGTCTGTCTTCCAGATCTTCTCGTCAGATTAAAAGGTTTATTGTTTTGTGGCACAGTAGGTGTGCTGCGAGAGTTCCTGCGTCTTTGGTTTCTCGGGGGGAAAAAGACAACCTTACACGCACGTGATGCTAATTACTGCTGTTATTATGGGTCTTTTCCCATTAAAGTCAAAGCCTGTCCAGGCAGTTATTATGTCTATAGTTTGGTTAATCCAACTCTCTGCAATTCAGCATACTGTGCAGGTGATTATATTGACATGAGCTCCTTCTGCATATTCATGATATTTGTGTATCTTTTCAATAATCACTATTCTTTAAACTTTCAGATGTTAGCAACATTAACACCAGCTCTACAGTCGTCATACCAACAACCATCTCAACTGGTAATGTAACACACTGTGTCTCCATTGTCTTTTTTTGTGGTCTGATAAATATGATGATCTGAATGTAAATCTGGAGATTAGTGTGTTTTGGGTCTTCTTGGGAAATCAATGTTTCTAATAACTGCAGTAATATTTTTAGACATTTCCGAATAAAATTAAGGATTCTGAATGTGAACGTTTGCTAATAATATTCATTTGTACAGTATGACGCAAGACTGGCAGTTCTGCTTTATGTTGGAATATTTTGCTAATAACACATACATAGAGACCTCTGGATACATTTTATAAAAGCAACATGTAATAAGAAATGTTCATTTCTTAAAATATTTTCATTACAGCTAATATGTCTGACCCCTGCTACAACTACACTGAGCTGGATGAACCATGGAGAGCCATCAATAATACACATTACATGCATGAATATCACAAGTGTGACACCAATGTCACTTGGAGTGGCTGGTATCGTCTCTTCATGAACGGCCTAAATGCTCATATCCCAGAGATGTGTATTACAACATATGGCTGCGGCACTCATGTCACGCTGTGGATACCTGATGGACACCCAAAAGTGGAGGATGGAGTCGTCACTCGAGATGTCTGCGGTCACTGGAACAATTACTGCTGTTATCATGGGTCTTACCCCATTAAAGTCAAAGCCTGTCCAGGCAATTATTATGTTTATGAGCTGGTTAGACCAACTGTGTCCTATTCAGCATACTGCGCAGGTGATTATATTTACGTGAGCTCTCTCTACACATTCATGATGTTTGTGTTTCTGTTCATCAATCACTATTCATCTAAACTTTCAGATATCGGAAGCATCAACAACAGCTCTACAGCCGTCACTCCAACATCCATCTCAAATGGTAATGTATCACACTGTGACTGTATCACTTTAATTAATTTGGCTCTTGAGACTTGATTTTATATAGTTTACTGCTATGTAACTGTGTTTTTAGAAATGGCCTCTGTGGCCATAACAGGACAGGCAGAAAGATCTTGTTAATTCTATGCACATGTTTTTAAGGTTTTTATTGCACATTTTTATTAGACAGTAGATGCATTTAGGTAGACGGCCTAAGGAAAGAAACCTTTCTGTTCTGGTGCTCAGTGCTGTGTAGCGCCAATCAGAAACAGTTCAAAGAAAAAGCTGCCTGGATGTGATGGGTTCAGAGAGTTGTTTTCCTGATCATTGTGTCAATCTGGATGAGTACAGTTCCTGGAATGTGGGAAGGGGTGTACCAGATATTCTCTCAGCAGTCTGCACTATCCACTGTAGTCCACTATTATTTCCACTGTTTTGAACATGTTGACCTCCAGATTGTTATGACTGCTCCAGTCATTCAGATGCTCAACCTCCCTTTTATATGTGGACTTGTCACCATCCAGGATGAGGTGGATGACTGCAGTGTCATCTACAAACTTCAGGAGTATGACAGAGGGGTCTTTTGCAATGCAGTCATTGAAGTACAGGGAGAAATACAGTGTGGAGAACATACATCCCTGGGGGGAACCAGTGCTGATTGTGCAGGTGTTGGATGTGAATTTTCTCACTAGTCTCACTAGCTGCCTGTCTGTCAGAAAGTTGGTGATCCACTTTTAGATAGAACTAGTGACAGAGTGCTGGGTTAGTTTAATTGTCTCCATTGCTGAGTTTATTATTTTGATTATTGACTGAAATAGATTCTTCTTCTTCTTCTTCTTCTTCTTCTTCTTTCATTACAGCTAATCTGCCTGATCCCTGCTACAACTACACTGTACTGGATAATCCATGGAGAGCCACCAATAATACATATGCTTCAGTCAGAAATTGTGACAGGTCTGTCACTTGGAGCGGCTGGTTTCGTCTCTTCATTAACGGTGTGAGTGCTCATATCCCAGACACGTGTGTTGCTCAGTATAGCTGTGGCACTGATATCCCACTGTGGATTCGTGGTGGACACCCAGATGTTCAAGACGGAATCGTCGTTCGAGATGTCTGCGGTCATTATGTCAATTACTGCTGCCATTATGGGTCTTTTCCTATTAGAGTCAAAGCCTGTCCAGGCAGTTATTATGTCTATTATTTGGTTAATCCAACCCTCTGCAATGCATCATACTGTGCAGGTAATTATATTTCCATGAGCTCTCCATATTCATGAAATTTGTGTATCTTTTCAATAATCACTATTCATTCAAACTTTCAGATGTTAGCAACATTAACACCAGCTCCACAGTCGTCATACCAACAACCATCTCAACTGGTAATGTAACACACTATGTCTCTATTGTTCTGATAAATATGATGATCTGTACCCCAACAGCAGCTGACTCTGTGCTGGATTTGTTTTCAAACCGGCAAGTCCGTGTTACAGTCACATCCGTTTCAGTGCTGTATCACCGTCTTGGACGGATCCGACCCGGGCCTGGTTTCAGTGGGTGCGGATTACTGTCGCAGAGCGGATCCGGGCCGAGTCTGGTATGGAGCTGGCCAGTGCTGGTCCAGATGAGGGAAAACCAGATGTGTGCCGGTATTGGCCCATTGTGCCAAAAGACATCGGCCCAAGTCCGTTTTGCGGATTTGCAGAAGTATGGGCCAGATCTGGACCGGATGAAATTTGCTGTCAGGGATATATCAGCCACATCTGTTTTCATGATCTGGCTCATGTTGGGTTGGGGTATGGCACTGCTTTGATTTTGTTCTGGCTAAAAAGATATGGACCAGTTTTTGGCCGGGGAACACATACTAATCTGGGCCACACTTTAACTGTTGATTTGGGCCAAAGAAATTTGCTGACTGGGGTGGCTTGTTGTGTGTGGGCCAGATCTGGCCCATGTGTAACAAACCGATTTTGGTTGAGTTCTGGCTTGTTGTGTGTGGGCCAGATCTGGCCTATACCAGGTGACCAGAGGTGGCATTTTCTGGAGACACGTTCTGGCCAGGATTTCTAATTTGGTTGTATGCGCTGTGCGTTAGCAGGACATTTGTGTCTACGGTTTGCTGTGCAATGGTGTCTTTGTTTGGCCATAATACCTGCAGACTGCAACCAATAGAAATGCTTCTCTATCACTGCACGTCCTGCTCCTCACAGCACAGATCGTGAAGGCAGACTGCAGTTTGTCACGCAGAATGCAGATTAACAAGTGACAGCTTTTAATTATGATTATTAAAACATAAAACAGTATTCTGCATTTTTTATTATATACAAAAGTTAATATAAAGTAACTTATACATATAGACAAAGAAGCAGTGTTAAAAATAACACTGAAGCAGTGTTGAAGTTAATGAGATAATTAGGTAATTATAGACACCTGATGTTAACAAGCAGAATCACCAAAGGAGAAAATCAATTTTTATGCAACCATTTTAGTGGTCAGTGTTTACATTAGTTGGGATCTTGACCTTTATATCTTTAATATTGGATTTTGTTTGGTTGCTGTATCTGTGTTAAAACAGCCAGACAAACCAAGAGCAGCAGTCATCAGATGGATGAGTTTTGATTGGCTACAACATGTTTAATGACGCTCACCGTTGTTGTGATTCTCACACTGATTCTTGAGGTCTGTGTGCCTAAGCAATATGCGTTTAATTTTTATTATCTGAACTGCTTGAAAGAAATCTTCATAAAGTGTATAAAACAACATGATGTATTGTTGTTAGTTTACAAGGCAATTATAGTCAATAAAGGAAAAATAACTCAAGGTGAAATAACGATCACGATAAAACATAACCATGAGGGCCAGAAGACTGCTGCTCTTGGTTGTCTGGTTGTTTCAACAGCAACCAAACAAAACCTAATAAAAAAATATAAGGGTCAAGATCTCAACTAATGCAAACACTGACCACTATAATGGATGCTTAAAAATGTTGATTTTCTCCTTTGGTGATTCTGCTTGTTAACATCAGGTGTCTATACTAATGTTTAATCATCACCTGTTAATTACCTAATTATCTCATTAACGTCAACACTGCTTCAGTGTTCTTTTTAACACTGCTTTCAGTGTTTATATATGTACACGCTCAGAGTGTTAATTTAACACTAAGGAATTTGCTGTGCACATTTGTGTTCTTCTGTGCCATGCAGTTGTTGTTGCTGATTTCATTTCACACCTGTAGTTGATTTGAATTCTTTATTTCTTGACTCCTCTTGCAAAAAAATGTATGTGCTCCTCTGGTTAACAATGTATCAGTCCTGTGAGAATAGTTGAATGTATGTAACTGCATTCATCTATATTTATAAATATTTATCTGCATTTATCTTGTTATGTATATATTTTTAAATATTTGTATTTGTCTAATTTTGATATTTTAATAAAGCAGTTTAGACTGCATGTGTGCATTATTCTAGAATAAGTACATATGCTTATCTATCCAGAAAGGGTAAATGTGAGCCATATCAAACCCACAAGTCAGCCACAACTGGACCAGATCTAGGCCACATCTCAGAAATGGTGTGGGCGACATCTGGACCAGATGTTGCCCATGCTATTTGTGAGATGCGGCCCAGATCCGGTCCAGTTGTGGCTGACTACTGTCAGCCGGACTCGGGTTGAGTCATCGCCATCATTCCATGCAGCATGTGGGCCAGAAGAAAGTGGGGATGTGGGCCAGAACTGGGCCAGGTGTCATTTGCTATCTGGGGACTGTGTTGTTGTTGTTTTTTTGTTGTTGTTTTTTTGGGTGAACTCCTCTATATTTAATTGTTGTTGGAAACTAAGAAGCAGAGGTGGGAAAAGTTAACCCTGACATAAATAGCCTAAAGCTGTGTAAGCACCAGCATGCGTAGACCCTACAGCAAAAAGCCTAGTGTTAAATGCACTGTCCTGGGTGTATATATGAGTCCACACTCAAGAGTGTGAAGTGTTAAAATGTTAAATTAACACTGTTAAATTAACACTGAAGCGGAGTTAAAGTTAATGAGATAATTGGGGGCAGCCGTGGCCTAATGGTTAGGGAGTCTGACTTGTAATCAAAAGGTTGCAGGTTCGAGTCCCAGGTCCAGCAGGGATTGTCGGTGGGGTGAGTGATTAATCAGCGCTCTCTCCACCCTCAATACCACGACTGAGGTGAGACCCTTGAGCAAGGCACCGAACCCCCAACTGCTCCCCGCCGCAGCAATGGCTGCCCACTGCTCCGGGTGTGTGTGTGTGTGTGTGTGTGTGTGTGTGTGTGTGTGTGTGTGTGTGTGTGTGTGTGTGTGTGTGTGTGTGTGTGTGTGTGTGTGTGTGTGTGTGGGATGGGTTAAATGCAGAGCACAAATTCCTAGTATGGGTCACCATACTTGGCCTCACGTCTCGTCATTTTCACTTTCATAATTAGTGATTAATTAAATGATGCTTGATCATTGTTGAAGACACCTATGTTAACAAGCAGAATCACCAAAGGAGAAAATCACAATTTTTAAGAAACCATTATAGCGGTCAGTGTTTGCATTAGTTGGGCTCTTGACCATTACAGATTTAATGTAAGATTTTGTTTGGCTGCTGTAACTGTTAGTAGCTTGTTTTGTGATGTTCAAAGTTGATCTGTTTATCTGAATATGCCGTTTACCTCTCACTCTCACTCTGCTTCAGTGTTAATTCAGCACTCTAATTTTAACACTTCACACTCTTGAGTGTGGATTCATATATACACCTGGTGCATTTAACACTGGGCTTTTTGCTGTGTACAGGTGAGGATGATGTTAAACTAGACTGTGATATTGAAATGCTAACCCCCATAATTAATATTTTCTTTGAAAAACACAGTAATTCATCTAAATCTTTTCTGGTGTCTCATTCCATCTTGTATATTTTACATATATGCTGACAGTCCCATCCACAACCTCTGTCAGTTCCACTACTGCAGGTGAGCATGTTTCTGGACTGAGTGTGGCTTTCTAAAAATGTGCCTCCATAATTACGTAGTATGTTCATGAGTAATGGAGTCAATCAGCATCTGAGTCTGATTTATCATCTGATTCCATCTTTTATTCCCTCAGTGTCTTTACAGCCAATCACTTCCACAACATCTACCAGTTCTACATCAACAGGTGAGTGTGACCCTGTACTTCCCTTCAACCAAGTCTTTGAATCTGAGTCTGATTTATCATCTGATTTCATCTTTTATTTTTTCAGTTTCTTTACAGACAATCACTTCTGCAACATCTCCTAGTTTTACTTCTACAGGTGAGGATGACATTAGACTGGACTGTGGTATTGAAATGCTAACCCTGACCCTCCATAATTAATGTCTTCATGAAAGCACACAAGTTTATCTAAATCTTACATAGTATCTCTTTTGTCTTGTAAATGTTACATGTCATATACTGACAGTCCCGTCCACAACATCTACCAGTTCTACATCAACAGGTGAGTGTGACACTGTACTTCCCTTCAACCAAGTCTTTGAATCTGAGTCTGATTCATCATCTGATTCCATCTTTTATTCCCTCAGTGTCTTTACAGCCAATCACTTCCAAAGTATCTACCAGTTTTACTTCTACAGGTGAGGATGACATTAGATGGACTGTGGTATTGAAATGCTAACCCCATCCCTCCATAATTAATGTCTTCATGAAAGCACATTATCTAAATCTTACGTGATATCTCTTTTGTCTTGTAAATGTTACATGTCATATACTGACAGTCCCGTCCACAACATCTTCCAGTTCTACAGCAACAGGTGAGTGTGACACTGTACTTCCCTTCAACCAAGTCTTTGAATCTGAGTCTGATTTATCATCGGATTCCATCTTTTCTTTCTTCAGTTTCTTTACAGCCAATCACTTCCACAATATCTACCAGTTTTACTTCTACAGGTGAGGATGACATTAGATGGACTGTGGTATTGAAATGCTAACCCTAACCCTCCATAATTAATGTCTTCCTGAAAGAACACAAGTTTATCTAAATCTTACATAGTATCTCTTTTGTCTTGTAAATGTTACATGTCATATACTGACAGTCCCGTCCACAACATCTACCAGTTCTACATCAACAGGTGAGTGTGACACTGTACTTCCCTTCAACCAAGTCTCTGTTGGTGACAATTTCTGTCTTGTTTTTGCTACATTTTATTTAGAAACAGTCATTAATATGTATGTATGAAATGCATCAGTTTGATTTTAGGTTTTTCATCTCTTCATACCTCTTACACTCTTCTTACCTACCTTCTTACCTACAAAGGTGAATACATGACTTAAGGTCCCTGCCAGTCGCTTTCTAGTAATCCTGAAGACATTGATTAGATTGTTCAGGTGTGTTTGATTAGGACTGGAGCTAAACTCTGCAGAAAAGTGGGGCTTAAGGGCTGGAGTTGAGAACCCTTGCCCTAGTTGCTGGGAACAGTGTTTTCAGATATCATTTACTTGTATTAGGTTTTTGCAGACAACCAAGGCAGGGCAAATGAATAGCACAGAAGAGCAGTGAGCACTTCGGTAAAACAGAAGAAGCTTCAGACCACTAAGCTGGAGTAACCCAAGCTGTGGAACTCCAAAGCATAGCTGAAATCCTCCAAGGTGGAGCTAGCCTCTTTGACAATAACAAAACAGGCAGACAGAGTTCAGAGATGACCTCCTAATCCCTACCCCTAAACCTAACCCTAACCATAATTCATTCCGTAAAATCAGAGTGAAATGATAGCTGATTAACAAGGGTGTAGAAGCATGATCGTAAGCCTAAAAATGACATTTCCATTTCACAACTTGTAGCACAGAGGCTTCGGAGCTTGTATCAAAAAAAACGAAACATCTCACAGTGAAGCACTGTACCGGAGCTTGATTTGTTTTGCCATAATCACGTGTTCTGTGACGTCCGAAGCTTCATTTTCACACACAACCACGTGACTGCTTCGTATTCTGTTTTAAATAAGGCGAACCTCCTTTTGTGGCAAAAATTGGTTTATTATATGAAACGATCCAAAAACCTCTTTGGACATCTGGGTCGCAAAAGCACTTTTTTCCACCTTTGACCGCAAGATGTCAGTAGCATGCAACGTGTTGAAAAGCTTAGAGTAATGAACCTTTTCACGATACAATTGAGGGGAAAGCCTCGGTGCTTCGAAAAGCTTCATTTCCCAATCACTATATTTTCCTGCAACAACAGGATAAAATCACTGTTTTGTAAAGAGAGACGCACAGACGCCCATACAGGAAATATCTCACTTTCATCTCTCTCTCTTTAAATAACACCACTGTACTCTATCATTCTCTCTCCTCTTCACCTATAGTTGGTGCACTCAAAAAAAAAAAAAATCAGACTAAAAAAGGAGCCAAAAAAATCTAATATAAGGGAGTCAAGAGTCAAGAGCCCAACTAAAATTAACCCTGATCGCTATGATGGTTAGTTCAAATGAAATGTTTTCAATAAAACATCTAAACCTTTCTTAATTCTCAATAAGAGCTTGTCTAGAAGTCTGACAGAAATAAGGTCAATCTGGTTCGTAATGAGTGAAGCTGGTAAAGCTGTTTGTAGAGTTGTTTAATCAGATCTTGTTTTATTTCAGTTGATTTCATCTTGTTTGTGGCTGAAGACGTAGTTCTTGTGTTTTTCTTTCCATCAGTGATTGTGCTTGTAAACAGCAGGTGTACATCATTAATGGTCAATCATCACATAATCATCTCCTTAACGCCAACATTGAGTCAATGCTACTTGAGCACTCTGTAGTGTGGAAACACATGAACACTGAGCAGTGCTTATTAAACACTGGGAACTTTTACAAAAATCTTACAAATTTCATTCACATATAACTGATGCATATGACATTAGGTTTATTGATTTGTTTATATTAAAACTATGTAATCTAAATGGATGGAAAACATTTATATAATTTAATTACATGAAGTTTATGTTTAGGCTGATTTTTTTTTTTTTTTTTTTTTTTTGAGTGTGTGTAGTGAGTGCACTAGCGCCATTGTAATGTGCCTGCTGTTGCATCATTCAAGTGGATGCTGCACACTGCACAGCAAAAAGCCCAGAGTTAAATTAACTCTCCTGGGAGTTTATTTGAGTCCACACTCAAGAGTGTGAGAGTGTTAAAATCAGAGTGTTAAATTAACACTGAGTCAGAGTTAAACACTGTAAAAAGTTTGCTGTAAATTTTACAGTAACTTACTGGCAGCTGGATGCCAGTAAGTTACTGTAAAAACGCTTACAGTATTATTACTGTAAACACATTTACAGTACTAAAATGACTGTTACTGTAATTTTATTTACAGTATCTTTACTGTATTTTCAATTACAGTATCATTGTTATTTTTACTGTAATTTCATTTACAGTAATTTTACTGTATTTCAATTACAGTATCAGTACTACAGTTTATTTTTATTTAGTTTAAATGCTTTTTACCTGTAAAAAATAATTCAGTTGTGGTACAGCACAGTAATTCAAGATTTTTACCACCCCAACCACATAAAAATCACAATAACTCACAAGCATAATATTCTTTTTATTTGTTGAACATTTTCTTTTTAAAAGAACATATTACAAATGTTGACTTCTAGGATAAACTAGCAGAAAAAATGGCATCACCACAGTCCCCTGGAGATTTTGTATCATGGCAAAACATACACATGCTGAAAAGCAATAAGCAAGTACACTACCAGTCAAAAGTTTTTGAACAGTAAGATTTATGTTTTTAAAGTATTCTTTTGCCCACCAAGCCTGCATTAATTTTATCCAAATGTGATATATTTTTATTATTTAAAATAACTGCTTTCTGTTTTAATATATTTTAAAATATAATTCATTCCTGTGATCAAAGCTGAATTTTCAGCGTCATTACTTGTCTTCAGTATTCCATGATCCTTCAGAAATCATTCTAACATGCTGATAAACAGCAAATCAGAATATTAGAATGATTTCTGAAGGATCATGTGACTAATAATTAGTAATGATGCTAAAAATTAAACTTTAATCACAGGAATAAATTCAATGTTTAATAAATATATTCAAATAGAAAACAGTTATTCTAAACAACAATTTTTCAAAATTGTACTATTTTTGCTGTACTTACTGTAGGATCAAATAAATGCAGGCTTAGTGAGCAGAAAAGGCCGTCTTTAAAACACATTACAAATCTTACAGTTCAAAATCTTTGACTGGTACTGTAAATAAAATCAAATCATACAGTAAAAATGAGTTTGTGTTGTGTAAAATTTCAGTAAAGTTAACAAGCTCTCTGATGAGAAACAGCAGAATGGGATTCAGGCTGATGCTTTTTCTTTGCACCCTCTTTCCAGAAGTCCATCTGATCTGTGACTGTCAATGATTTGGTGACACACAGGTTGACTGTCCAAACGAACCTGCAAGCACAAGGAAAAAAAAAAAAAATTCAAAGTAGTGTTTACAGATTTTTTTTTTTCTGTCAAACTAGATGCTGTATGCACTTTGATGTTGATAAAAAGTTATATTCTACATATGAATGCAGTAGTAAGAAAGAAACTAAAGAAAGAAACTATGGTAACACATTACAGTAAGGGTACATAAATAATCAATGCCTAAATTAACACTTAATTCATCCCATACTAATGATTATTAAAGGTGTTAACTAATAATGAACTATAAAAGATCTATCCTAAACTACGACTGGAGTCATATGGATTCATGGATGAATAACTGCAGCCTTAACTACATGTTAGTACATTTGATAGTTAAAGGATTAGTTCACTTTCAGAACAAAAATTTTCATACAAGTAATAACCACCTTGTCATCCAATCTTCAGTCATAAATAAATAACGTTTTTTGAGGAAAACATTTAAGGATTTCTCTTCATATAGTCGATATGTATGATGCCCCCAAGTTTGAACTTCCTAAATACATTTTAATTTCCTAAATACAGTTTCCCATCTCGTTTTCATCGTTAACTTCAAAATTGTCCTACATCACTGATAGGCCTTTTTTTTTTTTTTTTTTTTTTTTTTAAGACTTTTTGATTTCATTTGTTTGTTCACTTTGTAAACACTGGGTTGGTACATCTGCAGCGATGTAGGATGATTCTGAAGTTGGGTAAGAAAACGAGCTGGGAGTTTTTGGACATACCGTAAATATTAACCCAGATCACACAGACTACGCATGTGCATTACAAGACAAGCATTGAGGTTAAATAGTATACAAGTTGTCAATTTGTTTAGAAAATGACAGATCGTTTCGCGAGGTTAACCCTTCTTACTTGTCTGGGATCATTTAGAGCCCTTTGAAGCAGTATTTAAACTGCATTTTGGAAGTTCAAACCTGGGGGCACTGTGCATATTCATTATATGGAGAGAAATTCTGAAATGTTTTCCTCAAAAATTTTGCTATTTCTTTGCGACTGAAGAAAGAAAAACAAGAACATCTTGGATGACAAGGGGGTGAGTACATTATCTGTTAATTTTCATTCCTAAATTAAACTAATCCCTTAATGCATTAACATTTATGGGTAAACTAAATCAAAAAGCCTCTTTGAAATTAATTTAAATAATTTAATACTATCATAATTTGAGCATTTGACATCTTCAGCTTTGTCATAAACATTATTAGGTGGCAAAGGATTAGTTGATCCTCATCAAGTGTAGAAATTACTAAATACACCAATGATCTAGTCTGTTTTATGTTTACTTTTTTAATAAAGTCTGCCACAGTTCATGCTAAATTATATCTAATCTGTACATATAAATATTCTAAACGCGTGTGTTTCCCAGAAAGTCTGTGCGTATAAAGCCGGACATGCACTGTGCGATTTTCGTGCGATTTCAACCAGGTACCATCTCATACAAGAAGATAGCATGCGATGATCGGTTCGTAGCTTGGCTTCAACTGTGCAATATCCCCACGAGAGGCGACCAAACTTTCTGGCATGTCAGAAATTCAGTGTATGCCCAGCCTAATAGGCCTACTATGATTTCAAATCTACATTTGTTGCATTACAGTAACAATAATCTAAATTTGTATTGAAGATTGCCATTATGAATGGAAAGGTTTCAGTAAGTTAAAGATGCCAGAAGAAGCTGCATTTTGCTGTTTAAGTGCTGGTTTAATAGAACTAATTTTAATGCACATGCAAAATCAATCTTGATGCATCAAGACATGGTAATAAAAACACCTCAGCCCACCTCTGTTTGATTCCCAGGGAATAAATATCTTACAAATGTGTACTTTAAAAATAATATAACTTGCTTAGGATAAAAGCATCTGGCAAATGCATGAATGTAAATGCAATGTAAAACTATATGTATTTTGGGTTACCTATTTCTGCATTTCTGTAAAATGGACAGCTGGTTGTATGATGACTCTGCCCTGATGGTCACTGGTCAGCATCCAGTTTGTGCTTGCAGAAATCTCCTGTAGAAGAATCACAACATCCTTTTAGTTTACTATAGTTTATGATAAGAAAAAAAAAATAAGTAAAAAGTTATTAAACTTGCTATATTAATATATTGCTTGTCCGCTGCTCTCTTTAAAAAGTTAATCCGTTCTGCGAGTTAGTGGAGAACAGCAGTCTGTGGCTAATTTGGCTAATTCAGTAACATTAGCGAAGTTGATGAAAGCTCACCTGTTGTTAGCACCGCTACGACGGCAATCACAGGAAAAGACTTCACCTCCGATGCAGCAGACGACATGACTACGAGACCACAAACTTGAAAATAAAACACAAAAGATGCGCTTAACAACGGTGTTTGAGTTTTACCTCAGTATTTCATATTAGCGCGCTGTTTTATGTCACGTCAGTCACTGAATTTAGGCACCGTCTATAAAGTTGCATACGACATTGATACACATATTTCTAACTTAAATATCATTTAAAATATAATTTTACCTGACTAGCAATAAAGAGGCCACGTAGAAAAGATATTATGCTGCTCTGTAACTAACGTTAAGTTTGTTAACTTTGGCTTACTGGCATTATTAGCTTACCAGTTATGTTATCATCGATACTATGGCAGTCATTCACAAAAACAGGATTCAAAATACACCTCCGACGTTGCAGACGACATCCAGACCAGAAACTTGAAAATACTGTTTAAAATCTCCACAGAAACAGTGGTGCTGCCTGACGCACTTTACCTCAGTATTTCAGCTTAGCTCTCTGTTAAGGTTGAGTGACGACTCGTCAGACGAGCTAACTTGCATTAAAGGGCAGCAGAACGTACAAATGTACAAAAGTTTATTTCGACTAATGTAGGTCACCTTAACGTACTCACCAGTCGATGTTTTTACCGTTATGGAGGCGCTGCGGCCGTCAGTCAGAAATACTTCCTACATGGAAAACCACACGACGAATAATGTTATTTCGCTGTTAACAAGCAAAAAAAACTTAAAATAGCTCAGTTTTTTATAAAACAGAAATAATATACTAACCTTTTTGTCGAGTTAATGGTGCAATATTTCTCTTTTGTCCTTTTTACCGCCACTTCCTCTCAACAGGAGAAAATAAGTCTCCCTTGCCATTGGTTAGTTTTTCGCGGGCGAGTTCACTACTGTAAATTGTACAGTACTTTACTGTAAATTGTAGAATTACAGTAGTGGCCATGTATTTTCCCACAATCCTTTGCGGTTTACAGTAAAATACTGTATATACATTTTACAGTATCTTACTATAGATATTACAGTAAAATACTGTTCAAATTACAAAAATCGGTTACAGTGAAGTTAATGAGATAATTAGTGATTAATTAAGTGATGATTGATCATTATTAAAGACACCTGATGATGACAAGCAGAATCACCAAAGGAGAAAATAATTTTTTTTAGCAACCAGTATAGCGGTCAGTGTTTGCATTAGTTGGGCTCTTGACCCTTATGTTTTTAAAGTTAGATTTTGTTTGGCTGCTAGATTTCAGTTTAATCAGCCAGACAGATCAAAAGAAAGATGGCCATGTGGCCTTAGTCTATGTTTTGACATGTTCTTAATGTAACAGCCTATATAACTGAGTTTAGTTTCTTTACTGATTAGATCAACTCTGTGACAATATATCAATAATCGGACAAAAAATTTATTTTGATGGTTAAATGGTGATTATGTTGTAACATAATTTAACTCTTTTGGAGTCTAATCTCTCATTTATGTTTCCTTTATTGGAAACATAACTCAGAGGATACACTCTAAATGAGTTCAATGATTCAGGTCAAATAATTATCTTGAGTGTTTAGCCTTGTGAATCCACAAAAAAAATACATTTTAGAAGAACTACTGACACGCTGTTGTGATGTGTTATATGTATAAAACCATTTCTGAAGAAAGTCAGGCACACACAGACATCAAGAACCAGAGTATGAATCTCAACAATGGTGACAAACAGCATATTCAGAAAAACAGATAAAGGAGAGTACAGAGACATTTCAGCTCATAATTTATTCATGCCGCAATGCATGATGGGAGGCATGGATGAGTTTTGATTGGTTACAACATGCTTTTTTTGATGGTCACCATTGTTGTGATTCTCATGCTGATTCTTTTTGTCTGTATGTCTTAATTAAAGGATTTTTTTTTTTAATCAAAATAAATTTTAAAAACATCTGTCCAATTATTGATATATTGTCACAGAGTTGATCTAATCAGTAAAGAAACTAAACTCAGTTATATAGGCTGTTACATTAAGAACATGTCAAAACATAGACTAAAGCCACATGGCCATCTTTCTTTTGGTTTGTCTGTCTGTTTTAACATAGATACAGCAGCAAAACAAACTCTAATGTTAAAAGCGTAAGGGTCAAGAGCTCAACATTGACCGCTATAATGGTTGCTTAAAAATTGTGATTTTCTCCTTTGGTGATTCTGCTTGTTATCATCAGGTGTCTTCAATAATGATCAGTCATCGCTTAATTAATCACTAATTATCTCATTAACTTTAACTCTGACTCAGTGTTAATTTAACACTCTGATTTTAACACTTTCACACTCTTGAGTGTGGACTCATATAAACTCCCAGGAGAGTTAATTTAACTCTGGGCTTTTTGCTGTGTGGTGATGGTTGAGGAGAGATACCTCAAATGATTGTAAAGCACTTTGGGTGAACGGCAATACACAATGTAAGCGCTATATAAATGCCTCATTCCTTCATTCAAACTCTTCCACAACTATCTATGAGTCAGTTAGTCACAACTCACTGTTACTGAGCATGCTGTGCAGGTAATTTTATTTACATGAGCTCCTTTGGGCAGTTGAGGCAGTTTTGGCTTAACTCCCTAACCTAAAGGTTGCGGTATCAGTACTTGCAGGAATTGTAAGTGGGGTGTGTTAATAAACAGTGCTTTCTCCCACCTTCAATGCTCACAACTGAAGTGCCCTTGAGCAAGGCACCGAACCCCCAGGTGTTGCCTAGGCACCTCAGCAAAAATGCACTTGAAATGGGACTGGTGAAATGCAGAGCACAAATTCAGAGTATGGGTTGCCAATTTCGCTTACTGTTTGTTTGTTGACTCAAAAATTCATCCTTTTTTTCAGCTGTTAGTTACACCACCTATACAACAATCACACCAGCAACAACCTTACCTGGTAATGTATTCTGGTGTTTCTTTTGTTGATTGTGGTTTGATTTAATATTTCTGGATTTGTAGAATTAAACAAATGTTATTGGCTCTAGGTAAAGGCTAGGAATTAAAGTGTGTAATGTGCGGTTGAAGATTTTGCAGCCATTTTCATGAGTGTCTGTTATTTGTGACAAGTTGATACACTTTTAGATTAAAATAAATGTATACAAAAAAGTGGTCAACCCAAAGATCTTTTTCATTTGTTTTATTTTCTTTTATTATTATCTTCATGCTAATTTCTGTCATTCCAGTTATAGATATAACACTGCAGGAAGGATGCACCGTAAGTCGAGTTTCTAAAACTTAAGTTTTTAGAGTTGGACTCACAGCTTCTATAAATAATAGTCCAAAGATATATTAAGATATATTAAAATAAAATGTCCATTGTGGTTATTTAAAATATGATTGTGTTTTTCTATTTATTGTTTGCAATTAATATTGCAAAATATGATTAATATCAGAGATGCTGTTTACTTAACAGACCTCAGGAGGCTGTTTAAACACTCTTTTTGAGCAGATAGAGAACATTACAGCTCCAGTGCTTTCTTTGGATGTAAGTCTTCATATAAAATGATAAAATAATGTAATCTGTGTCAGTTGAATAGTGACAATAGAAGTGCTGTCTTATTGGCTCTGCTGACATTTACCCATACAGAAACACTGTTGAACTGTATTTTTTCTATCAATAAATTAGACTGTGACCAACATTTTGACTATGGCCTTCAAGTCTTCAGAGATTTTAGAGACATCACCATCATCATCATCATCATCATCATCATCGTCATCATCTTCATCATCGTCATCATCATCAGTTAAGCAAGCTGAACTAGCCTCTAATGGAAACCGTGTGTTAAAAACCAGCGAGAAACTAATTTCTACACTGGTGAAGCAGACAGACACAAGTGAAAGTATCAGTTTTACTCTTCCTGCTGTAGGTAAGATGAGACACAGTTATTGTGTTGCCTTTCATATCCACCTTTTCCCTGAGTAACATTGAATTGTAAATTCAATGATTGAATTAGACTAATCTGTGAAAATATGTAATATAAAAATAATAATAATAATAATAATAATAATAATATATATATATATATATATATATATATATACATACAGGTCCTTCTCAAAAAATTAGCATATTGTGATAAAGTTCATTATTTTCTGTAATGTACTGATAAACATTAGACTTTCATATATTTTAGATTCATTACACACAACTGAAGTAGTTCAAGCCTTTTTTTTGTTTTAATATTGATGATTTTGGCATACAGCTCATGAAAACCCAAAATTCCTATCTCAAAAAATTAGCATATTTCATCTGACCAATAAAAGAAAAGTGTTTTTAATACAAAAAAAAGTCAACCTTCAAATAATTATGTTCAGTTATGCACTCAATACTTGGTCGGGAATCCTTTTGCAGAAATGACTGCTTCAATGCGGCGTGGCATGGAGGCAATCAGCCTGTGGCACTGCTGAGGTGTTATGGAGGCCCAGGATGCTTCGATAGCGGCCTTAAGCTCATCCAGAGTGTTGGGTCTTGCGTCTCTCAACTCTCTCTTCACAATATCCCACAGATTCTCTATGGGGTTCAGGTCAGGAGAGTTGGCAGGCCAATTGAGCACAGTAATACCATGGTCAGTAAACCATTTACCAGTGGTTTTGGCACTGTGAGCAGGTGCCAGGTCGTGCTGAAAAATGAAATCTTCATCTCCATAAAGCTTTTCAGCAGATGGAAGCATGAAGTGCTCCAAAATCTCCTGATAGCTAGCTGCATTGACCCTGCCCTTGATAAAACACAGTGGACCAACACCAGCAGCTGACATGGCACCCCAGACCATCACTGACTGTGGGTACTTGACATTGGACTTCAGGCATTTTGGCATTTCCCTCTCCCCAGTCTTCCTCCAGACTCTGGCACCTTGATTTCCGAATGACATGCAAAATTTGCTTTCATCCGAAAAAAGTACTTTGGACCACTGAGCAACAGTCCAGTGCTGCTTCTCTGTAGCCCAGGTCAGGCGCTTCTGCCGCTGTTTCTGGTTCAAAAGTGGCTTGACCTGGGGAATGCGGCACCTGTAGCCCATTTCCTGCACACGCCTGTACACGGTGGCTCTGGATGTTTCTACTCCAGATTCAGTCCACTGCTTCCGCAGGTCCCCCTCTCGTTGTGCAGCGTTTTCTGTCACACTTTTTCCTTCCCACAGACTTCCCACTGAGGTGCCTTGATACAGCACTCTGGGAACAGCCTATTCGTTCAGAAATTTCTTTCTGTGTCTTACCCTCTTGCTTGAGGGTGTCAATGATGGCCTTCTGGACAGCAGTCAGGTCGGCAGTCTTACCCATGATTGCGGTTTTGAGTAATGAACCAGGCTGGGAGTTTTTAAAAGCCTCAGGAATCTTTTGCAGGTGTTTAGAGTTAATTAGTTGATTCAGATGATTAGGTTAATAGCTCGTTTAGAGAACCTTTTCATGATATGCTAATTTTTTGAGATAGGAATTTTGGGTCTTCATGAGCTGTATGCCAAAATCATCAATATTAAAACAAAAAAAAGGCTTGAACTACTTCAGTTGTGTGTAATGAATCTAAAATATATGAAAGTCTAATGTTTATCAGTACATTACAGAAAATAATGAACTTTATCACAATATGCTAATTTTTTGAGAAGGACCTGTATATAGAACATAGCTCTTTGTTTGTTTTTAATTAGAAGGTGAAGTCCTTGTGGTTGGACCTCAGGCCACCTTACATGGCATCTCTCGACTTAACACGACAAATTCTTCTGTGGACATTGATCTCATTGGGATTGCCAAGAACAACAATGAAACAAGTGTGTGAAATCTTTCATTGTGGTTACAAATAAATCATGAAATTTCACAACATACCATTATAACTAAATCACATTCACTTACATACTTTCTTTATTGTTTCTGTCCCTCAGGATCAGCTGCAGTAGCTTTCATGAGCTACACAACGATGGAGAATCTACTGAAGCCAGACTTCTTCAACACACCAAATGACACGATTAAAATTATGATGTCCACTGTGATCTCAGCTACTCTTCCCAAAACAACCAACACTAAACTCACCAAACCAGTCAACTTCACCTTTAGACACATCAGAGTGAGAGACTGCAATGTGTTTTTGTCCAAACTAAGCACTGATGAACATCTGAAAACATCTTCAGTGTTCTGACATTTTTGTCTTTGTTTTGCAGGAGTTTGATCCCAGTGGTTCTCTGTCCTGTGTGTACTGGAATATCAGCGAGTGGATTGTAGATGGTTGTTCTGTTTTAGAGACCAACAGCAGCTACACTGTGTGTTCCTGTGATCATCTGTCGACATTCGCTCTCATCATGCAAACCAGCCGCCCACCAGAGGTATGAGAACATTTCTAGTGAACACTGAGGAACAGCACAGATTTGTCACTCATGTACTCTGACATGTTTTCTCAGAGCGACTCACTGCTTCATCTGTTGAATTTGGTGTGTGTGATCGTGGGGCTGGTGTTCTTCAGTTTGGCCCTGTTGACCTTTGCCCTTTGTCAGTGGAGTCCTGGAGTGAATAATGTGGCTCGAATCAACATCTGCATCAGTCTTCTGTTGGCTCACCTTCTGTTCCTGCTCACACAGCAGTTCCTGAGCGTCATACGGCCTCAGCAGGTGAGAATGATGAAGGAGCCCTACAGCTCAGCACAGCCTCACTGACAATCATCATAACCATCTCTCATGGTCTCCAGGTGTTGTGTGCCGTGATCTCAGGCCTTCTGCACTTCCTCTTTCTCTCCGGCTTTGTGTGGATGTTCATTGAAGCTGTGCTGCTCTTCATCTGTGTGAAGAACCTATCACAGATCAGCTCCAAAAAGAAGGAGGTGCTTAGCAGTGGATTCCTGTGTGTGATTGGATATCTGGTTGCTCTGGTTGTGGTGTGTGTCTCTGTCGGTCTGGTTCCTGAAGGCTATGGCAGTGAAGAGTGAGTTGGGATGTTTAAAAATAGATTTATGAAATGAAGGTTATTTTGAAACATTGGTGCTGTCAAAAAGATAAATTATGTATTTTAATGAAAGTCATCCAGAAGATTAAAATAAATGAATTGTTTGTTCTGTAATTTTCACCAGTCACCTGAAAGAGTATTTTTGATAAATTATTTTTAGTTATTATTTTTGTGTTCCTCTAAACAGCTGCTGGATTAAAAGAGATAAAGGTTTTATCTGGAGTTTTCTGGGTCCTGTTTGTGTCATATTAGCAGTAAGTTCTAGTTACATACATTTTTTTTCCTATGGGCTTTTAAAGCAAAATAAATGAATAAATAAAGTGATCATTTCTTCTTTTCCTGCAGTTGAACACAATCCTCTTCATCAGAGTCGTCATGATTCTTAGCTCAACTCTCAAAAGTCTAAATGCTGAAGTTTCACAGATGAAACAAACCAAGTATTATGCACTGTTGTTCTACTATTCCTAATAAAGCAACAGAAAAAATAAAGACACATTAACTCTTATTCTTTCCTGGTTTCTCTGCAGGATTATGGTGTTTAAAACATTGGCTCAGTGTGTGGTTCTTGGTTGCCCCTGGATTCTGGGTTTCTTTGTTAACGGCAATAAGATACTGGAGATCCTCTTCCTGATCTTGAGCTCCCAGCAGGGAACCTTCATCTTCCTGATCTACTGTGTCCTCAATAATGAGGTCAGATATCACTCAGTTTACCACCATATCTCATGTGAAATCTGGAAACCTGGCACTGTTCTTATTTTGGTAATCTATGACTTTTAGAGAGGAAAGTCAGAGGCAGTTGCCTGTAATTTCCCAGTTGACTTACATTTTGCAACAACACAAGCATGTTTCTGCAAACATGTTTATTATGTTTTCCAAAAAACGTCTGATGTGTTTACGTTTTATGTGGCGTGAAATCCAATCTGACTGGTCAGACCGAAACGGATGTCCAGGAATCCGATTTGAATAAGATTCCAAACCACATATGAATGTTGCTTGAAACGGATTTGCACAAATCGGATTTCATGTCATTTGTTGCTAAATATGGTCGGATTTCAATCGAATTTGCATAATTTTTCAGTCGGATTTGGGCTGACAGTCTGAATGATTCTTTAGATCTCTGAAGCTTTTAAAATAACTTTCAGGCCCTACTTTCAAAGCAACATCATTCCCATTCCCAATTCCCATCCCATTCCATAAGAAAACAGTTTTGGTGTTTCGAGAGACAGTATATGGAATACAAGTAAAAATCTGTATTTATTTCTGAAGATGCAATTCTAATCTTTTAAGGCCATTTTTCTTACCATTCTAGTTCTTGAGTTTCAGAGGTTAAATTGATCTCATCTTGTCTCATTCTTGTCCAGGTCAGGCAGCAGTACAGGACGTTCTTCAGATGCCTCTGCTGTGGACACAAGCCTAACAGCATTGAAACTGTCCCACAAAATGCTAGTATCATGTTCAGGAAATGAGTGAATTGCCATTATCATGCAGTAAAATACCAACAGAATCAATACCTATTACATATATTAAAAATACATCTAGCTACATATAGCTGTCTTTCTTTTTGGTGCAATCTGGTAACTTCATTTTAGAATTAGTTTATTTATTATTATTTTATTTCTTGATGGAGGGCTTTTTGCCACATTCTTTTAGAACCCTTGTGTACTTTATTAATTAATTAATTGTGATAAGGATAGCAGATGATTGATATTAATCAGTAGCGTTTTTATGTCCAGATGTGTTAACCATATATCTTCAAATGCACTACTGCAGTGCTTCTCAATTTGAGTCCTCGCATAACACCGTTCTGCACTTTTTGTATGTATCTCTTTTCACTTCAGACATTTGTTCTATTAGACCGTAAGTGTCTATCACAGGATATTCTGCCATGATTCCAGCTGTTGTCAATTGCATTTATTATTATTATTTTGTCAATATGTATTTATCATTATATATTTTGATATATTATATAACACTCCACACTTCTCTAGTAAGTTGTGTCTGTGTGTGAAGACATTACATTTTCTTGGCCTTAAAGGGTTACTCCACCCCATAATGAAAATGTTGTCATTAACACCATCAAGGTCCAGAAAAGTATGAAAGACATCATCAAAATCTGCCATCAGTGGTTCAACCTTAATTTTATGAAGTTACGAGAATACTTTTTGTACACAAAGAAAACAAAAATAACAACTTTATTCAACAATTCGTCTCCTCTAACGTAGCACTATTTTGGAGAGTATTCACCGGAGGCAAACAGCATACGCTGTTCTCTGACAGAGAACAGTGTACGCATGACTTTTCTTAAAATATTTTTGACATTTTCAGTTGCCTTTGTTCTAGTTCTCCCACAGTCATTAGTTACTATAGACATTCGCTTTCACAGTCCACACTACAACACAAAAATGACGTTTTCAAATGTAACGACTTTTCAAAGTCATTTTCAAAGAGCTCTGTTTCCTCAACAATAACACACACATCTCAGTGTGGAAGGTGTCTCAGTGTCTTCTTGAACACAAGTCTTTTCAAATCTGCAGCTTTTTCTATTCGGCCATTTCTTTGCCATTCATCCACATACAAACACAATATCAGGGGCCGAATTCACGAAACATTCTTAAGAAGAAATTTCTTCTTAACTACCAGTTAAGAAAAAAGTTAAGATTATTTTGTATTCCCAAAAGTTCTTCTTAAGAATATTGTTATCTTTCTACTTAAGATTATTCTTAAGACAAAACTTAAGAAGAATTCAAATTCTTGAAAATAATCTTCTTAAAAACCATCATAAATAACTTCTTAAAGCTGAGATAGCCCTAGACTTGTCTTAAATCCCATAATAAGAATTACATAATGCATTTATTGGGGTATTTCTAATTAATTGTTATATTTAAGCATTACAACACTACTAGATACATATAATACATATTAGACTATTAATAGGGATGTGCATGAGTTAAGTGACCATGATGACTGATAATGTAAACAACGTTCGGTCATGATTAGCCTATGTGTGACCCTACTTTTTGCTGACTTCAAAACTCAATAGCAACTCTACAAAAACGAGTCAGATAGGGAGATTTAATAGAACATTTTTTATTTTAATTAGCCTATAAATACGACATAATCTTTGGCCGTCTTTAGCGCATATGAATGCGCAGGATGCGTTTGATGCAGAAACGCACACACACATCGGAAGCGTTAATTGGGATGAGGTTGCAAAAATGCCACAAAAATGAATAACAGATAAACAGATAAAACAGATCGCTGAAGCTGAAGACAGTCTCTAAATGTAACTGCTGACGAAAAAAGGCTAGTGTGCCTGCTTATTATGATTATTAAGATAATTTGCAGAAACCTCAAAAAAGGTTATTTAAAACATTAAAGCATTGAAAACAGTAAATTAAAAGTTAAAGTCACTTTAAATAAAAAATGACAATACTTTCAGACTACATTTTAACTGGTAAGAGGATAATTAATTTGAGCTAGTAATTAGCAGAGGTGGGACATTCAAGTCAAAAGCAAGTCTCTCAAGTCATAAATCCCAAGTCATCAAAGAGTTAAATTTCATGAGATAATTGACTAAATACATGATGATTGAGCATTAATGATGAACACCTGTGGTTATTGAGAATTGCAGAGGATCAGATGTCAATGTTTTATTGGTTAAAAGGATGCCACCATCATGAAGATCAGCGTTTGCTTTAGTTGCGCTCTTGAACTTTAATGTGTTCTGTTATAATTTTTATTGTAGCAGTGCATGTAGTGCTGTAAAGCAGTGAGGTTATATTCGCTGTTCTTAATATCATCATGGAGGTTTTTGTGAGTTGGCTGAATTATAATCAAAGTTCATTTTTTTGTTGTTGTTTGTATGTTTTAGGTGTGTGTGTATATATATATATATATATATATATATTCTAGTGAGACAACAACATGCGGAACAAAGTGTTGCTCTAGCAGTTATAGTAAAAGCATTTTGAAACTATGTACTGCATGCATGCATGCATATATGCATATATATATATATATATATATATATATGAATCTCAACAATGGTGACAATCAACAAAATGTGTCATGCTGCAATGCATGCTGGGTAACGCCATAATAAAAACTCCCATCATGCATTGCAGTAGGAATAATTATTTTCACCACTGTTGAGGATCGTATGGCGTGTTCATGTCTAAAAGCCTGAGCAGAGGCGTGTTTCTTTAATTATATAGTGCTATTTGTGTAATAGGATTTTTATAGCAGTTCAGTAAAAACTGACTATTAGCCAATAAACCAACAAGAGAACACTACATAATGTTTGAGACTGTCCTCAAAGAAAATACGACCCAGTTGTACGTTTTTGAATCGACCAAATAAGACCCATGTTTACGTTTTAAAGTTAAGTGCCCTCTAGCGGTCGTAAAAATAATGACAGTGTCGCGTTGGATCTGACGTCATGGAATGACGTATGAGTTTTTATACCGATTTCACGGTAATTTAAACGTGTTTTACTAGGTGTAATTCGTATATATGACCACACCTAACCCCACCCTAAACCTACCCCTTACAGAAATAGTGCAAAATCATGATTTCTAGTGCATATTCCAAAAAAAAAAACATACAATGAAAACATATGTGTTCTCTGGTATTGAACCTGTGTTCATATGATTATACCGCTTCACAGTGCAACGTACTACTAATTGACCTACACATAATGCTAAGGCTGAATTAGATACCTGTTACTGATAAGGGAGCAAATGTTGAATACGCTCTATAGAGACGTATTTGATGTTGAATACGCTCTATAGAGACGTATTTGAGGATTTGTGAAAACGACTTACGTCGGTTGTATAAATTGGAGGACATGTTGGAATGTTTCCTTACTTGTGATTTTCAATCAGAAAGCATACCTATTACTTAGCGGTTTGAGTCAGCAATGCACAAATGTTTGCTGTGAAACAATACGGCAATTGTTTAAAAGCAAATTACTTTGAATTAGTAAAAGGGTGAAGAGACCAACTAAAGCAAATCTTGACCACAATCCTGGGGGGTGTTCCATAAAACAAGTTTACCAAATAAGCTAGGCTTATTTCAGTTAGTCTGACTTATTGTCACTTGATTTGGCTCAAAATAAGTCAGACTAACTGAAATAAGCCTGACTTATTTGGTAAACTTGTTTTATGAAACACCCCCCTGGTGGCGTTTTGTTTTGTTTTGTTTTTTTTCTGTTAATTCCTTCTACAGCTGTGGCTGAAGTTAGTTGTAGTTCTTATGTTTCTCTTTTCTTCAGTGATGTTGATTGTTAACAACAGATGTTCATCATTAATGCTCAATCATCATATAATTTGCCAATTATCTCATGAAATTTGAGTTGAAGGCCCCACCTCTGGTAATTAGGGCTTTAGGGCAGCTTACATTTGATTTACAATTACTGCCATCATAAAAATACACGTATACATAGGATTAAAATTCAACATGTGTCACATTTAATGTCCCACAATAAATATTTTAACAAAATGTGTATTTTACTCAAAAGTATTGTGCTATATTCTTTTGCGTTCTGTGTGTTTAATGCGCATGAGTTCAGCAGCCCTCACTCACATAAACTTTGCCCACTCCTGACAGCAAAATGGATTTATTTGCATGACTTTCTAACATTTACAGGTGAAGAATATAGCTGGGACACGTCCGCTATGCACTGGGGGAAAATATACTCACAAATGTATTCGCTGTTAGTGAGATTGCCTGAATTTAAATAGTCGTTTATGAAACCCCTTTAGTCCCGATTGATTTGTTAGGTTATTTCAATACCGGTTTTGGACTTTAATCCCTGCTTTTCTTAGCGTATTTTATGAAACGGCCCATAGATATTTTCTTACTATTGGGAAATGAGAGGATCTTTACTTTTGGAGATAGCTTAACGGTCAACTTGGACCACATGTGCCTTGATAACTGATCACATTACAACACTGATGTCATCATTGCTTTTCAGTTCGGAGTTGTGTAAAACCAAAGACTATAGAATACCCAAGACGTGTCACTCGTATAGTTTTGAATGGGGAAAAATGCAACGCTCATTATGGCCGCGAAGCCCCGCCTTCTTAATGAAAGAGCCAATCATTTGATTAGTAAAGACAGCGCGTCAAATATGAAATTTAATCATAAACTTGGTGCACAGTTTTGGAGAATTTGATGTTTCTCCATTCAAAGAGATAGAAGCTGCACTTGCATGCCCGAGAGGCGTTTCAAAGATGGCCGCCGAGTGGAATGACTTGCCTTAAAGGGACTTTGGTAAAACTCATTTGCCGTTTACGAATAGCCTACCATAGAAATTAATTGGATACACTGTAAACTGAATTCCCCTTGTCATAAAAAGTCAGTGAAAAAACAGCTTTTCAATCCTAGTTCAATCCAAAAGCATTGATTAGTGTAAAACATTAAAACTTAGCCGATAGGCTGTTGACTTATTAAATGATGAGCTGTTTCCTCTGAAAAGCTGTTTATTCAGCATAGTGAAACCTCACCTCCATAGACATCCATTCAAAGAAAATGTTTAGGGTTATATCGCCACCTGTTGGTTTTGCATGCTCCTGACAGCACTTCATAGCTTCTCTGCGTTTTCATGTGGACAAGATTGTTTTTTTTTTTAAATACCCATTTATGTGCGATCTAGGCCTCATTTGTGCACGTCTTCTCCTTTATTGCCTGGCATTGTTTGTATTTATGTTTAAACGCTGTCTCAAAGCTTCTGAGTTTGTTATAATAAATATTACCTTTATTTGGAAACCTGACCATTTCTTCTTCACCATCTTGGACAAAATATGGCAAAACAATAAATGTCAGATGCAATACATTTTGTAAGTAAATAATAAATAAATAAATAACAACCAGCTCCAGAAAGAGGGAGGTGCTTAGAAGTGGATTCCTGTGTGTGTTTGAATATCTGGTCGCTCTGGTTGTGAGGGGTGTGTGTGTGTGTATCTGTCAGTCTGGTTCCTATATGGCAGGGAAGAGTGAGTTGTTGTTGTTGACGATGATGATTTAAATTAATTAGCTTTTCCCAAATTTCATCAAATTGTAAATTTGACTTTGAACATCTGAATTAACAAGAACATAATGCAAACTGACACAGAGTTTAGACACAATACTGTGTTTTTGCTATTTTACCAATTAAAATAGTTCCAAATGAAACCACAGCAGAACTATCATATTTCTCAGAGCAACACAGTAGTGGTTGTTTCTTTCCAGGATAGATTTTGCATTTTTGAGTGAATCAGCTGAATGATTCATTCAGGTGACTCACTGCCACCTACTGACAGTTTTAATTACATTTAACAAATAAATTCATCTTTAATAGACAGACAGCCACTCAGCTCCTCTACAGTGGAGGACAACTGCACTATCATGTTCATGAAGTAAAGTGCCCATATTTTATTACATAAACCGGATAGGCATTGTGTGGAAGGTTTTTAAAAATACACTACAGAGGAACTGGACCTGTGCTATTGTTACAAATATATTTGAATACAAATTTGAATTTGTGGTTTTGGGCTCATATTTTCTTATTACAATGACGTCTTACGCATAAACATTGAAACGCACGCAATGCTATTTTAGTTATTCAGTCATTCGTGTTGGTGAGTATCACTGTATATAAGGTAAGATCTTCTGTCTGCTCATAATGTCTTTATAAATTAAACAAACTTTAGCTTGTGTTGACGTGTGCTCATGTGTACTTTTGTGTTTTGTGCAGTTTGTATAAACAGAAAAAAGGACACTTTATTTTAAAGGTAATTTTATAAAATAAACATATCCTTTACACATCTTTATTGGACAGTGTTGGCCACTGCGAATGTGTCCAGAGCAATAACAAGGAATGTCTGTAAATTCAGTGGAATTTTCCATGTGTGTTTGATGCAAAGAGAAAACCAACAGAAGTCATGCATCAGTACCAAAGCTATTTTTTCCTTTCTTTCTCTCTAAACAGTAAAAACAAAACAAAACAAAACAAAAAACCTACACATCTGATCTGGTTTTTGGATAAAAAAAAAGAAAAGAAGAAGAAGTACACTGGACTGTAAACATCGACAATGGCTTCCACTTTTCATGAAAGTGAGTATTTCTCTGGTCATGACTGATAAAAACTAGTTCACGCTTGTCACGGTTGCCTGAATATTAGTTTCAAACTATAAATCCCAGCAACCCATATACCTGGACTGATTGCATGCACACCTGACCTCAATTTCATTGACTATTTAAGCGCTGAGAATGGCAAGCTTCTGTCTTGGCCAGGGGAGTATGGCCACATCATTTCAGAAGTGAGGGGGAGAGAAATAATATATATATATATATATATATATATATATATATATTACACTACCAGTTAAAAGTTTTTTCTCACCAAGCCTGAATTTATTTGATGTAAAATACAGCAAATTTATAGAAAATAATACTTTTATTTAACAAGGATGCTTTAAATTGTACATTTAAATTATGACAAATATATTTGTTATGTTACAAAAAGGATTTAAATGCTGTTCTTCTGAACTTTCTTCTGAATAGAAACAATTCTACTCAGCTGTTTTCAACAACAACAACAATAATAATAATAATAATAATAATAATAGATGCACTCAAGACTGGGGTAATGATGCTAAAAATTTTAGCTTTGAAATCAGAGGAATAAATTACATTTTGAAATAGGATATTCAAATAGAAAACACTTATTTTAATAGTAAATACATTTCACAATATTACCGCTTTTGCTGTTTAAATGCTGGCTTGGTGAGCAGAAGATACTTCTATTCTTTTTTTTTGTCTTATTTCTAGCTTTTAATTGGCTAAGAAATCAGATACACTGCTGGACTCTTGCTGTCTGCCTTTTGACCTTGTTTTGTTTTTATATATTTCTCTGACTGTTCTCTGGCTCTTTCTTTGTTAGATGAACTGTATTCACCTCAAAGTCTTTTGTTGTTGTTGTCTTAAAATTTGAAATTGTCTGATGATTTTCTTTAATTTCACTGTTGTTGTTGTTTTTTTTTCCAGGTTTTATAAGATTACTGGCTATCATCTCTCTTATTCTGTGTAAGTATAATCAATATTTTTTGCCTGTGGGTTTGAGCCTGCACACTGATCTAACAATCCTATCAAGTATGTCAATTTACGTTATTTGTGTACCATCATGTCCCATATTTAAGACTCTCTCTTTCATGGAATGCATGCAATTGGAAACTGAAGCTATCAAATGTCAAAATCATAAAAGTATCCTAGCAGTAATTCAAATGACATACGATTGTCTTCTAAGTCCACCAAGTCCTGTGTCCTTTATGTGAGAAACATAATCTTCTCATAATCTTCCACTACTTTTGTAGTGCTTTTTTATTTATTTATTTATTTATTTGACAGGAAAAAGCCTGACTTTCTCTTTTATTATCCTGTAAATACGGATCAGGATAAAATCAGTTTGTGTGTTTGAACTGTAAATGTAAAGCCTACCAAGGCTGTTTATCTATTGATGTATGTATTTATTTATTTATTTAGTTGGTTGTCTACTTTCAAACACGTTCCTTTGTAATTAATTAATTAATTAATTATGTACTATTATTGTAATTTTCAGATGCCTTGGCCTGTATAACTGTCACCCAAGAGACAACCACAGCTGGTAATGTATTGTGCTGTGGTGATTTGCCTGTAAATGATACTGTGTGTGAATGACTGCTAGTAGTGTTAACCATTTTATTATTGCTAAATAAAAAGAGAAAATATAAATATTTTCATAACAGATAATTTGCCAGACCCCTGCTACAACTACACTATGCGGGATGATCCATGGAGAGCCACCAATAATACATATGCTTCAGTCAGAAAGTGTGACGGGTCTGTCAGCGGCTGGAGCGGCTGGTATCGTCTCTTCATTAACGGTCTTAGTGCTCACATCCCAGACACTTGTGTTGCTCAGTATAGCTGTGGCACTGATGCCCCGCTGTGGATTCGTGGTGGACACCCAACAGTAGATGATGGAGTTGTCACTCGGGATGTCTGCGCTCAATGGTTCAATTACTGCTGCTATCATGGGTCTTACCCCATTAAAGTCAAAGCCTGTCCAGGCAACTATTATGTGTATAAGTTGGTTAGACCAACTATCTGTAATTCATCATACTGTGCAGGTAATTATATTCACATGAGCTCTTTCTACACATTTATGTTATTTGTGTGTCTGTTCATTAATCACAATTCATCCAAACTTTCAGATGTTAGCAGCATTAACACCAGCTCTACAGGCGTCACAGCGACCATTTCAACTGGTAATGTAACACACTGTGTTTCTACTGGCTATTTTCTGACCTGATAGGGGAAACCAGGGATGGTTGTAACATTTTTGACAATTCTGTCTGTATCCTGAAGTTCTTTTAAGCCAGTGCATTCAAAATGTGACTCAAACTAGTTACAAGCGTCTGCTATAAAATGGGGTAGCTGTTATCTTTGTAGCACAAACATAAAAGCCGTTTTTTAGTTCCAAACACGAGGAGTGAAAACAAGGATTACGAGGAAAAAAAAAAAAAGATGACAATGATAATACAACTGAATAACGTGTGTTTGTGTGTGTGTTTAAGCATGTTTTTTTAATGTAATGTAGCCTATTAACTAACATGAACGAACAATGAACTATTCATTACACTGTTAATTAACCTGTTGCGTTCCAACAACATCACGTTTTCAATTAACATTCAGAAAAAAAAATCGATTTTCGACATGTGTGAATCGATTTAGAATCGTCCACGTCCGCATCAAGATCTATCTAAGAATTAGGGATGGGTGGATCGATCCTGAAGTATCGATACTTTCGATACTGACGTTGTATCGAAAGGGTCGATCCTAACATAAAAAATATTGATTCTAAAGCGCGTTTTTTACCATTATTTTATTTATTTAGCAAGTCATTATGTGCATAAAATAACAGACTCTAAGAGGAACAATAGACTAATAACGAATTATTGTGTAGGATAGAGCTATCTCTCCTGCTCATCAGAACATGCAAATGCTGAAAGACAGAACCAATTAATCACAGATAGCGTCACAGTGCTTGTTCAGATAGGTCAACAGAAGCAGCACAACTGTCTTCAACATTGATCAGAAATGATGTTTCTTGAGTAGCAAATGATACTAAAATGATTTCTGAAGGATCATGTGACGTGAAGATGGGAGTAATAATGCTGAAAATTCAGCTTTGATCACAGATTCTTTTTAAATTACATTTTCCAAAATATATTTAAATATAACATAGTTATTTTAATTATTATATTGCTGTTTTACTGTATTTTTGTTCAAATAAGTGCAACTTTGGATAGCATTGTTAAAGATACATTACAAAATCATACTAACCTTTTGAACAGTATAGTGTAGATTAAATATTTATTTTAATTAGGCTACCTTGTGCAAGCAAATTTATTAAAACTGGTTGTTAAAAGGTCAAATTGGTTGTTATGCCCTGTAATTGCTGTCTGTAAAACAGTTTGCACTAATGTTTAACCTTTAGGGCTACAACAGCCTGGCAGCCTTAATATCCATGGTTTTAATACAGTAACCACAGTTTTCCACATATTTGTAGTAAAAATGCAGTAACAATTTACCATAGTTAGCACTCACTCTCTTTCGGCTTGCTTCCTTTTTCTATGGTTAATAGACTACAGGAACATTATTTTAACCATAATTTGTAGCAAAAACATTTTAAAAATAATTAATAATAATTTGCAGTATTATTATACATTTTAGTACTTATGTAACACCATGGTTGTTTTTCATTAGGTACCCTCAAAGGTACACATTTGTACCTTATCTACCTTTAATGCGTGTGTACTTTTTTGGTACTAGTATGCTTCGTTGTTTTTAGGGGTAGAGAAGGTGCACCTTTGTGGTTATTGCCCCAGTAAAGAGCTCAAATACAATTTTAGTACATTTTATTTCTGACAAATGTAAATAAAAAAGGGCTTATGAAATGACTTCAAATATAATGTTAAATAAGTTTTAATAGTTAAAAAAATTGTTTAGTTTAGCGGTATCGGTATCTGTATTGATATCGGCGATACTGGGCTTGAAAATATCGGTATCGGATCAAAAATAAAATAAGTGGTATTACTCATCCCTACTAAGAACAGAATTTTCCCTCCACCCCTAGTGCAATATGTGCTCTCCGATCTCTCTTTCTCTGTGTGTTTGTTTGCATGCATCAGTTAAAGCAGCGCATTAATATACTCTGCAGAACCAAAGTCTGCAAATAGGTGGTTCTTTCTAAATCATGCGGTTAAAATATGCCCTTTACCTGACCTTACCTTTATCTTTTTTTTTTTTTCCCCCAAAAAGAAACTTATAGCTCTGTTGATCCCTGCCACAATTACACCGTGCAAGATGATCCATGGCGAGCCAACGCCAGTCAGCCATCAAACCCTTCTTACAAGTGTGACAGAAATCTGGCCTGGAGCGGCTGGTATCGTCTCTTCATTAACAACATGAGCGCTCAAATCCCAGACACGTGTGTTGCTCAGAATAGCTGCGGCACTGCTATCCCACTCTGGATTCGTGGTGGACACCCAACAGTTGAGGATGGAGTCGTCACTCGAGATGTTTGCGGTCACTGGTCCAATTACTGCTGCTTTTATGGGTCTTACCCCATTAAAATCAAAGCCTGTCCAGGCAATTATTATGTCTATGAGCTGGTTAGACCAACTACATGCAATTCAACATACTGTGCAGGTAATTATATTTACATTAACTCTTGTAATTTTACTGCAGTTTACAGAGTTTGATATTGATCAGTTATTTGAAACAACATAATAATAAAAACAAGCAAACATTCAAATGTAAAATAAACGTAAATGCAATGTTGGAATTAATGTTTTGTACCACTGAGGAGCTTTACATGACCATTTATGCTAGATAGGCTTATTATTGGAGGAACTCAGCTATCCTTATATCGTTTAGATCTACAATTAGCAAGCTAGTTTACATTATGGGGAATAAGCATGAAGTACTGGAATTGGATTTTCTTAGTATTGTTAGGTAAGCAGTATATTTTCTAAAGCCTTGCTGTACTTAGTGGTTACTAGTTCAAATACTCTGCGGGTAAATATATTAGCATGTGCCCTTTTGTACACAGTACTATTTGCATCATTGGTTTCCATCATTGCTTTTTTTTTTTTTTAGTTGTTACTAACATCGGCAGCACAGACACAACAGTCACACCAGAGATGAGCTCAGCTGGTAATGTAGTCTGATGTTTTTCTTTGTTGGTTGTGTACACCATTTACACCAGGACCATACAAGCTGTGTTAAAAACAAAAAACAAAAACAAATACAATTAATCAAAGCATTAAAACCAGCTCTGAAGATGTCACACAAATGAATAAGTTAAGAAATATAATGCAGGGTAGATGTTAATGCAATAGTTTTTTTTTTTTTTTAAACTAATCCCATAACTATTCATGATGAACAAAGTAATTCAACAGTGTGTTCTTTTTTGTTTGTTTGTTTATTTGTTTTGTTTTTGTTTTTTTGCTCTATCTGTTATTACAGGTAGTTTACATCCAGACACTTCCGAAAAGCCTGCCAGTGCCTCTACAACAGATGACAATGGTTCTGAATGTGTCTTTCACAAGTAGCTCCTTCTAATGAAGACTGTAATTCAGTATCCAATTCTGATTTAACATCTGTTTTCATCTGTTATTTTTTCAGTTTTTTCGGTGGTCACTTCCACAACAGCTGCAGATTTTGAGTTTACATTAGAGGGGGATGCCAACATGGAAGGTAATTTTGAAACAATCCTCCATAATCACACATTAATTACGCATTCATTTTTCCATCTGTTATTGTTTCAGTCCCTGTACACTTTACACAGTCGATCACTTCCACAACATCCAACAGTACTACTTCTAAAGGTAAGGTCTGGACTGTGATATTAAAATGCAACCCTCCATAATTACTGTCTACATGAAGAACAGAACACAATACTCCAAATGTTAATTCATTTCTCTTTCCATGTTGTGAATGTTACATTTATTGACAGTTACTTCTACAACATTACGAGTTTACAACATTACAACTGCTAGTTTGACTTCTACAGGTAAAGGATGATTCTAGACTGAATGTGGTTTTTAACTGTAAAATTGTAATTTTCCTCAATAATACCATGGTTCACCATCAGAGTCTCAGTGATCTGTTTCCATATGATTTATTTATTTATTTATTTATTTATTTATTTATTTTTCAGTTCCTTTACAGCCACTCACTTCGAAAACAACTACTAGTTCTACTTCTACAGGTGAGGATGATGCAGGACTGGACTGTAACATGACCCTCCATAATTATTGTCTTCATGATGAACACAGCAATTCAGTATCATTGACTGATTTGACATCTGTTTCCATCTGGTACTGTTTCAGTTCCTTTACACATGGTCATTTCCACAACATCTACCAGTCCCACTACTACAGGTGAATGTGTTGCCAAAATGGAATGTGGCTTTCAAAATAAGCTCCTCCTAATAACTGTCTTTATAAAGAACACATTCTGATCTAACACCTGTTTCCATGTGTTGTTGTTGTTGTTAGTCAATATCACAACATCTAGCAGTCATACATCAACAGGTGAGGATGATTTTGAACTGAACTGTGAAACTAAAATGCAACTCTCCACAGTTAATAAACACAGTACTTAATTTACAGTATTGGTATCTCTTCCAATCTTGTAATTTTTACAGGTTATTTACTGACATCCACTTCTACAACATCTAGCAGTTCCATTTCTGCAGGTGAGCATGTTTCTGGACCAGAATTTGGCTTTCAAGAGAAGTTCATCCTAATAATAATAATCTTTATGAAGAACACATTCTGATTTAACACCTGTTTCTATGTGTTGTTGTTGTTGTTGTTGTTGTTGTTGTTGTTGTTTCAAATCCTTTATGAACAGTCAATATCACAACATCTAGCAATCTCACTACTGCAGGTGAGCATGTTTCTGGACCAGAATTTGGCTTTCAAGAGAAGTTCATCCAGATAATAATCTTTATGAAGAACACATTCTGATATAACATCTGTTTTCATGTGTTGCTGTTGTTGTTGTTGATGTTATTGTTGTTTCAAATCCTTTACAAATAGTCAATATCACAAAATCTAGCAGTCCCACAATTGCAGGTGAGAATGTTTCTGTACTAAAATGTGGATTTCGAAGTTCCTCCTAATATTTATCTTTATGAAGAACACATTCTGATTTAACACCTGTTTCCATGTGTTGTTGTTGTTCTTTCAAATCCTTTATGAACAGTCAATATCACAACATCTAGCAATCTCACTACTGCAGGTGAGCATGTTTTTAGACTAAAAGGTGGCTTTCAAGAGAAGTTCCTCCTAATAATCATCTTTATGAATAACACATTCTGATTTAACATCTGTTTTAAAGTGGTGTTTTTGTTGTTTCAAATCTTTTATGAACAGTCAATATCACAACATCTACCAGTCCTACTACTACAGGTGAATGTGTTGCCAAAATGGCATGTGGCTTTCAAAAAAAGCTCCTCCTAATAACCGTCTTTATGAAGAACACATTCTGATTTAACATCTGTTTCCATGTGTTGTTGTTGTTGTTGTTGTTGTTGTTGTTGTTGTTGTTGTTGTTAGTCAATATCACAACATCTAGCATGATTTTGAACTGAACTGTGAAATTGAAATGCAACTCTGCACAGTTAATAAACACAGTACTTCATTTACAGTATTGGTGTCTCTTCCAATCTTTCTAATTTTTACAGGTTATTTACTGACATCCACTTCTACAACATCTAGAAGTCACACAACTGCAGGTGAGCATGTTTCAGGACCAGAATTTGGCTTTCAAGAGAAGTTCCTCCCAATAATCATCTTTATGAAGAACATATTCTGATGTAACATCTGTTTCCATGTGGTGTTGTTGTTGTTGTTGTTGTTGTTGTTGTTGTTGTTGTTGTTTCAAATCCTTTACAAATAGCCAATATCACAACATCTAGCAGTCCCACAAATGCAGGTAAGAATGTTTCTGTACTAAAATGTGGATTTCGAGAGAAGTTCCTCCTAATATTTATCTTTATGAAGAACACATTCTAATTTAACACCTGTTTTAATGTGTTGTTTTTGTTGTTTCAAATCCTTTATGAACAGTCAATATCACAACATCTACCAGTCCCACTACTACAGGTGAATGTGTTGCCAAAATGGCATGTGGCTTTCAAAATAAGCTCCTCCTAATAACCATCTTTATGAAGAACACATTCTGATTTAACATCTGTTTCCATGTGTTGTTTCAAATCCTTTATGAACAGTCAATATCACAACATCTAGCAGTCCCACTACTGCAGGTGAGCATGTTTCTGGACCAGAATTTGGCTTTCAAGAGCAGTTCCTCCTAATAATCATCTTTATGAAGAACACATTCTGATGTAACATCTGTTTCCATGTGTTGTTGTTGTTGTTGTTGTTGTTGTTGTTGTTGTTGTTGTTGTTGTTGTTGTTTCAAATCCTTTACAAATAGCCAATATCACAACATCTAGCAGTCCCACAAATGCAGGTAAGAATGTTTCTGTACTAAAATGTGGATTTCGAGAGAAGTTCCTCCTAATATTTATCTTTATGAAGAACACATTCTGATTTAACATCTGTTTCCATATGTTGTTTCAAATCCTTTATGAACAGTCAATATCACAACATCTAACAGTCCGACTACAGCAGGTGAACATGTTTTTGGACTAAAATGTAGTTTAAGAGAAGTTCCTCCTAATAATCAGCTTTATTTAGAACACATTCTGATTTAACATCTGTTTCCATGTATTGCTTTTTCAAATCCTTTACAAACAGCCAATATCACAACATCTACCAGTCATCCATCTACAGGTGAGGATGATGTTAGGCTGCACTGTGAAACTGAAATGAAACTCTCCATAATTAATAAACACAGTACTTTATTTAAATCTTTTTGGTGTCTTTTCCCATCTTGTAAATTTTATAGGTTCTTTACTGACAGCCACTTTTACAACATCTAGCAGTCCCACTACTGCAGGTGAGCATGTTTCTGGACCAGAATTTGGCTTTCAAGAGCAGTTCCTCCTAATAATTACCTTTATTAAGATCACTTTCTGATTTAACATCTATTTCCATATTGTTGTTGTTGTTGTTGTTGTTGTTGTTGTTGTTGTTTCAAATCCTTTACGAACAGTCAATATCACAACATCTAGCAGTCCCACTACTGCAGGTGAGCATGTTTCTGGACCAGAATTTGGCTTTCAAGAGAAGTTCCTCCTAATAATCAACTTTATTTAGAACACATTCTGATTTAACATCTGTTTCCATGTGTTGCTGTTTCAAATCCTCTACGAACAGCCAATATCACAACATCTACCAGTCATCCATCTACAGGTGAGGATGATGTTAGGCTGCACTGTGAAACTGAAATGCAACTCTCCATAATTAATAAACACAGTACTTTATTTAAGTCTTTGTGTCTATTCCCATCTTGTACATTTTATAGGTTCTTTACTGACAGCCAGTTCCACAACATCTACCAGTCCCACTACTGCAGGTGAGCATGTTTCTGGATGAGAAGCACTTCTGAATAATTATTTTCATGATGAACACAGTAAATCAGCATCAATAAGTGTCTTTATGAAGAACTGTAATTAATCTTGCATCTTTTTTTCACCTGCTATTTTTCAGTTACTTCTAAGCCAGTCGATTCCACAGCATCTATTAGTTCTACTTCTACAGGTGAGGATGATGCTGGACTGGACTATAATATTGAAGCATCTCCCTCCATAATCAGTGTCTTCTTAAGGAACTCATAAGTAATTCAGTACCTGAGTCTAATTTAACATCTGCTTCAATCTTATCTTGCATTGTTTCAGTTCCTTTACACATGGTCACTTCCACAACATCCCCCAGTCCCACTACTACAGGTGAATGTGTTGCCAAAACTGGAATGTGGCTTTCAAAAGAAGCTCCTCCTAATAATTGTTTTAATGATAAACCCAATAATTTAGCATCTGAGTCTGATTTAACATCTGTTTCCAAATGTTGTTGTTTCAAATCCTTTATCACCAGTCACTTTCACAGCTTCTACCAATCATACATCTACAGGTGAGGATGATGTTGGACTGCACTGTGAAATTGAAATGCGGCTCTCCATAATTAATGGACACAGTACCTCATTTAAATGTCTGTCTTGGTGTCTCTTCCCATCTTGTAAATTTTGCAGGTTATTTTCTGACAACCACTTCCACAACATCTACCAGTCCCACTACTGCCGGTAAGCATGTTTCTGGACTTTCTGTGGCTTTCAAAAGAAGCTCTTCTGATTTATCCTCATGATGAGCACCGTAATTCAGCATCTGAGTTTGATTAAAAGGGCACCTATTATGTGCCCTATTATACAGTATTGGTCTTTGGTATTCCCAGATTGTGTCCCCACAAATTATTTATTGCAACATTGGAAATTACATTTTTGGGGCATGTCTAAAAAAGAGCTGCATCGGTATATATAATTGTAAATGCAAATGAGCTGCATATTCCCACCCCATCTTCAGAAGAGGGTGTAGCGGATATATCTATGCTTTGCATACCAACAGCAATAAATAGTCCAATGGAGCTACAATCAACATAAGCATATGATGCTTTTGGGAAACATAGCCCTGGAGTGAAATGATTTACGCAGAGTACGTAAAGTATTTAAGGTAGATTTTGAGACGCATTACCTTCAAAAATAATAGTAGTCACTTAATGGCGATTAAAAAAGTGGGTGGATTTTTATCATTGTAGGGTGGTTGTGTTCACAAACTACCAACACACTTTTATGTCCATTAAGTGGATTTTGCATAATAGGTGCCCTTTATCTTATATTTCCTTCCTTTATTTATTCCCATATTCCTTCCTTCCTTTATTTTTTTGTTTAAGTTTCCACACAGCCAGTTACTTCCACAACATCTACTAGTTCTACATCTACAGGTGAGGATGATGCTGGACTGGATTAAATATTAAAACATCACACTCCATAATCAGTGTCTTCGTAAGAATAAGTTATTCAGTGCCTGAGTCTAATTGCCTCAAATTTCCATCTTGCACTATTTCAGTTCCTTTACACACGGTCACGTCCACAACATCTACCAGTCCCACTACCACAGGTGAATGTGATGCCAAACTGCAAGCTCCTTCAAATAATTCAGCATCTGAGTCTGATTTAACATCTGTTTCCATCTTTTTTGTTGTTGTTGTTTCAGTTCCTTTACAGTCAGCTACTTCCACATCATCTACTAGTTCTACTCCCACAGGTGTGGATGATTTCTATACTGAATGTGGCCCTTTAATAAGTGATTTTCTTTACTAAGAGCACAGTAATGCATCATCCGAGTCTGATTTGACATCTGTTTAATCTTTTTTTTTTTTTTTTTTTTTTTTGTAATAGTTTCTTTACAGCCAATTACTTCCACACCATCTACTAGTTCTACTTCAACAGGTGAGGAAGATGCTGGACTGGACAGTAATATTGAAACGTGACCATCCATAATCAGTGTCTTCATAAGGAATTCAGAACCTAAATTGAATTTAACATCTGTTTCAATTTTCTTCTTGAATTGTTTCAGTTCCTTTACACATGGTCATTTCAACAACTACTGGCCCAACTTCAACAGGTGAATGTGTTGCCAAACTGGAATGTGGCTTTCGATAAAAGCTCCTCCTAATAGTTGTCCTAATGATAAACCCAATAATTCAGCATCTGAGTATGATTTAACATTGGTTTCCATCTGGTATATTTTCAGCTCATTTACACATGGTCACTTCCACAACATTTACCAGTCCTACTACTGCAGGTGAGCATGTTTCTGGACTAGATAGGGACTTTTAAAAGAAGCTCCTCTGAATGGCCATCTTCACGATGTTTTCAGCATCTGAGTCTGATTTAACATCTGTTTCCATATGTTGTTGTTTCAATTCCTTTCCTGCCAGTCACTTCCACAACAAACACCAGTAATACAGGTCAGTGTAATGCTGGACTTCCTTTCATCCTAGTCTAAGTGCTGTTTTTTATTTAGATCAGTCACTAGCGCATGTTCATGTAATCTAAATTTGAGTCTTCATGTTGCATACTGTGCACAATTACATTGTGTGCTTTAATGATTTTAAAGTTAGAAATATATGACATTGGGGATAACAGTCTTGTTATCTTGTTATCAGTCTTAGTATTAACTTTTTTTTTTTTTTTTTTTTATGTAATGCAATTGTTCTGCAAACTTTACAAAAGACACCATAAATTAATACATAATGCACAAAACATAAAAACATAAAATAAACCATGCCATTAAACCAAAAACGGTCTCATCAGCTTTGTAATTAATACATAAAAGACTATTTGTAAACAAAGACTTTTCATTTAATTCATGAAGACTTTTCCTATTCCAGGTCTGAATATCACCGCACTGGAAGAATGCAGAGTAAGTCATTGCAAGGTTAATTTCTGAAACTGCGATTGGAGGGTTGGACTCATATCAATACAACTTGAAACAACAGCTCAGTAATGCAGTATAATGTGTACTGTTTTGTAATTTTGTCAGTGTTTTGTTGGTTCTTTGCTTACCAAATACTCCACAGTGTGTTTTTCAGTTTTATTTGCAATGCTCAATTGTGTTTTCAGACTACAGGACAATGTGTAGATCTTCTTGACCAGATGGAGAACATGACAGCAGAAGAGCTAAAACAGAATGTGGTCAACATTTTGGATGCAGTCTTCAATGCTTCAGAGATTTTAGAGTCGTCATCATCAGCAGACCCAAATAAACTGGTATCAGATGGAAACCGTCTGTTAAAAACCAGCGAGAAACTCATGTCCATGCTGGTTAAACAGACAAACACAAGTGACTATGTCAGTTTGACTCTTGGCACTGTGGGTACGTATAACGTAAACGATTAATAAACTGTGAAATTACTTGACTTAACGTGCTCAAGTCTAGAAGACCTTTGAAATAACATTGGATGTTTTTAAATGACTTCTTGTTAATACATTTTCATTCACATATCTGTACTTTTTAATCAGAGGTAGAAATATTCATGGTTGGACCACAGAACCCCTCAGAGAAAATCCCTCGACTTAACACTACAAATGCTTATGTGGACATCGATCTCATTGGGATTGCCAAGAACAACAATGAAACAAGTACATTAGATATCTTGATGTGATTTTATCAAAAACTATTAAGAAAGAGACATAATACCATAAACCACATTTACTTAAAGGAATAGTTCACCCAAAAATGAAAATTACCCCATGATTTACTCACCCTCAACCCATCCTAGGTGTATATGGCTTTCTTCTTCCAGACAAACACAGTCAGAGTTGTTTTAAAATTGATCCTGGCTCTTCCAGGTTTTATAATCGTGCTAGATCTATCCAAAAAGAGCATATCCCTGCCGTAAAACTAACCCATACCCCTCCGGTGGGTTAACATGTCTTCTATTTTTAAAATTCTAAACCCAAATCACTGACTTCCGGCAATGCCGTATGCACATTGAGTCAAGATCCAGCTTCTTCTCTGACCTCTGACCCTACATATGACATAAGCCGCATCCATAGTGTAAGCTCTGGTGAGAATAAACAAACAAGGCTAGAGCAATACTCGACTCTCTTGCCATATACACCTAGGATGGCTTGAGGGTGAGTAAATCATGTGGTAATTTTCATTTTTGGGTGAACTATTCCTTTAAGCCAAGTGTACACGGTGCAAGTTTAAACCCGGCCTTAGGGGTTTTTTATTGTTTAGTTGAATCAAAGTTTATTTATGTTTCTGTCACACAGAATCAGCTGCTGTGGCTTTCATTAGCTACAGCACAATGGAGAATCTACTGAAGCCAGACTTCTTCTTCACATCAAAACACATGGATAAAACCATGATGTCCACTGTGATCTCAGCTACTCTTCCCAAAACCACCAACACTAAACTCACAGAACCAGTTAACTTCACCCTCAAACACATCAGAGTGAGAGACTGAAATGTGTTTTGTCCCACCTGAGAACTGATGAACATATGAAAACATTTAACATTTGCTATTTTAATAGTTTCTTTATGTTTGTTCTACTTTTTGCAGGAGTTTGATCCCAATGGTTCTCTGTCGTGTGTGTACTGGAATATCAGTGAGTGGATTGTAGATGGTTGTTCTGTTTTAGAGACCAACAGCAGCTACACTGTGTGTTCCTGTGTTCATCTGTCAACGTTTACTCTCATCATGCAAACCAGCCGCCCACCAGAGGTACGAGAACATTTCTAGTGAACACTGAAGAACAGCACAGATTTGTCTCTCATGTACTCTGACATGTTTTTTCAGGAAGACCCACTGATGGAGTTGTTGAATTTGGTGTGTGTGATCGTGGGGCTGGTGTTCTTCAGTTTGGCCCTGTTGACCTTTGCCCTTTGTCAGTGGAGTCCTAGAGTGAATAATGTGGCTCGAATCAACATCTGCATCAGTCTTCTGTTGGCTCACCTTCTGTTCCTCATCACACAGCAGTTCCTGAGCATCATACGGCCTCAGCAGGTGAGAATGATGAAGGAGCCCTACAGCTCAGCACAGCCTCACTGACAATCATCATAACCGTCTCTCATGGTCTCCAGGTGTTGTGTACCGTGATCTCAGGCCTTCTGCACTTCCTCTTTCTCTCCGGCTTTGTGTGGATGTTCATTGAAGCTGTGCTGCTCTTCATCTGTGTGAAGAACCTATCAATGATCAGCTCCATTAATAGGGAGGTTTTTAGCAATAGATTCCTGTTTGTGACTGGATATGTGGTTGCTCTGGTTGTGGTGGCCGTGTCTACTGTGGTGAATGATAAAGGCTACGGAAGTGAAAGGTGAGTTTAGTTGGAGTGACTCATTGCTCAATATCTTCATCCATGTTTTTTTACTAATCATTTGACTTTATCTTCCTCCAAGTAGCTGCTGGATTAAAATGGATAAAGGCCTAATTTCGAGTTTTATGGGACCTGTTTGCATGATTCTAACAGTAAATGCAATTTTCATTTAACTTTTCTCATGACTTTGTATTAAATGGAAAACAATGCTATATATATATATATATATATATATATATATATATATATATATATATATATATATATATATATATATATATTATTTTTTTTTTTATTATTTTTTTTTTTTACTTTGCAGGCAAACATGATTCTTTTCATCAAAATCATCATCAGTCTAAATTCAACTCTCAAAAACCTCAATGCTGAAGTTTCACAGATGAAACAAACCAAGTAACAAACATTATGATTTAATCTATAAAAAAATGGCATACAGTGTAGACACATTCTCTCAAACTCTTTCTTTCTCTGTTTATCTGCAGGATTATGGTGTTTAAAACACTGGCTCAGTTTGTGGTTCTTGGTTGCTCCTGGATTCTGGGTTTCTTCGCTAATGGCAGTAAGGTGCTGGAGATCCTCTTCCTGATTGTGAACTCCCAGCAAGGAACCTTCATCTTCCTGATCTATTGTGTCCTCAATAAAGAGGTTAGACATTTTCCATCCTACTTTATAATAAACCATTTCAGTGTTTCCAGTGACAATGCATGGAATTAAAGTAATGCATTTACTTAAAAAAAAAAGTGTGTGTACACACAGATTTGACGTTAGAGAGTGCATAAGGTTAAATCCACGCCAACACTCATATTTGTAAAATCTACCTTTGATGTGGAAAAGTGCTTATAGTGTCACGTCAGGGTCTGAGCAGACATACACGCTTTTTCTTGTCGAAGTACCACAGGTTTCTGGAAACATAAGCTGTTCTTGCAGCTCACTGTTTTCAAAATTAGCTGCATGAATGTTAACAAATCAGGCTTCAGTGTTGGGAGTAAATGGAGTTTCCCTAAGAGTGTGTTTCACGCAATGTGAAAGAAGCTTCAAAAGGGAACCTTCTGGTTCATGAGTTTTAGAGGATAAACTGATGTCAAGAAGTCACTCAGCTCCTCTCATCTCATTCTTCTCCAGGTCAGGCAGCAGTACAGGAGGTTCTACAGATATCTTTGTTGTGTCAAACAACAGGACTACAGCATCATGTTCAGGAAGTAAAAAAAAAAAAGAAAAGTACTGCTAAAGTGCTGATAATATATTGGTTAAGTTTTTGATTATATAAAAATACACAAACAAAAAAAAAATGTTTTTGGATGTTAGTCTTACCTCTTTTTTATGTTTATATGAAATGAATATATTACTAGTGTCCTTATATTAGCGCTGACAGTACTGATGATATCTTTACTCAACATTTTCGTTGGTGGAGGGCAAAAAAAGTTTCCTGAGACGTTGAAAAAATATGAGTAAATAAATTCTGTTTTATTCACATAAAAGCTGTGTTTACTTTATAGAAACTTGTTATAAAATATTAAATAAATGCTTTAAAAAGTGAAAAGTACTTCATGCTGTAAAAGTAAATAACAAATGACTTTAAATTGAGCAGGATCATTGTTAAAGGAAATTTTAGATGTTTAAGCTGCATATTATCTCAACTAAAAATAAAATTTTGCACTATTATTATTATTATTATTATTATTATTATTATTTTTATTTATTTATTTACTTTTTCACTCTTCTCAAAAATAAAATATCACACTACTTTGATATACACAATATACACAACTACTTTTTTTAAGTTTGAGTAAGTTTAAGTAAGAACTACTTTACACTGTGTCTGGTTTACAAAAAAATCTGCAGTCAAATGCTCCGAACAAACATATAATCCTCCGATGCAATCCAGGACCCAACCATCCAATTAACTGAAGCTAAGTTGATAGTGGCACAAATGCAAAACTGTATGAGCTCAATAATGTTTTTGTTTGTTTGTTTGTTTGTTTATCGTTTATCAATAAACTGTATATGGGACTCGCCTTCAGTGAAACTGCATTTGTAGGTGCAATTGTTGTTTTTTTTGTTTGTTTGTTTTTGTCACTTGTTTCTCCACTATTTGAATGTCTTTTTTTTTTTACCTTTGTTGTTTTACGGCATCTATTTGGATGTAATCTAATTTTGAGGGACAGATGAGACTTAAAATGTCCATCAAAAAAAGATCACGATGAGCTGAGAAGGAACCTAATGATCAGTTACCAAAAACTGTCAATGTTACAGCAACCATCATAGACCACTTGGAGTCCTTGAGTTAAAACTGACAAAAAATATGGAATTACCCACATGATGCTGTGTATAAGGTATCTAAAAAATACACTGCAAAATAACTAGATGTGTGGGCTGTTATGCATGTATTTGAATTTGAGGAGGGAAAACAGATGTGGGGTCAGATTTCCATATGAGGATGATGTACTGATAACCTATAAACAACTACACACAAGCAAATATTTTTCATTTGTGTCGGATGATGATCACTGTACATCAGCTTACATCTGGTGAGATGATCTTTTTGCTCTTTTTGTTAATCTCTGTAAATCAAACAAATTACATAATGTGTTTTATCTGTGTAATTAGATTCATGTTCTTAAAAGGTCAGGGTTCTAAAACCCTTTTCAAATTTCCGGAAGTCTGGTCTAGATGCTTAAATATAGGCCTATTACAAATACTAATACTTAGAATGCAATATGTGAATTTAATAGCAGTACCCTTATATTATCAGTGCACAGTATGATTACTCTTAAGCTGATATTTTTTTGTGATTTGTTTAGGTTTGCTGTGTTTTTAGAAATTTGCTTTCAGTATTTAATTATCTACCTAGAAAACAAAAGTAAACTTTTCATTCTTTTTAACCTACGAATGTTTTAAACTTTCCTTTAAACTTTGAAGCTTTCTAAATTCATAAATTCAATGGTATTTTTCATGCGTGTTTGAAACAAAGAGGACTCAGACAGAAGTCATGCATCGGTGCCAATGAAAATAAGTCTATTTTTTTCTTTCTTCTTCTGAATTTTAAAGGAAACTCCTCCTTCTGATCCTATTTTTTGATAAAGAGAAATACACAGCACTGTCAACATTGTCAATGGCTCTTTGTCTTCATAAAGGTGATTTTTCTTGTTATGAATATCATGTAATGACTAGTTCACACCACCCAAACAACCTTTATGAACAGATGAATGTAGTTTTCTCAAACTTAAAATTGCAATACAATCCAAGTCATTTTGTTTCTTTTATTTAATTTCTTTCTACATCTTATATTACAGGTTTTATAATTGACTATGCATTGACTATCATCTCTTTCATGCTTTGTAAGTATGCTTTGTTTTGCTATTGTACCTTCCCAATGATGTATTGATCGGTTACACTTTACTTGTGTTGATCAATCTCACAAACATCTGTATGCTGTTTAGAAAGAGTCAGATTGTGTTTCAGTTGGTCTTTGTTAGGCCAGTTGACTTATTATATATATATATATATATATATATAGATTGTGTTTCAGTTGGTCTTTGTTAGGCCAGTTGACTTATTATATATATATATTTATTTATTTATTTATTTATTTATTTATTTATTTATTTTCAGATGTCTTAACACTTAATTTGGTCACACCAGAGACAGCTACAGTTGGTAATATATTTTGCTGTTTCTTGATTTTATTTTATTTTTTAAATCCGAATATAAATCTTTCTTTTATATCAAAATATAAATCTTGGACAATCAACATGGTCCTGTTGATTGTAGTAATATTGTCTATATTTCTGAAGGATATTGTACATGAACGGTAGCTAGTTCATTTGTACTCTATATAATGTAACTCAAAGTTGACAGTTCTGCTTCCCATTTATGATTAACATTTTGTTGATGCCCAAACAATATAGAAATGTCTGCAGCTGAACTTCTAGATAAACTATAAGAACACCACATTTTTTTCTGAAACATGTTAATTTCTTAAAATTAATTCATTATAGCTAATTTGTCGGACCCCTGTTACAATTACACTGTACTGGATGAACCATGGAGAGCTATCAATAATAGAAAT